>CM068478.1:8500000-9700000 GCA_034769265.1 Remorina albescens | reverse complement strand
TCTCCTGGCCTTGTAGAGAGACTACTTGTCCATTAAGACTGTCAGAGGATGCTCTCAGAAATGAGAGGCCATATCTCTGAAAAGGTCTGCAGGGAGCATGCTCAGACAGGGGCCGGGGCTGAAGGAGAGTGAGCTGGATGGGTGTAGTGTGGTGGCCGAAATCCGCACAGGGTTAAGGGAATCTACATCTTGCGTCTGCTGTACTGTATCCTGGCTGGACATTCTCTCTCTGTCTGTGACGTACTTTAAAGACAATTGCTATCATCACTGCAACATTATGGAAAATATAATTTGCAGTCTAACCTACTTTGCTTTACAAAGAAATGTCTATTTAACATTCCTTAGAGTATTATTAAAAAGGCTATATAATTACAAAACACTATTATTATTGCTCGCTTGGGGGGAGCCCTCGCTCATTAAGCTTCTAACACGTCGTGGGTTTTGATTATTCTATCAGCTTCATTCTGTTATTATAGTGACAAACTCCTGCTATTTTGTTGCCAATCTCCTTCCAGCTGTCATAGCTTTTGAAAGATCACAAAAACCTTCAAACACACTTGTGATATGTCTTCAAATTCACCAGACATTGCTTGATTCCCCTATTGAATTTGCAGGATTAACTTGAGGAGGAAACGTCTCATATTTCTTAACTGGTTGCTATGTCTGACATCAGAGTGTATGAAATTCTAGCATACTGGTATTGTCCAGGGGAGGGAACCCTCACTCTAACCGTCAGCGCTCCTCCAAGTGGGACAGAGATGATTAAAACACACCATGGCTGTGACTGACAGACTCCCCACTGCTTCTAGAAGATGACATGTCTCCAAGTCAGAAAAAGCAACTCCTCTAATTTTAACTCTGACTACAACACCGACCCCCTTTGTCAAAACCCACAAAAAACAGCCATGCTGAGAATCTTAACCACAATAAAAGTGATAACTAAACAGACAAATAAGTTTAAAAACAACAATGGAGAGGGAGGAGACAAAAGAGCTGAGAAGGCGCCATTTCCCTCTGGTGCACACAAACAGCAGGAACCTGTGAGCTTGTGACAACACCTTCAAACATTTCTGTTACTTTCACAGAAATATCTGATGCTGATGCTCCAATGTGATGCTTCCGCTGCAGTCTTGTCCCAGCGCACATTCGACTTGGCAAGCTCTTGGTTACCAAAAAGAAAAAACACCCTCCTAACTGACTGTTTGACATTTGTCATGACAGGATTACAGTGAGAAGAGAAAAGAGAAGAGGAGTAAGGGGTGGGAGGGGAAGGGGAAAATGGAGGAGTGGCAGAGGGTGATCAATGTGTGAAAAAAATTATTTGGCGTTCTCTGGGTTTGTTGCCATTCTTTTCATGATAAGGAAGACGTTGGTGGTGGTGGTGGTGGGGTTTCCTGTTATTGTCACGTTGAGTAGAGAGCTCAGGGTCGCGTACTAAATGATTCACAGAAAACGGAATCTTTTACATTGGCGTCAGCAATTCAGCCGGGCGCCCTTGTGGGGGAATTCTTTTTGTGTGTTTTTATTGAAGTCTGCACTGAGTGCGCCCAAAAGCTCTGACGGGGGGCCCCCGAGGGCGCTTGTCTTCACCTCCAAATCATAAGATGGAGAGACGAAGCTCCCTCTGTGCTCTGAATTATACCCCTCAACACCCCCTCTTGCACACAGACCCGCAACCCTGCCCTCCCCACCCAAAAAATAAAACAGGCAGAGAAGAAAAGCTTTCAGTAATACAGTCCCAGCGGAGGCCTCCGCGATCGCTCTGCGCTGCTGGAACAGCTGACAGGCTCGACACGGCGGGTCCATTCCCTGCGGTCTGTCAGAGTTGGTGCTACAGCATGACGGTTAGTACTTCTCTAGGGATGTGACTCCTTTGCCTGGCCCAATGTGCCCCTCACATGACAGGCCCCTTCTCTGACCCATGGAAGCTGTGTGGCGTTGCCCCAATTACAGCAGCGGGTAGGTGAAATTCTAGGTTACATGCCCCCTCATGCATCTTTACCTCTCCCATTCTCCCCAGTGAGATGGAGACCCATCTGAGACTCCTGGCACATTTAGACTCAGTCAGGGCGGGGTTGGGGGAGGCAAAAGGGGCAGAAGGAGTAATTTGATCATAGGGCACAGCTGCATAAACAGGGGTATCGAGGAATTTCTGTCTGCTTGATGGAATTACTTTGCATGAATGGCCCCTCTTCCCCCCCCAAAATGGGCTATTTTCCACATGTCTCAATGAATATGACAACCTTTCCAGCAATACGAGTGTACTAGTGGAACGGCTACGCCAGCCCTGAGTTTTTTCTTGAGCAGTGAAATTCTCCCTCTCTGGCTGCCTTTGCTAAAGACCTCGTCCAAGTCCTGCGGCCTGACCTGTCAAAAGCAGCCCCATCCTCTCTAAAATGCCCAAACAAAATAAACCAACAACCGCTGGCAGGTCAGAGGGCAGCTGCTCTGGGTGCCTGGACTTTGGCGGGCCCTCTGATTGGTAGAAAGGGCAGTGAGTAAAAGGGAATCTTTTCAAAGTGAAATCTCCAGCTGATGGCTTAGAGCTCCACACCCCACAGTTTGTTTCTCTTGCTGCTGTCAGGAGTTTTGCCTGAGCCATTTGGAAGGATTAGAAAAAGTGGGGGAAGAAAAAAAACTCATATGGGCAGATCATGTGTGCTGTAGGGTCTGAATGATGGCTCCAGGACCCCTCAGAGAGTGATAAACCTTTGACCTTGACAGCCCCCTGTGGTGACCCCTGACCTCTGGCTTTGTGCCACAGACACAGTGAGACAGGTGCAGGCTGGAAAGTGACCACACCCACGCTGCCCAGGCTAAAATTTCCCCTCATCTGACCTAACTGTCCTGACAGTCTGGACTCAAACATCTATCTACCTACCTATCTATCACCAAGCAGAAATACAACTGATTTTACTGAGGAAATTACAGTTTACATAGAAATATGCAAATATTAGATTGTGATAAAACTTCGGTACAGCAGAACACAGTCATACTGCTTTTATGAAACACTATATATCATTAGATTATTATTCCATGAAAAATGACAGCACAGTTAAAGGAGGAATGGACAAACTCAGATAGTGGTTCAGAGCCTCTAAATGGAAGCTGAAAGTCACTCATCAGTATACAAATGGTTCCATTTAGTTCCATTAAAAAAAAAAAAACACTGTAAAATGATACACAATGTTGTGTAAGAAATCCAAAATTGGATACTAGTAAAGGTTTGTGGTGAGAGGAGGCACAATGACACGTCACGCGGCCTGATTTTCTGCTCCGCAGCAGGCTCTAGCTCCAAGGTCGCGCCAGTCCACGCCAGTCTTTCTGTGGATCCATTTCCTCTCCCTAGGCACTTCCCTCATGTTGTTGGCCCAGTGATTCAATGCCTTGCATTAAGAGCAATTCACCTGCCTCCGGCATCCCAGTGGCATAGGTCCCCTGGGGAAACCAGGTGGAGCATAAAAAAGTTCCACATATGGTAAAGTCAAGCTGCTCAGAGGCTGCCGAGTGTCTGCTGTGGGGATAGAGGCTCCTAAAAGGCCCAGCTGGTACTTGGAAAAGGGCTTCTGCATTACTACACCTCAGTGTCTGTTTGGGCTCCCCTTTGGAAAGTGTTGGCCGGCGCACATGACCAGCCATTTTAGATTTCTCCCTCTACCCCGCCTCATCCCTCGCTCCCTCCCGCTTTCCAACTGGTTCTGTATCCAATTGAACATTTGGTCCTCCACTGCTGGTTAATCAAATTCCTCCATCTGGCCCCCCTATCCCTGTGGAACACAAAAGGTGCAGCCTGAGCCTGGGTCCAAGTGCATATTGGGAGAGAGGAGGGGGATAGAGACAGGGACTGCCTACCTAACTTACACAGCCCAGTCAACTAGATCAGGTAGAGAGCACGAGGCCAGGCCTGATCGTTTTGGGCAAACAGGAACAGCTTGGGACTAAGTATCAGAGCCCTGCTGTTCATAGAGAGCTCAGGGACGGCAGTGGGTTCACATGACAGTAGGAGGGTTTTATGAGCTAATACCTCCACATACACTGCAGAATACAGAATAGAGTGAAGTCTAAGTACTACTGGCTACAACAGAAGGGAAGCACTGCCATAAGACTCTGATGTTATTCAGTCTCCGTGGCAGTAGAGGGCACTGCTCTTGAAAAAAAAAAAGAAAAGAAAGAAAATCACTGCCCAGGAACAAAGAAAAAGGGAAGAAAAGGGAAATAAAGACGTTTCTGTTTAAACTGCAAACTTGCTTGTTGTCTTCCTACACTGCTTCCTTAAGTTCAAAGTAGCAGTGTGTCAGTAACTAAGCAGTGTCTAAGCCTATACTCTGATCAAAAAGAGCTATCTTAAGATATCACACAAAGCCAGCAGTGATCTTTTAATCCCCTAGAGAGACCCTGGAGCCTTCACAAAATATCTCCTTTAACTACATATTTATTAGAAGAGACCTTTAAAAAAGTAGTCCTGCCGCACAAAGTTAAACAGGTTTTAAAGTGCAGTCACTTTCACAAAATGCTTCCCTTACAACTATCTAGTTGATCACGACTGCTCGGTGCTCCACTTCAGCAGGTGATCTGAGTTGAGGTGATGACGGGGGACATAAACTCACACATACAGAAACACATGGCATCTCAAGTGCTAGCTCTTCCCATCCATAATATCTATTGTATGATATCTATTCATGTCCGACCATCCTTTCCCCTGCCAGGTGGCAAAACATGTGTCAATAATTAAACTGCTTTTACATAACAGGATACAGGAACACAATGCAATTTGCTCCCCATATTTCATTGGGCCTTTATGAAAACACATGAGAGAGTGTAATTAATCAAACCACTGGAATATGTGAACGGCAATTTCCACTTAATGGCACTTACAGGGATTGGGTCCCTTAAGCACCACGTTCTGTCTACCAAACGAGCGGGATTCATTTTCATCTTCATAGTTCAGACATTAAAATCTGGTGTGGGTGTTAAACAAAACCCATTTGATATTAGGAAACTTGAAAACAACATCAGATTTGGTCCACATGTTCTGCTCCCAAAGTTTTGGACATGCCATAACTTTGGTATGTTTGGCTGAAGTTACTCTTGAACAGTACAGTCACATGTGTGTGTAATTGAGGTGCTTGGGCTTCAGAAATTAATATTGTTTTTAATGATCTTGCTTTGACCTCAAACCTGAGTGTATGTTCTCTATTCACCTAACCACAGGAGGTTAACCACCTCCCAGCCAGGGACAGGAAAAGGATCATTCTCTGCTTTTAGTGGCTTTCTCTGAGAAGATGGCCCTAGCCTAAATGGCACCCATGTCCCTAAAAGTGTTTGTCTCTCCCCCACCTCCCTCTCTTTATCTCCCTCTGCCTCTCCAAAGACTCCTCTAAGTGCAGCATCTTGTTTCAGTAATTCAGCCAGGGTAGAGACAGTGGAGAGAGGAAAGTAATCGATTTCTCTCTCATTTGGTTCCTCCTAGACTTGCTGTAAGGCCTCTTAAGGGAGTTCTGGACTATTGGACAGGACAATGTTATGGGAAGGAGTGTCATTGCGTTTAAGGTCATTGTTACACCAAGGTTTCATTTTGAGTGTATTTTTATTGGTGTACTGAACGAAGTAGACAAACAAACAATGCTGCTGCCATTTCCAGGATGGCAGACATCAAGATGTGCCCTCTCTGTTCATAACGGCATTGCCATTCTGAATGATACAGAGAAATATCACGCACTACAGCAATATGATCCAACACAGAGATACTCTGAAAACTGCTAAGTACCAAGCTTTTAGGAAGGACCATAGGTAAACCTTGTGTCTATAAAAAGACATCATGGCTAAATTATTTAAAGGAAATGTATGATTACTATTTCTGCTTCATGGTTCATATCATCTTTCAAAAAAAAAAAAAAAAAAAAGGAATAAAGAAAAAGGAAGACTGGAACCAGAAACTGCTAAATAAGAGGTTGGAATATTGTTGTGTTTTTATACTGTAGATCTGAAGAGTTTTAGTGCAATATCAGACACCCACCTATTTCTCTCCCATTTTTAATAACATAGCTGCTTATAAAATAACTCTTTTTTTAAGGAGAGTATTTATATTTTGCATGTATTTCTCAATGAAGATCTGAAGAAGGTGAATTTCAAAAGGTATACCTTGTGTTTTGGGATAAAACCAGCATGTGTATAATGTAAGTAAAATACCTTAGCGATATGTTGAGCCATTCTATTGGCTCTAACAATGTGACATGTCGAGTGCATCTACAGTTACAGTCTCAGGTGTATAACAGCAGGCAAAATACAACCAGGCTGTCTCCCTTAAGATTTAGCATTATTTGGCAGTGAAGTCCTCCCTCAAGCCTTTCAAAATCACAATCTGCTCTCACCAACAGGTTTGTGGTTGGTTCTTTTTCCATTTTCCATTTTCTCTGTATTCAAGGCCCTTTATGGTTTCATCATTCACTCTGTGTTTCAGTTCCATGCCAGCCTGCTAAATTCTTAATAACACTTAGTAACTCTCAGGTTGAGCTTCCATTCATTTACATCTGATTGAGATATTCTTGCACAAACCAATTAAAAATGCAATACAACTACCTGCAACTTTTGGCATGTATTATTTCCAAAATAGACAACAATCTTGTGTGTCATTAAGAGTGCGGCAGCCGCAATACAAACAAGACAAATCTATCTATTGTTTATTACCTCCTAAGGCTTTTTACCCAGAGGGGCAGAATAAGAAAGGGAGGGGCAGAGGTCAGCATAATTACCATTCACTCTTTCCTTAGAGTCAGGCAGTGCGAAGACATGCATTGGCAAATTCCATGGCAGCATTGTATATCACATTACCATAAGCCCCAAAGAGCTAACCTTTGTTCAATTCCATTTGATTCTGAGGGAGGAAAACAGTCTTACTGACAGCCTCATCCTACATCAGTGTTTCAAGGGTTCAGGTGTTTGTCTTTCAGTCTTGTGACTACTTTTGCTAAAGATGTGCTATTCCAAAAATAAAGTGTCAGGGGATGTGGGGGATCACTGAATCATCCTGGGTAGAATATCACATCATCTGGAGCGCTCCAAGGTTCAGTCTCAAACTATGCTTTTGAAAAAAACAAACAAAAAATAGTAATACACCATGTTTTGCTCCAAGCCACTCTACATACAGAGTCCATCTAAGTAATTATGCATCTCTATCATTGCCCACATTTTGATTTACAATTATATTGATTTATATTTTTATCTGTAACACATAGTAGTGCCCCTGGTATTATAGCTGATAATTCACCTGGAAACCCTTGGCATTTTGGCTTCTGTTGACAAACAACAAAGTGCTAGCATTTGCAGCATCAGTACACTCTAATATGCCAGTTGACTGAAATGAGAGCACTAGTGGTGACAGAACGTGAAATACTGTTGCTGAGAGAGGAGGCTTAGCAATGATGTCCTCAGTCATGCTTAAAACCAATGGCTTCAGCTCTTTGTGGCGATCGTTAGGCAGCATGGAAGGACAAATGTTGCCATGGAGGATGACAGAAATGTAAAGATATGAGGGGGCAAGTAGTAAGCAGACACAGAGTGACAGACATATACCACATAAACCAAAGAAATAAAAACACAGGAGTGGGCAAACAGTGCAAACGAGTTGGAAAGTGGAACGACGGGAAATAAAGGAAGATAGCAAGAAAGCAAGAAAGAATGAAAGAGAGAAAAAGAGATCTGTGAATTTCCCCTTCCTCCCCTGAGACCTCCCTTGATGCCAAGCATTCATCATCCAGCCTCTAATATCAGTTATTCTGTGGCTCCTCTGCTTACAGCAGAATTAATTTCTGCTTTAATTACTCTCATCGGCGGAATGCTGATGAAGGAGAGGGACGAGGCATTCTGGGACTCGGGCCTCATTCCACCACTTTAATTTGAATGAATTCCACCCGGAGACGCTGGCAAACAACTGGCAGCCGAGCCCCAGGAACCACTCTGGGACTGCGCAGAAGAGCTGCAGCCATGGCCCCCACCAACCTAGCTACCTTGTGTGTGTATGTGTGTGCCTATGTGTGTCTATCGGGTTGTGTGTGTTGTGGTGAAAACGCCTTCATTTTGTACAAGGCTTGGCGTTGAAGTGCAAAGGTAGTGAGAGGGAACACACAAGACGAGGTGGAGAAAAAAAAAAAAAGAGGATTGATGGATTGAGGGACTGACGTATCTACAGGATGTGAATGAGCTTTTGTGTGTGAGCGTGCATGTGTCCTAGAGTGCCGTGTGTGCATGTTTGCTTTGACATAAATGTACTCTGGGCTATGGTGCGAGAAAGTAGAGCGTCTATAGAAACAAAATGTAAATGATTTCACAGCGAGAGATAGTGGGAGCAGATCCATATGGACAAAAAATATATGAAATATGAACAGCATCACTGACTGTAGTCCACCGTGTAACACAAGTGTTAGTTTGAGCGCAAAAATCATTAATAGTTAATTTGATTATTCCAGATATGGCACATCATACTCCCCAACAAAGCCCCCAGTCCATGTATCATACACCAACTAGCAGTATAATAAAAAGGAGAAATAGAAAATGGCTGTATGAATAGGAAAAGGTTATGTGTGTGAGATTGACACAGTCCATGTTTGCTAATTGAAAACAACAGCAGAAACAGTATAGTATCACAATCCCGGCAGAGGAGCAGAGAGAGGGGCCATAATTGACTTTTCTCCAAGCCAGCTTGGTAGTTACAGAACATAGCATATTGGATAAGGATTGTGATTGATTATGTGGGTCTGCCATACCGATTTTGATTAAATGTAACCATGGGTTTCTTTTCCAAGTGCTAATGAAGCAGCAATTTGAAACTGAGAGACTGGATGATGCTGAGCCAGGCTGCCTTCAGCCGCGTACCGTCAATCTGTGCGTAGATGCCGCTTCAAAACAGTAGTCATCCTACAACATCCTGCTGCTGTTTCTCTGCTATGATGGAAAGCTATATGGATTTAGTAAAAATCCATTTTTTCGGCAATTAACGCAATTACAGAACCTAATAAGTTATTTTGTGAAAGTCTGTTTCAATACACACACACACACACACACACAAAAAAACCCCAAACAAAAAAACAAACCAAAAACAGTATTCGTGCTCTGTTGCTGCAACTTTGAAATTCAATGAATAATTAGGTGGCATGAATCTCTGAGGCGAAAACATAAATTTCCCCTCACAGCACAGTAACATAACTATAATTAATGTATGTGCTGACATTAGAGGAAGATGCTTATAGTCACATGAAGTCATTCACTGGTGGTTTTTAACTTCACTCCGCAAGACATAGCACAATTCATCTCCTCCAGGTTCATGTTCAGAGCCATCCCTCCTCTGGTTCAGCAGAGGGAGATAGGTAGGTTCGACCTCCAATGACCCTGAAACCTCTGGACAGGTGGGCGGTGGCCTACGTGCACTGTCCATTTTGGCAGCGGCTCTCCTCCCCTCGCCGGCAGGGAACTCAGGCCATGATGAGCAGCTGGGTCGCAAACACTAAGCACATTAATATCTTCTTAATGATAATAATCATTATGGCATAAGCACCTTCCCCAAAGTGGGAAGGCTCACAAAATGTGCCAGAGAAGCATCGTCGTTAAGGTAAAAAAAAAAAAAAAAAAAAAAAAAAACGGAGATGAAATGACTCTTTTAATGGGCAGCAACTTACAGCCACCCGGATAATGCAGACACTAATGTAATAATGTGATAATGAGATTCCACCGAAGACATGAGGGAGACCAAAAACTCATTGAAACCAGTGTGAACGAATAAATAAAAGTTGACAGAGTTAGCATTGTAGATATGAATTTGATCATACAGGTTGCATGCTAATATAGACTTAACTGTATTGCAGGAATATGTTTTAATTAGTACAGACCATTGCTGCAATTTCTTCATGCTTTAAGGCCTTTCTGGAGTTAGTGGAGTTGCTCACCACCTTGTCTCCCTGTGCCTTTGAATCCATGAAGTGGGACATTGCACATAGCATTTCCCATATACTCGCCTCATTTAATATAACTGTCAGTATTCACCTATCATAGGCCATTATCTCTCTCATCCGCATTCATTATTGAAGCTAATGATCTGTTGTCCTCTCTGCTCCCTATTGAAGGAGGACTACATTAAAACTCTCTTACTAACTTAATTAGTAATTATAAATGTTAAAGATTAATCAGAGAGTGAGTAGCTTAAGGTTTACGTCTCTAGGCAGTGTCGGGACAAATGGAGAGACAAAGAGGCCATGTCGCTTCGGTGTTCACCCTCCACTCTTGCACTGGAAACGGAACAAGACATATAAAAGAAATGGAAGCGTGACCATTTTACTTCTAATGACTGCCATTTCTGTTTTGTATTAATGTCTTTGCTTATGCATAGATAGAACCATAAAGCAAAATAATGATATAAAAAATTTATTTATATGTGGAATATGAGCATGTGTGCTTTAAGCTACCTTCCAGCTAAATATGGCATGTTGCTTTCTCTATATAACCTAGTGGCACTACTGTAGTGGATATAATGTTGTTAAAGGAAGCAGCATTTAATATAGTAACCTATGATGCATGCAGCACCCACATTATCTCTTTCTAACAAGATGGAAATAGATCCCCTTAATTAAATCCTGGGTGTACACTAATTCCTTACTGAATCTGCACCTCTCTGACAATTCTACATCAGCAGCACCGTGCACTCCAGTAAACATATAAGCACTGCTATCAACATTAAACCTTAATAACTAATAAAGCTTTCATCCAGGGAGTTCCTGTGCGATTTCCATTAATGTGAGGGGGGAATCGCCCAGGACCATCTCGCTGTTTTCCGGAGCAAGTTGACGCTCAAGCCGGCAGGGTCGGTACTGTTGGTGTAGGAGGAAAACAAGAAAGAAGTTTATCTAGTGCTGAGCTGTAGGATGTAGAAATGCAACTTGCATTTCGGCCTCAACTTTGACTTATGAAAGAAACTGCTACACATTTATTTCACCAGTGTTTAAATATCAATTATAGGAAATAAACAAGGCTCATTGTGAAAGCAAGACAAAGTAAAAGTAAATAGCAACTGACCCCTGTAGAGACGAGCAAAGATTTGACAGTAAGTGCCGCGAAACCATTCGGTAGATCTGCCCTGTTCCTTTTGGGAGGAAAATGGTGATGCTTCGACTGTTGAACAGGGAGTCCTATCACACAAGACACTCACAAGAGTGGGGTGATGGTGGGGGGCTGGCCAGTGGCCCACCCCACCTGAAACCTATTAGAGAGCTTTGGAACATTCCACAGGGTTCTTCCACTTTGGCCAGAGGGCATCGTAAAGGTCTTCACAGGGAGGGTTGGTCGACTCAGACACAGACAAAAAGCCAGCAAGGTGAAACACTAAAACTAGAGTAGGATGTAGATAAGAATGACATCTGAATATACTGCAAACGGTGGCATTTTTTTGTGTTCTAATAAGGAATAAGCTTCGCTAACTCACCAAGGGTCCCTGCAGAAATGTAAAATACGGTCTAAAGCCCAAGATTACATTTTCTGCACTTAGTTTGTCTTCATAGTGGAACACTACGATTAAAACATTTACCGTTGGCAAGCCATGTAAAACTTTTATCAACTTTTTATCAAATGGTTTGCCATCTGGAGTTAAAACAGTAGGGACCCAATAGTGCACTGACACTAAAAACAAATGAATAAACACACACAACCTGCTGCCAAATTTCTTGGAGATGGCCCTATCTTCTCTGCTGTGTGTGTGTGTGTATATATGTGTTTTAGTGGTACCAAGGCCCATCTCTTTGGCTGGATCTGTGTCCATGCCTCAGTGTTATGCTCACTGGGTTTAGCTCTGTGGGTGTCTGTGGCCTCTCCTCTGGCCGCCCGTGTCCATTTGCTCTGCGGGTATGGCAGGCCTGAGCTGACAGATGGCCGCCCCTCTCCATTCCGCTCCAGAGTAACACAGTAACTGGTTTTTCCTCCGCCGTTGACCTTGCCACAGCCAGCCAGCAATCCAGGCTGGCACTCGGCCTGTCGAACAGGAGGGTAATGAAGTCCAGCGCTGCTCACATGATTATTAAGGCTTTGACGCTGGGGGGCCTTTCAGAACCCTATCCCCCTCCCCTCTCATCCCCTGTCTGCCATTCACACAGCCAAAGTTCGATGAGGATGGTCATTCGTTACATGGTACTTTGGAAAACCACCATTGTGCACCATAAAGCTAAAGCTAAAACTTTTTTGCTGTACTCTTTTGGAGTATTCTAACTCAAATCTCTCAATACCTATGAAGTGTACTTTATAACAATTTTAAGGGCAGCATTTGAACTGTTTCCTATCCAATGGAGTATGTTAGCAATTGCTGTCCCAGGGTGCCTGTCATTCCAAAAACACACCAAGTCAGAGCCACTACACAAAGTTAGATCAGACCTGTCACACGACTATTGGTGCTGACAACTTCTAAAGCAATGCAGTTCAGAAGTGGAGCACCACTTCACTCTCACTGCAATTCTCCCTTACCACAAGCATCTCTAGGCACGCTTGGAACCCTGGTCCCATCGAGGCCAGTCTGGGATTTGAGAGGTGTAGGTTGCAGCTCTGACCTTTAATAAGGTAGGACTGTCTGTTTGCACTTCTCCCATAAGCCCCCCTCCAGTCAGACTGCTAAGCAACCCCATCAGACCAGGGGTGCGCGTGCACCTACGGCCTCTGTGACATCTCAGAGGCCATGGGGAGCTGGAGTAATGCAGAGGTTAATTCTGATCATCCAGTATTTATGGGATTCACTTCAGAACAAGGGTTGGCATTAACACTCTAAAGGAGACATCCCTCCTGTATATCAATAAAACATAGCCAGAAGCACAGGAAGAGCCTACCTTTATTCAGGTCACCCAAGTTCTAGGCGATACTTGCACAGGAGGATTCACAAAAACACAGCAATGAATCCTGCGCTAGATGATGTCTTTAAATTCAAAGACATTTGCAGGATTCATACAACTACGAATTATGCAATTTTGTTCTATTGAATTTACTTTGTAAATTATGCTTTTGAATGATTAATTCAGCAAATGAGCACAGTTCAACCAGTCGCTGAGAGGAATTGGCCCCAAATCGCCATGGTGACACCAACATGCCCATTGCAATGCAGTGAGGGGCAGCAAGTGCTCGTTCAGAGTTTGTACAAACAGGCTGTATGAACTGAGAGCATCAGATATTTTCTCACATGTTGGCCTAGTCTGTGAGGTGTGGGGAAATGTCAGGAAAATCAATAGATAAGGACCACATCAGACTGAGCTTGTCTGGCCTAGCAACAGAGCATCCCCATGGTGATGTCAATTACCTCTGCTTTACAACAAAAACACCAGGAGCAAAACAGTGTCTGCAATGCTGTAAAACTTTTAATGCAGTCTCCTTGTTACATTGAGGAATTTATAAGAAACTTCTTTTTTTTTTTTTTTTGGTTTTCTATCCAGGCAGGTAGGTAACACTGCGAATGTGCGAATCTTATTGATAGCTCTTTTTTGCAGCTCACTCTGTTTTCTATTCTCCTCATGGACACCACATTAGTCAGGGAGAGGTATAATGTAACGAGCAGTAAGGTGCGCATAATTGCATATTAGCAGCAACACACTTGGCTGCACGGGAGGTGACTGCGCTAACGAACAGAGAGGTGTTATTAATCACCAATTAATAAAAGCAGGCAGATATCACACTTGGTATATGGCATGCATGGTTTCTTTTGTTTCCACTGGCTGGTCCAAGCCTGTTCTCTTACTTATTTCATAAGCTTGATCCTGTTCCTGTGCTGTGTTGTCTATTGAGTTCTGACTCTGATCCAGCCCCCTAGGACTCAAATGAGGAGTGTTTGGCCATGTTTGTTAGCAGATTACATGTGTATGTGCTCCATGAATGAATCCCAGAAACTGAGGGAACACCATCAGACATACCTAATGAAAGAGGATTATAGGAAAAAACTAAAACAAAACAAAGACTGAAAATACCATACTCTGTTTGTGTACCAGGAGAAAAAAAGAGCTTAATGGTGTAGTGAATGTGTTGCCACCAGGGCAGAGACAGTGATGGAGACCATGTAATCAACATACAGCGGCCGAATTGCTCTTGGGGCCCCAAGACAAGAGGATATGTGTCAAGGATAATTTGTGGCCCTTAGCAAGAAACAAAACAAGGCTTTCAGCTTCAAATACTGTTACAGTGTGCCTCATGTCTGTTCCCCAACTAACAGCCAACACAGTTTGTTTTTTTGCCAAGTTAGACCTCAGTAAAAATAAAAATTTGAGTTCTAGATAGTGAGCCAGAGGAAAATGGAGAGATAGTGGACAGAGAGGGGGGCAGAAGGAGAAAGGTAGAACAGAGAGGAGGAGGAGAAACTAGGGAAGAGCTAAAGGCCTCTCACTCGCTCGCCTCTCCAGCTCTGTAACGGCCCACAGTGCCTGCTTCACACAGAGCGGCCAGCTGTACAGCAAATGTGTCTTTCCCTCTCCGCCCCCGAACCTTTCCACCCCTCCAGTGCCCCCCTCTGCCTGGGCCGACCAGGCCACCGGCTCCTCTCTGTGAAAGAAGGCTCCTCCCTGACTTGGCTTCAAGCTCAGTGTTGTCACCAACCCAAAAAATCTTTAGAGGTGACCCCAAAAAGACTTTTCTGGGATGTGGTTCGGTTTGCTTGTTTACAGTTGTCCTTCTGAGCACTGCCACCTTGGCAGTAGCTGCTTGGAATGGACAGGAGTGAGAGGAAAATTGGATTGCAAGCAGATTTAACAGAAATCTAAAACCCATCTCACCTTCAAAACTGTTTAAGAGTCTGTGCTTCAAAACATGTCAGGGCTCTAAAAATCCACACAGGGACATTTGAAACAGTGCGATAAATAGGCCAAACGTGCCCCCCATGAGGCTCCAAATGTCATAGTTTACAGTGGGGTCAAAGTGAAGCAATGGGGTGGCATGATGGCATGCTGATAAAACCAAACAGGCTTTTGTGTCAATGAAAGACCTTCAAAGGTCCTCTCAAACAAACAGACGACTTTTGTGAAAGCACTGTGATTTTAAATATTTTTTCCAATACGATTACTACAGATCAAGATGGCAAGTTGAACTGATGGTCAGATTTATTTTCTAATCTCAAAGAAAAATAGCAGTAAAAGGTTTGATAGTGACTGCAGCAGCTGAAAGCTGTATAAATCTGTGTGTCTCTGGAGAAAAATCGGACACCCTCAATTCTGTAAGTGTGCCATGCCAAAAAAACTCTAAACTAAAGAGTGGCCAGCTGTCTTCTGGCCTGCTATTAAATTGCTCCTTGGATGGTGGCGATATCATTTTTTTCTCCATAGGAGTATCACACCAGGTCCCCAAACAGAGCGACCAGCTGTACAGCAAATGTGTACTGATCCATCTGGGCCCTAGCAGGCTGCGGCCTCCATCTTAAGACACGTGGGGCTGTTCACAGGCTTGGCTGGGGTTGGTCTGCAGCACACCCTTCTGCATCCAAGGCCACCTCCTTCCCTTTCATTCACCTCCGTTATTATAGTAAATGTTGAGTAGCTGTGCACCAGAGCTGCTCTTTATGTCTGAACTAGGACGTCATCATCAGAGTGTAATATCCATGCATCAAAATGTGCTGGCAGTCACACAGAAGTGGTAGCCACAAACACTTCGGCTTGATGGGAGGAGGCAAGGGTGGAGGCTGAGTGCACTTAGTTTAGGGAGACTATTGTATTACAAAAGCAGCTAATATGGACTTGTCTGGGTGAGACAGGCTCAGGTTTTGTTGTTCCATACACTTAGCACTATGGTTATGTCACGGCTCACCACTATATATAGAGTTATCAGTGTGAACTGACACCATGGAGCGGGGCATGGATGAAAACAACACCCCTATGAATCCAGCGTCTGCTCCATTACCTACGCTAATAACGCTGACAGCTGAGCGGAGATGACCCCAGCCCCCTGTTTCCCCTCTCCTGTGCAGATGGCCATTAAAAGGAGAAAGTGTCCCTTTTTTCAGTAGAGAAGGTAGCTTTTCCAAATGAATATTTTTTTTCTCGTGTTTTTGGCCCAAATCGGCTTTGCCATAATTATAGGCTGGATTGAATTGAAACGCATTCTACATTTAAAGAGGATTCTTGGGAAGACAATTTAAAACATTAGATTAACATTGGTGGTGTGACAAAACCAAGCTGATGTTTTTTCTCTATAGCGTTTCAGTCAAATGGATTTTCTTTATTTTATTTTCTAAATTCGTTTTTGTTCGCTCGTTCATCAAAATGCAGTCACTTCTTGACAACTTCATTTTTCAAACCAAATTTTCATTACGATGAGTTCTGTTTTCTCCATATTTTACAGCTCAAAAAACAAATGCATATAACAAGAACCCTTTTGAAGGGTCTGATGAAAACCATGATCACGTTGAATACAAGCAATGGCATATCAGAGAAGTAAGACATCAGACAATAACCCAATCACCTATCCTCCTGTTATCTTAAGCTGTCTGAATTCCACTATTATGGGGGAACTGTGTGCTTGTGCCACTGAAAGACATAAAATAACCAGTGGGGGTGTTTGTTTTCTACCCTCCCAGTGTGCTCCGTGCCTGCCTTTGCGAGAGAAAGGACTAATGCTGGCATGGTACTGTATTAGGCACCCCCAGTAGAATAGTGGGTGAGCAGATCGCAAAGATGAATACAAAATACACACCTACACACTCTCAGCTCGTCTCTCTCCTTTGCAAATACACCGCAGCATCAAAATCACAAATCACATGCTTCTGATTGTTTATGCACAAACAGTGGGTCCCTGATAGAATTGCCTACCGGTCCTGATAGAATTGCCCACCGTGTTTAAATTCACCTGCGCCTAGAAGCGTGTCCCAAACAGAGAGGCGGTTTGGTTCCAGATCAATGAGTCTCTCTCCCACTGAAGACAACAGATAATGCAGTGTAATGAAAGAGCCGCCAAACGAGCTGAATAAATGAATGAATAAAGGAACGTGAGACCGGAATTCAGACGCCTACTTACTGCAGGCAAGAAAACCTGTTTTCCAATTGTCTGTTCTCTACAAATTATTCTGCCTGCATACAAATGACACCCAAAAGTAAAGACATTTCCAGAATGTGGAGGTTACTGTTACAACAGGACTCTTATTTTAGGAATCTTGTGAAAGAAAATGAACAATTTGGAATAATTTTGAAATACACAAAGTAATAAAATCAAATATCCATTTTTTCAGTTGATTTGACGTCATTAAATGCTGGAGCCTGAAAATTACCACATGTTGTATTCTGATCTCATCTGAACAGAGTACTTAAGTGAAAAGACACAATAAACAAGCCAAAAAAAAAAAGAAGAAGAAGAAGAAGAAGAAGAAAAATAACGGGAACAAAGTACAGCAGGAATGATGCAAAGATTTTTTTTTTTTTTTTTTGGAAAACTGGAATAATATTTGGAATTTGTACAGTTTGAATACAATCTGTTTCGGTATTTATATATTTCAATAATCCGTCGACTATGTTTCCATTACTTCAAACTACTTTAAATGAGAGTGGTTTGAAGTGGAGAGATTCTGCTCCACAAGCATGCACACGTACTATAATAGACCATTCACATGCATGGTGAAATGAAGATGATGGGCACAACACTGGGGATGCATTTGATGGTCAAAATATTAAAATAATTCCACCTATTTGGTGATGTGATCCAGATACTTGTGAGCCTGAATGAGACAGGGTCAAATATTTAATTACATATATCACATCAATCCTTGATATGTGATTCAGCTTTTTGAAAAGTATATAAAAAAGACTATATGTGAAATTGATTTAAAATTATCAAATATTCGTGGTGAAATTTTGGTGAATTTACCTTAATAATTTGCATATTACACTGATGATGGTCACACAAAATAATTCCTTCTAACATTTTAATCACAACCCCTAAAAGCCCCAATGATTATATTGATGCTATATTGTAGAAATACTTTGGGAAATGTAGAAAAACACATTTATAGAGATACTACACAAGCACTGTATTTATGATTTTGTTGTAGGAGTGCAACAAAGACCATAATGAATGAAACAAAAAGAGTTTCTTCCTACCCAGCATATGATTGGCCACATGAACTTGGATGTCCCATTCACTGTAGAATACCATCTGACATTTGATGCACTGGTATGTCTTCTTCTGTAAATGTGAATGTGAAAAGTAATATTACAAATTAGATTTGATTAGATTTTTTACCAATTTAGCAAAACAATACAACATTTTTGAATTTCAGTATGTTCTGAAAACATCCAATACAACACAAATTCACAATACCTCTTCAGTTTGTGAGGGACTGGTTCTGGGCATGGGGGACACCTGGGGGGTCTTGAGCTGCCCGCTGTTGCTATCCCCAGCCTGTTCCCGATGCACTGTCTGGATGTGGTTTTGCAGCTCTGCTTCAGACTCAAACTTCACATTGCAGCTGGAGCATCTTGTCTTGGCAGCAGATGATGAGGATATGGACGAGGATGAAGAAGATGAAGAGACTGCTTTGCCTTTCCCTTCTCCAGGGCTGAGGCTCTCCCCCTGGACCCATGTGCCTGTAGTTGTAGCGGGAGTGCTGGCTCCTCCCTGTTGTTGTTGCCTTCCTCCATTTACCGTTGGGCTGGAGCTCTTAGAGCCAGCCACTGTCACACAGGATGCACAGAGTCCATAAGGCAGGCCGTTTATGTCCAGCTTCACAAGGTCTTGTTTGGACCGGAAATCTTTCAGACAGGAGGCGCACTTGAAAAGTTTCTGAGCATGGTGTTGCTGCTGGTTTTGAGAGATAGCATTGCTGCGACCCAGGGGTTGGTTGCTGGACATGGTTCCTGTTTTTTGCATGTGGAAGGTACCATGGATCTTGAGCTCCAACGTGGAGGTGACTGTCTGCATGCACACCACACAGCGAAAACCTGTCAAGGAGTTCCTTAGGTCAGGGTGCATCTGGCAATGCTCCAAGAAGTCTTCCTCACTCTGTAGTGGCATCTTACAAATGCGGCAGCTTCCTGTGTCCAGACTCTTGCTATGGGTGACCTTGTGCTCAGTCAGGGTGAGTAAGGAAGGGAAGCGCTCCCCACAGATGGGACACATGTAGTGTTTGACAGGCCCAAGGTGGGTCTGCATATGTTCCCTCAGCCCAGCCTCAGAGAAGAAAGTGCGGGAGCAGACATTGCACTTGTGGTTGCCCTTGATCATTTCAGCTTTCCTTTTTATCATGGCACTCTCACCAGGGCGAATATTGTGGTCTCTTAACTGGTGGTTAGTGAGGAGCGACTCCATGGTGTAAGATGCGCCACAGATGTCACAGCCATACATGGGCTCCGCTGTGTCCACCTCCTCTTCACTGCCATCATGGCTGTTTTGAGACTCAACCACAGAGCCTGCTGCTGCCCCTGGACCATGGCTGTTAGTCAGGAGACCATGTATCTCAGCATCTTCTTTAGGCTGCCCATCCCCAACAGTTACAGTAGAACCATTAGCACCACAGTTCTGTGCCTTACCCTCAAACACACAGTGCTTCTCCCTCAGATGCTTCTCCAAAAGGACGATGGCGTGGAAGGCCTTACTGCAGAAGCGACAGTTGTACTTCTTGCTGTGGGTGGTGATGTGGCACTGCAGTTCAACCTCTGTTCCAAAGGACTCTCCACAGAAAATGCAGCGATGGGCACGGCCCTGGTTTTCCAGATGGCTGTGTTTGACATGTAGCTGTAAGTCAGTCTCATGCCTGAAGTCCCAGTTGCAGGAGGTGCAACGATACACCTTCTTCTCATTGCTGTGCTTTACAGCCAGGTGAAGCTGCGTGGAAACTTTTGAGTCAAACACCTCTTGGCACAGAGTGCAACGAAAGAACACAAAAGTATGCATGTCCAGCAGGTGCTTCTGCAGGTCATCCACTGAGGTGAACTGCTTGTCACAGCTTTCACAGATGTAATAAGTGGACGTAATAGTGAAGTGAATTGTCACATGCTTTAGCAGGGACTCTTGGTTGGGGAACTCTTTGTTGCACTGTGGACAGGTCAGTTGAGGCTGCAGGCCATCCAGGTGAGTTTTTAGATGAGTCTGAAAAAGGTCTAAGTTGGTATACTTTGCCCCACACTGGTTACATATGAACTCACTGGCAGTGCGTGCAGCTGAGCTGCCTTGTTTCAGCATGGTTGGTTCCACAGATATTGGAGAAGAGGGACTGAGGGTACGCAGGGCTTTCTTTCCATTGTTGATGTAGTTCAGTGCCAGTGGAATGTTCTTGTGATTCTCCTTGATGTGCTTGTTGAGCTTCAGGACACTGTTGAATATGGGAGAATTGGTGCAGTATGAACAGGAGTAGACTTCTACTATGGGCTCCTTGGGGGTTACAGCCAAGGGGGAATCAAACCGCAGGCTTCCCCCATCACAGTGAGTCTGACGAACGTGCTCCTCCAAGGTAGCCTCTGTCAAGAACCCCATGAAGCACTGGGGACAGAAGAAGGCGTTGCTCTCCTTGGCCACAGGACTAGGGAAACCATGGGAGCAACGGATGTGCTCTTGGAGCGCGTTGAGGTCACTCAACACCTCAGGGCAGAAGTTACACTGAAGGAGGGCATCAGGCAAGCTGGCTAACAGAGCAGCATGGTCTTCTGCATTATGGACCTGCTTAAGATGTTCATTTAGATTTAGTAGAGAAGGCAGAACTTCCAAACAAAACTGGCAAGTGTGAGCCTGCTCTGGCTTGTCCAGATGCATGGTTCGCAGGTGAATTTGAAGCACAGCCAGACTGGAGAATACTTGCTTGTTGCAATAGATGCAGCTGTAGGAGACTTTGGGCTGTTTAGAGGAACGTCCGCCCACATCAGATGTGTTCTGAGCAGCCCGCTTTCTCCTGCCCCTTGTCTTGGGCACAGGTGGTGCTGTCTCTACCATTGTGGAGCTGTCAACAGAGAGGTTGGAGTCAGGAGTGGTGCTAGAGACGGAGGTGTAGCCCACCGTTAGCAAGGAAGGGCTGTTACTATGGTTACTTGATTCAGGGAGCTGGTGGATGTCCATGTGAGCATAGAGGTCCTCAACAGACAGAAAGTGCTCAGAGCAGATAGCACAGGTGTGGCCCTTCCTGTCTCGGCTGTGGGCCTGGTCAATGTGGGTCAACAGGGTGCCTTCGTCACTGAACGGCTCATGGCAGTAAATGCACTGCAGGGTGGCACCCAAGCCTCCATCTTCTGATGGCGAACACTCTGGGTGGCACTCAGCAATGTGCCTCTGGAGCTCTTCTGGGACATCAAAGCCCTCCTCGCAACGGCTGCATTTGCGCGTTTCTTTCAGCTTCCATTCATCAGCTCTAGAAAGGCTGGAGGTGCTGCCATCTTTGCCCCTTTCGTGTACTTGCATGTGGCCATGGAGAGAACTGGAGGAAAGGAAGCCTCGGCGGCACACAGGGCACTTGTGGGGTTTGTTGGAGGCGTGAGTTTTCATGTGGATTTTGAGGTGATCACTGCGGGAGAAGGCAGAGTCACACTCTCCACAGTGGTACTTCTTATCGCCGGTGTGGAGCTTTACGTGTCGATCTCGGCTGCGCTTGTGCTTAAACAGACGGCTGCAAAAGGTACAGCTGAAGGGGAGTTTATCGCCGTGACTCTGTTCGTGACGCTTCAGGAAACTTAAGCGACTGAAGGACTTGTCACAAAATTGACATGGGTATGGCAGGCCAGGGCCCCCTTCCTCCTCCCCAAAGTCATAGTCCTCACAGTGTCCTGGAGAAGTCTGATCCTTACTGGAGGGAGATGATGCTGGCCAAGAACACGATGGGTCATCTTCAAGATCAGCACCATCTGGAGAAGAACATAGAAAGAGAGAACACAGGCTATTAAGGACAAGTCAGAAGAAAATAAGATGAAGTGACTGTGTTTAAAAGAGTTGTTTTGTAAGACTGTACAAGCATCTCATTTGTCTCACTCTTTGAAATAAAAAAGGTGGACCACCATGGTGTTATTTGTCATAATAATTATTAGGTTGTAGTGTATGAATTTTGGAAATCTTTGCAACTTAGACCATTTTTTCTGTGGTGGAAACAATACCTCTCCTTAGGTGTTATCTGAAAAGTTACATTTAAATATGCACTTTTAAGTATAATTAGAGAACAGAATAAGTTGAAATACTTTTACCACAATTAACCTTGTATGTGGCCGTGTAATGGCTTAGCCCACTGTGACTCAAAACACAATCTCACTGACATTTAAAGCCAACACATGACAATGGCTTTACTTTAGGATGTAAGCCTGGCATGAGGTAAATTAGAACATTTCCATTATTTTTGAACAATTACTTGAATATATTTTGAAAAACAAGAGTCCTTGAAATGACCCAAAGAAAAGTGGAAAAAAAGAAAACAGGGAAAAGTGGCTTTGAATGTGTAAGAGAAGATTAAATGTGCAATTTAGACTACATACAACTATGCATAGCCTTTAGGATCCTTCCACTCCAAAACAGATGAGTTTCATGAAACATTGCCTTTTCGGAACATTAGTCAATAGATTATAGAATATGCATTATTATCATATTTGTCTGTGTGGATTGTACTAAGCCGTGAGGCAACTGATACTTCATAGATGAATGCATTGATGTAGGAGGCAGTGGGGTGGGGGTGGCTGAAAGGAAAAAGGTACAGGGAAACAGAGAGGGGAAGACGACAAGCAAGTGACTAACAATCCCACTCAAGGACAAGCAGGTGCAGAAAATGACCAGGGACCGCCAGACAACTGACAATATGGCCCCCGCTCGTTTTACAGTGTATTTAATGTGTCCCTATTCAAATCACAGTGTTGTCGACATTCCTTTCCACTGTTTCACTGCACAGTGATATGAATGGAAAACACAGACCACTACTTTCCACGAGTTCAAAAGGTTACAGACCACTTCTTCCCGCTGCTGAATTCTAAGTGGTGTGAACTTCCTTACCTAAATAAAACAACGTAATCCCAACCCCTCCAGAAAAAAAAATGTGTCAAAAGGCCAAAACTTGAAATGGGAAAAACAAGAGGAAACTGCAAAGATTTATGAGTGGGACGAAGGAAAAGCATGAGCTCTTTCCAGGATCTAACCTCTATACTCTCCTTCAGCTGACAAATCTAAGTCTCTCTCTCTCTACCCCTCTCTGTTGTTTTTGTTGGGAGATCTGCCCTTTGTCAGGATATCATGCCCTCTCTGAGCACTTACCCCCATCAGGGCCTATCTTCAGGAAACAGATGGGGTCGGAGGCCATTCCCTTGCCCCTCCAAACTGCTGAAAGCGGCACATTGAGAGCCCACCTCCACATCGTGGCCCTCCCGGAAACCTCCCACCCCTGGCAAGGCGCCCACTCCGCACACACATCTCACTCAAGGAGCAAACCTTGCCTGATTTACTTGCTTTATCTCTTATACATGTCTCAATGTTTTGTTTTCTCTCTCTTTCTATCTCTCTCTCTCTCTCTCTCTGCTTTGAGGGAGGATGGGTGACTCAGTGCAATGCCCTCCTCCACAGAGGGGGCGGATCTGCCCTCTCTCATACTGCCTCCCAGGGTCTAGGAGAAGAAGACAGTGCAAGAAGAATGACCCCAGCCAATGCCTTACAGTCATACATATTGGCTTTGAGACAATAGCATAAAACAAACAAATAAATGGGCCTGGATACAAGGCTAAATGAAACTGTACTGCCTTAAATGAAGCTATCTTTGCCTTGAGACATTGCCGAGCTGTCAGGACAACCTCATTCCATTTTTTTTTTAAAAATATATATTTTGCTGTTGTTTACTTGACGTATATTATTTATTTAGTCCAATACCACACATACATGAAGGCGTATCTGTGGGGGACATGTGGGAGTCACAGAGAGTGCTTGATTCAACCTACAAAATATCAAAATGTCAAAAATAAAACTAGCATATAAATATTAGCACAAAATGAGGCAATTCATTTTACTTACTAGTACAATTGTCGTACACAGTGAGACTTAGCTTGTTCATTCTCCCTGTCTCTCACATACACAGACTTTCAGTAACATACCAGAGAGCATGCACATGCTGCACATTCACTCACAGTAACAAACACACACACACACATATATTTATATATATATATATATATATATATGTGTGCACACATACATGTACACAGAAGACACAGATACAAGCGCAATGACCAAAACAAGTGTGTGAACAACTGGAGATGAAAGAGCAATCTTCCTCTGGAGACTGCAAGAGGAAAGCAAGAGAAAGGGACTTGTTTTTTTCCTTCTTCACCCAGACAAGAAATGCCCAGGCCTCAGCAGCAGCCTGAGTAAATAAAAGAACGGGCCTTACTTCCCAGTCTCTCGGGCCGGGGGCCTGTGCACGCCAGCACTCTCTGTGCTGCTGCCAAAGGGGATGCTGGGGCCTGAAAAACTACACCCTGCAGCTGAAGGGCTGTCTTTGTTGGTCTGCCAAGGCCTTCCTGAGCATCCTCCAGCCAACAGCCTGTCACGTCCTGGGAGGAAGACCTCCATCTTAAGGCCTGTCCCTCTCTGGGAGTTCTGTCCCTACCCCCTCCTTCTTTCTCTTTTAAATGTCTCCTATATGGAACAAAACAACCTAATTTGGAAGACTGCTATAGGGGATGGCATTAAATATTTCATAACCATTTTTATTAGTATGATATAAATTCAACCTTAAGGAACAGCACAAAAGCTATATGAAAAATGCTAAGCTTGACAAATCAATTTGTGTAACTTTGGTAAAGGCATTTGCACTAGCACTGCATAGTTTGCCATTCCCTTTTCCTTCAGCTGAAAAGGTAACCACAAACCCCCCCCCCCCAAAAGGCATTTGCACTAGCACTGCATAGTTTGCTATTCCCTTTTCCTTCAGCTGAAAAGGTAACCACAAACCCCCCCCCCCCCCGACATGCAACACTCATTTCCTCTAAGCCAGTGTGAACTACTCTTTGTGCACCACTTCCTCTATGTTCATTTATAGCACCTTTTCCGAGAGTAAATACTCTTGCTGCAATACGATCCTTGATGCTAGGAATGGGTACGTTTAGTGTTTCTGTAGCATAGAGCAGCATAGCTTACAAAACCCCAGAAGTACTTTTTGATTCACACAATTAATACATTTGAAAATTATCAAGATATATAAATATATTTCTAAGAGAGCAAGTCATTAATTTTCTTGATGACATAGTTTCCCTTAGGACTATATAACACATATGGCGGCAAATGTTGTGTCTATTTTTTTAAATACTAAACGATACTCATAATTTGAAAATAATTACTACAATTGAATTCTTTGTAGACAGATACCAATCCATCATAGTGAGAGCCCAACATAAGATAAGAGAGAAGGTAATATGTGATTTGGGATTGCTTATGTTTGGAGTATATTAATGACTAGTGTCCTCGGCAATGGAACAATCAATAATATAAACGTGCAAAGTTATACATATTCAAACACAGTATTCCCCGTAGTAGTGAAAGTGTAGGTGGTAGGATAATTGAATTGATATGAAAAACCTTAAAACTCAAAATGTATATGTACCAAAATAAGGTATGCATTGAGGTAAAAGCTGAGATGATCAGCTGAACATTTGGTGGTGAAAATACTGTAGGAAATTCATAAAACAGAAATGGCCTTTTGCCAAATTACTGTAAAACGGTGTTTGCACGCTGCTCATCAACGGTGGTCTGTTACTCTCAAACTCATGAATGTTTTGCCGTTTTGCAAGCGAAATGTCTCTTTACAACCATCAGCACCACCCTGATATCTGCTCACCATTGCAGTTTACGTGTGAAGCCAAAGATTGGTGCGTGTTTGCTGATGTTTTTATATCAGGTGGGTGAAAATAGCATTGATCACCCTTAGAGTGAAATACCCTCGGTCAAATTGAGAAACACCTGGTACACCGCATTTTGAAAAGGGAAAAAAAAAAAAAAAAAAAAGAATGAAAAAATGAAGTTTAAATTGTGTTTTACCTACTTACTTTTTTAAAATTGTAGCATTTGACATTCGATTGCTGGCTCTGGCCACTGCTAACTCTTCATAAACTGGCTTTTTTGATTCTATTGTTTTTTGTTCTCTCCCAGTAATACTCCCATCTGAAACCTTTCAGGGACCCTGGCTTGGGAATAACTCACTGCATCGTGTCTGAGGTCCTGGAAGCAGTTCAAAATCGCTTATCGCTGCCTGACAGCAACAGAGTACATCTCTTCTATTTAGGAAGCCAAACTCTTATCCAGGTCCAGGACCTTATCTTATGAAAAAAGTGTTTTTGCTATCACTCATCTGCCACTTCTATAGCAAGCTAGACTTTGTTCAAAAGCCATTCTAGTTGAAGCAAAGCATGCCTGTGCTTTCAGCCGCCAAACCTTGTCTTCCTGTGTGTTGTACCAGAGATCTGTACGTAGTGGTTGTCATAAGAGATGTGTTTGTGTGAGTGTATTTGTGGCACATTGGGGATTAGGGATTCATTGAATAAACAAAAAGCTGACAACTTGTCTGATGTAACACCGTGACCCCACTTCATATTCAGAGAGGGGATCTTTTTACAGTTACTGGGAAAAGTAGTGAGCCTTTCCCGTGAGACAATGCATGTGTCATCTCAACGCTTTTCCTGTTCTAATGCCCAAATAGCAACGTGTGTCTGAACAACACACTATTATGTACGGCCCTGTTTGTGACACAACCACTTAAGATCTAATAGAGGAGATGGCAAGAGAAATTTTTACATTAGCTAAGACTCCAATCTTCCCGACTGAGCAAGCAAGGGAGGGAGGATGTTGAATTTCTGGGACTAATTCCAGTCAGATGAACGAATCACTCAGTTTATTCAGGACTGAGAGCTCAGAGGACACAGAGCTATTGGAGGAGGCCTAGTGCTGGGCTTAACTCACAGTAGTCCTGCTACATCCCTGTTTTAAGACATCAAATCCAGTCAAAATGAAACACTGATAATTCCCAGTAGCTGTCAACAAAAGTGCCAGGTGGCTAGACATGGCTGTTGCACCATGCAGCTGATTAACGAACACACACACAGAAATAAGCCCAAGTAAAAGCATTTAAAGTGGCTATTTATCATTAAATTCTCCACCTCAGATATAGCATTGTGTGCGAGTGTGTGTGTTGTGTGCTTGTCTCGCTCTCTTCCTCTTTTTTTTTCCGTCTTTGCAAACACAATATGTTTTTTACACATCACTGAGAAATGTCAGGTCCCTCTCCCCCCGTGCTACGGATCAATCAAATCCACTATGCTGCAGGATGAGAATGAGGGGTTGTGTGAGACAACTGGAAGAGCAGGGAACAAGGGGGCTATCTTTTACTGGACAAGGTAGAAAAACACTAGATGAAATGAGGATACACTTCCTGCGGTTTCATCAGTGCCATAGCTGCAAGTTGCTCCGGCCTAACATCATGAGCGAGCACAGTGAAGCACATATCTGCTACAAACGTGAGAAATACACAAACACACACAAACTGCAGTCAATGGGGATTTTTTCACATGGGGCCCTGACACAAAGAGCTGAAACATCAAGCGTTGTCCTGACTGTGGTCTGGGTGTCCATTATTCTGACCCTCATGGCTTTGTCTCTCAACCATGGGGAAGCGGCAAACTGTCAACTACTTTGTCCACATTACACACGTCCCCCAGCTCAGACAGGAGCACTTGGTCACTGTCCCAGAAATCACAGTGCCCCAGCGGCGTCCTAGGAAAGTTAGACAAATGGAAGGCCAGAGGAGGAAAAGTAGGGCGGCCAGTCATCCTTTACTAGGCTTTTTCTTTCCATGATACTGAGACACAATGAAGAGTGGAATTCCATTACTGATCACATAGATATGTCTGTGCTACCCTCATGCTTTTCTGCTCAACATGGACAAACTGAAATCAATAGCAAAGATTATAATTAATCAATAATATTTCTTAAAATAAAGACAGAGCTGAAGAAATGAAGGAACACATTTGTGCTTTGTTCATACTCTTTGTGTTTCCTGTGAAAATTTGTATCATGTAACAATCCATAACCACAGTGTTTGAACATGCCAGAGATGACTTAATGCTGGATAACTGCCTATTACATTAAGGTCACTGGGGTCAGCGCCACACATAATGTAAATGAGTTTCAGAAATGGTTAATCAGGCCTGTGAAGAGTATATATTTAACTCTTTGATAAATCCCCCTTTCATAAGAGGAATGGCTTTTAATAAAAATAGCCATTTATATAGCAGTGAGGATGTGTTGTATTATTATGTTTGACTCTGCCTGAATTCTGTTGTGTATTTTTCTGTGAGAGAAGCAAGCAATACATTAGTGTAAGGCAAAGTCACAGAGACTGAGTTAACAAGAAATTATATTGTCAGGACCACTTCGTTTTTATGCTTTTAAAATGAAGCACTTTTTTCAGACAAAAAGAACTTAATGACATGAGAAGAAAAGGTAGACATTTAATTACCACATTATTCAAGAAAGGTGAATTTGGGGTTCTTAACATTACCATTTGGAAGGGCAGTGGCTGATCTCGTCCGCTAATACTGATGTTTTATCATTTCAGTAAAGTTTTAATGAATCACACTCAAACCAAAATACACAGCATGTCTGTTATTACCTGAAATGTAACATAGACTAATAGTGTTTTATGAATTTAGTGTTGTTTTATAAATTCTTAATAACTGTTTATTGACTGCATACTGCCACTGTGACAAAAAAAGCTGTATCTATTATGCTGTATTTGTCAATAATTTTTTAATACAAAGAAGCATAGATGGCAGAGATAAGACCTAAAGGTGCTGCAAAGCAAGATGGTTGGAGCTGTGTAATGTCGGTGGAGCAGTTTGTGTGTGGGAGAAGGATGGTGGCAGTGGTGTCATCTCCTGTAGGACGGCTGGTGGTGTGAATAGGAAGGACAGTTGACCACTTCAGGTAGGCTACAGCACAAACAGGAAGGAGGCTGTTCCCCAGGCCTTGGCTGGACCAGCAGCCACAGTGAGCCTCCCAGGGGGAGAAAGGAGGATGACAATCTGTCCCCCAGCATGCCCCTTCACCGCCTGCCTCACTGCGCTGGCTCTAAGGGAGTGCTGGGCCAGGCAGGACTGGGCTGGGCTAGGCTTCAATAGGCAGGGGAGCCTCTGTGTGTTGTGTGAGTCTCTGCTGTTCCCTCAACACTGCGGCAGGCCAGGCGCAGGACCCAGTGGACAGTCAGCTAGCCATTCAGCCAGCCAGCCACTGTGAGAGATGCTGCGGCGTTGTGCTGTGCTATCCTCCGTGCTGTGCTTATATTTCCTCACTGTGCGAGAGTTTACTTGGATGCCCTTTTATTTTTCTCCACTCTTGGTTACTCATAGAAACGTGATTTATGTGATCTCTTGGAAAAGAAAAAAAATTGTTGCGCAAATAGGAATATGCTGAGTTACCGTATGGTTGGTTCATTAAAATTTGTTTGTTTTGTTTGCTCTGCAAGTTTCAAGAGGCGCTATCCATTACGTAAGACTGAGCACAGTGCATTTAGAAAATAGGGTCTAATTCTTTTTAATCAAACTACCTCGTAGTGACCCACAAAACTTGGGCCAGTGTTCAACTAAGAGATATTCCACTGTTTGAGTGTAACTTCAGACACTTGGATCTACGTTTCATTGCACTGGGAAAAATTTTAAAAAGGGCAGTTGGTGTGCCAAATGCCCATAAAGTGTCTGCTACCAAACACATCTTTTTTCTCTTTCCAGAGGACATAAAAAAACCTCCCACATGCATACGGACAAGAATCCCCTGCAATAGACTCCTATGTTAGCTTTAGCATTAGCATTTATCAGAAAAACCTGACCCTGCCTCTTGACCCATGACCCTCAGTTCCCCTGATTAATACACTGTGGCTCTATTTGATACTTCCTCAACACCATCCCAGCTTGTCAGTGGTAAAACAACTGGAGACAGCCCAGGAGGGAGAATAAAACATGCATCTCATAGAGGAGAGCGGGAGGGGAAGAAAAACAAGTATCAACTCAAGCAAGACGATGTATTTTCATGCATCCCTGTCTTAAATGTCAAGATTTCTTAACCCTCAGTGACTGCAGCACTGACACCTCTCCAAGGTTCAACAGAAACCGCATTCATTAATAATTAGCTTAGCTGTGAGGAAAGGGAGAGAGACTGAAAATGAGAGAGTGAGCAAGCGAGACGGTTAAAATCTAAACTTCTGTCCTTTCCCAAGAGAATCAGATTTCACTATGATTTTTTTTTTTTTTTTTTTTCATTTTTCTTCATTTGTTGATTTCCTGGTGTGTTGGCCAGAATCCTGCAAGCAGCCCACGAACGAGCGATGCAGACGTCGCATCAGCCGTACTACTCCCTCCTCTCCTTAATCATGGCTCTAATACCCTCCAGATGAATAAACATCTTCATCCCCTCTCTGTTAAAGCCAGAAGGCTCCTCCACTCTCGAATCCAAGAAAGGGAGAAAGAAAGAAAGACAGAAAGAAACGGAGAGTTGAATAAGGAGCAGAGGAAAAAGATGACAGATGGAAGGGTGGATCAATGTCGAACTGAACCAACAGCAAAGTAACAAAGCCACGGGAAGATTTCCTGGTTCTTCCCATAATGCGTCTGAAGTATTTCCCCCTTGACACAATTATCACAGTCCTCCTAATTATTTTTTCTTCTTAAAAAGATTCCTAATGGCAGCCTGTGTTTTCTTATGATCATGTTTGTAAAGTGGAGGTTTTGTGAGCTGTTGTGCAACCTTGTCGCTTCAGACTCTGTCCGCAGACTGCACAGGAAGGGGGAAGGGGGCGGAGAGAGAGGAGGCGGCAGCGGGGTGAGGGTGGGGGGGATGGGAGGTGGGAGGCTTGTCTCTGGAGAATGGGCCAGGCCCCAGACCAGCACTTCCCTGGCCCAGTAACTGTGCCAGAATACTCATGACATGTGTGTACAGTATGTGAGCGCAAATGACAGACAGATTTTGGGGTTTGCTTTTGTTCCCCTTCTATTGCTTTCTGATGGTATCCAAGCAGCTCATTATCATATCTTAATGCTGCTAAATATTATGAAAACAAACACGCACACACACTAATACCCCTCACCAACATGCTCACACCTCACTGAATGAATCAGTTCCTTCGTTGCCCTCAACCTCATCTTCATTTGCAGAATAGTGCTGGAATATGAGGCCTGAATACAAGCAGACAAATGACTACAGGGCATTTTACTTATTCATCCATTACTTCACATTGATTTATTCCTGTTTATCTATTTATCAGCGGAAAAAAGAAAAAAAAAATTCCTCTGGATTGTTTTGCTCAAAGTTTGCATGTTGACGTACTTAGTGGAAAACTTTCAGGGTCACTGTAGAAAAATCCTTCAAACAGATTATTGAGGTTCATTTTACCCTTGAATACCCTCCTCTCACTCCAGCACCTCAACAGAAACTTCTTTTTGCCTATTTACATAGACCCAGCACTCTTTGGCTTAGTAACCATTTACTTAGTTACACACCACCACCTGGGAGGCTATCTATGTCCCTCTCTGGAGAGGAACTCAGTTTGACTGCCAACCAACACCCCCAGATGAATTATTATCCCTTCAATACAAATAAACTTGTGCAAAATCTCAAACACTCAGTGGGACTTTACATTGAAATTTACTTACCCAACAATTTAATGTGAATGAATCATGTTTGAGTTGTGCTATTATGGAAAGAGTGAAGTATGTCTTTCAGATTTTTGTAGATATTGTGACAATTTGTAATGGGAGTTCTTCTTATATGTGCTAATCTAGCATCTATCTGAAAGTGCAGCTCACTGCGATGAAGCTATTTCAAGGATCATCATTCAAGAGAGTGAATGGAATAGTCCCCAATATCAGTTATCACTGACAGTAACATCCATATCAGCTAATTACTTTTCATTGCACTGTTGTAGAAGACAGGACATCAGCTTTTATCGGTTTATGAAAGGAGCGACCATTACTATTATACTATCACTGTGGAAGAGCCAGTGTTGCTCTGCCACTAATATAGTAACAGCATACAACGAGATCTAGCTTGGCTACTTTAAATATCAGGAGAATATTAGTAGTAAGGTGACCTTTAATTAAATTCGGCATGCAAATAAATTGATGAGTCAGGAATAAGAGTGAGATAAAGAGATGTTCTAAGATTACCATTGAAGTCCTGATGACACACACAAAATACATAGAGCCTTACCCACATGGTAACAAGATCCATCCAGTTTTTTTTTTTTTCTTCAACTAACAAACATCCAGCACACAAACAGAGGAAACCAAAAAGTCGGAGCACTGCCTTCTTCTCCTCTTAATTTGTATTTTCCTTGGTGTTCTTGGGTTAGTGAGGTGACTGTCATCTCTGCGGCTGTTCATTGTCTGAGGGAGGAGCTGGCATTGGGGAATATAATCCCACACTCTATGCATACAGCAGGGTGGAAATATGGGCACAGGGGTTTTGTAAGGCCCCATGGGTAATTTGTAAAACATGAGCCATGGCACCCGAGTGCCTTGCAGAGGCTTGGGTCAGGTGACTAAGTCAAAGGTGTACCATGGGAAGATCTCTGGTGAGGAAGAGGAGGCACCCCTCCCACCACAGAGCCTATTGGGGAAAAACGATGTCATCTAAACACGGCACTCCAGAAAACTGCTTCAGACTTTTTTTAAGGAATGTGCCAAACTGTAAAAAAATGCAGAGGTGGTGGTTAAAGATTGGCTCGTATATTTTGAAAACTTTTTGCTTGGATTATTGACTTGGATGGGCCAAGGAGGTTAGTGCCTTTCTTCTGAAATGGTTCAACTCCTTCTCATCAACAGCCCCTGGGATTTTGATTTTGGAACATTATTGTACACACATACCACGCACATTACACATGCCTGAGCCCAAATGTGTCGCTTCAACAAGAAGTCTTGATTAAGATTCTGCAGACGTAACATCCCACATGTATGCACGGTATCTGCTTTGCTAGCCCTCAGATAACCTTTATCCTATAGGGTTTAATTAATGTCAGCCAGTCTACTCTGACTTTCAGAAGGAAACAACTTATTCCTCTGCCCTCATGAAGCCCAAATCCCTCTGTTTCACTGGTGAAGCTGGCTGCCTTGTTTATCCCAACTACAGGTACTACTCCCTATTAAGGCCAGCACTTGTTACAGGGAAAAGGTTGAATTATTTACCAACAAAAGAAGGGGAGGAAGAGTGAGAAAGGAAGAAACAGAGAGAGAGAGAGAGAGAGGCATTTCATACACAGGATGAGATTTTCATATTGTTTTTTGAGGTTATGAACAAGGCAAGATTAATGATCCATGGACTTTAGATACAGGTAGTGATTACCAAGCAAAAGGGCATCCCAGCATATAGTAAGCAGGAAATAAGGCCATACAGAGGGATGAGTAAATTACCCCCAAAACATTATGCATTAAATCTCTTTGATTAAAAACGCCTCATACCCTCTGCTAATAAAGCCGAGTTTCACACATTTGGTCATGTGTAAATAGATGAATGTGTTTTGTTAAACAGACACCAAGGGTGCTTGTGCGCACTCCTCACCCAGGGCAAACTGTCAGCATTCTATCTGCATCTCAGTCTCTCTGCACAATACAACAAAACATACAGAAAACAAAAGGGAGCACAGAGGGGGAGAACGAAGAGACAGACCAAACAATAAACTCAACCACAAGAGACAGAGTTTGACTTTGTGTGTGTCGGTATAGTGTGTGCATGTGCATCGAAGAGCGAGACAGAAAGCGAGAGGAGGACTAGGGAGATGAAGACAAATGCAGAAAGGGAGAGAGACAGAGGGCGGCAGAGAAAACGAAAGACAGAGGGAGAAATCAAATTTGCAAGAACATAACAAAAAGCTGTATCTCTGACAAAAGAGAAGACACAAGGGTATTTGTCTAGCTGTCTGCACCAGCAGGATCCTCTGAAAGTTTATTAAACTAGAACCCTTCAAGAGAAGGCAGAGTGTAGTAAACTATACTACTGGGGAGGAAAAGAGAGGGGGGGGGGGGTTGAAAAAGAAAAAAGCTAGCTTTTCAGCCTCTGTCTCTCAGAAATTCTTTTATTTCAGCCATGCATTAAGTAACCTCCCCACTGAGTTCTGCTCCCCTTCCTGGTGTGGATAAAGCCGTCCCTCGGGGGAGCCGCTGGTAATTTCCAGCTTCGCCAGAAACTCAGGTATTAGAAAAGACCGCTTGGGGACCTGCCACAATATACCTTCACAATTTCATACGCTCAGAAAAAGAGGGAGCCCCTCCTTCAGCCTACCCCCACCCTCCCAGTAAACCCCCTCGAGGGTCCCCAGTTCAAATTTCTGAAGTACAGACAACGGGTGTAAGTGTGTGAGTGTGTGTGTGTGTGTGTGTGTGTGTGTGTGGGGGGGGGGGGGGGTTGTGCTGGGGAGGCCCATGGGACAGAGCACCAGCAATAGAAAATCCACTGCATAGAGGAGAAAAAAGCATTTCCTCTCTGGTCTGGCAGGAGTGCCTTTTTTCCCCTGGCTCCCACCAGAGGCTTTTTACAAAACATGTGTTGCTGACATGTTGACAGATTGCTCAGTGAAGTGTTAGGCGTATGCACACGGCTGGCCATTTAGGGGGACATGGCTTCCTACCCAACATCTTCTACCTGAGGCACCATGTTTTATACATCATCCCCCAAAGAAAAAAAGGAAACAATAAAAGGTAAGGGAGTTGCTTCCTTTGTGAGGAAAGCAGAATATCAGAGAGCAAAGAGAGACTGCGTATAATGCTGCCTTAGCTGAACTGCGGTGATTGGGAGGAGCAACGGAAGTGAGAATAAGGGAGGGAAATGGTTTCAGGCAGGAAAGACTGGGATAAAGCAGAGAGGTGCGAAAAAGAGCTTGAGGATGGATGCATGGTATGCTTATGTGCAGCAGGTATGCTTGTCAAACCAATAAAAAGCCCACAAGACCTCTTTGTCTTCCTGTGCCGAAGCCACCAATAGCAGGCGGGAGGATGGAATCTGATCAAAGGCCAGCTCCCAGATCCAACTTCTGCTCCTATCAGGGTATCGACAGCACACGTCTTAATCGCCCTGCGGCTCTAAAAGTGCTGCCGTGGCAACAGGATGGAAATGGGGATCATAATGTATTCATGGTGCCGGCGACCTGGGGGCTGCAGAGCGCGCTCTCTGGGGACCGCACTTTACCCAGAGCCAGACGTGTCTGGGCAAAATCACTCCACACAAGACAGCAGCAGAATACTGAGGAGCCATGACAGGATGGAGGGAGGGAGAAAGACTGAGAAAGATGGGAGCCAGCAGAGAGAGCTATGGATAGAAATGGAAGACGATAATAGAACACAAAGAAGGGTTAGAAGATTGGGGGTAAACAACGGCTGCTGAGTGGTGTCAGAGAGTACAGTAAGAGAAGAAGAAGGGTGGCATTACTCCTACCCTGAAATACAACTTCAAAACAAAAAAGGCAAAAGATCTGAGGCTTGAGAGGAAAAAAATAAAACTTGGTGTGATTGGTGCGAAGGTGCTTGCTGGGATGAGTGGCTCTACCTTGAGAAGCATGATGCTGCTTGACCAGGTGGGTGGTTGGCTGGGAAATAAATTGCAGAGGAAATTGGTCCAGATTATCAGGGCCACAAAGAGACATGGCCCTTTGGTCATGGGCGAGGATGGATAAATGGCTGGATGAGTAAATGAACAGAGGGAAAGAGGAGAGGGGAAGATTGATTGCCGAGTAGATGGATGGTTCAGATGGACTGTGAGTCCAGTTACCCATCACCCCCCATATCCACACATCCTTTCTGCTCCTGAAAAATAAATGCTTAGATTGGATATACATCTCTCATTTTTTTCCTGGCTGAATGTAATGTGCTTTCTGACCCTACATACATAGCACTCACATATACACACAGAAACACATTCACATGCTAATACACAACCCAAAAATGCTCTCACGCTCACACAAACAAACACAATGCTATAGCCTGACCTGCTTTTCCTCAACAGGAGGGCATCTACAACAGGCACCATGCCAGGTAAACATCCTCAAGCCTTGTGCACTCACTGCAGAGGGTGAAGCTCAATGCTGGAAAAACACTCTAAAATACAAGGAATAGTCAATTATGTTTAAGACTAGGAAGGCATTATTAGAATATATATTTTCCCCTTACCTGGCCCTCCTGCTGTATTTATAAAAAAAAGAGAGAGAAAGACACAACTTTTGTTGCATTTTACACCAAGGTTCCTTCTGAGACAGAAAGTCATAATACTACCCCCTAGAGGTGATGATTCAAATGCATTAAGTCTCCCAAAATGAAAGGATTCACCTGCAGACTTGGTGCGTCCTTCTGCACTAACTATTCTCCACACATAGTGCACCCTCAGGCATTCAACCTAAGGCCACAGACTACTCCCCTGTTTGTCTTCCCTTCTTCCCTTTAGCTGACAGGTTCTTCGACTGCTAAGCTCCAACATGGACCTCTGTGTTTGTGATGACTGTGCACAGCAATCAAGGAAGAGAAAGAAAGAAAGGAATGTTGACGAGGGGGAGAGCGAGGGAGTGTGGGTGAAGCAGAACTAGAGAGAGAAACAAGGACATCAACAACGTGTTCTCACAGAGAGATGACCCCTGGCCATCCCGAGGCATCTGGTTTATCTGGCTGTCTGGGTAAGCCACGCACACACCTAATGACTCCAGCCTGGTCCATGTCCCATAGGTTTTTTTTTTTTATCCTGGATAACGGATAAAGAATGACAATGGGCTGGTAAACTACTGTGCCTCACGTCTAAGAGGTTATATCAGACAAGTCAACTCCAAGATGGAAAGACTGAGGCGAGTTGAGAACAACGTTCAAAGTTACTGACAAGTATTGGCATTAGTTTCTGAAATAGATTCAGAATATGATGTGAAGATTAATGGCTCCTTTCAAAAATGTTTGCAGTGTGTGTTTAAGACACTTTGCTGCCATATTGCTGATTTGTATGCATCATAAATAGTATATTACTTATCAAACTGAAGGTCAGATATGCCCATGACTCTGTTGGGGCCAATATGGAGATCCAGTTTGGACTCCAACCTCCCTTTTTCTTTCCCTCATGTTGCACGGCGCAGCCGTACAGACCTCAATCTACTTCTGCGATGGAGATTAGTAATCATCCTGGGTTTTCATATTGATGGCCAGTGCTCAGCTTGTTTGCATATTTACTGGCCTTAGAGCCCAGTCGCCTGAGGTGAGGAGCAAATTACATTTCTGCTTACCCCCACGCGCACAACTCGTTCAGACTCTTTTGATTTCTATCCCTCGTTTTCTCCTCCCCTTTTTTTCCCCTCCAAACTCGTTTCTCTTAACATGCTGATCAGTCATCTTGCAGTAAGCATCATTGCCAGCCCTGGTTGCATCCGAATAGTAGTCTCATTTGGCTAACATCATCACAGCGTAATCTTGTTGGAGAGAGCAATCAGTTTACTTTGGAATTAGGTATTCCGTTGGTGGGCCCAGAGAGAGGGTGGGCTCAGAGGGTTTAAAGGATGCAAACGAAAGCATGCTCTCCAGAATACAGTCTTGAGCCTGATTGGGTGATAACAACCCACACAGGCTCCATGTGAGAGTAATGAATGGCCAATGGGCGGCTTGAATAATAATGCAACTGGATTAAAATCCAATCACACTATGGTTTTGTCTGTTGACTTTGTTTGTGGGGTATGTTCTACAAACCGAGTTCATGATGAGAAAGATGCATCATGCTTTGACTTGAGGGCACATAATGTCCCAATATAAAGATTACCACTCTGTTTACTACAGCCCAATATCTCTTAGCTGTCAGTCAGTCCTGCAGGACTTTGTTGATGTGATTTGAAAGTACCATGCATTGCATATAGAATGAGTGTGATAACACGATGAAGTGATAGTAATAGTAGATGGTCTTAGCCGTTTTAAATCAGCGGCTTATTTAGAGAATGGCTACCACAGGTGGCGAATTACTATTCAATCAGGGATTTTAATGTCTTGGTTTATCACAGAGACATGTATCAAGCTGGCACACTCTGTAGCCTTTTGCAAAATCCCAGCTACTTGTTGGGAGCCCACCTCTTAGGAGAGACTCTCTGATCAAATCGATCGACTCCTCCAGGATGACTGATCAGCCAGGATGGTTGGAGGTGGAATAGATTAGATGACCTTTATAATCTCAGCAGTGCTGGACCCCCAACTGTTCACTGCTTTTAACATTAAGAGGATATATCTGTATTACCAGGTAGCACAGCTTTACCGTCAAACAATTGTGTTCTGTACTGACACATGCTGTTCCCACCACCAAAGCGCAGTCCAGCTGGTGGCCTCAGAGACCTTAAACGACACCCGTCCTGCCCATAAACCTAAATTTATGAACCCACCTTCCCGTCTGAAAATGGCAATTACAACTGAAGAACAAATGTGTGACTTCACATGATATTTGAGAATCCCTGTCCTTGTGGGTGGTTGGACTCCGCATATCCTGAAGTATAGGAGTGGCTGTTCCACAGAGCCCCATAGCAGCCCCCACCCAAACACTACCCCCTGGCCAACAAAAACAACCCCAGGGAGGGGTATGGGAGAAGGGGGAAATGTTGAGTCGGTGATAGTGTAACCCCCAAAGTTCCTAAACCACAATGGCTAGCAGGATGCCGTCACAGCTGGCTCTTCTTCTTCCTGTGGGCCCACTCCACAGAGCTCAGCCTGCAGGGAGACATAAACCTGTCGGACTGGTCACTCTTTCCACCGCCCTCCATCTCCCTCCTTCCCTTCCTCCCATTACTGGTGAGTTTGGCAAAAGCCATCTAAGGAAAAAACCCTATAGGGATCAATGTTCAGTATATTTCCATGCAGAACTGAGCAAACTCTTACGACCTTTTCAGTAGGGAATGTTAACACAATTTAAAAGCCTGTACATGTTTCTTTCAAATGTTTGCAAATGAGGTATGTGCCGATTGATAAACTCGCCTTTTGTCACAAAGCCATGTTACATCCTGTCAACTGCTGTTGTAAATTATAGTTGAGAAACATGGCACTGATAAGCTCTTTGGCATTTGATATGCTAATGCTATACTGTTAATTGCAAACCAAGTGTTTGTTCATGTTATGCACTTCACATTATTGTTTAAAAATCAAGCCAGAACAAGCAAATGCTCATTTGCCACACACCAGGAGGAGGAGTCATCTTAGTGATCGAAGGAAATACTATTGCTGCAAACTAAAGCATAAAAAAATTCTCAGTGCAACTGTATTGTTTTTCTCCTTTAAAATTCTTTAAATTTTAATTCTTCAAATAAACAAAACCACGGCTCACCTAAATGTGCTATGCAGACAGAGAGAAAAAAAACTCAACATTTCACAAAGCATTTATTAGAAAACCAAGCTAAGAAAATGTCCATAAAGTTTTTAAAATACATTTTTGCCTTTTCTTTGTACCTAGTTACGTTTCTCTGTATCTGCCTCATCATTATTCTAGTGAGCAGTCCCACGTTTGAAAGAGAAAAAAAGAAAATCATTTGAATTCTAGGTACCCAGAGGAGAGTGAGCAAAACCCAGAGGTAAGATCCAAACTCGCTCTCCGTGCCCTTCCGTTGGCTGCCTACCTGGTAAACATCTCCACAAGCTCCTTGCTTTCAAAACACGTCAACCGATGCCTATGTACTTTAGACCGGCCAGCCAAGCAGGAATTGAGACTTTGTTTTTTACTTTTTCTCGTCTCTCTTCCGAGCCACCGCACATAACCTGTCTGGCATTAATGATGTTGTTAATAAAATGCGGCTGGTCTGTGGGTGGATTTGCCTGGCAGGCCTGGTGCCTGGCCTTCTCAGAGATAAGCCCACTGCTGGCCTTATCTACCTCCCACAGCCCCACCCAGCAGTGCCGTGCACTGGACACACAACCAGTCAACTCATCACTGGCTAATTACCACCTCTGACTGCTTTACAAAGCAGGCCTGGACTCTCATCTCTGCTGCTGCTAAGAATGACTCTCCCCTACCTTGACTGTGTCTCTGCACTATTCTCTTCTGCCTATGTTCTTCCTCTGCCTTTCCCCTGTTTTGTATGTTTCACTTATCTCATCTATCTGGTTTTGTCCTCTTCTTCTGTGTTTTATTTGTCTCAGCATAAAGGCTATTTGAAAGAACGGGTACATAGCAGCTCTCACAGGGAAGGGAATATGCAACAGCTTCATTGTGGGTGGTCATGTAAATCCTGCACCTACCTTCCATGTATGTCTATGCATTTTGAAACAGACTAATGTAAATTATGCTACAGTTTCTCAGTAAGGGCTTAAGCCATTTGTGAGCTAGAGTCAGTTCAGTCTCATAGCTTCAGCAGATCAGGCAAAGTCGCTTGTGCTACAGAGGGAGGGAGCGGTTTCTTTTATTCAATTGTTTTCCACTTCCACGAGCGTGTGCCAAGGGGGAGGAAAGCGCCGGCTTAACACGCTCTGCAATTCAACACGGCCAGACGCAGTCCTATTAAGATTTAATGTGCTGTTCTTCTGCCTGTGCTGCTGAAAAAGACTTGCAGGCTGAGGAAGAGAGTGAACAAAGAGCAGGCAGAGCCAGGGCCAGGGAGAGATGAAGAGAGCATGCGAAACCGAGACAACCAATCCATGGCCAGGTCTTTGTCACACAACTAATGTCAGTAGTTTTGAAGCAATGCAATAAAGTGGAGGGGGGAAATAACAGTGTTGCTGATATAGTGTTTTCACTTAGTGTGTGCACTGGGTGAGTATGTGAGATTATCTCTGTTTTGTCCACATACTTTTGCTTCTATTGTGGCTACCTACTTAAGAAAGAAGTCAACTGGATAAAGTGGCAGCATGTATTCACCCTCTTTGGCAATGAATTATGTGTCGTCTAAAATGCAAAGTGCATGCACAAAGGTGCTGCGAGGGAGCGCATGTGTGTTAATACGTGTCTGTGTGTGTTTGCATGCCTAAGCGGATGACTGATTGAGCAAGCAAATACATGAGAGACAGAATGTGTTGGATAGATGCTAAGAGTTGCAGCGCTGGCCACTGAAACACACCCACCCACACACACACACGCCCAGACATTCACAGGCATAAAACGAAGGCTCATCTATTCTTATTTTGATTGTTTGTCTCCAGAAAATGCAGTGCCGTCTTACAAAGACCAATAAATACTTTATACAGTGCATAATGTGTGCGGTGTGAAACACAGGGGAGACAGAAAGAGGGTGTCCTCACGAGGGCATATGCTTTGAATTCCTAATGACACTCCTGTAAACGTTACTGGCGCTGTTGCACATAGAGGAAATGCACAGGGATGCTAGGCCGTGGAGTCAAACATCTATTTTAATACCCCTTTCTCTCCCTTTCTTTCTCTCTCTTTTCTTCCTACCTATTTCCCTCCCCCCCCCCATAGACAATCACACAGAAAATGCCCCCCACACAAACACACACACAGGAAAGCATCAAGCCCAATTCTGAGAGCTTACTCTAGCATGAGGTCTCTTTTCAGTGGCTGCGTTGTGCCAGAAGTAGCTATTCTCCCCTGACCGCCTCTCCTCTTTTCAAAGCCTTGTAATCAGTCTGCTGCTCTTTGTACCAGGATGTCGCAAGACACCCGGGCAAAAACACAGCAGAATTTCTGATGAACGGCAGTGGCTCAGAGTTCGGCTAATCAGGTCTCGCTCATGTCACTTTCCTCTTATGTGAGCCCTTTTGAAGCAAATAAAGTCTTTGCAGTGTGGCACATTCTTCTTGGCAGCCGCAAAGCAGCTGTTGGATCAATACACAAAGTTAGTAAAAAAGAAAAAAAAGAAAAAAGAAAAGACACAAAGGCCAATAAATAAATAAAATAATTGTACAACCGTTATGAACATTTTGAAAAAAGTAAAAAAAAAAAAAACAACAACAACAAACAACAAAACACAGACTGCCAGGATACTGTTCATAGTTGAGAGGATTACTGAATGTTTCAATGCTGATGACCCAAAGACTTCATGTAAATGAATTCAAGCAGCAAACATGTCTTGGTTCAGAAATGGAAAGGGGGAAAACATACAGCATACAGCATGTCGATGGGTTTAGCTGTTGAAAAGAGAGGCTTCATATGAGAAATTTGTTGAAACTATTTCTATCATATTACCGTTTGTCTGCATTGTGGGAGGATCTTATTGTTTTTCACTGAGTATTAGTATTTCATTTGTATTTTTCTCATAAATCTGAAATGTATTTTATTGAAGCTGAGTGCATTTTGCAATGTCTACAGGGAAGAAGAAAGGGGAAATCTACATAATATAAATCCATATATGGCCCAGTTATCTCTCTCTTTCTCTGTTGCACCCTCTCTGATTGATTCCTTTATCTGAGGGAAGCAGAAGACATGCTCTGTTTGCTCGCACAGTGGCCGGCAGGAAAACAGAGAAAGACACTTATTAAAAAGGTCATCTCACAGAGGGTTAAAATAGCAGGGCACAGATCTCTCTAGGGGGAGCAGCCATGCCCCTCCTCTAGTGAAGGACACAAGAAAAGGTGTTGCTCAAGGGAGATGGACCCGTAATGAAAGAATGGCCAAAAGGCTGACAGCCCATGTGTGCACTAGGCTATTCAAATACCTTCAGAGAGACCGGAATTGGAGAAGTGACAGTGAAAGGTGAAGTGAAATGAAAATCTTCTCAATTTAATTTTGAGCAAGAGGTGTTATTTTTATTTACAGTGTGGGCTAGCTAGTAAACACAAGTGGAAATTAGCCGAGGAGCAAGGTATTTCTTCGGCGAGTAAGTCTGAAGGCATGTTTCCTTGCCTACCAGTGCGATCTCATATCTAGCATGTGAATGCGTCTTGTGCCAACTAAGAGCAAAAGTCAAACTGCAGACACTGTTTCTCTTTCTGCATGAAGGATAAGTAACAATACAAGGGGTGTACAGACAATATAGTGAGACAGTGAGACAAAGCATTTGTGAAGTGTTTTTGGAAGGACCTATGGAATAGCAGTGCCTCCAGCCTCCTGTCTCCTCCCCAGGGCAGCCTAAAGCCCTGTCGGCAGGATGCTGATCCCCACACGGAAACCTGATCCACAGCCATCCTGGAGCCAGAGGGGGGGGTGGGGGAGAGTTCTCCCCCCACGGAGCCCCTCCACTTTTGCCCAAGAGTTAAAGGGGTGCTCTGGGGGAACATTCCTCTAGCCCTGCCCCAGCAAGCCTCCACTCTCAACTCTCTAGAGAAGCATTCTTCCAGCCCTGCCCTAGCCTTCACTAGCATCTCCTGGGGAGCATTCCTGAAGCCCTGCCCCAGCCCAAGACAGGCTCCCTGGGGATGCATTCCTGCAGCACTCTCTCTTTTTCTCTCTCCCCATCTCCCTCCTTCTCCCTTGCTCCCTTTCTCAGGCTCTTGCCTTCCTCTGCAGTCCAGCATTAGTGCGATCAATATCACCGATCGCATCGGGGACACGAGGCAATCCATACCCATGCGCTCCCTTAGCGCACTGCAGTGGTCACGGCTTAAGTGCATGGAAAGGTGTTACACCTCTGCTAGACGAGGGGGAGACAATGGCCACCATTGATTGCAGTGACATGTAACATCTTTCTTTTTCTCAGTTTCTATCGGGCGTGGTCGACATGTTGCTAGAATTTGTTGAGACTTTATTTAGTCTGTTTTGTGTCACTTCTTTATTCTACACATGGACAGTGTAATGAGGCCTATAAACATGGGAGGGGGTGGACGTATTTGGGCCTAGCTGGTTCTGCTAAAACATTGTATATGCTTGTGGGATATCAGCTGGGGGAAAAAGCTGAGCTGAGTACTGTTGGGAAGCAGCAAGCAAATCTCCATATGTGGATTGGTTCCAGTCAAGCTCTGCAATTTGTTTACCAAAAATAAAACATTTGAAATTGTAAAAATGGAGAGTTTAGCAGGTGCTGGTGGTTGATTAGAAAATGGTTCTAATAAAGGATCCATCTGTGAGTAGAGACTTGATGTAAGGCAGATTAATTGGTCATGGATGTCTACATAATGCCACATAGGAAATCTCCTCCCATATTCCAGAGAATACACAAACATGCTCATACACACACCTACACCCAAACACACACACACACACACACACACACACACACACGCACGCGCACGCGCACACACGCACACACACGTACACACACGCACACACATGTGCACATTCAAAGTACTTAGTATGCCATCTCGAAGTTTCTTTTCACCCACTGTGTTTGAATACTAATAGAGTGTTTCTGCAAAATCACAATACCCTAATGGCAATTAGATTCTTTTGTTTGGTTTCCACAGGGGCTCTTATCCAAAGTGTGTTTTTTTTCATCATTGAGCAATTAAGAGTTATTTGTCCGTAAGATTGACATTTATAAAAGCCAGGCTTAATTATAGGAAAAATACGGCTGAGTCAGTCATGACCACATTACAACGATGCCGAACATAAAAGGCCTGTCCCCGAATCAAATACAGAACTCTTTTAACATTACTGACATTTCCTTAATATTACACTATAAAAGAAATATATTTAAAAGAGAATTTTAATTGAAATTGTGTTATTTCATGTCTCCCTATGTCTTAAATGATGCCCTTTCTGGATTTATTTCCTAAATTCCCCTGAATGGACTCTCAAATCTGTGTTGTTTTGAGGGAATTGGGTGTTATACTGAAAAAAAAAAAAAAAAAAGGGGTGGCAAGAGGTTATGGACATAGTTTCCTTTAAACCAAGTGAATGCCTTTTTTTTTTTTTGGGATGACAGTCAAAGTGAACATTACATTGATTTTCACACCTTTAGTTGACTGAGCATCTCTTTTTTGTCTGTGTGTTTTTTTTTTTAATCTGCACACACGAGTACACTTGAAGCACACATTCAAGTAAACAAGCAGGCCTATGTGTATGAAATCACTCTTACAATAAAGATGCATGCATTTTGGCTTAAATTAACACCAATGGAGGCATGGTAGCATTCTCACGCATGTACTTTACACACACACACACACACACACACACGCACACAAACATACACACTGTGAGAATGTCTTACAGTTGATGGAAAATCTTTGTAAAACTCATGGGATATCGACCCTATAATTTGTGGTTTGCTGATTGTGGGTTGCAAAATATGAAATCATACTGTGCTTGAATGTAAACAGACACTACACTAGCTTTCTCTTCCATGGTGCTTTGAGTTTGCTTTGAAATGATAAACAGAAGCTTCTGTGCTAAATCTGTAACACGATCATTACATTTTAGCCTGTTCATATTCTGTTACTGAACAAAATGGAAAGAGACAAGCTCTGTGCCCAAACATTGGAAAATGTGTGTCAGATGGTGCTTCTCAATACGGGCCCATCAGGACATGTAAAGGAGGACAGCAAGTCCAGCAGAAGCACATGGAAACCTTCAGTTCACATCATTAGTTCTGTCTGCCACCTTGTCAGGATATTTATAGCTCTATTCATCCATCAACAGGTCAATGACACAGTCTGCCAATGGCATCCTTCTCTTTCAGTCCCACTAGGTATTACTATTGCAGCTAGCTAGCATTGGGACCAGCTGAGGGACTTTCCTGAAGCAAGGTTCTGTTTCCAGTTGGTGGTTTGATTTGTGTGGCACCTCATAGCACCATGTTATGCACGAATGTTAAACAAATTACAATGAAAAAGGGAAGGACACAATGCACATACTATAAATACATATAGTGCAGCCTACATTGATCTATAATAAGGACACAAGGAGGTCTATTTGTGTGTCATGTTTGTGGATATTGATATACAGCACATATAAATAATGTGCTACGTGTGTGAAGCCGTTGTGTGTCTGTGCAGTTGGATTTCTACCAAGCAAAGTGGTAGTCTGCTGTCGTGCTCCCCTTGGCGCAGTGTACTAACACACATAGTGTGGCATATTCTCTAGTGAAGGCATAGAGTGAGAGTGGGAGTGGGAGAAGAGCTGAGTGGCAGAGTGGAGGGGAGGCTCGGTGGGCTGAACGTTGTTTACCTGTCAGCTGGCATTGATTAATCTTGTGTTCGGTGAGATCGCTCAGTGACTCGAACACCTGCCGGCAGCTGTCGCAGCTGTGCAGTGCAGGCTCCTCGTCCTCCTCCTCTCCCTCCTCTCCTTCCTCTGGAGAGAGCAGCCTCTTCCTCAGACGCCCAGTCTCACCATCCTCCGCCGCCCTCTCGAGGGCGCACTCTGGATCTGCCGAGCCACAGGAAATGACAGCACCACATAGTCAGAGGGGTGACCCACACAGTGAAGTACTACAGCTTCCTCTGGGTGACAATAAAATGGATTTCTAGACTCTGGATTTAATAAAAACAATAATAAAAGCTGTAATAAAAATGCAGGTTCAATTTGGGCCCCTGTTACTCAACCACTCGTGCCATAACAGAACTGTTGGGCAGGTGAGGGTGAGAGATATACAGGCACACACAGAGTGGCACAATGCTTACACACACAAATCTAACACACACACACGCACGCACGCACGCACATGGCTCTGTTATTAGAAAAGGTTTTACGTTGTGTTTGCCCTGTTTCACCCAAGCAAAACTTCGGTATATGAAACTAGACTGATGGGAATATGTGTAGTCAATAAATCCTGGATTGCAGTTTTGGCTGGACCAAAGAAATATGAAATTCCACCAGTGCGTATTGAAGTGCATCAGTCAGCGTCTATCGACTGAGACAGGCCTTGCCATATTATCCACACATGTAAACCAGAACTGTGGATGTATGGAGCATAGCACAGCAAGACACACAAAACTGAGATTGGTGTGTGTTAGGATGTCGTCACGACACACACTTCCCTAAATTATTCAGCCTTGCTCGCAGGCAGCCGCGGGTTGCACACATCAATATTCTTCAATCCATCTGCAGTTTTGTCTCTTGTTGGCTTTGTGCTGCAGCAGTGCCAGGGGTAGGCGACTGACTACCCTGAACCATGACTAGGAATCGTCTTTCAAAATACCAGTCTAACCTGAAGTTCTCCAAGTCATTCTAAAATACTCCAAATACAAATCAAATCCATCATTGTTCGCTCACATCTTACCATAAACATCTTTGTTCAGAGACATAGTAAAAAAAGTGTGGGACTTGGACCGGCATTTTATAAATTGGCCTACAGCCCTCTTTCTATAATGGTGTGACCATTATACTTCACAATAAGACTGATTAAAAAGCCATACTTACAATCAAAAATAATGTCCCCCTGGTTAAGGCTTTGTGGGGGAGAGGAACCCTTGCACTTCACTGGCAGCCATTTTAAGTCCCAGTGATGCAAGTGTTCCTCAGTTTGTCCTGAAACTCCAGAGGGGGGTGTTAAAAGGAAACTTGTTTTTATTTCACCTAGCACACAATTACCAGTGTCTGAAGACAAAGAGTGTGAGGCGTTGATGTGTGCAGGTGTGGGTGTGTATATATATGGGTACATACACAGGGGCAGCCATTTTAAGACCTCCTTCTGTTGGGTGCTCTTAAACTGTGAAATTCCTTGAGGAAAGGCGTTCCAGAACTCATCAAGGCCACCCAGGATTTTTCCTTTCCCCCACTTGCGCCAAGTATTGATGTAACATCACACCCTCCATTGTCCTTCCCTCTTGGCGACTGAGGCTCTCGGAACATGCCCTCTAAAAATATCAGCACTGTGGTCCCTGGTGGGACCATGCAGAACAGAACAGAAGGTGTTTCAAGAAAATGAAAATCCCAACCCAATCCTCACAGATGCAGGCCTTTCTTGCTCTGGGGGAAACACTTCTGACGGAGGCCAAAAGCCACACAATATAGACTTATGATTCATCCACAGACACAGGCATGGAATTCACAATATGTACTGAAATGTGAAAACTTCATGTCTTTTTCTGCAGGTTGCCTGTGGAGGAGGTTGAGACTTTGATTTTTCTTTTACAACGACCTTTATGAATCATTAATTTCTCTAATATTACAACTCGATCCTGTCAGGGAAAAAAATGATGGCTACATTTAAGCATTTTATTTTTCTGATATAAAAACTACATTTCCTTGTGTGGAATGAAGATGCATTTTACGCTTCTATTTTATATTAAGTTGATACTCTCACATTGTTTCATGGGTAATAGATTCACAATAACGACCAAGTGAAAGAACAATTCAGAACAACTGGGAAATGTATGCACTTAAAGCCCAAAAGAGCTTTATGCATGTGTGAGTTTGATTTCCACTCCTAGTTTTCACTTGTTTGCAGTGACAAGTTTCAGCTGTATCTTCCAGCTTCCAAGTGATTCCATGTTGGGTCAGTGCTCTCAGTCGAGCTGAGTGACCTCCAGTGCTCCACCGTGATGCAGTGCTGGAAGTGTAAACTGCTACATGTTTGGGTGTGTGGGAGAAAAGGGGTGGGCTGTTGGGGAAGCGCAAGTTGGGGATGACACGGCAAGGTCACATCCAACCCTGGGATTAAAGAGCCATGTCAATACTGAGGTTCCTGTGCCTCTGGGCCTTATACAGTAATCCATCAGATCAGGACATCCTCCTCTACCAGTCTCTACAGGCTGGACAGCAGATCAATACCAGCATGCTTGGAAAGGCTGACAATCACATGTCGAATACAAAGGGGAAGCATGTGTGGCATATTGAGAATTTTTTATCATGCCCGACACCCACTTTAATTTTGTTAATCAGATGGACCATATTATTGTAGGAGGTAAGGACAAGAGGGATGCTGCATTGACCGCTGATCCATATTCTGATAAGGTCAGCTCAAAGTAAGACGATCGTAGCTCAGACTGAGAAATTATTCATGAGGGGATATAATGAAGATCTGACTGAAAGATTTTTGAGGATAAATTTTGCAGTCTTAACGGCACTAAAAGTGAATTAGTACTACACTAATAAAATGTGGAAATCCGAATGGTGATTGACATCTTTAAAGCTATGTAATATCTGACTGGGAATTCCAGTCCATCCATCACGTGCACTCTTGTCTCCTATGGTGTCTAGTGACATTTATCATGGCACAACTTTCATGTTGTAAGTTGAGGAGTCCTCTGGACCCCCCACCCTTATATTATTGAATATTTCTGCTCTTAAATATTTATAACCTTTTAATTGATATTCTCTTCTCTGCTCTATTAGCCCCACCAGGGACCTGCGGTCCCTAGTAGGGAAGCCTACACCAATTGTCCCCCACTGTCTGGCCCACACACTGAGACAGGTGGAGACACTGACCACTGGGGAGAAGAGGAAAGAAGAGTATGACTGTGCAAGAATGCTCAAAGGGGAAAATAATATAAAGAGGTAAAAGGAATATTTGGGCCAAACTGCAAGGCCTCAACTCCCTATATTTCTCATGTAGAAAGTTAACTTTCACCATGAACTCTGCCTTTAACCTCACTGGAGATTTTACATTTAACCCTAAGCTTAAAGAATTAAAGATATATTGAATGCCTAGAACAAGAGAAGACGCAGAAAAGTTGTTGTTGGGTACCAAGCAATTTTTTTGAATGCAGCATATGATGGATGTCAGAGTTTTGAACTGCATTTCATTCAAATCTGGCCCCAAAACACTGAGCTCGAAAAGCACAAAATCACTGAGGGCTATGCTCTTACTTGCCTGTAGATACAGTATGTCTAGCTCCATTTGGTTTTGCCTGAGTCTTTCTTCGCGCAATGAAAGACCTTGGTGTCAAAACATTATTACCAGCTCACCCATCTCCTCATTTCCCCCATCATTCCCAGAGATCCTGATCCTATGATGCCCCCTCCCTGGCAGCCCACCCTACAACCACCCACCCCCAAGTTCAAATTAAGAATTTATTTTAACCAGCGAGCAGCTTCTGTCGACACATGTCGACCGGCCTGATCAAAGGTGAGTGCGCTCCTTCATCAGAGTGAAGGAGGCTGTCAGAAATAGGAGGACATTAAGATTGAATAACCTTCACACGGTTGCCGGCACCTCATTATTTAAAAATCTAAAACTTTTGCCGAGCACCCGCCATATATAGGTCACACTACATTCTAATGCCACATGTGCCTCCGAGTGTATCCTCCTCTGTGTGGATGGGATTTGGGGCTCTCCACTTAGACCGTCACATCCACTGATCCCCCATCATTAAAGAACGTCATGATCCGACGATGAGGCTGTGAGCTTGACACTTGCCAGATTGTTAGCGATTGTCAAGAATTTGCATTGGGGGGTGAGTCGGGGAGGAGGGGGGAGCTGCGTTCATATGGTAGACACATGCAATCTGATTTATCTGTCCCACAGATTCTCTATTAAGGACTAATTGCTATTTAACATTTTTATGCATCTGATATTTGAAAGCAGATTAGCAGAGACATTTGTCAAAAGCCGTCTCTCTTAAAATGCTAAACATGTTACAAGCTCAAAGAATGATTTGCTGACAGAAAAACGTTTTCCATTTTGTTACATGCTAAAAAAACCAAACAAACAAACATGCAGTATAGATATGAAAATTTTTCGATGCATGCTGAGATAAAAATAAGAGTAGCAGAGAGAGAGAAGGTACCAAACAGTCACAGGAGCAGTAAGAACAAACAATGAAGACAACACAGAAAGTGATACGTAAAGGAAGCAGCACGTATAATCACAGGTATACAGATGCCATCATCCTCCATTAAAACCTCTGCACCAAAAAAGTATAAGCTTACAAAGAAGAATGGAAATCAAAGCGGTTGAATGAGAAAAAGCATTTGAACATACCAAATGCTCTCTTTCTCTCTCACCCTGTCTCTCTCGCTCTCTCACAGGGAGTGATAATATTGAACGGAGTGCCTTGCTATGCCATTAGTGCAGTAAAACATCAAAGGAAATGAATAATAGAGAATATGATTTTCTGATGTGGTGGAGTGAAAGAGTCCTTTCCTCTTCCTGCTGTAGTGAGCCCTGCAGTACATTGATCTGTGGGCAGCCTCAACCTCAGCCAGAGTCGGAGTCTCGTATGCCGCACCACCACCACTATGTTACTCCCCTCTACACTACGCCACCTTGCCACTCTGACACCCCTTCAGATCTCTAACACTTCCATTTGCCTGAGTCCACTCCACTTTGACAGTGCTGACACCCTTTTCCAAAACAGCCTCAATCTGACATAGCCAAGAGCAAAAAAAAAAAAAAGAAAGAAAAAGAAAGAAAAAGAAAAAAGAGAGAGGGATGTATATATAAGAGAGAAGAAAAAGCACGGGGCATGTGGTTATAATTACACACAGGCAGCGCAGTGGTAAAGCCAAGCTGCAGATCTTAAGCCTGCTCAACACTCTCTGGGTAAAAAAGCGCACTACCTCATTAAATCTCAGATATCACACTGTTTCTGCCCCTCTATACTATGCATAATACTGTCTATCTTGTAGAAGGCCTCTTTTGTTAGTATTTCTCCTTTGCTACATATCAAACATGAATGAGAAACAGGATGCTAGGCCTGCAGAACACATGCAGAGTCACAGAAGAGCATTACTGGGGGTTGACTTATGAGCCAGATCTTGACACCATGTCTGATTAAGCCCTCAGCCTGTCAGGAGTCTAATGGCTATTGTGGCCGTGTATGTCAATGTGGCAAATGCATGAAAAGCAGGTAAGCCTTTCTACTGCATTTCAAATTGATATTGGAAGTAGGGGCTTGTTTGGGCAGTCGTTTAACCATACGGATGGATTGTTGCAGCCACGGTAAAGACTTTGTCACATACAAGTGGTGATGAAGCATTAAAAAAAAAAAAAAAATTTGGAAGTGACAAATTGGCAAACAGCAAGAGAAATCTCACACCACCTTAAAAGTTGGCTACCAAAAACAACTCTTTTCTCATTGACCATTTGTCAAACTGCATCCTGAGAGGGGGTTAAAAAATAAATCAGTCAGACGGAGTCAAATGAGGAAAGTGAGAAATTAATTTGTGCGCCCTCCTGATTTCTCCACAGGCAGACATCGATCATGTGGCGGCTGTCTCCCCTCACTCTGGAGATAGAGATGGTGGAGGGATGGGGAGAGGGGAGATTCGTGTGTCTAAGGGGGTCGTTGTAATCAGGCACACTCATTAGCTCTGCTTTGGCTCTGGATGACAGGAGGTCTCCCAGGCAAGTCTGCCTCTTATGCCCAGTCCTTCATCCCTTGAGCTGGGGTTAGATGAGCTAAGGAGGCAGTTTCTTTCCACAGAACTACCCACCAATACATGTCAATACACATTAACACAGCAGCAGATAGGCGTTGCTCTGCTTTTTCCAGTGAGGAGCAAACATTTAACTATGCAAGATGCTTCTGATCACGTATATGGTAAATGGTAAATTACGCATATAATTTTGCTGAAAACACATCGTCGGTCGTTGTACTATGTTGGTATAGAAATCACAAACAAAAACCTGATAGCATAGCACTGTGGTCATAAGCAGTGGAGAAAAGCTGGAATCTATTGTAGTGCTGCATGCAACTCATGTGTTTCACACAGGAGCACTCAGAAAGCTGTGGGTAAATGCTGGACTAATGTGGCAGCCTAGGAGTAGCCAGGGTCCCCAGCCTGCTGGGCGAAGCCATCCATATCGGGTTTAAAATAACCACACCTGAGACTTAACCTTTACCAGAGACAAATGAAATGAAAATATACAGTGTGGTGCAGCAGGAGCAGGCTTCATTCATAGGGGGCTTTCTGCGAGCCTGACCTGAATTACCGCTCTGTTCCTGGAGGGCCACTGTGAATGGCACACGTGGAGACAGGACACATTCATCTGGGCGGCTCTATTTTACATCATACAGGAGTTTCGGAAACAAAGAGTCGGAAAAAACGTCAGGAACACACAGAAACACAAGGACAGCTAAAAGCGCACCTGCGTGTACTACATACATGCACTCAAACGCACAAGCAAGAGCCGCACACCTCTCGGACCCTCGCTTCTAAAAACACATGCAACCATGCAGTTTACAGTATGTAAACCTCAAAAACAGGAAACACATACTTTCCATCATTCAGAGCCAAACAAAGATTTTACAGGCAGACAGACACACATGCACACACGCAGACACATGATCCACTTTCCAGCCGAAAATGATGAAATATGAAATGGAGCATTACCGCTTGGAATGGCAGTCTGCCCGGGACTGTGCTGGTCCTCTGTCACATTGTCTTCTACTGCCAGAAAAAGAGAACGGGGGTGGGATGGGGTGGGGTGGAGGGGGGAGAAAAAGAGGGAAAGAAACAGTTAACAGTGAAAAACAAGTTAGACACATTGAGATTTCCTTCTTTTTTATTATTTACTATTGAGATTTTCTGTACGGAAACTCCAGGAGATTTCAACAGCTTTCGACAGCTCAACCTGTGGTTTGGGAATCCATGCAAGCCTTTCATATGTATGAGGTTTGGCAACAAGGCAAACAGCCACCCACGTAAATAACATATTGGACTGGGTAATGACGTGATGAATTATGAACGTCTCCCATGAAACGTCCTCCCAACATCAACAGTGACCAAGTGAAAAACACCTTGATGACTGCATTAGTGAGAAGGTTGCATAGCACCTTAGTTAGTGAAATTAAATGGGTATCAAAAAGAAGATTTGCAGGTTTGTAGATCTTCAGAAAACTGACTGTGATTATAAATGCAAAGAAAATATATGTATTGACACTATGTGCCATGACAGCCAAGGCAGCGCCAAACTGCTGCACGACGGATGCGGTGACTGCTCGATCAGCACTCAGATCCACTCATTAGGTCCACTTTCGACTTTTTAACACCACCACATGCCCTGAAACCCATGTCTTCTGTTTAGTAAAAGGTAGGAACCTCTTACATTTCAGCCTTTTTGGAACTGGTGAGAATTCCTTGTGGCATGTCAAGGACAAGAAATGAAATGGATTTTAACAGCAGGAAGAGAACAAAAGAGTCTCCCACCTGTTCCATGTAAAATGAGGGTCTCACTGAGGACTTCTTACGCCTCTGCGTTCCACCCCTGCAGTTGAAATGCATTCTCCATTGTGTCTTTTCTTTCTAGCCTTTCATTTTGCTGGGCAAAGAGGAAGGGGGAGTCTGACAGGACCTCCCAGTAGGGGAGTGTGGCAGTGACTGCCAAAGCAGAAACTGGCGCACTTTTAAAATCACACAAAATATCCTGTACTTTGCATAATTAAGGCAAGAGCCTATGGTGGCAGAAGCCTATCCCTCAGGGGAGCACAAGTCAGTGTCAAGCAGGGTGTCAAATCTCAGTGAAAAATGAAGTGGAAAGTGTTGAGCTGTTTCTTATGAAAACTGAAAAACGACGGAGCAACTATGTTTTGCCATCAGGCCTTGTCCAGCCGAACTTCAGCAAAACTGAACTTCTGAGGAAATCCTACCGGACGATTTTTCCTCAAAAGACATTTATAAAGAAATTCATTTCCATACGAATGTCTTTGATCAGAAACACATCCCTTAGTAACGATAATAACTGATTTACATTAAATATGCTAAACAAGCAATCATGGGTCTGGCAATTAATTAGCTAAATCAATTAATAATGATAGAACAGACAGAGTTGGACACCATGGAGGTATGTCCCTCAGAGCAACCACATAGAACTGCAGCCGCCAACACAGAAACCTTGTCCTGTTAAAGGAGGCCTTAGTGACTGACGCCCTGAGAGTTTAATGAGTTTCTCCTGCACTGTTGAGTGCCTTGCATCTAGGATCATTTAAATGGGCTAGGGATAGGGGGTCCTAATAAATCCCCCATGGTTCTATCAGAGATTGGTGGTGGGAGCTGGAGTTTTTGTTTTGATTACCATCCCTGTTGGTGAGATGAAGGAGATCAGGCAGAAAATTCTATTTTACAATGCCATAAGAACTTAAACATAACAGCAGTTTGTGATGATTTCTCACCACTGTGAACTTATTAAAAGTTTTGTCATTTAAAGTAAACAACCTCCGTCAAATTGCAAATTATTTTCTCATTTGCGCCTGTCTTAGAGACAATTAATAGCTAAGAGTGATCAGCAAGCTTGAACTGTCAGGTAAGGGCGCACTCCAGTGATGGAAACCGGACATTCGATCAACGCTGTGCAAACACAAATAGCTGGTCGGTTTTAATTAACATAGTCTCAGGCTCATGATCGCCCCATAATGACTATAGCTTCAACTGAACACAACTCAGTCTGCGTTGTTATTAATGCGTCACTGCTATCAGTTAATTAATGTTTGACAAGGTACAGTGTATCACTCAGCTGGTGACAAAGTGTAATCATGCAGCTAGGTTTTGTTGATACCAAACACACTTGGGACCATTTCAGCACTGCTCCTTTGATTATTATTTTTTTTTTTTTTTAAACACGGTGCAGGAAAAAAACATAATCCCACAACAAGTGACATTAAAGGTCACTAATTTACACACTGACCGCACACAAAAGTGAGCATATTAACTGTCATTATTATGTGACAGACGCCCCCAAGAATGGACATTCCCCTTTTCAGAATGAATTAACTGACTACAGATATGAGGTCAAAAACAAGGAGTAAAGAAAAATAGGGGGGGCAAAAAGAGACAGAACAAAAAAACAAAAACATATTAAACAAAACAAAGCAATATATGTAAAACAGATGGGTGCCCACATGCACAGACAACAAAATATCACAATCGCAAAAACAAATGATGTGGTAGACATGAATAAGCAAAACATAACCGTTGTGTAAGAGAATAGAGTAAAAGTGTGTGTGGACAGCACGCACACAAATGTGTGTATATATAGTGTACATCTTTTGAGCTTTTAAAAGAGGTTTGCCACACATTTGTGTGTGTCTGGGTGTGTGTGTGTGTGGGTATCTTGAAGCCCTTCTCATACATAAAAAAAAAAAGCCCTGAGTGTGTTCTTGGATATGCGTGACTCATCTGCTTGGTTACAGCCAGCCTGGACGATACAGTGCCGAACACAATGGCTGTGTAATCCGCCCTGACTGACCGGGAAGGAGACGCTCGCCACAGGGACTACAACTCAATTTAGCTCGGGTCAAGAGGTCAACCCTCCTCAATTAGGGAAGGGAAGGGGAGGGAGGAGGACACACACTGCACATGAATAACTTTCTTAATGAGCATTATTTGAACTGGTGATTAGTGTCATAAATAATTTGCAATAGAGGAGCATGTTAATCATGTTGCATAATATTTGTAAACCTTCATATATTGCCTTGTATTGTAAGCAAATGATAAGGGCACCTATTCCTAAGAAAACAAAAGCTCTCCAGTTGCAGCCATAAAAAAAAAAAAAAGATAGTAATTAACCAATAATCCCATCACGCAATTATTGCAAATTTCGCTCCCCAAAAAAATATTACTGCTATTTATACAGGCAAATGAGATAGATGCAAATAAGCCCAGCGATATATAATTTCATCTACAGCAGTGGGGGGAATCAATCATTGTCTCTGAATCAGAACTCTTTTTCCATGTGGCAGACAATCCATGACAACAAGAGAGACACATGCCATGGAATAAGAAGAGATATCGGCCAGCTCCCGCGACACCCAGTCCAACACACTGAGCCGCATGTCAAGAGCACTGACAGCCGTGCTAATGGGATTTTTCTACGGCTCCATCATAATTTCCTTAATGATAATACTAACCATATTTTTGTGTCACATTAGAAAAGTGTTAATGGGTGTTATGCCACAGATCATTAATTGTGAACAGACTGCAATACTGCAGCTAACTATAAACTAGGAATGACGCAACTGTTAGCAGACATGTTAATAAGGGTGGAAAAAATACAGGGGAATAGCACATTTCTGCATTTCTTTTGTTTCAAATGAAGCAAGTGCCATTATTACATTTAAACATGCTGAATGAGAGTGTACAGAATAGAATGCTGTGTGAGTTATTGAGTATTTTTTTTTCCTAACAAAAATACTCAAGCACATCACAAGTACACAGTGAACACTTTTCTTTTTTATTTTTTTTATTTTACTTTAACAAGCCAGCGCTGAAAGGGGGAGAGGTTTGCATCTGTAAGGATAACAGACCTGGTCAAGTTTCTTTTCTCGAAAAGAAAAGCTTCAAATTATTAATGATAATTTAAACACAAACATCATGATCTATTTAAATTTTCTTCGAAAGGTCGAGTTCTAGTTCTAGTTTTATTTAGAGGAAAAGAAAAATGTACTTCAAGTCTAATATGTTTCCGTCTGAGCAGAGGAATTTTAACTTCAAACAGATCTATTATGTTAACTTAGTTTTTTATGCTCCCTTCCCAGATTTCATAAATCTAAAACCTCATCTGTTAGGTTTATATGTAAAATCTAAACATATTTCCTTTCATGTACAGCAACGCTAAACTCTAGAACTTTCGAGTATGGCGACAAATTTTAGCTCGGCAAAGACATCAAATATTTAAGGTGTACATGACACAGCAATGATTTCATGATGACTGTTGTACATAAAGTAAATGGTGCAGAAAATATATTTATATATGCAGATGACAGACCTGGAAACTTCCACCTCAGCCAATAAACACATCAGAACTGAAGCCTGAGAGTGTCATTTGTGCTCCAAATGAAAATATCAACCCAGCCTCACATTACTCAGGAAGTGCTGTAGGACAGGCAACGTGGCAGTCATCACACACTACATGCAGGATTTGAAGTGAGATCCTCCTTCCTCGCTGCTCACCACTGACTGAGGCAATGTGCTGACCCAAAGCCTCAGCACATCAAAACAAAATTACAATGTGCCTACAGTTGAGAAATATAGAAGGCTCTGGATTGAGTAAATGTCAGGGGCTGGGGTGAAGTGTTTGCATATAAGCGAATGATGTATGGTCTTGTCCTGTGCCATTTATTCCCCCAAGCAATAACGTAGCCGGATCTGTCTCTCAGACTTAATTGAAACGGGACTTGTAATGTTGCCCTTTTCCTCGATGGGACCAAAAACATAACCTCTGACTCCCACAAGCAACCAAGACTGAGACTGAGGTGTGTGTGTGCGAGTGTGTGCACGCATGCATGTGTGTGCACGTTTGGATACACAGGGGAAAAAAAGAGCCAACTGTCACAGCATTATTTTCTCATCTCAACACACACTCCATGTCCATATTATCCATACCAGTCCCTAAAATGCCGCACGATGCCCGCTCTACCTTCCCTCTATATTTCATCGGCATCTCAATTTATTTTTCCTTCTGCAGAACAAAGTGTTCTTTCTCTGCAAAAAAAAAAAAACACCGTCCACATTGACCACTGCTTTAAGTCAGCAGAGAACGACCTATAAAATGGAAACCTGAACTCTGAAACCTCAATTTGTTTGCAAAAACAAGAAGCACATGCAGACACGGGCTGACAGACAACCATGCACATGAAGACAAAAACTCAAATGCAGACATGCCACTTTTGTCACAAAAAAATATTTAAAAAGTCTGCAAATAAAATGACAAATTCTGTCTTGAAAAAACAAGAGTGAAAAACACAATGTGAAGCAGCTATTTTAAAGAAATGACAAGGAAAGTTATTGTGGACATCTGTATAAGTGTATCTGTGTCCCTGAGGAAACAGATAGACAAAGAACAATAAATAACATCTGCCTGGTTTTCCTTGGGTCTGATCCAAAACAGGGAAATATCTATGACGTATCTACATTTTAGCTCCGCTTGAGCAGTGAAATGAAGACATAAAAGTCGGCATGTTTTGTGCGCTACATTTTTCCAATTTAAATTTTAGAGACAATAACAAAACAAACAATGTTATCACTCAGACTTCATTTGCATAGTGATGTGTTAACTCTCCATCACTCTCTACAGCAAACATAGATGTACACAAATCTTCACAGATGTTTTTCGGAACAGGCACATACATACATACATACATACACACACACACACACACACACACACACACACACACACACACACTCTCTCTCTCTCTCTCTCTCTGTCTTACACACACTTGTAGCATGTAGGCATGCTGGCAGGAGACGATTATATATAACTGAAGTGACTTTTGAGAATACAAAATTTCACACTAACTAACAAAAAAGAAAACTGTCGATACCATTCTGCTCTGATAAAATAGGAAATATATGTATAGAGCTGTTTACTGTGAATAGAGCAGTGCAGGCCTGGAAACAGAATGTGACAATTTTTAAGATGTGCATGCACTCACATTTCCACCCTCTCCTGGGTATTGATTTAAAATGGTGGCTGCATGAATGTACTACCGCAGACCATGTAATCTTCCTTTGAGATGAAGACTTCCGAGAATGAAAGGGGGAGAGAGAAAGGGGGTCCACAGACCACAAGCTGGGAATGTGAAATTGTGGACAATTATTTGCTGAGCAAAATACAATGCCTGCCAGATGAACTGGAGCTCAACCTCCATAACCCAGCAGCTCCCCCACCAAAAGGCTACAGAGAAAAGTAGTGCATGAATAAGTGTGTGAGAGTGTGTGTGCGTGTGCTCCCTCTCACTCTAGCTGCCTCTATTTCTTCCTCCCTCCCCCCTTCTCTCTCACCTTCTCTCACATGTACATGTTCACTCAGACACAACTACACAATCAAATTACCACCGAGCCAACAGTTAAAACAAAGAAACAAAATAAAGAACAAGGGAAATAAAAAATATCACATATACATCATCCACTCTATATTATTGACTTGACATGCTACTGAGATTACTCAGCTGCTTTGGGCTGATGACTGATAAATCCAGATGTTTGCAACTTATTAATGAACATGTCCAATTAGCACTCAACACTTATCTCACCTCACGTTTAACAGTTTCACACACACATCACAGCCCTCCCTCTGCCCAAACACAACAAATATTTCCTCCTTTTTCACAGACGGGGAAGGGAGGGGGGTGTGGAGGGTGGTCACGTGACTCTGCACCCCATTCCATCAGACGGCTTAAGTTCCGTCCAGGAGCGTCTTTAACACATCCAGATGTTCGCCGGCGTCGCGCTGCACTGTTGCTCTCTGAACGGTCCATGCCCTGCCCTTGCACTTTAAATATCATTACAACACAGTCCGAACTGAAAGCGACCAGCTTCAGCCACCCCACCACACATACCGCCGCCCCCCCCCCCCCCACAATAACCCTCCTCCGATTGCCAAGTGCGCAAGTATAGCTAAATGTGGGCGATTTCATGCGCAAACATTAAAGAGGAATAACACTTCCAGATGCGTAGAAAAAATGAAAAAAATATAATAAGGAAGGAGGACAGCTGCATTTCAGTGAGCGATAAGTTCAGTTCATGCTCGTCTAGACTTGTCATCACCTTTACAATAAAAAATTGTAATTAAATAAATGAAGAAAATGTTCTGAGAGCCTCCAAACAGGCTTATGACTTACCTTTAAGTGATCTTGGCTTAGCTTGCTTGCGGCGCGACATCCTATAGAAAACGCTGAAGTTGCTCAGTTTCTGTTTGGTTATTTGCGTAAAACGGGGTAGTCTAAAGGTGTAGTCTTTCTAAATTCCGCTGACCAAAATCGCGGCTGCCTTTTCACCATTACAGAAAGATGCAACTTAGCCCCCTTTGCCGCGCGGTCTCGACACGAGTTGTTTTTTTGTTTTTTTTTCCTCTCTCTTTGCTGTTATTTTGTGATGAGTAGGTGGATGTTGGAAAATCCAATTAGCCCGATCGGTATATAGGCGACACTATTTAATAGTTGAGCTGGGTACCGGGAAAAGTGTGAGGATATAGTAATCCCGTCATGCGCTTCCATTCTCCGGGAAAACACACGCGTGCAGGCATGATGTTCGTTTAGAAATAAAAGCGGAATATTTGCTTTTCGCCTCTCATCTCAAATGCATCCGCGTGAGAAAGACATCAGCAAAACGCCTCCTGTGAGAGTGCAAAAAAAAAAAGGCAACAAAACCAAAAAAAAAAAAAAAAGGCGGAAAAATGATAATTACACTTTTCACTTCATATCCACCTAACAGCATCAAAACTATTATAGACTCTTCCTTTCCTCACTCCAGTCAGCTAATCATGAATTAGGTTCGGAATCTGATCTAAGTCTACGTCTAAATTGTTCTTAAAAGAGGATGAAGAAGCAGAGAGAAGATGGAAGCTCCCTCCTCATCACAAACCTGCAAGGTCTTGGACTGCGCTGTCGCTCCGGTAGTCCACATAATAATGGAAAATGGAAGCAAGGCCCCCAAAGCCATCAGGATGGCTCCAGAGGGGGCCCCTACCCCGCAGGGACTCGCTCTGTACGTAATCACTGAGGAAATCATTGTCAGCCTGCCTGCACTCACACACAGACAGAGAGGCATGATTAAAATCCTAGGGATCATGGCAAGATGCGGATTGCTGGATCTGCTGGTCCCCGGATCCGGAGTCGAACTCTAAACCCAAAGTCGGCTTGCTCACCCTGGCGTCTCCTCTGCCTCAGCTCGCCGTCGGCCACTCTCCGTCTACGGCAGACGGACTGGTCCCCCTTCTGGTAGAAGTGGTTAAGGAGAAAGACATTTTACTGTGTGGCTGTTGACATATATGACATTCAATGGCGCACACAGTAATTTTGGGATGATCAGTACATTTTCAGATGTCTCAATGCAAACCAGAATTACTTATTTTGTGGATGCTGTTTATAAAGGCACATTTATTTTTGCAAGTTTAAAATTTATTTTCTGATTATGCCAAAAATTGTTTCCATCCCTTGATGTTATTTTTGTAAAAATGTGTTTTATTTTTATTTAAAAAAAACAACTGCAGTTCTGTGTTTAATAGTAAAAATGACCAAAATTATTTTAATCCTTTAAACTTTGAAGTTGTTTAACTGGTATGTGTTCTTGTGTAATGTTATTTTGTGTTATTGTTGGTTTCAGATGTTATTTTTTTCTTTCATCCATCATCAAAATGTTCATAACAGTACATGGGCATACAGCCTCACCTGCATGTGGATGTCCAGGCCCCCATCCTACCCCTGCTATGTGAAAATTAGATCCAGAGAGGAGTCCTGCAGTGGGCTTCTCACTCTGCACTCTCCCCCCTCTGCAGCCTAGAGGTAGCCTCTGCCAGGGGCCCCATTTAAAAATCACAGTCACGCAACTGCTTTTTTTCCCCACTTCTGATGCATTTCTATTCTGACAGTTTCACAGAGACAGATGTAAGAAGAAAGCCAAGGTTTTCACTGCAGACCTATAGGGAAGGAGCAGTCAATAGGGCAGCTCCCAAATACGGGCTGGTGTAGGAAAAGAAAATTAATAACAACCTTTGATAGCCTTTGCTGTGGTGGAATCTAACTTTGGTAAAGAAAATTCTCTATAAAAGTTAAATATAACTATAAAAGTTAATGATGTGAGTACATAATAAGGCTGCGCTTATTCTATAGGGTATTCCCACCTTTTACTTTGGAGTTCATAATGAGGCTGTATAGTGTTTCAGACATCTAAAGTAATCACCTAGCACACAGTAATCTAAATGTAATGGAAAATTCAGAGCTACATATTAGTTGACAGCCATGATCTGACTCTTATTTTAAGAAAAATAAAAAGAACTTGTTGTTTTGCATTTCTTGTCCCGAATCAGAGGTAGATGTGAGAATTAATCATAATAAGTGGGGACTTATGACCTACATATGATGTCAAGGCTGTTTGCTCAATTTGTATCATGTAATTTAATTCACACCCATGGCTTTTCAAATAATTTCCCCACCCACAACCTGCCATAAAATGAGAGCAAAAGATCAATAAAAGCGAGTATGACATAGATTGACGTGACGTGCTTTGGTAAATTCAAAGCCCTCCCAAACTACAGTAAAGCTGGTAAACACACACATATGAAGCATCTATTTGTAGGTGCTTGGAGTCTGTCAGGAGGTCTCAGCTGCCATAAAACTTCGATCTTAACAATGCTCCGAATTTCCCCCGCTCTGTGTCTCAGCGCTCTGTCAGACGGTTCTCCCAAAGTTTTACCACCTTGCCCCCCCCCACTGGAATGCTCTCTCAAAGACAAACAAACAGTGCTCTTCAGTCCTCCAGGGCTCTTTGCTACTTTCATTAGTGACAAAGTAACTGGGAAAAGGCTTGAATTGATTCAGTGCTTGCAATGTTCAGTCTCTAAGTTACAGTACACTCTTGCTCAGAAGTTGTTTTTGTTGTTGTTGGGGTTTGTTTTTTTTTGTCTTCAGGTGGAAGAAACCTCATGTGTGGAAGGTTGCTCGTGATGCTCCAAAAAACATTTGACACAGCAGCTGTCCCTCAAGGATAACCTTATAAATATGGAAAGGAGAATCAAATATAATTTTTTTTGGGAGCAAATAGGCAAAATGAAAGTGAACAAAAATGCTTTTGTTTCAAGTTTCTCCTCCGAGCAGGCGGGGAGAAAGGGAATCTAACAAGGATAAATAAAAACGTTGACATGTTTGTTAAAAAACAATGTCAGAGAATTTTTATTTGCATGTACATTTATGATACTGCAAAATTAAGTTAGTGATTTATTTGGATTCGAGTGCGTCTTCTGAAATTCTGCATTCAGATGCCAACTCACTGGAAAGCTATGAAAGTAGCAGTCTGTTTCAAATCACCGAAGCTTCTTAGTATTTGTAGTAAAACTGAGCAGTTCTTTGGCGATTTTTCACCACCCATAGCTTTTTGTTAGACATTGAGACACTACAGCATGTGTGCGTGCCAAAGCATCAGAGATTTCACTCTGTCTCTCAGTGGGGTGAAATATTCCCTAGTGGAATTTGTGGCCCTTGGGTGGTGGGATCCTTCAACAGTTCATCTTGACCTGTGGCTTCCTCACCCTCTGTCCATTTGGCTCCAACTGCACATCGCCCCCCCCCCCCAAAAAAAAGAAAACCTAGAAACTCAACTTTGAAACTCAGAAAAAGTTTGAATCCCAATGAAGTGTCTCCTGCAGAAATAATAATCACTGAAGGCTATTTAGCAGAATACTCTCACAAATGGTGAAAAATGACGGCTTAAAAGCACAGTCGGTCAATTATGCTCGTTAGAAGAGGGCAGATACACAGACATGCGTGTACACTAACCACACAGACGCGCACACACACACACACACACACACACTTGACTTGCCTCATTAAAACCCATCCAGCCACTAGAACTCTGACATATGAATGTTTCCCTTGAGGAGTGGGGCACGTTCATTTTGAGAAAAGCAGAAGATTCAACTTTTTTCTTACTTGCTTATAATTACAGAGATTGCTGGAATGCATGACCCTGAGAATAAGGCTCAGTCCTGTGAGAGTCCACCAGAAGCATCACCATCTTCAGTGCTGCTCTCCATTGTGTGTCTCCCTAGTTGGATGCCACCCACACCAGCCATGAGTGAGGTCGAGACAGTGCCCCCATCACCAGAGGAGCACTCCCTGAGGACCTTACACTCTGCTCCAACAAGCCAAACTCCTGAGGCTGAGAAAAAAAAAAATGAAGTCAAGAAAGCGAGCCACTGAAAACATTGCCCTCTCCGAGCACTGAGGCATATTCTCACAGTAAAGTGATTAAAAAAAGAACAAAAACAAGATGGAAAGCTAACAATCAGAAGGCTTCAGAGTTGGCAAGCAAGGCGTGAATGCTGCTTTCCAACTTAGCTGTTATCCAAATTGTTGAGCAATTAAATACCGGAGCAAAAAATTATCACATGCATATCTTTCACAAAAAATTGCTGGATTTTGTTGTGGGATTATTCCTGATACGCCAGCGAGTAAATGCATGCCTGTTTCAATAGGCTGGTCATTGACAGGCCCCTTCTCTCATCCTTTCAAACTGAAGGAAGTCACCAAAGTAGAGGGAATGTGGAGTGACTGGTCCTCATCAACAGTGACCTTCCAGCTGGATATCCACAACTTCCATCTTCCCAAGCCATGGAGCCCCGTGGAGCAACTCCCAAACCAGGTCATTAGCACAGTGGTGTCACCAGACAGCAGATCACGGGCCAGAGAGGGAGCAAGAGGGGGATTCCTGGCACTGCAGTGGCTGCTGTGTGGTTTGACATTCAGGGCTGGCTGATCTATGGGGCTGGGGAGACAGTGCCCTTGCTCTGGGTCTTCATGAGAAGAAGGTCCTGGCAGTTTTCCCCTTATACTTACTCCATCATAAAACTGTGGTCACAAGATGTTAGACCCATGTCGCCTTCCATTTCTCTGTCACAACCTCAGGTGTATGGGGTTGTCATTGATTTTTGTGAGAGCTGGGATTTGATTATTGTGAGACTATTATTGCCTGTGCTTCTGGATCCTGAACTCAAAGCCATCATATAGTAAGCTGATTGGTCATATAATAAAATTCCTTCACAAATGAACATTTAGTCACCAACTTTCTGCATTGATATATTCATCTATGCATTTAGATTTATTCCCTCAGCATAACTTTACATTGCGTGTCATGACAACAACCTCCACAAAGGTGGTATGGGAGGGTTTCATAGTGTGATCAAAAATCATTCTAAGGGTTTTATGTCCTTCTGAAATGGCTTTGACCTCCACAGCCCGTCTCCAGCAAATGGTGACCACTATGAACATGCCAAGAAAAAGGATCCCCTGGGGGCATTACGATCAGCCAAGACGGACATAAAAATCCCCCGGTGAAAGATGGACAATTTCCACTTGGCACTGCCACACAAGATGAAAGGAGGAGATAGGAAACCTTTCAACACTTTTTTTTTTTTTGTACTGAAATGAGCGTGGGTTTTTTTTTCCTCATTACCACTCTCTCATTAAGAGATCCTCACTTTAAAATGAGATCAAGCCTGGTAATTCACTAAGCTTCTGCATGCAAGTATGCTACAGAGCTTCTTATCATTCAGAAAATTTTACACAATAACCTAGACTCACTTCAGTGTGTTACCAATGTCTGATTACTAGGTTCAATGGTTCGCTGAATTAGGAGGGCATTTTCTCGTTCAAATAATTCAGTCTCATTATCATTGCACAATAGCATGACAAGCAACACATTGCTACCTCTTGTGCATATAATGAGGTTTAAACTCCTTGAAAATAGAATATAAAGCCGTAAAAACCTGTAGAAAAAACACAAACAGAGGGCAAATGTAATCCCATGATTTGGCCTCTGTTAGTTTTCAAAAATATATAAAATTGTGCAGCACAAAGGAAGAGTTCCTTGACTCTTGTGCAGTGTAATGAGCTGTAATACATTTAAGAACAGCCATCTTTTCATCAGCCAGTCCAATTTATGTCAGGATTGTCCCTGGAAAATAGGCAGCTGTGTAGGACGACTGCTGCATTGTAGTTGTGTGAAGGTATGTGGATAAAGAAGGCTCTGAAGGATTAGAAGAATCCTCACTCCCAGCCAATGCACGCATTATTCATCCTGCCTCCTCCTCCTCCTCACCCTTCTCACCTTCATCACTCCCACCCGCCCACCACCTCTCTTGCTCCCTCATGACTTCCCCACTTCCCTGACAGTTGCATAAGCCCCGAGAACCTCTCTCTGGACCACGGTGGTGGGAGTTGGGAGCTAGGATGGTGTTAATTAAAAGAAAAGGTTAATACACACAAGGCCCGGCAGAAGGTGCGTTCAGGAGCCTCCCTTGGTAGAGCAGCTGCTCACTATTCCCTTCCTCAGAGGTCCTCAGCAACCAGGGATGGAAGCCAGGTGATTGGGGACACCAAGAAGAGGGAGTGACTAGGGCAAAAAGGATGGATCTGATTTGACCCTTACACTAAGTATCAGCCAGAGGGTGTAGTGAATGGTTCCACTCACCTGTCCAGTGCCTCCCTGGCCGGGCTTTGGTTTGGAGCTGATTAGTGTGTCCCAGAGAAGGTTTCACCTCCCTAAACACCACCCACACACACACACACACACACACACACACACACACACACACACACACACACACACACACACACACACACACACACACACACACACACACACACACACACACACACACACACACACACACACACACACACACACACACCTTTGTTAGACAGTGGGGTGCATGCCAGGGCCATTTAGAGGACCATGTCAGAGAGGTAAGGAGAAACAGACAAAAAGGTGAGATGAAAGGAAACAAGACTGGGAACAGAAACAACATTTCAGAGGAGAAAAAGTGGATACCAAAGTAGAGGTCAGAGGGTTATGTGAGACCGATCTGGCGGAGAAGTTGAGTCTTGGAGGATTATCCGACCAAGATCCTGCACGGCTGTCGTCGCTGACTGCACTGTGTGTGATGAACTGTCTCGGGAAGATCATTAAATAATGATAAATTATCACAACGTGTTTCCCAAATATCTTGTATTGTTTTCAACAAAAGAAAACTCATTTGGGAAAATAAAAGGCCTAGTTTAGGAGAGCTAACATTGAAATAGGTGTTTTGCATCAACTGGGAATAAATGATGAATGATCACACAGCAGCAAAATTTTGAAAATTAATTCATTATAGTAAATTAAAAACATTAAATCTGTTTAATATTCCTGAAAACTCTTTTCTCTCTCAGTTGTTTAATCTGTGCATTTTGTTTCACTTTCATTGTGTAGTTTATCCCTGACACTTCTTCACAAAACATTTTAATATTCAGTGTCTGAGGTCAATACATTGTGACAATCAAACATAACTCACTGATTGCCACTTCAATTAATTCCAATAAATACTCATGAGCTTTTAAGACAAACAAGAGGGAGTGAAACGGTTTTACCTTCCTTTTTCCCCGAAACAAGCAGAGATAATTAAACATCTATCCTCAGAGAAGAAGTGCTCCCACTGGAAGGTTGTTTGGTTTAAGGATTTGCTCAGTGGTTTGACTCGCTAGGGACTTTCCATTTGAGTCTCAAGGTTTTATATCTCTAACAAGGCTTTAATTGCCAAGGTAACAGACCACCTGATTAAGCCTGACAATAAGTCTGTTTTATCCGTGCGGTAGGAGGGAGCTCAAAAGACTGCAGGGATGAGGAGGAATATTCAAATTCAACTATCAGAGAGTCATGCATTCATGTTCGACAAGCTTGTTATTTTTATATGGGCAATATAAAAACACATTGTACACAACAAAAAACATATTGTATGGTCATACAGCTAAGCAGCATGAACCTGCCTCAAAAATACTATTTACTCCATGTCAATTTTGGAAATTCACAGTACTTGCAGGAAAGTGTCTTATTCTACTGAGAGTGTGGAGGAGGCGGCACTCAAAGCCTCAGGTCCCATGCCATGTGCCCTCCTTATTGTAACGAGTGCATTTCTCTTCTCACACTCTGACTGGTGAGCGCATTGATGAGGAGGGTTATTCTTCAGAGGAGATGGGGGGAGCGTCTGGTGCTGAAAAACTCTGTTAAAGTCTCATCTATCCTGTCAGAGGGCTGACACAGGGCATCCAGGGACTCGGGGCCTTTGGTGCTCTGTGTCTGGACACTGGCCTAGTTTCAACCCACCCACCCCCCACATCCCCATCCTCTCAACCCCGCTTCTACAACATCCCACCTACAAAACACTTCTCAGTTGCAATCTCACCATCTCATCTGTTTTTTACTGTCATCCTGACCTCGATGAACTGCCCTCCTCTTCCTCCCATACCACTTCTTCCACCCTAAATGTCTTGCTTTCTTTTTTACTTTTTTTGTATTTTTTACCGGCAACTCTCTTAATATTTAAAAGAAAGAAACCTATATGTAGGACTAGAATTTAGAAATTATTTTAAATAAATGAATAAATAAATAATTTTTTGCTGTATCCAAAATCCATGCCAGAAAAAACACAAGGTTTTGAGTATGCATTGTGAGCACAATAAAAGATCACAAAATAAAATGTGTTCTGAAGTATTCTGTAGACTACAGATCCCCGTATCCCCCTTTTTTAGTGATAGACACCATTGTAAAACAATGCAATGTATGATGGGAATAGAGGAGTGACTCACAGCCCCCCCCCCAAAAAAAGAGAAAAACACACCAAGAACACTGCATATTTTGAGTGGCAGATCCAAAAGATTTTTTTTTTTTACTAAATGGGTATGAGCATTATCATTATATTAGTGTATTTATTAATATTGTTATGATTATTTTTCTGCATGAAAGTAAATGTATGGTTCAGAAAAGGTTAAATAAACAAAGGGCAATCTGACTAAAATTGCAATCTAAAAAGTAAAACAACAACAACAAAAACAACAACATTAGTATTTCTTTGTAGCCTTTATCATTATTACATTGTAGTGAACAAATGCATATCATCTTCGGGTATGTTGTTTGCAATGCTCATGAAGAGTAAGGACCACAGGAGCACTGAACTGGGCTAAAGCGACATTTTTAATGTGCTGCAGCTAAGCACATCAGCCTGAAAAGTGATGTTAGCAGTGCGTTGTTCCCTAGTGAATGTTTGGGCAAGACGCGGATCCATGTTTGTAAGATGGATAAGAATGAGACTCTAGTAGGAAGGCTTGTGTGGGTGGTTGTTCAAACTCTGTGGTTCTTTGGAGCAGGCTGCTCTCAGGACGTTACAGTGGTTTTGTTCATTGCCAATAGATTCAGATGAACAAGAAGGGCACAATTGTGAAAAAATACAAAAACATAAATTTGTCTTTATTGGTTTCTGATTTTCCTTTTTCTCAAAGAACACTGGACACGATCCACTCCAGACATGTTTTGAACAAAGCAAAATATTCTTTTATGCTTGTTTGAATTTGTTTAAAATTTTCCCCACATACTAAACTTAAAAAAATAAATAAAAATAAATCTAAATCATCTACACTTACTTGGAAAATCTGAATCAGGCCCTATGTCTGGCCCACCACTGCTGCTTTCATTAGGTTCAGAAGAGAAACAGGAGTGTCTATGAATATGATTAGTGGGAGAAACATAAAAGAGACTCAGCCACATGTTTGAGCATCATTCAGGCTCAGGCTGGAGTTTTAGAGGAGTTTGTTATGATCAAAGTGGTATCAGAATAATATACACAAGTACAGTTAGTTGATTATGTTGTCTGTTAGCTTGCAACCAATAGAGGCTGACACAATGTTAACAACTCTGCTCATGCAAACGCTTGCTTTCTGTTCTGACAAAGGTTTTGGGGGGGGGGGGGCAGACATATTAGAACGGTTGGTGTAGTCTGCATCTTTAAATTGTTTATGCTGTTTGCTTGCTCGCAACTAGTAGTGGCTGACACATTATCTGGGTTTCCATTGCCCCAAGAAATGCGCAAAGCCTAAATATAAAGTAAAAAGTAATGTAAACAACTACATTTCTAAAAACAAAAACAAACAAAAAAAAAAAACCTCTCAAATATCACTAAAATATTGCACACTTCTATGATGTGGCTTTTCAGACTTGTCAGTATAGGAGTGTAGAGCAAAAGTGTAACGGAACACACTCTTCACGTTTACACCTCACTGGACATGACGTGGGCGATCATATGAGCAGCGCAGCAGTTGCAGAAATCGAAATCAGTGTTTCGTCCTTCTTCCTCGGAGCGGGGTCTCGCGGGACGAGATTTTACGAGATGTATGGGATGTCGTGAGACTGGACTTTACGAGAATTACGGTTCATTCGCGAAACACTCCTCAATGGCAACGCCTGCAAGTTGTTGACTTTTAGGAATGTTGCTTTTGTTTTGAGAAAAACTGTAATGAAAACCCAACTACTGTCAGTGTTTGTGCTGGTTGCAAACTCTAGGTCCAAGAGGGCCTGATTTGATGGGGTGAAAATGCCAACCATTCTGCCTGACATCCTTTGAAGGCAGGGCTTTATCGCAAATAAAATGAACAGTCTTTATCACCGGTTTAACAAAAATGATCATATTTGAGATGTTTAGCGCAGAGAACTTGTAGATGAATAACAGAATGGAGTTTAATATATTTACCTCTTCCTTCGCTGACTGTTACAGATTGGGGTTGATAATCCATTTCATTCGCCGGCCATGGCAGGTGCTCATTCCGTAATAATCCCACTGACTTTATTCCCCTGTAGTTTCTTGTCATCCACGGCGGAACAAGCAGAAACAAATAAATCCGTTCTTCTTTTGGTCCCTTTGGCTCTGGAGGTCAACTAGCTTTTAGCTCACACTCATTTCATCAGCCACCCGTCTCATAATAATCGGTACTTGAGCGGTGTTACTCTTCTGGCCCCAACTGTCTCTAAACATCTGATAAAATGTCTTCAATTCTCTGCACTACAGTGTTACGAGCCTGGCAAACATTGGCTAAATATCGCTTCTTCTCCACCGTCGTTTTAACAGTCTTTGATAAACTGACCCTCAGCATAAGGTTTTCAGTATTTATCAGTGAGTGTCGCCACCTCGTAGCTGGTGTTTTAGTTGAACTCTCGGCTCTTGTGAAAAACTGCTCTGACGTTAAAACAGCTTCCAGTTGCTTCAGTTTTCCGCTCCCTGTTAGCTTGTCGTCTGCGTTAGCATGTTTCGACCGGTGGTGTCTCCATATAAACAAACAAACAAAAAAAGTCTCCTTATAGACAACCATAGTTTCTTGGCAAATTAGGCAAAAACAATTGTTTCGTATTTCAGTGAAAAAAAAATTCATATTCCCACCTGCCCCGGAAGCGGCGGTCCTCACAGTTAACTCCCCCCCGCCCCCTCCTTTTTTTTTTTATTTACACAGTCGCCATTTTAGAAATTGGCAGGTAAGGTTCACGGTGAGGGTCAGAAAGCAGGAGGGCGGTAGAGCTGCTGCCATCTTTTGGTGAAACATAAAATTGTTTTTCGCACGTGTGTATCTCACATCATTGTGTAGGCTATCTGCTGGCGGGATAAAAAATATAAAATTTATGACAGAGGCTGTTGGCCCAAAAGCATCATATGGACATGTTGAACAAGGTTAAAAACTAGATTTTGTAAATCTATTTGGATTCTCTGCATAAAACAGTTCTTTCAATCTTTTAAAGCAGTTGTGAATAGATGTCACAGTATGTTTTAGGTGACACTAGACAGTTTTCCACTATAAACAGTGATAAGGTCTCATTTTGTGTGAATATCACTCTTGATAATGACAGCATTCAATGTAAGATACAGTGAGGTAATGTTTTGGACAACTATTTTGTCAAACTGGTGATGCACTCCACTACATTTTTTCTGTTCCATCTCATCCATCCATCCATCTTCTACTGCTTTTCCGTTTCCGGGTCGCGGGGCTGCTGAAGCCAATCCCAGCCGTTCCATCTCATATGATCCTTTATTCAAAATTTTTCTTGCACGACATTATAAATATGCTGCTATATACAAATGTCTTATGTTACTAACCTCTGAAAAGGAACATTCAAAGCATGCCTGTATGTGAACATGATGTAAATGTCACTTCATGAAATTCCGTCTGACATGAAGCTTCAACTCTTGCACTTCACATCGTATGTGTGATGCTATGAAAATTTTCCATGTCAGGATGGCACTCGCTCTTTCTCTCTGTGGCAGGTGTAAATGGTGCAAGTTTCTATCTTGTTCAACACCCATGCTATTTTGATGTGTTGGCAATCTCTTTGCCAGACCACCACAACACTACTCTTTCATGCCGCCTGCTTTATTCTCATTCTTGGGGGGAATCCTCCTGAGATACATAGTGTGCCTTTTAATTTCCCCAGGGATGCATGCAGGAAACATACACTAGTGATTTTCCAGGGATGAAACACAGGCAAAACATTAGAACAGGATATATCATGACATCTGCTGCTGCTGGGTCAGATAACCCATTAAGTGGGTTCCATAACTTGTCGCTAGTCCACATTTTGCATTTCTTCTCTCTGTTTGCCTCCCATTTGAGTTTGCTCTTTTGTTTTCCAGGCTGAGGGTGGAATTATTCCGAACAGCACAACACTGAGCAACATGCAGCCACTCAGGGAATGGCGTAGTGAGGGATAATCCCAAGAGAGTATGTGGCCCGGTGGGTTTGGTTTGTACACCCGTCACACACTTCTGAGGGGTGACGTGCATCACTGCTCCTCTGAGGGAGAGCCTCTGCCATGTTTACTGTCATGTTCCAAGGTATGCTACGTGGCTTCAAACACATCAAACACATCTACAGGAATACTGATATTGGGAATGTCATGGGGAGCTGCATGAAAGGTACAGACATACTCCTGAAAACACACATGCCCATGACTGCGCTACGAACACAATCAGACAAATATAAATTCAGATCTTTGAAGTGCTGTTCTTTGTATTATTAACTTGATGATATGATATGATATGAATAGATACCTGGAAAAGGATAAGCGGTAGAAGATGAATGAATGAATGAATATGATATGATGTGATAACGTGGGCAAAATTCCCTTTGTACCATTGTCTACTTGGCAACAATGCCACCAGTAACTTCATACTGGTTCCTTGTTAAACTGTTAAGTGGCAGACGATGATTCCAGCATAAGGCCAGCACAATGCTAATAACTTGTTGTCTTTCCTTCACGATCACGTGGCTCTGGAGGTTGCTGTCACATGCTTGTGCTTGATTTATGAAGAATGGGCAAGACTGATTTGACTAGCAAAGTGCTTCCCTCCTGGCCTGCTGTGTGTAGTGTTGACGAGGTTTGAGTTGTTTGCTGTGCCTCTAGGCGTGAGGATGAGGGGGAACAGCCTGGAGTTCCTGCCTGGCTCAGGGGGAGGTTGGACTGGATTAGACGGCTGACAGCTGGGCCACATCTCTGGAGGCGCAGGGTGGAGAGGCCCCCTGTCTGTCTGCCTCTGCACCAAGTGTCAATTTGAGCATGAAGGAAGGATGGAGTGAGCCAAAGAGTAAGTAAGTGCGCAAAGTGGGGCCACTGGTAGCCCTGTGTGGATTGACATCAGCAGTGCATGGGCCGTGCACACCGTTAGGCACGAGGAAACACACTGTTTATTTAGCGGGTGCTGACTTGGGGGTGCAAACATGTGCACACTTGGACAGACACACTGACACAAGACAAAGCACACTTACAAGGTTGTAGCTCTTGACCTCCATAGTTCAGGAAGTGATGTTCACAGTCAGCGCCGCATGGTATCAGGGAGGCATACTAAACAGGCTCAGCGATTTTACTTCAAAATGTAAAAATGCTGCTATTAATTGCATTTGTTCATAATCAAAGCACAATCTCTTCATCACAAAATCAAAGCCTTTCAATAATGCAGAAATAGCAGCGAAACTAACTTGCCTCAGGTGGTATCCTGTACAATTATGTGCAATCAAGATTACAAACTACTTCAAAATTAAACACACTCAAATTTTACTTCCATTTTCAGTGATAGGATGTGTAATTAAATCTGACTTTTCTAAGTGGTTGTATTATTTGATAGGCTGACTTTCAACATTTGCTCCAACTTCCAAAGGATATTCCTTGATAGATTACATTATTGTGGCATGCACAACAACTGGCATAATTTACTTCAGCAGCGCAGTGTTAATATGAAGACTGTTCCGGTGCCATATGAGAATTTTCTATAATAGGTTTTCTCTAGTCCTGAGAGACTGCTTTGTGTATTTCCTGCACTGAGACTTGGCTATCACTGGGATGTGGGATGTGGGCCGGAGTTGAGTTTATTAGCTAGTGATGTTCTAATGTGATTTATTTTTATAAATGAGAGTGGGGTGGGAATGCAAGTGGGGGTGGAGGCCACTATGCAAATGTGGACCCTCATTAAACACCACCACCACACAACATTATCTGCTGCTCCTCAGATTGTTTGTGTGCATTAACGAGGTGCAACCATGTCTGCTAACTAATGACAATGTAATGATCAGAGCATTCATGATAAAGTCATCAGAAGGCATGGCATTTCCACATCCCATGTATTAGGAGGACCTCAACCACCCATACACTCAGGTGAACCCCAGGGCTCCTTGTCATGGATTCATCAATTTGAGACGCTCATTAAATATTTTAATTTCAAGTTAATAACAGTGACCTGCACTGACAGCAAACAACTTATGGTGTCTTCTCTTCTTAGATGAAAACTTTGTCTTAAGTTTTAGTGAGCATGATCCCCTGAAAGTAATTAAATTTTATCTCATGTCTGATATTGATGAATCACTGGTAAACATAATGGAAAAGAAAAAAATATATACATTAAGTGAAATTGCAAATAGAAAGTCTATGGTGATATAATGCACATTTTACTTTACTCTGTAAACATCTAGAACCAGCTGAGGTAGATTTATGATTTTTCTTTAATATGTTACCCTATCCATGTTATAACTCTCCTATAATTTGACTGCATTTGGTATACCTAAATAATGTATGATCACACTTTAAATATTTACTAATTGTAATTTCTGTGATGTGAATATATCATTTGGAATACATGATGTATCTATTAATTGGTGTTATATTCCAATATTTAGTTTTTCAAGCAATGCTTTACTTGCGTGGCTGTTTTTCAAGATTTTGCAAAATGACCATCCTTGTCTGCACAGTAGTTTTATTTTTGGTCTTTCAAACTTTCCTATGAAGTTGGGATGCAGTTCTCTGGGGAATTTCATCAGTCCATTTCTCTGTAAAGATGTTTATCTTTGCAGCTTTTGCAAGAATGAGGAGATTAACCCCATAACTAGCAGACATCTTATAGTTGATCTGAGCATCATTAGTCCACATAAATAACCCATGGATGTGCAAATGGGCTTTTTTTTTTTATCATCTTAATTACATGACATCTGAGCTCTCTATCTAAAGATGACTCTCTTTAGAGATGAAACGGGCTCTGTGACTTAGAGGTACTTGTTTTTATCTGGCGTTAAAGAATGTGCACACACACGCACGCACGCACGCACGCACACACGTGTGTGCCCACATACACACCAGCTATCTAAACTAAAAAGGATGCCATTGCCCATTAGAGAGATGGATTGACAGGAGTGCAGAATAAATCTTTGTGGCAGTGAGTCAGAAATATAAATAGAGCACCTAAGATAGATTTGTCTCTGGTGTTGATGAAGTTACCTTTGGGGGTAGAGCTCTACCTTTTTAGTAATGAGGACAACCACAAACAGTTTGGTCTCCTAATGAGAAATGATAGCTTAGGAGATGCCATAGAAAAATGCCATAGAACAACATTTCACTTATGCATTTCCTAATGTGATTCCAAACAAAAACATCAAAAGTGGGATTCATTTGTGAAAGAACCAGCCCCACCTGGTGGTTTTGATGTACATTATAGGCTCCTGTGCATAAGGAGGAAAAAAATTCTCTGCGTTAGGATCAGTAATTCACAGCAGCATCTTCAATGATATTATTAAGATGCTTCTGGTGATTAGAATATGTTATATCAGCTCAGGGGTAGCTTTATAAGACTTTTTTAGCACAATGTCACATTTTAGCTGTTGGGGCATCAATACAAATGATACAAGAAATCTACACACTTATTGTCTTAAGATTGATTAAAGATAATCAAAACTTCTTTTCCATAACAAAAGCTGCACCATTAGCAGCTGAATTATTTTAATTGGATCAATAAATGATGGCAAAATCAGGAAGGCAGCGGAGGGAAGGAATGCTCTAATACCCATTTTATCATCAAAGTGGGGGCTGTGCTAATTATGCTAGCAGCACCTAGTCACAACAGCTCACCAGAGAATGAAAAGAGGACTGCCCAGGGTTATAGTGATTGCACACACCAACTAGCCCTAGTCCATCTCATTGGAGAGGTTTCCTTGCTGTTTTTCATGCAAAAATAGGATGCATAGTTTTATGAAACAGAACTACCAAGGTGTGATATACAATATCTTTTTCTTTATAACCTAGGTTTGGGAGCTGGCATCCCATTAGAGCTCTATTGCTAATCAATGTTAGGCATTATAAGCTGTATAAATCACACTCTGACACCTGCTCTATAGGTTGTGAACAGATAATTCCCCAGGGAGGCATAGACAGAGCAAACATGCAGACTCACAGAACACAAAAGTCCAAAGCTCGGGCTGAAGCATTGATGTCAAATTGCTCTTATGTTGATCAAGGAACTGATCAATGCAAAGATTTGGAACAACTTAGCCAGGCTACGTGTGACTATAGATATTTCTCATTTAGCAAGGCAAATATTGGTTCAGCTGTACTACAAAGATACACTCACTGTCTCACTGCTTTCTAATAATGCTATGTAATCTAGACTCAAATGATTATCTGCAATTTGTGGTTACCAAACAACCACAGACCACCGGAGGTCTTTCTCAAATATTAGGAGGCAAGAAGAGAGTGGTTCCTGTTGAAAATTTTTAATTGAGGATGTAGTTATTCTGCCTGAAAAGGCATGGAGGAAAGTGCACACGCAGGCATTTGTAACCTGAGTGTGGTACAGAGGGGGACCATCTGAAGACTCACAGGCCCTTTGATGTCTTCTGAATACGGGCATAATGCATGTGTAATTAATAAGCCATTTGCATATGATGAACTAGGGCACTTAGTCAATGTTCTCGGGATACAAATACCTGAGGAAAACAATAACAACTGAGAACATTAAAAAAGGGAGTCTACGCAAAAAAAGACAAATCTATGGCTCGCTTCGGATTAGAAATACATTAGCAGCTAATTATGTCCTAATTGCCAATATTTTAGCAGGTGTTTGTCCTTAACCAGTAGTAATGCCCTCCTGGAAAAAGCTCATCAGTGTTATTCTCAGGTGACTCCCTGCAGTCCTGGGTGATTGTGATGTGACATGATGGACTTACAGTCCTTCAAAAACATTGGTAATAATGAGTAAGACACTAATAACAATAATAAGCAACAGCAACATCAATAATAATGATGATGATAATATCAATAAAAATGTAAAACCTAATATGAGAAAAATAGTAAATTGGTGCCCTTTATAACAGACTCCAAACTTAACTGTGATGGTTATAAGGTCTTACGGTGCTGAGATATTAGTGCTGAGAACATACAGTTCAAAGAGGAGTATTTTCAAAATCAGTCCCAGACTCTGGGAGGTGGAATTCTCTTACCTAATCAAACAGCAAATGTAACCCAGTACTTGATTAAATATTGCACTTAGGCAATTCAGATATCTTTTTTCATTGGCCTACTGGCATTTGGCAGCAAAGGAGAGTCAAACTCCCATAAGTCTCAGGAGTTGGTCCTCTCTGGAAAAGTGCTGAGCCAGCAGATCAAACTGTAGAAATGTCATAGCGGGTGAGGAAATGAATCACAGGCATACATCACTGCAGAGTCTTCTTCGCATTTGGAATTATTGTTGCGGTCCAGATGAGTGATACTGTGGAGAGTGAACTTAGGTCATGCCTGTTAAGTCATCAGAGAATTTTGAAATGTTTCTTGTTGCATGATAAGTTATGGGCGACCAGAAAAAGACAGAACTGGGAACTGCTGTAATATATCTTTCCATGAGAGAAATTTGAACATACTGACAAACACTGGTAAAAAATTATCTAAACATTGATGGCTTAGTTACATGTAACTGCTTCAGTTTCAGGGTCTGGACAACGAACACGCTGTCATAGCCAAATTCAAATTTTCTAAGTATAAAAAGATTTTCATGAAATCAAAGTCCATTTTGCCACTATTTATGGTAGACCATTTTTTCAGACAAAAAAAATCACTTACTCTGTTTACATTCTCTAATTACCTCTCATTGTGGCAGTTTTCAGATTCAGTGGAGGAGCCCACCAATCCTGTGCTGGATTCAAATTACCACACAAGGGATTTGCAGGAAACTATGTCACATGTAATCTGCTGTCATACTCTTTGTAATTCTATCTCATTAATATCAGCTTTGATACTGCTGTTCACTCTTTCACAGCTGTTTCAGCTCTGTTGAGGTGATGCATGTTCCTGTTTCACATTAAAAGCACTGAGCTGGCAAAAAGTAAGGGCGCTTTTAATGTGAAGCAGTCACAGGAAATGCTAATGCTATTCATCTGTCTGTGATGGAGCCACAGACACTGATAGTTTGCCACAAAATATGCTCCTGGCATGATGGGAGCAATTTTTAAATGATTTCTTTATTAAAAATGTGCATTTGTGTGGTTGCTGTCTGACTCACAGTAATAGTGGCTGCTCGAGGAATATTTGCTGTTCCCAGCAGTAACCAAAGGTGTCGCCAAATCAACCACACCTGAAATTCCCATAACATCGTTATAAGTGCTTTTCCACCCATGATGAGTCAAAATATCGCCTGCTTGTGTTAATATGTTGAGTGCACAGATTCACCATTTATCGACGCCTTCCCATCAGCTGGTGGTTCATAAAAATGCAAATTTACTTTACAAGGCCTTATGAGAGTTGTAATTCCACATATCCTTGTGTGTTATTGAAACTAATCCAAAGAATCATACAGTTTCTTTGATATTTGCTTCTTCCTCTTAAAAGTCTAAAATACCATTTTCCCAGCTCCTGACTCAATACCCAGTGTTACATCAAATATCTGTTCAACTTTTCTCCTCCATTTTTTTTTTTTTTTTTGTTCTATTCCGCACACTTACCATTGTATTGTTCGACCTTGAGTGAGATGCTGTCAGGCGCTTTTTAGAACATAAGCGTTGCAGTTTCCCATAATCCACTGGGAGTGTTGAGGTGAGAGCTGCGGCCCAGTAGCACTCTGAGTGGCTGGCAGCGGATCAAAAGCAAACGAGGTTCCTGAGCTCATTCCAATTATAACAGCACACACTATCAACTACAAATACAAACAGCACGTAAGTGATAGCGCTGGTGGCCTGGAGGACCGCTGCCAGAGAGCAGGCAGCATGCTAATCAGGATACCTCTTGCCATGGGCTATTTAGGGAATAGCCTCTCATCCCACCAATTCCCCATGCCTGAACCAGGGAAAGGATAGAGAAAAGGGGGAGTGAATTCCCTGAGTGTACAATCCAAGGACAAAATATTAGAAAATAGATCTTTATCTTTGCTCTTGGCCAATATCCATATTAATTACAAAAAAGAAAAAAAAAAAACAATGCATATGTACTGAATAAAATATAAAGAGATTTGTCAAACACATGCAGCTACAAATTATGACCATCTATAATTGCCTTTTCTTGTAATGTTAATTCAATTGCTGAAGAAAAGTCAAATAATGTTGAGCAAAAGATGAATTAAATTTTCATGCTGCTACGGAGGCTTTTGTTAACTTCACTAAGTTGGCATCGTACATTCTACCCCATAGTTTAACCTTTGCAAAAGCCGAATGTGGAACAACAAGATCCTCAGTCATTTGCACATCACTTCACACTGTTTATTGCAATTAGTCTGATTATTCATAACAATGTCTTCCCCGAGCATCTCATTGTAGTTGGCCAATCCAGAAAAATGATTTATATCCGGTGGACTGTCATGGGGAAAGGAAGTGAGGTGTTTGGAGCGGTTCTGTGGTAACATGCATGCTCCCCCACTCACATGGACAACCCCTCAGAGCTTGGCAACTCTCCAGAGCCATGCCGGGGCAGTGGAGTACAGCGGGAGCCTGAGTGAGAAGCACACATTGTGCTCCGCGGGACCCCACCAGCCCCGGCCCGAAGGCACAACTCTCAAGGACATGGAGAACTGGGGCAGAGAACTTCCAAGCTTCCCACTGTTAGGGCAGGATGAGAGAAAAAAGGGAAGGTTTCCAAAGCATCTCTGTCAATGTAAGCATAGCTGGTGAGATGTGTTGTTGAGAGAGAGACACATGGATTCTCTTGATCAGTAAACACAAATCATGCAAATACTTCTTAAGCGTGGAATAGCTCTCCTGCATCCGGGACATTTGAATTTAATCTTGAAGTGAAATTAAATTCAAACCACATTTTATGTCGACCGAAGAAGTGAAGGGGTCAGACGGGGATCATGCCTTCTAGTGCTTACTGCTACTTCGGTAGCAGTAAGCACTAGTCTTATTCTGTTTGTGCGTGTAGATGCACATCATGTATTTGTGTTTCTGTCTCTGTCCCTTTATAAAGACTCTGATCTTCTTGTAAAATAATTTCTGAAGTGCAAAACTCCCCAGCAAGTGGCCCATTAGAATCAGTGTAGTAGTTAGTAGTTTTAGCTTTTTCAAGCACAAAAAAAAAAACGTGAACAAAATACTGAAAACTCCAAAATGTGGTGTATTAGATTTTAAATAAGGGGATAAATTAGTGACTGTTTTCTGTTTGCTTTGTGCTTTAGAGTTAATCTGTATGGAAATGAATGGAAATGTGGAAAGCTCGTCTGGATGTATCCGTGAAACGTGATAAAAAAATTTGTATGGTTTTTGATATAAAATTGCACAAAAGAGGCAGAGGCAGTGTGTCTGACACTGCTGGAAGTAGCAGCCCTTTCTCTCATTGTCCTTCCAGTCAGGAGCTCAGGTTTACTGTGGGTCAGCCCCCTCTCCCTCTCTACATCAGGGGGAAGGAACCACACTGCTCGGAGATGGAGTACCCCCAACCAAACCTTACCACATCGACCGATGCCACCATCCTGGGCCTCTAATGGAAGTCCTGGGCATCCACATGCCTCCCCCGCTCTGACATAGGCGTCAAGTAGCGCTCTACTCATCATTGGAAGCAGCAGGCCTCACATCCCTCCTTTTCTCTCACTGGGACTGGCTTTTTGAGAACATTGCAGGCAGATGTGTCCAGATGAGCACGTTCTAATTTGCGGGCCCAGGTTAATGCTCTGCCAGAGGCCCTGGAGGATCAATAGCTTTATTTCCCTAAAACACCGGCATGGTGAGAACCAGCTCACGGGGTGCTTTTAATACCGCCACAGTTCTAGAGACGACTGGGCTGTATTGATTGTCCCCGTGTGGAACTACGTGCGCCTTCTGGGGTAGGATCTATTTGTGTCACCCTGGGCTGGGATTGGGGCTCCACTGGAGGAGTAGAGAGCTCAGCCAATGGAGGATGCCAAAAACATCAAAACAGCCATGTTTACAGATTACCCAAAGGGAAAGCAAATTACAGCAATTATGCAGGCTGTGGGAATACTGATATCAGCATACCTGCTATTTCACCCAGAGACTACTTTTATGAGGCTAGAACACATACAAAACAGCACACTCAATTTGATTTGATGGCTAAACCCTCAACAAACGATGGGATTTAAACAAAGCACTGCACGTCAGGTGCATGCAAAACAATGTCTTTCTAGGGGATCACCTTGTTTGTGTATGTCAGGTCCAAAAAATATTTTTCAGTTGGTTGGAAACTAGATATAATAGCTTTCACAAATATCTGGGAGACAAGTGTATATCTGGGAGGCATAACGATGAACATGTAATATTGAGCATCAACTCTACCATCGTTTGGTTTCTTTTTCAAACAATCGCAATTAATCATTCTTTGTAAACATTACAAATTGCTTTACAGAAAACTAATTTAGCTTTAAAGCATTTAGCTCATATATCAGTGCAGAGACAACATATAGCGTCTTATCCAAATCACAGGCCGTTGTTTGCAGCTGTTGTGACATATTCATGACTGGGGCCATAATAGTCAGATTCCTGTTATATTCCCCCCAGGGAGCGTAGAGAGAATGGTGTCACATCCAATTACTGCAGCACACTGTAGAGGTAAATCAAAACTCATGCCATGAACTCTGAAATCTAAGGTGCATGCATACACACGCACGCACACTCACACATTCACACATGATGCATAGGTAAAGTGAGACAACATTTATATAAACATTGATAGAATATTGGAAAACCCATTCTCCCGGTAACTTGGAGGTCATGTATGGATTATCCAAGAAAATGGGATTGGCTGGAGGCCGCTGGCTGGCGTCTTCTCAAAACATAAATTGACATACATAAGATCTAGGAGCGAGTGAAGCAGACAGCACTTACTCAGGGTTTTACAAATATGGATTTGTTTGCGAGCATGCAGAAATTGAAATTGCAGATGAGGATGATGATATGCCCTTAACTGGACGGGGAACAATCAGGTCATCGACCACGTTCCCTCACACCTTCTTATCAGCACCGATGAGATGCTTCTCTGCAGAGTGAAATGAATGCCTTTGTCTTTTCCTCCACAGTAGTCTTTGGAAGGCCTGGTGGTTTGGTTGTTGGAGGGTATCTCAGCAGTGCATAGCCCCGTTTCACCCTGGAGCAGTGCAAAGCTCCTGCCCAATAAAACAGGCTGCATCCCCAGGGCCCCTCCCTCAAGCCTCCAGTCAGCGCTTGTTTTTGCACCATTTATTTAGTGTGACACATCTCCAATTAAACTGTGGAGGCTGCTGCATTCCCCCCATAACTACCTCTTATACCTCCCCATAGACTTTCTGTCACACTGAGAGTGTGGGTATGAGAGAGTGAAAGGCAGAGTTAGTGAGAAAGAAAGATAGAGAAGAGAGAGAGATCACATCTTGCCTGCCAGCTATGATCACAATGTCATTTTCCCCTCAGTGCTTAGGAGCCTCCTCTGAAAGGTGCCCTGAATTATAATTATCAAAATATTGAACAAGATAATCATCCTGCCACTTTTTCATACTATTTGCCTTACCATCACAGAACATGCATAGAGTAATGCTCTCCTCTAGGCTTTCTTGATAACTCATTTATAACTACACAGCCAAAGATATCATTTTCCTTTGTACTATTCATTGACTTAAGTTGATTATTAATTAACTACCACATGTATCTATACTCAACCAGAACTCCTTCTCTGCCTCGCTTTTATGTTATGTGCCCATTAATTTAAATTAATGAATGTTTAAAAGAAACCTTACATAGGAGGTAAGAGTCTCCTTGCCACCTTTTCATCCTCCCCGAACGGCCCCAGACACAGTCACAGGAGGAGTGACTTTGTCCGACCCCAATACCGTCTGCGAGAGCACAGCTGAGGGCAGCAGCTGCCAGGGAGGACTGGTGGGGGAGCGCCCAAAACGCCAGCTCTGCCAAGCAAAGGGGCCAGGGGGAGCCCCAGTGGCAGCTGGGAAGGGTGGGGCAGCCAGCTGTGGAGCAGCAGGATGTTGGGGTGACTAGGAGATGCCACTAAACCTGAACAGTATACGCAAATGCACACATATGCATGCACACATAAAAGATAAGCACAGACAGAAAGTTTGCAATCACTTCATGTCTTAAAACACTTCTGATGCATTCACCTGCATCTACACACACACTCACAAAATACTCATTGGCACCAAGGCAACCGAAACAGTCTGTGGCCCTCTTAACACCAGCACCGCTCTCCCATCATGTGCTTTGGCCACACATCTGGCGTACCATCTGTATCGCTCCCCCCAATGTGACAGGTAGTCCCTCTCCCTCTCTGGAGGGAGCAGAGGGGGAAAGAGGGACAAGGAAGGTAATTTTGGGTGTAAATGTGCTCTGGACCTCTCTGGATGCATCTGGACAAAGCAGACATGCTGCTGAGCAGAGCAGGGTCATTATCAGTTGGAAACTGACTACCAGATAGCAGTTGAAGACAAAACAATCATATCATACTGTCATATTGTGACAGCACCAATAGGGCACATCTTGTTTGTGCTGTTGTCGGGGCGAATGATTTGGGATTTTTGTGTTAACTGCATCTGAATGCAACGTCAAATGCCACAAACAAGACAAGTCCAAATATATTAAAGCTTCTTCCAATTTATTATAATGTACAGTTATACATTGCCATGACACAAATGTGACCACCACTTGGATGGGGTGCAGAATGCAAAATATAAAAACAGCCATATATAAACAATACAAGAGGACATGGTATTCCTCTTCTTTATGCTGCTGTACATATGGGATCAATAAAGTATGCACCGTAAAACAGATATCAAGCCAGTGATATAAAACTGCACAACCAGTTGTTACTGCGAGATTAGGGCATCCATTTCAGAACATTATTTTCACATCTTATGTTACATATTTGACAGTAACAATCTTTATTATTCACACACAACACTATTTGAATGACATCAACTTAGACATTTAGTCAAAGGGGAGAAGAGATTCCAGCACTGTCAAGACTAACAAAACAAACTACTTGTCAGAAATATTTATTATATTGAATTTCATCTGTCCAATTCACCGCTTTGCAGTCAATGGACAAGATTGAGGTGCTTATAGATCAAAAAATAGAAAGAAAAAAAACAAACAAAAAAAACAAAAACAAAAATGGCTCAACAGAGCATTATCTTACAGTTTGCAGTGGCATCTGCTACATATAACTTCTTTGAGCACACGGCGAAAGAAAAATAGCCATTACTCTGTCAGGCAAACTATTCATGATCTAAATTTTGATTTACAGTTTTCACCGACTTAAAAAGCACAGCTCAGCAAAGAATATAACTGTTACTTGATTTCAGACATTGAACATTCTCTAATTGCAGGTCTGCTTTTTGTTAAACAAAGAATTTGAAATTGAAATTCCATGTCATTTAAGTAGCAGATCCAATTTAATAGTTATACATTTCAACACAATAAAAGAAATACAAAACAAAATGTGCTGGATGGGATCATCATTACAGATAGAAAATAATAATAAAAAAAAAAACAAAAAAAAACATTGACACATACACTTTTTGAAATAAACAACACAGCTTTAGTACTAGTTTCCAATGTCTTATACAAAGTTAGCTTGGTCTAAAAAGCATAAAATATATTTTTACATCATCACACACATCAAGACATATAGCATGGCCTAGCGGGAAGTTTGTCTGGTGCATCATTTCATTTCTAAGCCCCCACACTTTTCCCTACTGCTGGCATTATTGCTTTGTATGAGCAGGGAGCTGAATGATAGAAACGATGCACCACAGTAGATTGTATCTGTACATTTAGATCATCTCTGATATCCAAAATTTTGTTTTCTTGTTTCACAATCTGCAATGCTGAAGGATAAGGCAGTTCCATTTTTAAGGCATTGCTGCTTTGAGACATAGTGGACCAAAGGGTGACTCGTGGACTTTGACATTATCAAGTCGATGTACATGTTAAACAAAAAACATTTTACAGGCAAGGATAAGAGCCGAAAGAGACTGGGGGTTGTATCTTTTTTTTTTTTTTTGAGTGTCGTGTGTTCGTGTCTGAGAGAAATCTCAGTGAGCTGCAACCATCGTTAAAGTCTGCTGAGCGGATGACCAGAGGTCAAATCTCAGACAGAGATCAGAGCAGAGCTGTGTGGGTTGCTGTGACCATCTCTCATTGCTGGTAATTTCCATACTGGCCCTGTGGAGAGAAATGTGACAGACACATGTTACTCACTTTCTCAAAAGCGCAAAGTAAAAGCTTATATTCACAGATCTTAACAGGGTGCAAACAAACATCAGTGGTTTCAACCATATCGTACTGCAAACCATGTTTTATGGCTGCGTTTGCTGGTATTGACCAGCAGGTGGCAGCATGGCCTCACAACTTGTGAGCTCTATAGTCTAACTTGATACCTCAGGTTTCAGCAGCAGCATGGCTGAGGACAATATTCCATATCAAATTGTGGACACTAGTTCAAGTGAGACAAATTCAGTGTGAGAACAGTTGTAACTGATGCACATCTAAACAGGGGTCGAAGTATGGGTTTGGAATTAATGAAAAATACAGTGGAAACAAATTTGGAATGATTTGACAGTCTGATATAGATAACATTTCAAATATATTTGAAAGATTTTTCATAAGAAAACGAGTCATCAAAACCAGTGTAGTAAATTGCAGAGATTTCACACACAGCCAAAGCAGGTAAGCTTTAGGCTGTCTCACTGCAAATCATGCATGCTGTGTTTCTGGACCTCATGACTTACAATTCGACCCCTGGTTAAAAACAAATTAAAAGAGAACAAAAAAAGAAAAAAGCAAAGAGAAAAAAACTTAAGAAAAAAAGAAAGATGGAGAAAGATAGAGACAAAAAAAGACAGAAGAAACATAACAAATGCAAATTAAGGCTAGGTGGTCAAACGTCTAGATTGGACGTTGAGGTCTTCACAGCAACCATTACCTTTGCTTCTTACAGAGCTAGTCAGGGGTTCAAATCCCCGGGTCTTTATTTCCTCATGTGCCCCTGAATATTCAAAGATAAAGATATCAAAGTGTAGCTGTGGTCCCCACATAAGACCACAGGAAATACAGGGCAACAAATAGATCTCCCTTTAAACACTAGAGCAGTCTGCATCAAGTTTAAGGAAGAATCCTCTTAAAGCCCTCATATTTCAATGGAATGGCATACCACATTAGCCACGACATGTAACTATGACTCAGGTTAACAAGTGAAAGACATTTGTAACATCTACACTCTTTTTGGGAAGAACAGAATTAACCCACAATATGATGACAGCATGCACAACATACTAGCTTTAAACTTAACCTTCTAACTTCACTTCACATTCATCTTTGGTCTCACTGAAAACTAGATAAAATATACTACTACATCTTGTAATTAACATAATAAAGGGACAACTAAGACCGATGTATAGACAAGTCTCTGTGACTGTCCTGTGTGGTGGCGATACTCACCTGATCATAACCATAAGGGCGTTGCTGCTGGCCTTGCGGGGGTCCAGGTTGAGGAGGGCGATATGCCCCATACTGTTGTCCCTGGCCCTGAGGATAGTTGGGATACTGTCCTGGGGCACTTTGGGAAGGACCTATAAGTAATAAGAACCAAATGTAAAACTATGCTTTCATGCAAACTAGGCCCTGCATACCCCCCCCCCCAAAAAAATGCTGAAAATGTTGATCATAACTAACAAAAACTCTGAGCTAAACTGCACCATCACCAAATTTTGTGATCACACCAGGTTGTTTCTTTTGAAACCAGGAAAGGTTTGTCTAAAAGTGTGGTGATGAGGGCTGATTTAAAAAAAAAAAAAAAGAAAAAACCTTTAACACACAAATGATCTGTTCCATTTTAAATAAGGAAGGGTCTGCATTTAGTTATAAGACAATCGGTACTCAAGCAGGACAATTATTCATCCATGTGTGTAATTTTTTTTTCCCAACACAGGTCTTGTGTTGGGGGAAACACAATTGTTGGGTGGGTGGGACAATTGAACTTTTGAGACAAACAAAGGAACCAAGTGTAAAAATGCCCCAAGTTTTGCTCATTAACCATCTCCATTTCCTACTTGTTACTCCAAGTACTCTGGGGAATCCCTGTTAGTTTACTATCACTAATGGGCTGCAATAAAAAAAGCTGATGGATGACATAGAAAGGATGTGGATATGCCAGACCCATTTGTTTAGGCTGCCTCCACACTGCCTGACTCAGTAATGAATGAGAATGAGGGAGTCAGGTTGGAGCCAGGCAATGATTCCCTAATGGAAGGAGACATCAAGGAGATTCTGTTGGTCTTCATTAAACAGGCTTCATAAAAAAAAAAAAAAAAGGGGGGAGGGGAAAAAAAATAAATAAAAATAAATCACTTCATCAGCCCCCATACGCTGCAACTATCTATGCAGGCGCTGTGAAGGACCGACCAAAGCCTGACAGGGGCTGAAGTCAAACGAGGCCCACGCAGCATCGTTAGTCGCTCATAATGCCTTAGACTGTTGAGCATAACCTTGTGGGGGTCTGCAAGAGAGCATGTGTGTGTGCCAGATGGATGTCACCTCACAGTCTCTGCTAGCTCATTACTAACATGAGCTCTGGCTCAGACAGAGGGTGAATGATGGCAAGTTACAGTGAATAATGGGATAAGGGGGGGAAAAAAAGAGCACTATTTTAATTGCAAACATAATATTTTCTAGATATTCTGGATTTTATTAATTTTGGTTAAATGCCTGATTACATAAACCATGAGCTCAATCTAAATACTTTAAAGTTAGAAAATAAAAGGACATGGACTGATGGGAGTTAATTAAGAAACATTTGTGTCTCAGACTTTTTTCATTAATGTTTCCTAGTGGAATCTTTTGTCAAGAGCAGCAATGTTCGGTGATGTCATGTCACAACAATAGCATAAAACAAATTCTCAATCATGTATGTTAGCTATTTAAGCACTAAAATGCAATAAGCAGTTGTTTGCAGCCATTTGCCAAAGCTCTTTTCCCAGCTTCTCCCTCAGTCTTATATCAAACTGAACCACCAGGGAAAATGCTAATGTCGTGCCAAACACCATTACTGGTTAAATTTCTCTTCTACCAAGCTCTTTAAGGAGGTCCCTCTATTCCTCCCTCTTCATGTGGTCTTCACATGCATTTGGTGCAGTTATAATTCAAAGTGGCAGTAACCACCAATACACTCAGGAGGAATTATTATGCAGCGGTAATAAAGTTAGCCCCTGAGAGGTGATAGTGCCCCCTACAGGAAACACATGTGCCCCCAAGGTAACTCACCATAACCCTGCTGCTGTGGTGGGTAGCCCTGTTGACCTGGGTACTGCTGCTGAGGAGGGTAGCCCTGCTGCTGGGGAGGGCCTTGCTGGTATGCTTCCTGCTGCTGTCCATACTGGGCATTACCTTCAGGGGGCAACAACAGGCGACGTGAGAAACAGGGTGGCAACTTCAGCACAACAGCACAACACAAGGGTGGACACTGAATAAAGCTTCTTTCTATGTCATTACTTAAGAGAAGAACTGTCCATCAGTTGCAGATGATTCTTTTAAGATGCACCTCTAACAGAAACACAACACTGACATAAACAGGCAACAAAAAAAAAATCCACATAAAATTACAAAACTACGAATGGCATAATAGTATCTGATACTATTTTAACAAATTATACAAAAGGTAGCATTGAAACATTCAAGTGACAGAAGGGATCTTGATTTGCATATCTTAGCAAGCTCTGACTACTTTCATTTCCAGTCAATGCCCAGCAACACTTCAAGTATCAATTTAAATATATTTATATGAAAAACATTAAACAAAATTATGTCATTCACATCATCGTGAGCATGTGTATCAGATGGAGTTATACAAATCCCTTCTATGATGTGAGAAATTCACATAAGGCTTTGTGTTGATAAGGATATGGTGCAAGCAAACTAATCATTGGCTCAACATGGGAACATACAGCTAAAACAACAAGATTATTCAAGTATTACTTAACACAAAAGTATCAAAGGCAATGTCAGAGGGATACAATGAAATTGATCATACTACTGAAGAGTACAGAGATGCACAATATACTGTGAGGTCTTAGTAACAGCAGTGTTTGAGATAGTTGGTTTTTTGGCAGGATTTGCTTCATTTCAAAAAGGAAAACATTTGTGTTTGAAAGGTAAAAAGGAAAATAGTGTAGTCAGTAGAGGGGAAAGCAAAACAAACAACAAAAAGTAAATGTTAATTGGACAAAGAAAGAAAGAGTTGTTTTATATGGGTCTAATCTTTTAGTGTTGCTACGCTGTCAGAATAAGCAATAATCACCCTGAAACAGACCAGATGGAGGAAACTGGCAATTATCCACTGCTAAATTAAGAGGACAGCGCAGTGGTTGCATATTTCTTAAGGAAAAAAAAAAAAAAAAAAAAAGAGTTGGTGATTTAAATAACTAGCGTTGCTCTTCTACAAATCACACAGATCATTTATTTTGTGTACACAAAACTTGTATAACACAGATAAAGGCAGTCTGCTTGGCAAATTGGGAAGGACTTGCAGTAACAAGAATACAGTAATTGGCTACCTCTCCAAAATTACCACCTGCTGTAAAGGCATCTCATGTGGCAATCTGAAGGGTGAGCATGGTTACCTTTTGTTCAACTTTGACTATTAAGACTCACACAGGACTCTGTCCCTGACTTTTCTTTCACAGCCACGAGTAGAGCGCCAACAATGACTGGGGAGTTTCATCATAAGACTGGGGGCTAACTTATCCACAGACTGAAGCACCTTTTGGAGCAGGACGCACTCTGGTATGTGGACGTTTCCTCAAAATCGAATACCAAATACCATTTCTTTTGTTAGAACGCAATGTCACTTAGATTTCCCAGAAAATAATGAAGAAACTGAAATTTTGCCTTTGTTGCAGTCTCTTTGCATCATTTGTGTTTTAACACAACTCCTGGGTTCATTTTTTGTTGGGTTTCTCCAAGCGACTGGAGGGTTCTCCTACCTTCTGAGGCTCCCTGTCCTGCGTGACTGTACTGGTCCCCATAGTAGTCTTCCTGCCCTGGATACTGCTGAGGGGGTCCTACATACACATACACACAACATACACACAAGTAGATTCAAGGTGTTGTTGGATCGGTTGTGTGAGGGGAAGAGCAGAGAGGATGCAGTCCTTGCTGCTAGTTCTTGTTAGAAAGCTTTCTTTTGGTCAACTTGACTGATCTTATAATTGGAGGCTTTAGGTCACGTCTTTAGCCATCAAGAAGTCTGTGGGCTACAGAAGTGGAAATGAAGGAAATTGAGAAGAACAATACTAAGAAATGCAGGAGGGAGAGTTAGGGAGAAGAAAAACCAACACTCACAACTTGCACACTTAACAGACACACTCTGAGGAGTATACCTTGCTGTGGAGGTCTGTATGGTGGCATTGGCCTTTGCCCCATGACATGGTTCCCTTGGTTGACCTGGCCCATCATGCCCATTGGGTTCTGTTGTCCTTGATAGTGCTGTCCGCCACCACCAGGAGGCATGTTATACTGCTGGGAGGGAGGTTGCTGGTGCATCATGGGGCCTGTGGCACAACAAGAAAGAGTTAACTCTCAAACTACAAAAGTATATCCACAAACTATACCCACAAAACCAGTATATGGTTTATCAAAATCACATGACATAACATGATGTACAGCAAGCACCAGCAAGGCAGGTGATAAAGCACTGGAAATCAATACAACTAAATGGAAATGAACAAGTGAGCCATTTTACCTTGATTGGGCTGCATGTTCATGTTTGGCCGAGGCCCATAGTTTCCCATGGGTTGGCCTTGGGTCATGTTCATTTGGCTCTGAGCTGGCATGCCCTGGGAGGAAGGGACGGTGTGATTGTAACCACCCATCGAGCCATGGCTGCTGGGGGGCATATTCATAGAGCCACTGGGCATGTTTGGGGGCTGGTTGGGGCCTGGACCGGGACCTTGCATCGGCATGTGATTTGGCCCTGAAAAACAAACAAACAAACAAACAAACAAACAAACAAACAAACAAAAAACAACAAACAAAACAAACAGCAGAGATGATTAATGTAGCCCTTTGGGGAAAAAACAAAACAAAACAAAAAAAAACTAACAGCAAATAATGATTTGGTGAATATAGTCAAAATGATGTTTACCCGAAAGTGATTAATTAAACTATAATGAATTGCCTGCACCTTTTTCAAACCTTTGTGTTAGCATGCTCTTTTTTATTTATTTGTCTTTCGCAATAAACAAAGATTTTAAAGTTAGGAAGGATAAAGAACTTTGAAGGCAACTTTCAATGTACAGGATCTACAAAAAGAATCCTTACTGGTACAGCAACAAAGTAATACTAAAAAAGAAAATGCAACCAAGCTATTTGTTATTTTAAGGACGTAATGAAATATATCCATTTGCAAAAACAAAAAAAAAAACCAAACAGAACCAACATAAAAATACACCAGGACAATTAAAGAGAGCATAAGCACAGTCAAATGGAGTACAAGTCCAAGACCACCAAAGCCGGCAAGTGGGTGACATCATCCTTCAGCAGAGCGACCTCCCTCACAATTCTGTGGTGTTGCTAGGCAACCAAAGTGAGACAGGGACTGAGGGAGAAGAAGGGGAAAGAGAAAAGAGAGAAAGATGAGGGAGGGATGTTTGAGGAGGGGGGCGGCGGTCACTTACCAGGCATCTGTCCATTCATCTGGTTTTGCATGTGTGGGGCTGGAGGGCCACCGCTGACCATCCCCTCAGAGGGCATGTTATGGCCGTGAGGAGGCTGAGGAGGGGGTCCACTTTGGTTCATCCCACCAGGGCCCATAGGCATGTTTTGAGTGGGTGGCTACAGGCGCACAGCACAAACACAAAAACACAGATCAGCTGTCTAGAAACACATCTGAGCCTGTTCTACTCAAAGGACAAGAACTTCCCTGCCACCCCCCCAAAAAAAGAGAGAGAGAGAGAAAAGACTCAATTCATTATCATAAGAAAATAGAAATTGAAAGAGAAAGTGAATAGTAATGTGGTACAATGCATACTGAGATAATCATTGAGTAAGGTACAACTGATTATTTCACAGCTGGTTACCATAAAGGCCTACAAAAAGCACTGAAGTCAATCCTTCTAGAGCCAAGAAAACTGAACATAGCACAAAATGAACACATGCTTTTATTAAGAAAAATAATAGTAACTTTAAAAGTAGCTTTACACAGAATAAAACATGATAAATGATTGGGTGAGACTTCTAAAAACAACAGCTATAAAGGTTACACAAAACATTAACTTTTTATAAACTAGTACATGAGCAAAAACGCATTCTTTTAGGAGTATCTTAGTCATTTGGCATTTACCTTAAAGTTCTGAGACTTGCAGGGAGAAAAGAGCCCAATATATCTTTTCTCTTTTAGTGTGGCTCAAGTGCCAAAAGTTGTTGTCTGTATAAATGTATAGTGTAACAAGAAAATCTTATCTCAATGTAATAAAAGGGTGGACTTCACATAATTGTTATGATAAACTTTGAAAAATCAAATACACTCTATTGCATATTTATCATACAATTTTCTTTTAAACATCTTTTGAAGCCATATTTCTAGGAGTATTGGTTCAGGCTGTTGACCTAAACTATTCTTCAATGGCCTCGACTGTTCCAATACAAGAGTTCAACATTAACCACGACATGGGGCAGAGAAGTCACACTGCTATTTACAAATCACACACTCAAAAGAATCATCAAGGAGCAATACTCACAGCAGGGAGGAGAGACTGCATGTTCTGATTGGAGTCTGCTATCGTGGCAAGGTACACTAAATTTCTGTGCAGCATCTGTTGATACCTGGGCAGGTGGAGTGTCATGCATTGCAGGTTTCAAGTCAGTGGGATCTTTAAATTATCGAGACTTGGAAAAAATTATGGAATTTTGATAACTTACTGTGAACACTCTGCGGTTTTGCCTTTACTCTGGAAGTCCATTATACACTGGATTAATTGGTTGTTTTCGTCGAGTAACTGCAGAAGTAATTGAAGAGATATTCATCACGTTTATGTTATGAGTGAAAACAGCAAATCTAAAAAGGATCACACTAAGTAATTTGTCGTGTTTAGTCCTGCGCTTTCTGACAATTATTCTGGGATAATATATATATTCAAGAGAGTGGAGGATGGGGGCGTTTTTGTTAAACGAGTGTGCGTTTCTAGCTAACAAAAGACGCGTCTTGCTAGCTAGCTATCCCCAGCTAACAAAACCACAGGCCTCCATTCATTTGAAATAAAATTCTACGCTAGTCCGCAAAATCGGCCTAATACCTATCGGCTTCACATGGCGGCCTGACTCCGGAGAGGTTCATATTCACTGCGCTTGACCCTGCAACATTTCTCCCGATCCATTCTCAAATGGACCTGGATGGGCAATGCTATATTGATTAGCTCAAAGGCTAGCAACGGCTCGTACTACAGCCTCCATTCTGCGACGCGCTAAAAAGATGAATTACCTTTTGTATTCCAGCGGGGGTTATATCACCCTTACCGCGCTGCCTGTGAGGTGCAAATGCCACCGACATGGTGATCGTCTACCAAATGAAAATCAACTAGAGCATAAAAGTCTAAAGTAGCTCACACACTTAACAAATCTGGAGAACTCAGATCAAACAGTTCAGAATAGGATGCAATTTTGTAATGCGGCGGTGCAGTTTTTCGGAGGGGGGGGGGACGGTACAGCACATTCAAAAACAAAATGTATCACTCGTGTTTATTTTGATCATACCGGCATAAGTTACACGTAATTTCAATTAAATACTTATATGTTATTTAATTCACATTTATTAATATAGTTTGAAGCACCTACATTTTGGCTCAATTAAATTACACTTCCACCTATTTTTCAGACATTGGAACAGTCCAGCTCTAGTCAGAGAGGCAACGGGAAATGGACTGCTCTATAAAAAGGGGAAACGTAGAGAGCTGTTATATATACATATATATAAAAAATATAAACAGCAGTTAAGGTAATTTAAGGATATAATAACTCATGACATTATTTATTTTTTATAATTTGTGTTTAAAATTTTCGCCTTATTGCCAACCCATTCCAATTTTCTCAGGCTTTATTAAAATAATCAAGGACATAAAACTTACTTTTGAAACGCACTTTTATTTTTATATGTAAAATATTCATTTTTCATCGTATTCGCGTAAATTAGCGTGTATCTTAAATTTTTCTTTGTTCATCCACGATTGTGACTCACAACTTTCCTCGGGTTTTGGTATTGCCCGAGTTTAGAGGTCATGCGCATGCGCATTTTCCAACACAAGGCAGCATCCTACTGAGCCGTTTGATGCTAACTAGCTGAATCATTTAGTTGAAGTTTCCCATTTTCTTGTGACTGTTCGTGCCTTGCACTGCAATGGCGGCAAGATACGACAGAGCTATTACTGTCTTTTCTCCTGACGGACATCTCTTCCAAGTGGAGTATGCACAAGAAGCAGTAAAGAAGGGCTCCACGGCGGTAAGTCTTAAAATGAAGCTGAGGCTAAAGCTAACGTTCCAAAGCGGTAGTTAGCCAACTAGCCAAGCTAGCTAGTAGTAGGCTCTTCTATTGCTCATAAAGGAAAGAAACTGTTACCATAAAGTATGATACTCAACTGTAGTGATTCTGAATATGGCGTCAAACTGCCGGGTTTCAACTACCCCGCGAAATACATGAAATATTAAGCAGCTTCTTGAAATGATGAGAGCAAATTACGATTAGCGAGCATTTTGTCGCTGTGTCACTCTCATAATAGTTTCAGTTTCACTGTTTGATCATGTCATAAAGAGGACGCTGCAAACACTTTTCACATTTACATGGTTTAAAGAAGTTGTGGTTTGATAAAACTATCAAAGTAAAATATAATACGAGCATTAAAGACAACAAAGACCTACGGTAATGTTTAATGTTGGCTTACATGAGGCAAAGCAAGTACACCAAAGTCAAAGCTAGCGCTGATCACTAACTTAAAGTATGTAGTATGTGCAAATACATTTATGTCTGATACAGATGACTTATTCCGAGCTAAGCGTAACTTATTAGCTTTTATAGGAAATTCACATAGACTTTCATCTGACTTTCGCATTGCACACTAATCCGTTAAACCAAAAAAGGTGTGCAACACCTTTTTAAATTGACATTCAATAATGTGCCAGTTATATAATGACGTGGAATCAGTTTTTTAAAGAAACGTCGATGTAATCAGCTGAGTCTGTTCGATGTACATGAAAGCAATCAAAGCCCGCTTTAGAAAATGTAAAGACTCAAGGAGTAGTATTGTAAGAAGTGATTTTAGTTATCCTGTGACCTCCTTTTTGAATCAGCGTGGCAATCTGTTAAGGTTAGTTAGTCTTATACATTTTCTTCTGCTATTCAATGTAATATCAGTAAAGGAGAGAAATAAATTTGAATTGTCTTCTTTGCAGGTGGGAATTAGAGGTAAAGACATTGTTGTCCTTGGTGTTGAGAAGAAATCTGTAGCGAAGTTGCAGGAGGAAAGGACTGTCCGCAAGATATGTGCCCTGGATGAGCATGTCTGCATGGCATTTGCAGGTACGCCGAACAATACAGTCAATAACCCACTAATACTTTCATCATGTAGCAGCATAGGAGACCAACACCTATTACAGTGTTGTCACAGTTCAGTTTGTTGTGATATAGCACCCATTTGTCACAAACATTAATATTATTAAATAGCAGTACCATATAGTTTTAAACTTGTGATTTCATGTTGTGTCTTCTTCGAACTTTTTTAACTATTTAAATTCTTTCAATGCTTTTAAGGTTTGACAGCAGATGCCCGTATTGTGATAAACCGAGCTCGGGTTGAGTGTCAGAGCCACAGGCTAACTGTTGAGGACCCAGTCACAGTGGAATACATCACACGCTACATAGCTACACTGAAACAGGTATTTATTCTTCATATTTTGTTTAATTATATGTTTACTATTAATTTGCTAAAAGGTATAAATTTAATTTAGCATTAAATGGGCAAGAACATCAGTTTCAGCTCTTATGCTTTACTCCCTCGTTGCATGCAAAAGAATATATTTCAAATAAAGATTCTGTTGAATATTGTTGTATATTGGTCATATTGTAGCGCTACACTCAAAGCAATGGGCGCCGGCCATTTGGCATCTCTGCGTTAATTGTGGGCTTTGACTATGATGGAACTCCAAGGCTGTATCAGACAGACCCATCAGGAACCTATCATGCCTGGAAGGTCAGTGACTTTGTCTTTGTACATTAGTTTAACTTGTTACATCTATACAGCACATATTATATTACTATGACAGTGATCGTTTACTGACGTAATGTTTTTGATTATTTTCGAAAAAATTAGGCAAATGCAATTGGCCGCAGCGCAAAAACTGTGAGGGAGTTCTTGGAGAAGAATTACACAGATGAAGCCATTGCTGGGGACAATGAGGCAATCAAGTTAGCTATCAAAGCTTTGCTTGAGGTAAGGTAATATGATGTATGTATATTTGTGAAATTATGCATATATACTGAAGCAGAACTATTGCTTAGCTGTCTTACAAGAGGATTACCCAAATATAATATACATATGTTCTGAATGCATTTTTATGCAGAGCATGTCACAAATATGTAAATGTAAAAAAAAATTTGCTAGTGAAATTGTCACATTGGATTTAAACCAATCTGGAATTTATCAAAGAGCACCACCTGCTGACACATTTGAACCATAAGTTGCCATCACAGTTGCACTCAATATAAAAGGACCTTTCTAAACTCTGATGCCACTGACTTATTTTGTTTTTTTTATTTGCTCACTAAATACTGCAAAAGCATTCTTCACATCCTCTTAACTTGGACCTGAGTTGGAGGCTACAGTAGACAACTGATGCTGATTTTCAGGGATTTGTAACATTCAAGCTCTTTTTTTGTCACAGGTCGTCCAGTCAGGAGGAAAGAACATTGAACTTGCTGTCATCAGACGAAATCAGCCTCTGAAGGTGATTTGCTGCAAATTATATGTTCCTTATTTTGCTTTCTGCCACTTTGTATAAAGGCTAACAGTTGATCATCTTGGCTGTTTACAGATTTTGGAATCAAAGGAAATTGAAACACTGGTGGCTGAGATTGAGAAGGAGAAGGAGGAAGAAGCAGAGAAAAAGAAGCAGAAAAAATCCACCTGAGCAGTTAATTCAGATGTTTTCCTTTTATTGCACATGGTTTGCAAATATTAGTATGTTTTGGGGGGTTTACTCATGTATTTCATTGTATCGAGCTGAATCATAACCTGAGATCTGTTGATGTCCACACATTTGATACTGCATCAGTTGCAAAAAATAACTAGTTCGAGAACTCCAGCTATTGAGTTGGTGAATATGTAAAACACATCCATAAATCTCAAGTTAAGGATGATCTCTTAAACTATGCTTGCAGGATGTTTTTATATCATTCACCAAACAGCTCTGTCAGTGATGGACCTCAAAGTTTGAAATAACCATTTGTAACATTCAAAACCACAATGAAACTAAATGCCCAATAAAAGCTGATTTGTTTGTAGCATTTGTTAATATTATTCATAGAGGTAGTAGTAATGTATCCAAGTAAAAATTGTCACTACTAGTAATGCACTGACTGGTTTCTACAAGATGAGAGTAGTGGGACTTATTGATAATCCTAGTGCAAAGTAAGTAGTGTGATAAAGATAACCACAGTTTAAAACACCACTGGAGGCAGTGTGGCTATAAAAGGCAATGTTTTTCATTTATCAGCATTCTGTCGTGCAGACCTGGAAATTGGGAAGGGTAGCTCAGATTGCTTTATAAAGTGCTCACCTCTCCCTCTGTCATTTAAAACAAATTAGCAATGAGCGAATGAAGTGTCTAATGGTGGCCCAACGAGACCTCTTTTTTTTGCCTCTTCTTTTTATTTCACCCTAAATTCGCTTATCAAGCAACCACTGCTCTGAATTCTCAATGACACAATTATGGCCGGCGGTGTGGTAGGGCTGCTTAATGGGATCCTGGCCTCAGACCCCAGTGGGAACTTTCAGTGACTTTAATCTGGAGCCCTTTGAAAAGTTGTGCCGTGCTGTGCTGAAGAGCCCCGGGGGGTTCCCTCTGACTCTCACCAAAGACATAATGGTGAATGGTAAAGTCCTTCATTTAGAGTCATCTCCCCAAGCCAGGATTTCCTGAGTGGGTGCCCTGGCTGCCTTGAATAGAGCAATTGCACTTTGTCTGCAATTTGTCTTGTTTGTGAGTCTTACAGGTTGGTGTTTTGGGCTCATGTCAGAGAATCAATTAAGCCTCTTAATATTACATTTGATACATGATGTCATTAAATCCTAGGGGGGAATATAAGATGAGGTTTATGTGACTCACTCTTAGCCCTTTCATTCATACACTAATTGCCTTGTATGGATATATTTTAGGTCAGAACACGAGAAGCTGATTGTGTTGTCACAGTTACCCGTTTTTTGGTGCTCATGTTGCAGAGAGACAAGTTATGTTAGCCCTAACTGGTTTATTCTGGGTAATCCTCTGGCTACAGAGGTTATCTGATCCATCTTGTCAATAGAGCCAGAGCAGCTTATTCTGTGTTGCTGCTTTTGAACTGCTTGTGGGAAGAGTTTTCTTTTTCTTTCTTTTATTTATTTATTTGTGCTGGCATTGTTGTTGCCCATAATCAGTGCTACTATGCCTCAGGACAAAGTCCATCTCTCTCATCACTGGCTGCTGCTCATCATTAATGCAGAAAATAATGGCTTCACCAGAGGTCATTGGCGGAGGAACGAGGCCCGAGGACATGTACTCTCCAAGCAAGAATGCACACTGCTGCGGGCTGTCGACTGAGTGCATTGTTTGTATGCACACACACACACACACATACACGCACACACAGCTCACAGGCCCATTGCACATACGCATAGCAAAAACCATATTAATGTGAACACACAACAGATTTTTTAAAGCAGTGTCTCCATCTCTCTTTCTCTTGATCTGTCACGCACATGCACTTAATCGAAGCATGCTCTCATGTTGTAGTTAATATAGAGCAAAATACTGGGAAAAAAACATTCTTTGTGTTCTCATCAGATTTAAGTATTTGTTTCAATCCAACATCAATACTTTGACCCTTTTTAACGAAATCCATTACTCTCCTCTCTGACTGATCTCAGAGTTACAGGCAAATTTCACTTTGAGGATCTACATTTTTGTCATTCTAATGTGCCACCCCGTGGCCATATTTCAGAGCATGCCCCTCTTGGGATGTTTAAAATTTGTCAGTGCACAATGTCCTTAGGTCCAAATAAGGCAACTGCTTCAAGGGTAGAAGCACACAGACACTTGCATCTCAAGGGAACTAAGGTTACATTAGTCCTCTGTTAAGACTGTCTCACTCCTGCTACTGAATTACTCAAGGTGTTGTCACCTTCTACACCAGCAGAGTGCAGTGTTGCATAAAAGCAGCTTTTCCATCTTATCACTTACACTTTCATCTCACTTTTTGTCCTACAGATTGACAGTGTGACTCCTGCAGCTAACAATGAGTGGAATCTACGGGCTACTGATATGTTTTTTGTCTCTGTACTTTAACACACAGCCACAAAGGCTCTCTGAACAATTGAATCCATCGAGGGAGAGTTGTTTTTTGCTTAAAATTGTCAGATGAAAAAGCAACATTGCTTGTGTCCTCAAGCAATGGCCAAGCTGTCAAAATGTGTTGGGTCATAAAAGGCTACGTTCTGAACACTGTCCCTTTTCTGCTTGTCACATGTCGACAGTTACACACATACTCTGTTTGTGTATAGCAGATCGGCCCGCCTCCGCTTTAGTCCTTTAGGGCTCTGCAGTATAAAATAAAGTTTGGGCATATTGGTGAGCTGGCTTACATATCCATAAGCGATCAAAATATGTTCTCTTTCACTGTTCCCTTTTAACTTATAGCTCCAGGGATACATTTTGAATATCATTCTTTTATCTCATATCACACATCTCATCTTTTCTGTCCCTAAATCTCTTTCCTCTCTCCCCCTCTCTCTTTTGCACACATGCACAACACACAGCAGATCTTGATTTTCAGCTGTTTTCTTCATGAACACACCCTCCACTCTTATCACCATCATGCAGAGCAACATATACAGTTGAGTAACAGATACAGCCGTCAGCCTCACTTGGCGTTTACCTTTGTATCTTTCTGAAAGGTGGTGGAATACTAACAGTTTGTATGAGGAGACTAAAGGCATGGTTTTGAGTTACCCCTCAAGAGTCACCTGTCAGGGGTTTTGTCTCAGAAGAATACAAGTGCATCCTCATCTAATTGAAAGTAGACACCACTGGGCCAGATAAAGAGAAAGAGAAACGGGGAGAACAGGAGAGACGAGGGAGGAGAGGGCAAACGGAGAGGGAGAGGCAAAAAGGAGCAGACAGAGCTAAAATAAATAATTCCTGTGATGCTGCAGGCCAAAAGCAAATGGCCTTAGGCTTTCATGGCCTCTCAGAGTTGTGGCAGAAGCCAGTCACACACATCACATAGCATTACTCGGGATGGGGTTACAGGAAAATGTCAGCCGACGCATAAGGAGGAACCATCGGCCCATAGGATAATTCGATTGCCTGAGGGAGGTGCAATCTTGCATTCCCACGATTCCTCTCTTTCCACCCACACCCTCTTTTCATTGTATTGTTGAATCCATTTTTCATTCCCATTTATTTAATGTTTTCAATTCTGTTGTTTGCTCTAGTAGCCACGTATATTTACACATGTACTGTATTATTGTAAATGGAGGCTACTGTGCTCAGGCAATGGGTTGCCACGGTACATTTTCTGTGCAGCCCCTTCTTCCATCCCCATGGGAATTTTATGGGCCATTGGTTCGAAGTGTGGCCTCTGATGGCTTGATTTACAACATGATCTTTGTTAAAAAAAATACCTCCCCACTTGTCCTAATGGACCCTCACAGTATTGTGGGATACATGTATCATTGGCCATGAAGCAAATCATGTCCCTTCCAGTTGCTCTGTGGTAGCAGACGTGCAATTATTTAGAAATATGAAGTGAGTGACTGCATTTTGTATATCTAAAGCAGATGTTCAGGTTTCAAAATGTTGTGTTTCATACATCTATTATTTAGATCTACCTACCTTATAGTTTTCAAACCACAGAATTGTTGCGCGACTTGCAGCAGCTGCATAGATGCGCGTGCATTAGATAAAGACAGAGAGAAGGATGGAGAGAGCAAAAGAAAAAGAGACAGCAAGAGAGTTCAGCGCAGATATCTGAGTGCGTCTGACAGAGAGGACAGCCCTGGAGGCAGGTCCCAGCCCTTCAGCACCGAAAATGACACATGACTGCTTTGACTTTTGTCATCCCCTGTCTCCCTCCGCCCCCAAAACCAAGCCTCCAACAAACACCTACACACACTAACACACACTCAAAGACACACAGTCACACACTGTATACTGCTTAGATTACATTATCTTTATCCCCAGGACATAAGCCCTCCTTGTTGGATGACATTTGGGCTTGTGCAGCACTAAGGTTACCTTTCTTTGCCCCTGAGTTAAAGATGCCTGTCTGCAGCATGCATTTGAAATGAAGGACGGGAAAAAAATCAGATGAGAAAGATTTCCAAAAGCACTTTGATCAGAGGCATCAACAGTCACGCACAAACTTGTTAAGCAGTATGTAAATTTGGGCTGATACTGAATAAAGTTGCCAGAATGGCATGAATCCATTGTGCTGCGATGATCAAAATAAAAGAGGGCTTCATACGCTGGAGGGCAAGAAAGTCACAGACATGAAGGTTTTTTTCCTTCCTCTTTTTTTCTACAAAGGGGCTGATGGGATGCAGAGAGGAGAGAAGGAGGGGAGGGAAATGAAAGATAGGGGAAAGCCTGGAAGGATCTCAATCTAAATTAGCCAAGTAGAGGGAAGACTGTGCTGAATGAGACATATAATTAAAACCAAAGTGATGAAAACATCAGCACTCATTCAGTCACTCTCCAGATGAATTTCCAAAATTGCTGCTAGGATGATCTGAAGATGTTTCAAAGCTAAAGGTAAATCTAGCCTATTGTTAAATTACACCGATTTCCCCGTTTACTCTTTTCTGGGCTTTCTCTCACCATCTCTCTTCATCTGCCTCCCCCCTCTCTCTCTGTTTCTTTAGCCTTCCCTTGTTCCCTCTTTCTCTCCGTCTGTCACCCTGAGATGAATAGATGCTGTCACAGAGACTCTTGTAGGCTGTCAGCTTTTAAACAAACAGTTAGCAAAAGGATCACTTTCACAAGAAAGCCTCCCACTCTGAGGTGAGAATATCGGCTTCAGCTTGTTGTGTCCTGTCCATACAGGAGGTCCCACTTTTCCACAGAAGCAAAATGACCTCACATGTGGACCAGTCTTGCCTCATTTCGCTGCATTATACGATCAAACTAAGTGTTGCATTGAATCATTGAATTCATATGACTGCTTTGGTAGCTTGGCAGTGATATCGCTGTCCTGTGTTTTGTCCTTAGTTCCGAAAAATTTTATTTATCCTGGCAGTCTGCAGCTGTAACCAAAGATCTCTGGCAGTTAAAGAGGAAGCATTCTAACTGAGGGCCTTTTCCTCCCCTCCAGTATAGTGTACCTCCAGTAAATCTGTCCTCCCAACAACAAATGTCCCTGCACTAAAAAGGCCTTTCAAAAAAAAAAAAAAAAAAAAAAAAACAAGCCTGACTTTTGTGAGGGAAAAAAAAAAATCAACCCCCTCAGGTGTGTTCCCTCTCACTCTTCCTCTCTGCACCTGCACTGAGTCTCTCAAGTCCTCCGTGTGTCTCTCCACACAATGGAGACAGTGCATAGCCTCTGGCAGCTCTCTCCAGCTGAGAGCCACCTCTCTCCAGAGGACAGTAGAGGAAAACTGCCAGCACTAACAACTGATCCTGGCAGATAAAGGAGCAGATAGGTGAAGAGAGAGTGCCTTGGACAATACTCACCTCATCCTGCTGCTTCCTAGCTTTGAGACAATTGTCACTATTGGGAGAACATGTAGATGATGAGTAGGTTAAGCATACAGTAAGATCAATCACATTATATTTGCACTTGTTTTGTTTTTATCTTAAAGATGTATGTTTATCAGAGCATGGCTTAATTTCACATGTTAATGGTCTCCACAGTAGCTGGAAATTTCCCTCACATTGATTCAATTTGTGAGCTTAAACTGTATCGGTCATCATCCATCGTTTCAGCTCCACCACAAGCATCGGTTGCTTGTTTCAGTCTTTTTCACTGTGCTGTAATGTAGTAGTGCCAGGCCAAATGACCCAGCCACCGGATCAGTGTACCACTCACACTCCCGAGGGCAGCAGACTGCAACTGCAGTTAGGCGAGACGGCCGTCGCAGGTCGCTGAGGCCACAGCTGGGAACCCCCGGGCCAAAGTGTTGACCTGATGTGATTAAATGTACATCCAGCTGCACAAAGGGGATAATACGTGGAAATAGTGTTACTCCTGGAGATTGTTTTGTTTTACTGATGTAAATAATGTTTTGTGTTGGAATCCATTCGGCCAGAATGGCTTTGCATACTTTTTTCTCTCCTAATTCCTTACTGATCCAGTCCAGTGTGTGTGGTCTATAAGGGCCAAGCTCCTGGTATTTGTCCTGAGAAAGACCTTGATAGGAATGGGGTCTGAGTGAGAGTGCTTATTTTATTCTCTTCCATGCTGCTGCAGGCTATGGCTGTATTAATGCAATGGCAGGGATCTTTGAAGTTGTGACTTTATGAGACAAAAGCTAATTTCCTTTCCTTTGTTCATTATCGAGAGCGACTTCCAGCCGGGCGGAAAGCATGCTGTGCTAATTATTCCATTCATGAGTTGTCTCTAAAGTATGTAATGGATTTCACTGGGCTTTTCACAGGTAAGCAGGGTGATATGGCGGATACACTTGTGTCAACATATTGGTTTGGAGCAATTATACCTTTTTAAATTCATTTAATCCTCTCTGGAAAACGATGAACAAATTTTCATCTCCTAAAACACCTACTGTTTGCAGAATCAAACGGCAGAAACCAACAGAGTTGAGCTGTAACTTTGGGTTGCAAGTTCGTTGTAACTCTAAATTGCGGCTTCTGCATAGCTGCACTTTCACTGATGTTTCAACAAACATATCTTCTGCAGACTTTTAGGACCGTAGCCACTTTGCAACTCATTAAGATCTGAACCCAGTTTTCACAAATGACTTTCAGAGTTTGTAGGGCCAAGTTAGGCGTGTGACATAATGGGATTTCCATCTATCCCTGAAACACATCTTGGCAGAGCATGAAGGGAAATGCAACATTTCACTTTCCATCTTTGCCACATACCAGGATTCCACCCACAACACCTGAGCACTCCCAAATGAGCAAGATGTGTGTGTTCCGCCATGGTTGTACAATGTGTATCCTGCCACTCAGAGTCAGATCAGACAACAAGAAAAAAGGGCTTGTAGTGGTGACACAAGTACAGCCATATACCTCCTCCACTGTGGCCTGACACACCTCCTCCTCCTCCACCTCCTCCTATTCCTCCTCCTCTCTCCCCCCACTTTGTTTGTGCTCATTTCATTCCGTGTGCAGCCTCCTGGCAGGCAGGTCAAGGTTTACCCTCGCACCACACACCATTTCCCTCACATGCTGCCTGGGGGAGGAACACTGGAGGCCCAAGGCAAGGGCAAGCCCAAACAGCCCGCACTACACTGCCGCCATCACCACCTCTAACCATACGGATAGGAGCAAATGCTAAGCTGAGAATCACACTATTGGATCTCTGTCTTTCTCCTTTTTTTTCCTCTTTCTTTCACCAATTATTTCACTTTCTTTCTTCTTTCTTTCTCACCTACCCTTTATCTTATTGTACATTATTGATTTCTGTCAGTAGTAAGGTATATGTCTATTAACCGACAGATTTAATAGAGTGACAATAGAAAGATACTCATTTGTTCCCCCCGTAGTGTAAGTGTTCATTTTGAGAGTCTGATACTAACCCTGGCTAGAAGCTAGTGCTGGATTTTTAGCTGTAAATGGAAAACGCCTGTGGGCTTTTCATTTTCTGGGCCCAGACGTTCCCTTCATGGTGTCGGAGCCCTTGTGTTCACAGAGTTCATGTTTTGCTGCGGGGCTTTTTTTTATTTTGTTTTATCTCATAGCTTAGACTAGCAGGGCTTTAACTCCCAGAGGACTCCTGCGTAGCAACAGCAGAGATCAACAAAGTAAGTTTGTTTATGTTGGCTGTGTCCGCATGTTGTCGACTTATACATTTCTCAGTCTCCATTTCCTGCCTCTCCTTGCCCCAGGGGGAAGGAGCCCTCTAATTGGATCTTGTTCTAATTGAGCCTAATACTGGAGCTAACTGGAGTTGGGCCCTGTGGCTAATGAAGAGCTGAATCAAAACTAAGCACTAAAACTTTGACTGCATGTGTGTGTGTATGTGTATGCCTGCATTTTTTTGCTCTACATTCTATCATGAATGCACCACTACTCATTTCAGTTTACTCTTTGATTTATTTACTTTTTTGCACGTTCTTAATGTTCTGTGCAACAAATCCATCTCTCCAGACGTAGGAAAAATGTCGCAACAGTACTTCATCAAGTTATTCGTTAAAAAGAAAAAAGAAAAAATGTGAATCACACAATTAAAATCGTCTCTATCTTGTTCACAAACTCATGTTAAGCGAGCTTCATATTCTCCACAAGCGGAAGCTATTCGGTCAGTGTCAGGCCTGTTCAACACATCCAATCCTGTGCCACTAACGGCATGTAGGCACTGCTATCGCCACCTACAGCCAAAGAATGATACACAGTTGCATCACCTACAGTCAGTGAATGGTACTGCTTTTGATTTTTTATTTATCTTTCTACGCCTACGATTCCTTTGGTTTTCCGCTTATGTGCTAAAATAAAACAAATGGTGATAATGTAAGATTGTGGAATACTTACTTCCAATTTCATGCTGAAATACTAAGCTATATGGAATACAATAGCAAATAAGGGATATAAAACGCTGCATGTTTAAAAATGAATATTTTGTTAATTAATTTCTCCTTAATTTTCCCCATTATGAACTGAGCTTACCATTAACGTTTTTCAGACAAGTGAGCCAACACATTAACTTCAAATGCTCAAATATACTCAGACACAAGCAGCAGATTAAAAAAAGGAGGAAAAATCAATCTCGTCCTAATTGCCTGTAGGCGGCATTAATGCTAAATTTGCAAAAGGTTTTACTTTCGTCGCCTGTAGCTAGGCCATTCTCATGGAAGACATTTCAACGTGTCACAGAAGGAAAAACACAGGTGTAAATAATAAAATTAATGGTGCTGAATACCATTCAGCCACTCCTGGTATTGTTCGTGATGGCCCACTGTCTAACGTAATGGCTTAGTGGGACACAAAAACAGAACAGAGCTGTTGTTTTAATAACAGTTGCGCTTTTTCTATGACAAATGAAAGAAAAAGCCTAATTTGCACTTCATCTTTATACATTTAGAAACAGTTTGTTTTCTTTCTAAAAGCTGGCACAGACTGGACTGGTACTGCAGGTGTGAAATTGTCACCAGTGCAGCTTTGTAGTTGGATGATAATGTGTGGTCCTGGTGTCCAGAGCTTTGCATCAATGCCACTCTGTGTTTTTGTTCATTAACTCACCACAACATCAGACACTGCAGCTGATGAAAACCCATTTTCATCAGCTGCAGGATTGATTTTTTTTCACTTATTCTTTTCTCCTATCACACTAAATGCCAATCCGCTGAGTATAAAATGGAACAAGCCAAGCACAGGCTACAGTTTTAACAGCAGCATAGGCAACAGAGAAATGGAAATGGATGACGTCAGGTTTGCTGCTAGAGGGCTGAAAAAGAAATGTTTTTACCTATCTGCAAATCATCTTGCTTCTTTACATAAGAATAGGTTCGTATGTACCTGTGTGTAAATATGCCAAATTCTAGCAACCAGTAACCATATATTCTGTGTTATCTCAATCACAGTATCCTACAAATCTTTTTTTCCCCTTGAGAAGAAGATAGCTGAGTTACCCTTTCTGGAGGTTCATGGCCTTTGAAATCACTACATATTCTAAAGTCCACAGAAGCCATCATTCTACCAGGGTCAGCCAAAGTAAATATCACACACATACACATTGCTGAAACTTGCACACCTGCCAAATCATAACATTTATTAATGTATTTTAGCAAAAGTAAAAAGAATTTCAATTGCTCTGTTTTAATGTGAAAACATAAATAGTTTTTAGCCTGTGCAAAATATTCAGAGTTTGGCATTTGCTGACAGCCCAACCTCACATGGCTCAACTTAAGTCTTACTTTTTAATTAGGAAGCTACTTAGCTGCCTTAGTTATTATGATCACAAGTCCATTTTACGCCTTCTTTGCATGGATCTTGGAGGTTATTTTGAGGAAAATTAGCTGGCAAGATGTGTTAGCTGCAGGTGTTGCTGCAGTGATGTAGACTGCTAGCCAGTAGATACCAGAAATAAACACTGAAATAGTACGTGTACACTTTGAGCATATAGTTCAACGTTCTCTCCACGCAACCTCTCATCTCCACTGTTAAGAAACAACAGCTTGTAAATGCCATGTGTGTTGTGCCATAACATAGCTGTGGTCAAGCATTCAGTTGGCCACATATGCTTCAAATCCATTCTCTCAGCTCTGCACCGTACAAACTGCTGTTTTGAAGCTGGCATTATTCAATCTTGATCTCCAGATTGTGATGTCTTTCCAAGCAGTTGCTTTAGTTGGAGGCCTGCGAGGCACAAACTAATACTGCACAGTGTTGGTGACTACCACCAGAGGGGGGGTTAGGTGGAGACACAGCACTCCAGGTGGGCCGAGTTGCACCCCCCTCCCCACCCTTGGGTGTTCTGCCATGTCTTGAGGAGTAGGAGGGCATGGTAAATGGTTCCAGAGAAAATATAGCCTTCCAAGGCTCCTGCCTCGAGGCTGTAGCCCAAAGGCCAATATGAAGATTGGAAACAGATGAAAGGCAGAAACTTAGGTGGGGCCCTTGGTTGCTCATATGAAAGCCAGCTGGATGAAAGCATTTTCTTTAGAATATAAGAAATATGTTTTGTTAAAAGACTCAATAGACAAAAGCTCCCTTCTTTGTGAACACTTGGACATGTACAGACCTGAGAGAGTGTTTTTCATGTGCTCATACTCGTTCAACAGTGGAATTGCGTTGCCTGAGTAGCCCTCCAGCTCTTGTCTTGTTTGTTGACAATACTAAACAAATGGTCATAAAGCCCATTACTCAGGGGGAATGACATGAAACCCTGTGTACATGTGTGTGTGTGTATATATATATAAATATATATATATATATATATGTGTGTGTGTGTGTTCTTGTGTGCACAGCCCCTCCCTAGCCCTGCAGGTTTCTCTAGGGTTTCTTGTCACCCTATGTCTTGGAGGTGAGAGGGCGGGTGATAATTGAACACTCTGGCACTTTTAACAAATGTATTGAAAGGTGGAATCGAAAAACCTGTTAATGAGATTTTCCTCCCCAGGCAGTGCTTAGGGTTATTATTCTTATGATTTTATTAATCTAATGAGTTACTCAAAGTTTATTTTCAGGTATATTTCTTCCACTTACCCTATAGGGATCCTGTTTTACTAGCCACTGTTCTTTAGCAGCAGACAAACTTTATTCATAAATCAATTTAGTGTGCTTTGAAGGAGGCCACTGAGACTCGAGCAGTCAAGATTTTGCAAACTAAACAAATGACAAGACAAGGACTCATAGAGAGCGGTGTGAATGATGGAATAGCACTGGTCCTGTGCCGAGGTGCACATCTTTGTACTTGGGTTTGTTTACCTCACAAGATGGCTCCTGGCTTAGGGAATGGACCATGAAAATGGCTGCTCTCTGGTGCCTGCAGCACTCTATATAGATTGGAGTTTTTCATGTGGCAGTTAGACTGCTGGGATATACGCCCCAGGGATTGTGCTCTCATTAAGGACAGTAGCTCTGGGCACTTTTGCCCTGCTTCCTGTGGCCACTGACCTCCTTCTCACCCGTGGGCTTGCAGCTACATCACAGTTCTGGTTCTTGGTCTCCCTGTCACTCCCCAACAAAGCCCCAGGGTTGTCACATGTCTCAAGTGACTCCTGACCTGCCCGGCCTCCTGCAACCCCTCCCTTCCTGTTGGCGAGCAAGTCGGAATAATCACAGACAGCTTAATCCCCCCCCCCCCATTTCATACACATACAAAATGGCGGTCATGTCCTTGGGCTTTTGAAAAAAGAATTTCCTGAGTTGACAGTGTCAAAACATCATGCTCAGAAATGGCAAACTTCATGTGTCATCTTAAAGCAGTACAGCTGCAATAATGTTCTTGTGGTAAAAGTTGGAGCGTTACAGTAAGCCATCCATTATGTTACAATAGTCACTGAAAGCAAATTTAGTGATAGAAAGCACTTGTCTTGTCGGACCTTTACCTTCAGCTCAAGCAAATACTTGAGCCTTGCTGCTTGAATGGACACAATGGATAATAACATTGCTTCGTCACTGTCCTCCCTGAGCTATTTCTGCAGCCATTTCCTTCATGTCGTGGTTCCTTTTAGCCACAAGCCAAACTAGCTTGTGTGGAGTACCTACAGGTGATATAAGATCCTGACTAAGGTAGTTAATCATTGATCAAAAAAACATTACTGTGGACTTGGGGTATTATAGCTCTGTGCCTAAAGTGCATAGAAAAATATCAATACAAATCCCCCTGATCTTTTTTTAATTAAAGGCTAAAGGCCTGATGCTCCCTGTTGCTATTGAATGGAGACTTCAAAGGCCCCTCATTTTCATTGTTCATTTTATGAAAGAATTAGAAGCAAATAAGCAGATTTTATAAGAAAAAATGTCCTGCTCACATTGACAGTATTAGTACGTGAAGGACATGATTCGAAGAGGTAAGCTGTGGGGTGGCCCTGTATAGCTGATTGGTGGATTGAGATATCAGACCAGTTCTCATCAGCACCACCCATACTTATACCTGCAGGCGAAACAATTTTGTCCTCCACTAGTAAGCAATTAGATTATATTCAAACACACATACACACAGACACACACACACACACACACACACACACACAGCCTCCACAAACTGTATTCCCCCTATGCAGCATTCTGCTTTCCTCAATATGACACTTACTTCCTCCATATGTGTGAGTTTGTGTTAACACAAGGATGCAAGCAGACACACACACACACCCTGTAGGTATAAGGTTCCAGTTGGTATATCTCTGTCTCTAAGCCCCAGTTTGATGCCCTAGACTCATGGTATCCAACCCCCACTCTTTCTGCATCCCCTCAGGCTTCTGTGAGTGTGTATATGATTGTGTTTGTGTGTGTAAGATGGCTACTGAACCAAGAGGGCATTGTTTCTCTCCAGCGGGGTTTCATAATTGAACGTTCAGATTTATGCACTCATTCAAATGGATACTAAAAGTAGAAGTGAAACACGTAACCGTGCTCCATGCTTGAATTATTCGTGGCAAAACTGAAACTCAAGATCCAGCTCAAGATTATTGTTGTTAGGTATCATGCACCACTCCGGTTCTGGACACGTTTTTTTGTGGCTGCACATGCGATAGATAATTACACGTGGACTGATTGGTAGATTTCCACAGGCAGTGCAAAAAAATCCAGTCCGTCTGCATCAAGCTGTGCGTTTCTTAGGCACATGTGTGAGTGAAGCATGGAAGAGAAAAGACAGCGGGCAGCAGGGACAAACCCGTCAGCCACTCAGATCACATCAGGTCTGTCTGGACACATTGGAGCACAGCGAGCCTGATGGGATATGCCCCCCAGGAGTGCGAAGCAGGCCAGATGACATACAGACACAGGGGCAAGCAAGGAAGGAAGAAAGAATGGAGGATGGCACATCCTGCCTTTAATACGCAATATGTTCCAGTAACATGCATACAATTATGAATGGTAACCCTGACTATATTATGCACTAATTATACAGTAACACCATACCGTCACAGACATGCACTTGCATACAATCACATGTACTGAGGCATCCAAGCGCTCACACACACGCACTCCTACCCCCCAACAGACACTCACACACGTACATGCATGCGTGCTTAGTGATATTGCCATAAACATGTAGCCCCGGATCTCACACCAGATAACCTACATCTTAAACAACACAGCACATATGCTAATGTGAAACGTGAAAGCATGATGTTTATGAGCTGCACACGATGCATATGCTTCTGTGTGTGAGTAAATGCACAGACACGCTTGGGTACATATGTCCGCAGGGGCAAAATGGGAAATAGACACTTGTCTTCATGCCTGTTCTTTAATTGGGGCATTTATTGTTTTTTTGGTGGTGTTTACTTCATTAAATTAAGGCACATTTCAGAAATGCAGCACGTTTCAAGGTTTATATAAGCAAAATGATGCTTTCAGCCATTAAGTTGCAAATTAACATATCTTCATGACTGTGGGATATGCCAGTTGAAGATGCTTTTACATTTTCACACTAATCAACTCGACTTTAACATGTTGGATTTCAGTTTGATTTGCTTTCATCGCAAATATTGTTTCTCCCCTCGGCTGTGTGTGCCTGCACGTGTATTTGAGTGGAGCCGTGGTGATGTTTCCGAGTGTGTTCGCTTGTGCTCTTCTGTTAGCTGTCCACGGCACCTACATGTCAGTCCAACTGTTCTCTTTCTGAAAGAATCACAAGATGTGTGAGCAAAGGAGGAGTTGTTGCAAGGACAAAATGAACTAATGTTGAATATTCCGTATTGGTTTTACTGTAATTCTTTTCTAATTCTTAGTTTATTCAATTTCATCTCCTTGAGGCTGGTAGGTATGGAAATGAGGTCTGGTCTTTTTTTTGTTCCCCTTTTTTTTTTTGCCTGTGTAAATTGCAGCTATCACCTCAAGCCTTTTGAACAAGATTACCCAGATGGCCTTGCGTGGTGTGCCTGAAGTTTTATTTTCCTCCTTTGCCTGCTTTTCCTTCTTGGCTGCAGGGGAAGGGAGAGGGAGCTGGGAAGCCTCCTGAAAGCTCTGGGCAAGGCCAGGAGGCAGCAGCTGTGGCAAAAAGAGATCTGGGGGAAGAAGAAGTAGAAGAAGAAGAAGAGTGAGTTGAGGTGGGAGTGCTAGGGGGTGAATGGGACTGGTGCAGGGGGTGTTGTTGTGTGCATTTGTTGTGTGTGTGAGAGATTCGGTGGGGAGGGAAGATTGAGGTAGGGGCGGGGGGGGGAGAACTAAATTCTAAAGCTGAGAGCACCAGCCATTATGAACACTACCCCCTACCTGGCTTGGCTGTCAAGGGGACCGGAATAACCCTTGGAGTACTCAAAGAGGGGGCTGGTGGAGTGGGTATGTTTCTGGAACAGGAAAAAACTGTGGGGGGGGGGTGTATGTGAACATGTGTTTTGAGTAAGGTGTTGTTTGTAGATACAGCACAGTGGGTCCCAGTGTTAACACATCACTGTTCACATTAGCAATACTTACAATTCAAACAGCACAAATCAGACCATTAAATTCCAGGATTTGGTGAAAAGCGTAATAAATAGCAACCTCCTGCCCAGGTGATCATTGTTGTGTGAGTGCTGGGATTTGTCATTGGGTTTCCACTCACCGTGCCCTGGACATAATCTGCTGCTGGTTTTCTGCCCCCAGGATGAATATGATTTTAATACATTAAGGTGGCCTAGAGATACAGAATTATGCAAAGTTAAAGTGTTCACCTGTTTATTATTCTAACATGCAACAGCCTCCATCCACACTAATCTCCAAAAGAACACACCCAACTCCCAGATTACTGATCTTGGCTCGGAGGCAACAGTGAAAGGAGATTCTCACCTGAGATAAGGTGAGGAGAGGAACAGCAGGAGTAGGAGGAGCTGCTTATTTCACTTAAAATGTACTTACAAAAACATAATCCTGGAGGAAAAGCTGACGGGAGGCAGCAGCGCCCCTCTCATTCCTCTGAAGTCACACCAATCCAAGAGACAAGCCTTTAATTTAGCGCACTCGCTCGCACGTGAATTTTTAACATAGTTGTTCGTACTAGTGAGGTAGCACAACAAAAACTCAGCATGTCACCAGATTGGTCAGCCTTTCCTTTATATTGGAGTGTGTTGTTGGATTGTTCTATCTCAGCAACAACTTTTCTGATGCTGCTGCCAAAGCTACAATAGTAGGGTATCACTGTTTGTTTTCCCTTCCTCCATTTGTTTGTTTTGTTAAGGTTTTGCTCTCCATCATAATGAATCACTTTTTTTCATCTTGTTCTTATTTATTCTCATGGCTGGAGGTAGACTGTGGTGGTTGATGAGGGGCTGAAATGAACTGAGCCTTAGCCTTAGCCCGGGGGCTGGCGCATATCTTAGCATAAGTGATGGCCAACCGGAGGGCTCGAGCCTGGCTGAGAGCGCCCTCAGGACAGCAACTCTGACAGATCATGTATTTATAGGTCTGTTGAAAGACCTCTATTGTGTCCCACATAGCCTCAGAGCACGTCTGTCCTCTGTATTATAATAAAGCCGCTGGCCTTACCACTATGATGGATGTGTGGCCCTCGAATGGCAAACTCTAGAATCATTAGAGCACTCCTTGCATGTAGGACTACCTATGTGTAAGTCTTGTGCAGGGAGGGGTGCTACCGGTGAGCAATACAGTACAGTTCAGACCTTTTAATCATTTAATTATTAATTCTCAACCAAAAGAGGAGGAGGTGGGGGGTGGAGTCATGAAAACACTGAGGCAGTTTGCTGATGTTTTTGCCAAAGGGTACATTCGCAATTATCTCAGTGGCTGAAAATGCCCTCCAGGCTTTTTCAAAACAGGTCAGAACATGGACATCTACAGCATTTACAGGTAGCATCACCGGTCTGATTTCATTACTGCTGAACATTTTACCAAAGCCAACATTCCATCACACTTTCAGTTTCAGTGATAAGATCCACAGAAAGCAGCACACCGTTTGTATTAGGAGAGGATTTTTTTTGTTGTTGTGGGTTGTTTTTTTTTTTTTTTGAGAAACTATTTAATAAAAAATATAGGAGAGAAAAACAGAACTTGCTTGAATATGTAACCCCCCCCCCCACCACACACACACACACACACCAACCCCCCTCAAAAAATAGCTTGACTTTTCTGTGCCTTAAGCCTCACAAGCAGAGTGCTGTTTGAGCTGTTTCCCAATCTCATGTTCTTCTGTTACCTCTGGAGTAGAATATAAATGATTCCCTCTCAGTGTACAGTGTATGCCAGGGGGCCTGCAGCGACCATAGTCCGGTCTAAAATTCCTCACTGCAAGCGCACCATAACTCAAGGCCTGACTGATAAATAAACAATGGAAAGTGCAGCATGTTGTGGAGCATTACCTCAAATCCTCCACTTGGAGCACTGTCACATATTACAGCAAAGGTGAGTGAAGGGTGTGATAAAGGTTGGTGTATAATAATCGACTATTGACAAAGGAGAAAACCAAGCAGAATTGTTCTGTCTCAACACAGCATGTACATAACACCATAAAAAATAAGGAAGAATATTAATCAGTCAGTATTTAGAGTTAAAACTTGCATTTTAAAATCAAGATCTAACAGAAAAATATTTTTTAGCTACAAGAATGCTTTACTTTCCCTTTTTCTTCAAACGGTACTACACAAACATCGATTTAGTAGCGAAATAGAAAATATAAATCCCAAAATAGCAGTTGTATAATGTCCACTCTGGCTCTGCAGAAGCTTTGGGGTGTCAGAGATCATTTGAGTAATTTGAGTTTAGCTTTAACGTTCATGCTTGCAGCATGGCTAAAAAAATATCAGTCTATGGGTTGACCCACCACTTCAGTCCAGACTTACATAATTCGCTAACAACATTGTGCTTTGTAACAACATTTAATAAACACCCATAGGCTTTGGAGAAAAATTGCAAAAACTACTGAATGCATTGGAATGAAATTTGGCTCGACATTTGTATTCACCTCAGGAAGATGTAATGGTGTTGACTTTGACAGTTCCTTTCAATTTTCATAAGGTTTTCCCGACGCAGCACCAGTTTAAAGACGTTATGCTGTCCAGTGCTTTATTTATCACAGATGAAACTACATCTTCATATGAACTTCATATTGTAACACAGTTACAACTAATACGGTAAACATTGTTAACATTATATCTGATAAACATCATCATGTTAGCATTGTCATTGCAAGTATGCTGCCTTTATTCACCACACTGCTGTGTTAAATAGGCTACAGCTGTCATCATGATTAGAAGTTTTGTTAACTGAAAGCTGTTGTTACAATCTTGTAGTACGCCGTTTAAAAGCCATTAAATGGTGGTTGTGCAATGCAAAATGGACCCAGTGTTTTTCAGCTAGACACATACTGTGGACTGAACAGATATCTCAGCTCCTCTGCAGTCTTTTAAAATATCTTCCTTGTAAATTCCCTTACTTAATGCTAGTGTAATAATAAATTTACTGTACATTAAAAGCAGGCAGTTGAAAGTTGCTTTAAGTTCCAACAAACAGAAAGATATAAAAGTTATATGTTACTATGTTCCAGCATAAGCAAAAGTAACAAGGATTTCTCTTGCATGCAACACACCTCTCAATCAATTTACATCCCAAGAATTCATCAATAGGGGCTAAGATGCATTTTTTTCATATTTAGACTGGCCTAATTTTACAATTTTACAATTTTTAATTTCTGTAACTCAAGCAAAACTACTGTGACATATTATTTTACTTGCGAGTGTCCATTTGAGATATTATCCTACCAGCAATTGTCCATCTAAGAACATTTAAAGCCCCAAAGACTGTGGAGGCATACATCACACAGATGAACTAATTTTTCTACAAGAAATAATGGCTCGAAATATGTGGCCATTATATTATAATAAAGGTATTTATGAGACTTCAGTCTCACAGCCTGACTATGAGATATCTTTGAAAATTTGAAATCAGTTCCTGAGGCTGAGGGTGGGGGAGGAGGGGAGGGAGCAAGAGAGAGAGAGAGAGAGCGACAATGAGAAAGAGAGAAAGATAGAAAGAGAGAAAGCAAGAGACCGAGAGATAGATAGATAGAGAGAGAGAAATGGCAAGGGAGAGGTGTGGGAGTTGTGTTTTGCTTTTTTGCCACAGGTTACATTTATAATTATCTTGCTGGCATAAAATGGCCAAGAGGCTTTTTCAATAAAGTTAGGAGGCACCTACAGTGCAAAATATTACCTACAGATCAACAGAGAAAAAAAGAGAAAGAAGACTGCAGATAGAACAAGACTAAATCCAAAGTACAAAGTATATCATCATCTAATAAGTGTATTTAGTCAGGACATTCATTAGGAGCAGTAGCCACTGCTTGCACTACTCTGTGGAACTGAGCACAGTGAGGGCTGGTGATTTGGAGAGGAGGTGAATGAGTCCATCCGCTGACCTTCAGTAGTGGTGAGTAAGCAGAGCCTGGGGAACAAGGGAAAGATGGCCACAGCCACTTTCCCCAGGCCCGGCTCTGCCTTTTGATGACTAGAAATAATCACTAGAGAGAAAGGAAGTGAAAGAGACATGATCACAGACATGCCACAGAAAAGAGGAGGATCTCAAATTACTTTATTCTCCTCAAAACCCCTGTCCTCCAAACGACTGGAAGTCAGTTTCTTAATACCATTCATCTTTTCTCCATCAGGCTGTGTCCTGAGAGAAACATATCTCTAATTCTTTTTCAAGTTAGTCTAAATCCAGGAAGTGGGAGAAAATAGGGCTGGACAGGGTCTCATTATACATCGGCTGCCCCACAGGTAACACACTTAAAAATCACATAGGGTGCACAAAAAGTACTGCTGAATTTTAAAGAAAACACGTGTTCACTTTTTTTTTCTCTCTTACACCATTCTCAACAATCATTTTATTTTAGGACTCACCGTCCGTTGTTGGTCTAGCTAAACACACTTACCAGCCAGTGCACAGGTAACTAAGCAATTTTCAATGTAACAGTATGTGGATTCTGTTACATTGAGATAGGGTCATTGCCTTCTGGTTACAAGACTTTATGTTGAGCTAAGCTAATCAACTGCTTGTCTTAGAATCATATTCACTGCACATATTCAAGAAGAACACCCACTTCTCATTTAACTGTGGGCAAGAAAACAAATATGTGCAATTTCCCAAATGCTCACACTAGAATTGTGAAATGTTTTAAAAACTTATCAGGTAATATTTTTCCAACATCAAATGCTGAACACTCTCAATTTATGTACATTTTTTTAAAATGGCTATGTACAAGTTTAATGTGTGATCTGATTATAGTTCAGTTTATTAAAACATAAGTGCTTCATCAGCACTGAACACTTAAATTCTGCATACAATTCTTGCACCATCCACTGGGAGTTGGTGTGTTTTGCAACTGCCACATGAATTCTTATTAATTTCACAGGCACAGAAAGTTTTGATTTTATGATTGAGAGCAAAGCATTCACATCACAGTTGCACCTCTAGCCTGTGAGAATAACAGTCAGTCAAAAGGGAATCTGGGGCAAAGAGGCCTGAAAGGGAGATATATAGCATAAAATGTAGATAGCCAAAGAAAGTGGAGATTCTGCCAAAAGCGATGAAGACAAGACGACAGGGCTCTGTGTGGGATTTCACTTTGGATTTTGGCCCTGCAGGGATATGAGGAAGCACAACTGACAGGACTTGCGTGGAGAAGTCAGCTCTATTCAATATAACTAAGTAAAGGATGCCCCGAGAAGTCACCGATGCGCCAGCATATATCCTCCAAGGTACAATTTTGCTTTAGTAAAGTTAGCTTTACCTCTCTGGTTGAAGGGCCAAAAACACAATGTAAAGTACAAAAATTTTGCTTTGTTTGCCACCGAACACATTCAGAATGATAGAAACAACCTTCAGAGGAAGGATGGATGCAGTAAATATAAGTTTAACGAAGAACTATCTAACCACTGTGCTTGAAATGATGCACAGGGCAGAAATAGCAAAAGTGAAAGCCGTCCCTACAGCGATGTAAAAAGAGCGAGCAGACACCATGACAACTTTAGCTGAGATTTATTTCACATTTTTTGCTACATTCCTCTTTATTCAAATCTAGGGAGCGTAGGTGGGTCAGTCGTCTTAGAAATACTTTATATTCAACTTCATATCAATATGTGCTACAAGTAAGAGTGATTTTGGAGTGGGTAGTACAATAAGCTTTTAATCTGTTCAGTCACGTCTGAGGCAACAAATTTGCTTGAAAAAGATTCAATGTAAAAAAACACAAACACATATACAATGAAAAGCTTTACAGGTCATCACTCAGAGGAATATTATGATCCAATTAAATAATTCCCAAGATAGCACATGGGGGTTAGTAGTTCACACTCCCCAATGAGGCAAATGGTGCGACATAATAATTTACTAAATTATTTTCTTTACTGCTTATAGAATGGTCTCTGGTGTTAAATTTTGATGATACTAGTGTCAACTATACTTTATGGCATAATCCAATAAAATGACTTCCATTAAAGTAAAAAGAAAAAAAAAAAGAAAAAAGAAAACACTTCATTTGTATCACAATATTCATCATCATGTTAATTGTTAAAAAAAAAAAAAGCTGCTTTGTTGAAACTAACTTTTTATGACAACTGAGACATTCTGTACTGTAAGCAACACATTAGTGACCTTTTTACAGCGAGGGATAAAAACAGACTTTGCCAATTTGCCAGTGAGACGTCAAAATCAAGTCACTGGTGACAAGCTATGCAACATACTACGTAAGCGATAAAAGCCTTTTTTTTTTAATTTATATGGGTATAATAGAAATCATATTCAACCTAATGTAGGCTCCAAGTTTTAAAACAAACTTTGTTTGGGGATCCAGCGTATATAAATCCTTTTTAAATTGGTTTATGGGGGCTAGACAATCACAAATGTCCTTGCAATCTCAAACTTATCAAACGTCTTGTATCTTCTTATGGCAAAAATCTCCTGTTGCACCTTTTTTATTCTCTGGATGGTTCTCAAGTTTAAGAAAACAAAAACATCAACAAGGAAACAAAGAAAAACTGAGTCCACAGAGCTCTGCAGCATCAAGTGTTTTTCTGCCACAGAAAAGTCTAGCACCTCCTACTGCTCAGGAGGGTTCTAGTCCAGCTGCTCTTGCTTTATCCTGTTTGAATTGGGTCCTCGCTGACCTGTCCTCCTCAGTTCCCTCCTCAGGACGTACTCGCTGAATTGGGATGAGTCCACGCCGCCGCCACAGGAGCCGGCGATCTCGAAGCCACGTTGTTGAAGACGCTCTAGAACCTATAATAGAGTTGGAGGAGGAAGGAGGGCGCTGTCAGTAATAATACAGGTAAATGGTTTTAGAAGGACTGAGCATCATCACCACCCTTTATAAACAGCCCAGTGATGGATAGTTCTTCTCATGTATCTTTGATTGTATCAACTCTGTAATCCAGATGCCAGATACATTTATTTGTGGAGCATAAGCTGTGGTGCAAATACATTCTTGTAACCTTTGCCCTTTAAATCATTACAACAAAACTGGAAAGCCACTGCACAGTTAGTACTAAGTCTAGCATTGGAAACAGCTTTGGGAGCGAGCTGCAGTGACATACGGCCTGTGACGGGAATTTGGATGAGACTTTCACAGAACTGAGAGCCTCTCATTTTGCCTCATGCCTCATTTTCATTGTTTTCTTGTGTATATGTGTGTTTGTGAGTGTGCGCGTGTGTGTGTGTAGTAGCTCCTGATCTTGCAGCCTTGCAGACATCTACAGACGTGTCCGGGGGTGCTGTAGGATCACATTCCATCGAAGAGGCCCCAGGGAGCAGTGAGGCTTTCTCTCTGCCACTTGGCTCAGTGTGGGCTGCTCAGCAAAACCCCCTCTCTCCATTTCTCCCCCTGCCCCAGGCTCAAGCCTCCGCCAAAACTACAAAGGTCCCCCTAATGCTGGCAGCTCTCTATGCCCCCCCTTCTTTCTCTCAAAACCCCCGCCCTGCCTCCATTAGCCGCAGATACAGCATCCACCGCCGGCGTGCTTTAATAACCAAACAGGATTATGGGCCCTGCCTGGGGATAACCTGCTAGGGAGCATGCTCACTCTCTTGCTCGCTCTCCACGACTCACACTTCAGAGACGGGTTTATTTGTGTGTTTTTGGGAAGGAGATGGAGATTTGAGTTCCTCAGACGGAGACAGAGTCCAAATAATTTTGAAATCTTTTTAAATATGCCTCTCCTCCATCTCTTATTGATGCATAACTGAGGATTTCACCATCAATGAATTAGTAGAATATCAATATGCAATTAGAAAAATACAATATTGCCAAATGCATGCTGAATGTAAGAGATGAATTCAAGAAATTTTTCTGAATGTAGAAGCTTTGATTTTACAGTCCTTTTTTAGTCTTACAAGTATGGTCTGGCCAAGGACCCAGAGGGTAGAATAATATTTAATCCTTTCTATAGAGTGTCAAGATTACACTGGCCTTCAGTCCTCCAATGAAACTTGTATAATGGAAGACTTCAACTCACAGTTTCATTGCTCTACAAATCACAACTTTCCCAAAACCTTAAAAGCGTTACAGCAAGATGAGTTTTCTAACTTTGCTTTATTTTGCTGCAGAACTGTATCACTACCCTCCACAAAAATTGTGCTAGTCCCACACTAATTCATCTGGATTCTTCTGGATCCGTGCAAGTCTATCTTTGAACAACTATTTGGTAAGAAATCTTACTAAAAATGTGTCCCACCAATTTGTTTCTTGGCTGTTCCCAACAAAAATATATGGAGTTGCTTGGCTTGATTTTGATTTTAAATTGAGCATTGATCCAACCCCCTCAGACACTCAGGGGCATCATCTCATTTTATGTCTACTTAAGTGTCTCACTGCATCTTGAATTGCCTACATCCTCTTGCTGTCAGCCAGTTTGCACATTCATGTAACTCTCCACCTTGATTTCAGAAGCCCAATTATCATTCACTTGATGGGATAAAGTCTACAATAAGCCACTTGACGGTACAATTTTAGCAGGTTGGCACTAACGTCATCTTAAGATTGAAAGTTTAAACTTTTAAAGGTTTTGTAATTAATACAGGAGGCTGTATTATGAGCGGCGCAAGGGGTTACATAAAAAAAATACTACTGTAGACTGACTATTCACCAGCTCCAGAGCTAATGTGAAAATAATTATCCCAGTCAGATCACAGAAAAGTAGAGATGGTTATAGAGTTGTGTAATGATGACTTACTGAACTGATGCTTTGATGAACCCATCAAAGAACTTATTTTTCTTCGAGGCTGTTTTTGTAATTCGATTGGATTCAAAAAAGATAAGATTTTGCAGTCAGACATAAGTACAATTTGAAAAGTGTACAGTGTAACCTCATCACTTCAGTTCCTTGAGCTCACAATGGAAGGGAAAAATATAGAAAAAACTGTATCCGTGTTTGACTTTTTATACCTATTGTTGAATAAGCTCAGTATAAATGACCCTTCACCCACACCATTCAAATCTCCTATTACCTGGACAGAGTTGAGGTGGCAATAGCCATTGAGTGGGAAACGGATGACGTGCGTGGAGTCATGGTTCCAGCCGGCATTGACAGAGTTGCACATGACGTCACCGATCTCCGGAAACACGTCCTCAATCAGGGCTTTGTCCCCGCTGAGTGTGATTCTCTCGCCCAGGTCAGGTGCCACACGCACCACCAAGCACTCGCAGGGACGCGACACCCGGCCCAGCTCCTGGTCCTGGCGCCACCGTTCCAGCTCTGCAAGCATGGGCTGGAGCTGGAAGTACCGCGCCTCCTCATACAGAAGACTGTAATCCTGAAAGAGTGAGAGGAAATGTGGAAAATACTGCATATTATCTTCTATATGCTTGATACTATGTAAGATCAGCAGTTGAAGATGAATTAATGAATCAATACCTGATATTGTGGTTCTATTTATATTCATACATTTTTGTTGCACCACTTCAACTAGCAACAGGATGTCTCAATAACATTGTTTTTAAGGAGCAGGTCTGGGACTTCTTGGTGGCTTTGAGGTTATTACCTGCCAGCTCTGTAGCTTCTCTTGACTACTGACCCTAATCTCATCAAAAATGCTCCACAACCGGACCAATAAAATTACAGAATTACAGAGATAATGGCACACTGGTCTTTGAAATAATTACTGGAAATATCAAACATTTTTACACATAATACTACAAACAGACTGAAATGAACTGAAGAGTCCTTGCTAAATGTAGCACAGAAAACATGTTGCTATGCCAAAGAACAAAGTAACCAAAACCAGACTTAAGTTAATCAGTTTAAGGTTGTGATTTTCTTTCTAATATGCATCCTAACCCCCCCCAAAAAGAAACAACAGAGAAGTTTGAAACCACTGTTCTACATAAACAAGCAATAAACCCTTAGCCAAGAAAATATTCAGCAAAAATTACAAAAGATGAAGAGTGGAGGAAATTTGGTGCGACGTGAAACACAGGGCTGCGTCGGGCAGGGGAGGGGATCCTTTACCCGCAGGACTGCAGGGCCTAAAATCGCACCACATTAAACTTTTCTCATGTGCCTCTCACTGATCTAGCCAATGTGAATGTGGCCTTAGCATGAACTTGAGTCTGTCTTTTGTCTCTGCTTATTTTAGCTGACATACTTTCCACTGATTGAGTCACACTGTGGACAGTCCATCAGATAATGTGGTTATTTGTTTTCTCTCGGGGCAAGCTAAGTAATTACTGACTAAATGACACATAAGAGTAAAAAAGAAGGAATGTTATTGTGTCACATAAAGTGAAACTCACCCTGCACGGAGAAGTAGTATGAGAACACGGAGCAATGTAGAAAGAGTAGAACACGAGCATTGTGGTCATTGATGCCATGGATGCAAACTTATCGCTTCTCTTACATATGTTAAAGAATCTTTGGCTGGAGGGGTTCAAACTGCATCCCATAATGAATAAAGCATCAGGGTCAAGCTTTGCTTGGAAGAGCCCTGATATATTGTCCAAAGGCAGACCGTGGCCTTAGCATTCATTGTGTGTGTTAAGTTGCAGGATTGCTGACTGGCTGATAGCAATTTACAGTTTCTAGGATGGATGGCCACTCACTTTGAAGTCATCTGGGATGAGGAGCTTGGACGTCCTGAGGAAGTTGAGGATGTAGCGGAACATGTGTCCATCCCTGTCAATGAAGTAGTGCTGCTTCAGGCTGTCCAAGACTATAGGCTCTGTGCCATCAAAGAGACGACCAATTCTACCCACAGATGCAGGAGGGGGGGCAGGTTAGATAGAAAGGGGGGGAGAAAGAAGTACAACATGTCAAAATTAAAGAAAAATTCATAGTATTCTTCCGTTAAAAACACAATCTGTACAGCACTGCTCTGGAGACAACTCCTGCGCCGCATGTGGGAGAAGAGAATAGGTGTGATTCAAGAAATAGAAAGAGAGTCAAAGATGATACAGAGAAGCAGGAGCATGTGAAAAAGGTTGTGACTCACTCAATTTTCTCAAGCTCAGAAAGGTTTTTTCACACCTTAGCACACACATGCAGACAGAACGAAACAGAAACAGAGCAAGATAAAGAAATAATAAGAAAGGAAAATACTAAACACAGAGGTGGTCTAGAGAGGTCAGGGCCAGCTGGTTGTTGGTTGCCTTAGGCAGGGTGCCAATCACCCCCAGGCCCACGCTCGGAGCGACAGCGCGGCCTCCAAGCCTCCAGATGGCCCCATGCCCTTTGGCCCTTTACTGCTGCTGTGACATCTGTCAGAATAACCAAGTTGCTTTTGTCTGAGTGCTGCATGCTGCACTTGAAAGCACTCACAAATTGTTTACTACTCAAAATAACTGTGGGCTCCGTGCGTGACAAGGAGGCATATTGTGATACGACTTGATTAATTGAAGAGATATGTGGAGCAAATGTTTGATAAAAACTCACTGCATCCGTAAGGTATTTTTGTGATTCGAAGAGATGTGACATTTGACTGTTTAATGTCACAGGATGACATTAAACATAAAACAGTGAGGGAATTCTGATACTGACAAACACCATCAGACTGGAACATTAAAACCCCCCAAAAATACCTCAGAATCAATCACAATTTCATGTCCTGTTCCGGGCAAAAAAAACCACAAACTTGATCTCCATCACATTCTCAAACTACACAAACGTGGCAGAGGAGACTCACCGGGATTCTGGGAATTTTGTTAAGGTGGCCAGACTGCTGGTGTACATGTGTCCGCCCACATCGATGTGCACGGGAGCGTTGGACTTGGTGAGCTGTGCAGGTGTGGGGATGCCCTGGTTACTTAAGGGAGACACTGGTGACCGTGTGATCATGGGCCTGGACATGCTGGAGCGATTATCCTGTTTCAGAAAACACAAAAGGCAAAAAAAAAACACGATGGCACATTTAGGCGAGCTTGATAACGTTTAAAATATTCAGAGCGAAATAGTAACAACCTGACACAGAAAAACGAAACGTTTCTGTCATTCAACCCACTCCACAGAGCAGGAGAGCAAGGGGAAGATTTTTTTTTTCTCCTGTGCAAGTTAGAGCAGACTGACCTTGACCTGAATGTTGCCACAAAGCACATGCATCCACTCCTGTGGGCCATAATCTCCAAAACCAAATTAATTTGGGGTATCAATCTCACAGTCTTGGAAATGAGCAATAATGACTCTCGATTTGAATACTGTAATAGGATTTGGAGAAACTGTCTCCTGTTAACCTACAAACACCATTAGCAAGACAATTTCTTTTCAGCTCACAGAAGAAAATTACTTTATCCCCAAAAGTTTCAGAGCCTGAATGAAGATGGGAGAAAGAGAGAGGGAGGGGGGGGGGGGGGAGAGAGAGAGAGAGAAAAAACATGTCTGGAAGATCTCATTTAGTGGGGATTAGTAAATTTAGATGTACCAAACATGTACTAAGAAAGATAGAGAAAAAAGGTTTAACAATAAATTACAGCAGAAAGCAGAAAACAGAAGGCGCCGAAATAAGGTGACAATCAGACGGGCAGCGTACATTTAAGGACAATCCATCCACACACACATTCAATAACAGCCATTCACTTCGGCTCCCCCAGCAGAAGTGACAGGTTGACCCCTCAGTGTCTCTCTTTCTTTTTCTTTTTTCCCTCTTTCCCTCCACACAAATGCAGACTTTTTTACGCGTTTACCTGCGCCGGCATCACTGTGGTTGGAGATGAAGTCACCGATTGGTCATTTTGCTTGAGAGAGGCTGCGGGCACCGGCTCAGCCCTGACCGCGAACATCAGAGAGGGATCCCGGCAGTCGGCCGCCCGGATCGGCAGCCGTTTAAGGGAAGCGTGCACCGACTCATCCGCGGAACTGATTGGACGCGGCCGCTTTCTCGCTTTCTGATGCGTTAGATCCATGATATCCGTCTCGTCCATTAGCGCGCAGAGTTGGTTTTTTTTTTTTTTTCTTTTGTTGCAAAAAAATGTATTGAAATAAAGGTTAACAGATGTGACGCGATCGGCGGGTTTTTTTTTTTTTTTCTTTCTTCTCTTTTTCTCCCACCTCCCCTTTCTGTTATCCAACACACCTGCAAAAAGAGCGGCTCTGAACGGAGGCACCGGGGGAAGAGCGGCGCGGCGCCGTGGCTGTCACACGGAGCGGCGTCTTTGCAATGGCTGGGAGAAGTCAAAGCCCCCGACAACATTAGCATTGGAGCGCCTGCGGCTCTTTTTGGGCTGTCGCTGTTTCAGCGGCAGGTATGTGTGTCGCATTTAGTCAGAAAAACTGAAGACAGCAAGGGCTCATTGACAGAAAAAAATCAAAAATCAAACTAAAGAAATAAAATGGATTGTGCCAGTTGGGTCAATGCACACATCTGGATGGACCTTCCACAGCTGGTCTTCACCCCCCCCCCCCCCCCCCCCCCCCCCCCTCCTTTTTTTTTTTGAATGGGACTCCTGATGTTGCTGCCCCATTGTTCAGCAGCACCAAACCTCATTCAACACAACAGTTCAGCAAAGTCCCTAACTTCAATAGATGACAAACCAAAAGTAACCTAATAATGCACCTTTTATTTACCACCCACACACACAACCATTGGCCACCTGACTGAGTCACCATCTTTCTACTGACACAAACACATCACGTTAAAAGTATCAAATCATATCCCACTAACCGCCCCACCCCCCACAGAGAAGAGTCTACCTTTGGCTTAAAGCCTCACAAAAGTCAGATTTACTGTACAACAATGGATGACCACAACCATCAGCAAATTAAGACCACCCCGCTAATGACATCATGGAGTGTAAAAAAATAAAAAATCAGACCACAACATGTCCAACTGCTCTTAAAAGTACTGCCACAGCACTCTCCTGGGCTGTTTTTCATAGAAAATGCAAGGAATCCACAATTTTTAATAACATTCAGATTAAAATTAATTAGTTCAACCACTGGCCTTAAAACATCCACATTCGCGTTTCTCATTGGCAGTGTGAGTTTCACACCTAGATACCCAATTAGCAATTAAGCTTGCCTTTGAGTGTAGGCCTCCAATGCGGTGTGTGATCCTGGTCTGATTTGCATGCCGCTTGTGCACGCGCTGATAAGCGCAGGCAGCAGCCATACATAGTTTTAAAATTCAACTCCAGAATCCCTTGCAGAAGGCAAAGGGGCCTGCAGGGCAGAAGAGAGAGAAATCACATGGCTGCTCTTCAAAAGGGGACCTGTGTAAGGCAGCCGGCAAAGTGCGTGGGATCACACTCAGAATGCAGGTAATTTGTTCCCTGACTAATTTGTGGAGATGGTGGTGTGTGTGTGTGTGTGTGTGTATGTGTGTGTAATGTGTTGTGTGCGTGAGTGAGTGAGTGTGATGGTGAGTGTGTGCCTGTGGAGAGTAAGTTCTGAAAACAGCTTGGTGGAATTGGATTTCCTCAAAGCCTTGTCATCGCAAAGGTGGATTGAGTGTAAAATCTGTAAGGCATTATGGAAAATTGCAGGGGGAGAGAGAAGAGAGAGTGAAAGGGAATGGGTGGCTGGGTGGGTGGGAGGTGGAAGGGGGTGGCAGGTGGAGGGATTGTGTGCTTATATCACAAAATCATTCGAAGTTGGTGGAAGTAGAAGTAACGTGTCGCGGACCGTTTCTTGGAGTAACATCCATGTCAGATAGCTGCCTTTAAAACTTGTATCTCAAGGACAGTTCAAAGGTCACAACATCATCAAAGTACACCAGGAAACATGTGAATGTGGGACTGATCACTGATGTCATCAGCCAGACTCCAGATCCCCTGCATCAACTCTTCTCCTACCTGTTGCCATTTTGAATTTAGCACACAGCTACAAAAAGCTCCTGTGCAAAGTTTCCATCCCATGTGCAAGACGTTGACATGTATACTGTATGTTGACAGCTTCTGCCTCCTTACTCTGTTTTGTCTAATCTTGTTGCACCACAGTATGCACAAGAAAATCTAAAACAGACACACTGCATTGAAGCATAAACTAGTCTACATTGGTTGTTGTAGTTCGTATCCTGTTGTTTTCCACCAGTGACATCATCATTTTCTTACTTAGTATAAAAAAACTAAACAAAAAACACTACGGCTTTTGTTCAGTGTCTCCTATAATGGAGGCTATTACCCACAAACACTCCCATAACTTGGGAGGCATGTATATGTCTGTCATTGCAGTAATCAAAGGGCCTGTCGGGATCAGCATATCCAACAAGCTAGCTTTCAAAATTTCCATCCCACAATGCAGCATTTCAGTGTTTCGACATATCACACAAGACACAATTAGCATTTCAGATCAGAGCATTAACATTCAGTTTCAGGCAGGCAGACTGGTATTTACATAATCTGGATGGGTTGTCTCTGCTTTGGTGCCCACGGCCATTTGTTTCAAATGTCCACACACAGACAACTACAGACTTTGGGCTGACTTCAGTCAGTGAAAAAAAAAAAAAAAAACAGGTAGAGAGGCTGTCATAACAAAAAGGCCTGGGCGTTTATTGTAGGCTGGTGGTCTGGTCAGGAGTGTGTATCTATGCATTTTAGAAATGGACATTAGTCTGTATGAGGTAACTAGTCACAGCTGCCAAGGGTGCTTTGGCTACAATAATTTCCTGATATAATTGTTAAGCTTCCAGTAAACTATGTCTTTACAACATTTTGACATCCAGTGAATCCTGAATTATTGTAATAGTGGAGTTTTGTGTGTGTGTCTGAAATGCATGTAGTTTAAATTTATGCAGATGTCTGTGTTGAAGTCAGTTTATTAGTTTTTGTTAGCTTACAGCTGGCTTTATTTCCTAAAGCAAATGTCTTAACAGCAGTACCTTTGGTGTAAGTAGTTTTTTTTTGGGGGGGGGCAAATGTGTAAATGCAAAACTGTAAAAACACAAACACAAAAGGTTTCCTGGATGAAAATAAATAGCTAATGTAAATAAACTATGCTGGTTAAAATATGATACCTGAATAAAACATCTTATCTGTTGAAGACTGAGGTGGCACATAAGGAGGGAAATAATCATTTGCAGTTAATCTGGATCAAAGCAATTCAATCTGTGTTTGAGAATCCCCAAATCACAGATGCTATAGAACCTGAGCCTCTCGGTTAACAATGAATAAAAGCCAGTCTAAACTCCTACACAGTTTCAGACTTCACGTCCAAGCAAGTTCCATGTGACACTATGAGTCTAGTATTTATTTAATACCAGCACATAATTTCCTTGTGTTTCATCACAAATACTGTGGAGCTCTTGTGGCAGTGACATCACAGATAAGGAAGTTGATGAACACTGTGTTGCTGCAGGGTGCTGGAAAAGGTGGTGTATATTCACTGGCACAGCCTGAACTGTCTCAGGGCACAGGAGTGGCACAGCCATAACATGAAATGTAATAGCATTTCCATCCAAGGGCTTCTAATACAGCCAAGCAGCCCCAACTCCGAGCTGATGGCTCACACTGACAAATGTTACATAGACTCACTGATCTGCCTTCTAAATATTTGTCTTCCACCGAGATCAGTCTGTTTGTTAGCTGTAATTTTAATGGGGAACAGATGCGGCGGATACAGATGCTGTATATACAGTAAAGTAGAGCGCTTTTGTTATTACAGCGCCATCAAGTGATCGGTCCCGACCAGCCAACAGCTCAGCCTCACGGTTTATTCATGCATACCCCCCCTGAAAACTGGTGGAACCCAGCACAGGCTTTTCCTCACAGGTGACCTGAAGTTAGAGGATTTTTAATCCACGGTGTCACATTAAATCAACGTCACGTCCTGTCCTTCCTGCTGCGCGGTGAGACGCGTTTTAAAGTAACCAAACACATGATCTAAAAAAAAATAATATATATATTTTTTTACATTTTAAAAGTTTAAACTTAACGAAGAGAAACGTTTCCGTATTTAGCACAGTCCCATATACGACATAGGTCCAGATTATTACTTGGTAAACTATATTTCGCCGATTCGCATCCGGACCTTGGAGTTGATTACGCACGGCGCGGTCAGAGAGCCAGGAAAGGAAAAGAGAGGATACAAATTCGCTCCTGTTTTCTGCGTTCATTTGACTAAAATACGATTCTCGGGATCTCATTATGAAAGGTTGTCTCGCAGAATCTGCATTGATGTGTGTAAAAGGTACATCCTGTCTTAAAGAATAAGAAAAAAGAAGAAGGAGGGGGAAAAAAAGCCTGCGGCAAAATTACTCCACAATGGCGTCTTTCATTAGACGATCTGGGGCAGCCAGGAAGCAGAACTGTTTCATGACAAAACTGACTTCTCAAAAAAGGAACATAATGGAAACCTTAAAAGCGTGGTTTGAGTAAGTTATGAACAAGTTATAGCTCCAGCAAACAGCGACACAGAGACAGTGATGTGTTCGGAGCTGAAACGCGCCAGGAGCGAATTCACACGGTGGATAACTAAGAGTGTTTGCTCGACAAGATCGCAGTCTAATCCGCCGCCGGTCGAGCTGAGATGTTACACAGCGTGGTATATTGTAGATCCGCGCATACATTTGTACAGTTACTAAGGAACAATAGCCAGGAAGTGGTTAAATATTTTTTAAGAACTGTACCGCTCGAATCGCTTGGCACATGCGTAAAAGCTGCTGCGCCTCAATGTCCCAGTCCATCCAGCCTCGGAAAAATAATAGCAAACCAAATAAATCCCCGCTTACCTGAAACATAGAATGGCACAAAGTATCTTTTTGAGCACCTTTTCTCCCTTCCGATTTGGCCCACGATCTGCTTCTCTTCCTACACCAGTGAGAAATGCAATAGCTTGGCTAAGGTAGACAGAACAAAATACAGAGAATACTTGCTCCAGGGCTCCGAAACCCCTCAAGGCAAAGATCAGGATACAATTAGCTCATGTCTCTGCCCCAGTCTAAACCAATCTGCAGAATAAAACTGCGAGCAAACGGGATCACACAGCAACAGAGCCTCAGTCTTTGTTGAGTTTATGTTTTTATAAAATCAAATAAAGAAATCTTTTTTTTTTCCTCTTTCTGCATTTACAACACCCTCACTCCTCCTGCCTCCAACTTGCCTATTGCCTCCCTCTCGCAGAGAAGCTGATTTTAATCGTTATGATTAGTTTTGATGTAACGTTCCCTGAGGCGATTTCTACAAATGGATGGAGTGTTTCTTTGCCAGGGAGGAAAAGCAGCAGATGATGATAATTATATAGATTGTTGGCGTAGTTTTTTTTTTTTTCTTTTTCAATTTCCCTACCTCTCAAACATCTAACCTATCTAAGCCTGTCTCTCTAATACATTGCCATACACCCTGCCATGTGCATTAGACTACTTGTTGATCAACTTATTAAATTAACGGAACGTGGTTAATGAAATTCTCACTCTGTAGTTTCTCCTTTGTAATCTTTTCAGTCTCTTTTTCCGCCCTTTGGACAACCTCCAGATGACGTAGTTGGATAAATAAGCACTTGCAGCTTGCCTTGCCCCAATCAAGTCTGAATCAGTGCCTGAGGGTGATGTCGAGCTCATTTCAAATGTTCAACCATGCATGATTTCAGGAAGATTGAGGCACTTCTGAGGCTTTTAGAATTACTTGGGGGATGGAGACAGTGAAGGAATGACTTGTTTGAAGACATTCCTGTTGTGAAATCCTTTCATGAGAACATACATGATTATTGTCTGAGAAATCTTTTGTGCCCATCTGGACATAGAACTAACACATTTTTTTCCTAAACATATCCATGTACAATGAAATATGGCTGAAATGTCTGCACTTGCGCCCCCTACTGTTCTAAGAAAACTACAGTTTTTAACAGCAGCAATGACATTAAATCAGTACAGTCATGTTATTGTAACAGAATCCATCATAAGAACAGAGGAAACATCCATTTGAGTGAAATATTTATAAACAGGCTTAGGAGTCAAGAGTGTGCCCAGGGAGCAGACTGAATCCAAAATTTGTTTTTTTTAAGCAACAGCGGAATAAGAAAGTCATGTCGAGGGACCAGTGACTGATGGATGCAAGCATACTCACAGAAGCATTTTTCCATTTCTTTTAACAATCAAAAGAATTCCCTTTCACTGCATCTTTGTGCAGATGATAAACAGAATTGCTCTTGAGGAGCGGCCAGCTATCCCCTATCCCCAATCCAATCCAGAGATCATTAAACTTTCCACTTTTTTGACCGGTACGTCCCACGGGAAAAAAACAAACACAGGATTGAAGTGTCATGATGAAGTTATTTGCCCCAGAGGTTACCGGCCAGCAAAATCACACTAATTCGTACTAAGTCCTGACGACCACAAATTCATACACATATTTTTTAATGCCATTAATCTGACAAACTGTAGTGAGCAGGTGACACCCCAGGCCCATATGTTACCCATTTCCCACACAAACATGTAAATCTTTCATAATGGGATGCTCTCACTTTAGTATTTTAAATATGCATCAGATGTTGTTTAAACTGAACAGCACAGATCTGCCAGAAAAACCAAAACAAAAGTCATTGTTCTAAAGCTGCTATGTGGAAGGGTGGTATTTTCCTTCAACCTTACTGCTGCAGCAGCAACAGCAGGCGAGCGCTGGCTGACTACACCATATTTTGGTGGACAAATTATCCAGATTGGTTGCAGATGTGCATTTGCCCCAAACGGAGACTGCCAAGCCTGAATGACATCATAGAGTTATAAATGTACACACAGGAGAGAATGATAGAGGAACCCGGAGAACTTTTTTGTTTTTGACTTGCAGGAATGTTGTGGAACGGAGGAACAATACACCAATCATTTGTTGGGTTATCAATCGTTCCTGTCAGAACCTAAACGCTGAACACATGGCTATCTTGGGAAAGAATGAACTGAAGAGTTAAATTCATTAACTGTAGAACAATACAAGTCGATACAGTGGCGTGTTTCCAGCTCCTGCCTAACTTGGTGGGCTGTGACCGCCAGTTTGTGGTAGCTCATGTTGGTAAACTTTAAATCAATACTGTTGTGAGGGACATCACTGAGTCATTTTGTTGTTTATACCTCTTTCTTTTTTGTATAAAACTTGTTTCGCTGTTAATATTTGTGGCCTAAATTGCCTGCCTTTTATCAGAAATTACACAATTTCACTTTAAAACTGGACTCTAATCTCAATTTAAGACCAAAAGGAAGGCCGTGCATTATCATCATCATTGCTGTCTAGACTTTTCTGCATCTGAATGTGCATTTTATTATCTATTAATAAAGATGCTACTTTTTCTTGAAATACATTTATGTCTACTGTTAAATGTTGTTGAAGGTCCTTAACCTTAAAGAACCATTGTAACTACAGAAGGAAATTTGGGGTACCTGATTCTTCCAAACCAGTATGGACTGAGGGAGACGTTGGTATAGCCTCAGATCATATTAATAACTGCTGCTGTACTCACCACACCCATTTGATGGCCTGTGGTTATGTAAGGGTGTGGGATGGATAAGGGGAAGTGCTGAAGCTGCTCCAGAGCCTGACTCAATCTGCCCTGCAGGGTTGCACAGTTTTAGGCCTGAACTGTTCATCAAATATTATCTTTTGCACACTAAAATTAAGCTTTGGAGAGTTTTCCTGCTGCCACAATGACAAACAAGTCATACCATCATGGCCCTGGAAGGTTAAACATTAACAATGGCAATTGTATGTGACTCTTGTTCAGTTAGCAACAGTTAAAACCAACTGGCCGGTGTATTGTGTCGTTACGCATTCCTTTTTCCACTGACATCAAATATCCAAATTCACTTCACAGAGATATTAGAAATTTATAGCAGAATACAATAGTTATTACAATTGATTGCACTTCACTCTGGCATACACAATAAAATCCATTTTGCTATCTGAAAAGTGCTTCACTATGCGATTTGACAAAAGTAATGAAAAATCAACATTTTATATTGACAAGTCACTTTTTCTGTGTCTCAGAAAAGATGAGGATCCTTGATGTATGATATCACTTGCAGCTCCGCTCTTTAGCTTCCCTCTCAGCCCCAAATGCACCCATCCCACCCACAGTGGACAGAGGAGTGACACTACTGAGAGGGGAAGAGAGACAAGAGGAGGGGGCTGCTTGGGTAATGCTGGGAGGCTCTAATAAAATGTAATCCTATTATATGGTTCCCACTAGAGGGCAACAATAATAAAGGTTTCCCTAATAACACGAGCAGACCAAACCCAAATGGAAAACAGCTCCTCCGGTCAAGTCCCACACTTGCACATATATCCTCTCATTAACCCAATTGCTGTTGGGCCACATTACACCGACAGGCCTTCGAGATTTAGTCGTGATGGCGAGGCAAGAGTTAAGTCAAACAAATGTGTTTCATCAAACTGCAGTTTGGGCTGCTCTGCATAAAGGAATTGAAGGGAGGAGGAGGAGGAGTGAGGGAATGTGTGCGGGTGGGAAGTTGGAAGCAGAGCCCCGAGGAAACCAATCAGAACTTCTCCACCCTCCCTTCCTGTGTCAAAGCCACCGGGGTCTCAGGTGTGTGTTACACGAGCTAATACCTCCCAAACTTGATTGTTTGTGTTAGAGTAATCAGAGTTTTGTAAATTACCATTTTGGAAATGATAGTCCTATCATTGGTAAACAAAATCACAATATAGTAGAGGAACACCACAAACTAGAAATCATACGATAAGACTTGATAGCTTAGTAAACCTCCAAAATGATTATGAACTTTAATACCTCCTCGTGGGCCAAATGAAATGAAATGTTTCTAGTTGTAAAGTTACAAAAAGCTGGAAATTCATCAGATCAGCTTCTTTACAAACAAACTCTTTGCACAGAAACTGCGGAAGTGACTTTCTTTGACTAATATTTGCAAGAAATGGCGATCTCTCTGCCGACCGAAGACGTAAACATAAACTCTCACATTTATAAGATTTGATAATATAATGGGATAATGTAATGAATGAGTTATCCCATTTCTTAGCTTTCCTCACATAAATGCAGTAAAGTATTCATCATAAATGACAAGGTGAGTGGGAATATCAATCATGTTCTCACGACAGCTCGAGTTATTAAGTGAGAGAATGTAATAGTATTACAAAACCCAGAGTAATAAAGTTATTTATCCCTCTCCATGCATCTGTGTACATAGGGTTGAGTATATATGTGTGGGTCTGTCTTTCTGACACCATCAGACACACACACACACACACAGAGAGAGAGAGAGAGTGTCGCATGCCTTCCTGTTCCTGTACCACCCTCCAACCCCAGAGCTGCAGACTCAAGGCAGTTTTCAGAATCAAACAATTTCACGCAGCTACTGGAGGAGGAAATGAACTGAGCCCAGAGCAATAATAAAATTATACAAATGTTATTACAGACTCGCCTGCTACTGTCCTACTTTAATTCAAATTTGGGCACTCCAGGCAGCGCTGGTGGCAGAGACCTTCCTGAATAAATCAACATTAGCTTACGTCTAAATTATTAAGGAAGTGGGAGACTTTCTTGTTTATAGTATGAATTATTAAACAAGTGTTTAACGCTGTTTTTCTTCACGAATCCCCAAATATTAATTGCTAATGATCTTTAAGGTGTGTGTTTTATCTTTTGCCCCTTCCGTTGTATGCTGGGAATTGAGAATCAGAATTTTGAAGTCGCAAGAAAGCTGTCTGTTCTCATTTAGATAAGCATAAGATGCACTTTGAGATATACTTCACTGGCATCTGTATGATTTGCAAATGAAGCTCTGGCTATAACAATATTCCCATCATATAGCCATTGTTGATGTTTTCAATATGTCTGAATTTCATTTAACAAATTATGAGAACAGCCACTGTGTGGGCAAATACAGACACTATCAGTTTTCTGCTCATCATCTTGCTGATAAGAGATTCAAACATGTTAACGGACAAATAAATGAACAATGGTTGCTTTTTGCAAACATGTCGGCAGTAATCTTTGGGTAGTTTATCACCATACACACAGAACATTTTTTTAGTAAATTATCAGGATTCCATCGACACCTTCAAGTGGCCGTATTGTCATCTGAAACTGTATCAGAAGGACTTTTGTTCTGTGTGTGCACACTGTTAGATGCTTTAATTCTTTGCTCAATTACCAATACGGACTTCATTATAAAATAAAGTGTCCAATCCAGTGTGCACCCGTCCTCCTGTCTTCTTCAGCTTAATCCTAAAATTATTAGGAGCTCACTCAGATCTGATAAATCATATCTGAGTGAGCTCCTTTCCCATCCACAGTCCCAATAGCAAGCAATCAGTGAATGAAATTTATGTACTCATTTATTTGGGTTATAAAGATGATTGAGGGGAGATAAGAGGGTGCTGGTTTCGAGCGGTTTAAACTTTAAAAGGTTAGGGGAAGCCATGCCTACAGGTAAAGGACCAGCACTGGCCAACTCGAGCAGAATTAGTTAGCATCACAACAATCACCCAAACCTGGACTCAGGATTTTAGTATGGAGGATGCAGTTCAACAACTCTTGAATTCCTAAAAATGCTGAGAATACAAAGGCTGACCAAAAAAGTCCTTTAGTATTAACTTTCTCGGGCTGCAACATGTGTGCATGGAGCGTGTAACAGGCCGATATAACATTTATTCCTCCCATTTAGCTCTGAATTAACGGCCTGGACCAATTTCAAATAAAATGTGGCTCAAACTTATGAGTTTAACTGACTTATGTCTGCCTATGTCAGCAGTGTAACCTTCCACATCCAAGGCTCGTGGCTGCCCTCCCCTGGAGAAATACAAATTGGAGAATTATTTGCACAGTTTCTGATTCACACTGAGGCCAGTAGGTGATGCTGTTATAACACAAGAAAAGCTCTCTGTGTATGGCAGGAGGGGTTGAGATGATGGTGAGGGGCAGTTAGTCCCAGATGCAGCGAATATCATGCAGTGTTTGAATTAGACTTACATTTAGACCTACAGCTGGACCTTGAAGACAACTTCACTTGATGCACCGGTATCAGTGACACTGATCATATTGTCCACATTACAGAAAAAAAGATTGAATTGCACCTGTTCCTTTAGCAAAGGAAATAAAGTGTAGCCATAACAGATCACCTCTATTTCATACCATAAAATGCTATCATTTCCTGTGGTTTCTGCTGATGGAGAGACATTATATGAAGCTCTTCTCAGAGACCTAACTCAAAAAGGGTACATGTTTTAGATGTTTATCTGGCCATAGGGAGAAATAATCTAAAGGTAGATGAGCCAATCCATTTTTGATCTGGACCTCCAATCCCCCAAAGCTCAGCTCCTAAAACCAGAAACTGGTGACTCAAGAGAAAAGCCTTGCAGCTGTGTTTACTGGATTTAGAAGTTGCAGCAATCTTCACATTTTTGAAACTCAAAAAAGCCAAAGCAAATTCTTTCATGACTGATGAAATCAGAAAATCAGGAAGAAATTATTAACGTCACACCTGTCAACTGAAGCACCAAATCACAAAGACAGATCAGCTAAATGTTTTATCAGTGACTTAAATACATAAGTATGAAATACAACACATCATGCAGAAGTCAGAAATGTGATACAAGAATCAAATGCAAATCTTGACTTAAAGGATAAAAAAGAGCTAAATAATTCAGTTTCATGAAAGAGTAGAAAAAATAAAATCATTATATGGAAATAGAAAGCATAAACATGAGAAAGTAGAAATTCACAGAACCTTGACAGAAACACAGCATCTGCATAAAGATGAATGATTGATTCCCTGACTAATGCACTGAAAACAGAGAAAATAGAGACTTTAAGATAACTCTGATAATAATGCTTGTCAGACCTGTCTTATATTGCCTGGGACCTGTAATGTGCTTAATGATCAAAAGGAAAATCTCTCCTGTTATTACATATGTGGTACATGGACCGAACGTGACACTAATCCAAAAATAACAGGGCTGAATTTTCTTCCTCACGTCTCCCCTTCAGCATGATGACCCGACCTAATTGCTTGACCCTACACATTTTTCTTTAAGACAACGTATTGCTGGGCTGTCATTCTGCAGTCCAGTCCAGTTTGTGATGCACTCCAACAGTGTTACATTCAAGGCCTCAGGAGTAACCTTGAACAGGCTGTAGAAGTTTGTGCAATTGAGCCGTAACATCATAATGTATTAGCTTTATGACAGTGAGAGTGATTCAACTCCGTTGTCAAGTCTCATGGACAGACCTCATATTTTTCTATGAGGATAAAGTCTTTGAAAGGGGGGTGGGGGGGCAGGCTCAAGATAGATTCTCCAAAGTTAGATTTTCAATCTGGTCTATAGATTAGTCTCCATTTCCAGTGCACGTGATAGTCATACAGAGGACAACACTTCTGCCGTCGAGTCCTGGAAAGGGTCTTTTTTCTCAGTTTTCTGCAGGTCGATGGTATGGATGGACCCCGGCTTTATGCCGGTATCCTCTGTCTCCACCTCCCTGTATCTACCCGATGGATCCTTCTGGAAAACCAGTTTCAGCTTCCTCTTCATCTCAGGGTCAGGGCAGTACAGGTACTCGTATATGCCGGCTGCTAATATGCCCCCCAGAATGGGTCCCACCCAGTACACCTTCCAAAAACAGAAAGGCAAAACACCTTACACGTAGCTAATCAGCGCTCCAGGGGAGATGTTTTATTGCTGTCAGCACAATCTAGCACCAACATCACTATCAAAACCATCAAACTGTCGTGCTCTGCCGAGTGACAGATTGAGAAAAGAAGGTCAACCTTTATCAGTGGCAGGTAGCTCTGTGCCTGCAGTATCAAGCACATGCAACCAAGAGAAGACACTTGTGAAAATGATAAGAGCCACAGTGACAGTGACATTAAACAAACAGACAATATGACACCGTGCTGTACACATAGCTCCGTGAAAATAATTGCCTAGATAAATAAATTCAGAGCTGGTGCTCGTTCAATGGCATCTTTATGCAGCTGGAGGAGAAAAGCTGTAACTTTTTTGTTGTAAACTTGTAAGATATGTGTAAGGCAGTTAATAGGCATTTGAACATTAAAGTCGACTCTTTGCATTGACTGATTTAAGCGAAAGACTGCTCTTTGATTTTGTCTTTAGGTCACACCTATTTTTACTGGTGCTGAATCTGTGACCTTATCAGGTTCCAACCTGAGTTAATGTCATCCAGTATGTGCTTGACCTTGCCAGGACAGTAAAATGAGATGATCATTAGCGCTACTGCTTATTATTTCAGAAGATTTTGACAAGACGCCATTACATAACACAGAATGTTACAATTTCTCAGGAGCAAAAGCCCTCAAGCATTGTTATCCATATGAGAGTAACACGTGTACTAAAAATGAGTATATTTCAGCTATGCAAACTACTGAAAAAAAAAAAAAAAAAAAGTATTTCTTACCCAGTGGTTCTCAAAGTTAAGCGTGACCATTGCAGGGCCAAAGGAACGGGCAGGATTCATGCTGGCCCCGGTATAAGGAATCTAGAAGACAAAATATAGCATTACTTTATGTCAACATGAGGAGACATAATGATTTCATCTTCATCATTAAAATTACCATAAAGTCTCAAGTATTATTCTTTCTTTTTTGACCCAAAAAATATGCTTCCTAAACTGATGAATATCTTGTGTACAGGTTGAAATATAGCATATGTGCATTTGCTGAACAGGGTGAAGGTGAAATGAGCTGAGCAGTGCAAGAGATAACATCTACTTCCCTGTGCATTCATTTACTCTGCAGGGTTCAGGGGGCCCCTGAGAGATTGGTTGCCATGCGATGGCAGCCTCCAATAAAGATGTGCACGTGGGTTTGAATCAGTAAAAACAGTGTAACATCACACATTGAAGTATAGGGTTGCTCTAACCCTAACCCAGATTTCCATTCTTCAGTACACTTGGTAATGGTCCTTTTCTGTCCTTCTTTAATGCAGTGTACTGAATTTAACATGAATGTGAGATTCATGTTAAATTAGTGTTTCACCACTGGGGCTTGGGAGTGCATGAAGAGTCAACCAATAACAAGATGTAGATTCAGAAGATTGCTATGGTTGTTGTATTTTAGTTAGACTCGGTGTATAAGTGTTTCTGTGCTGGAGTCACGAGAATTTTGGAAAATCACAACAGGCTAAGAAGCTGAAATAACACCCCTCTATAAATATTCTCTAATTTCTTCTCTTCCTTATTGGTACTTACTGCAAATAAGTGACCAATTGCCACAGCAAAGCCAATAGCTAAGCCAGCAGAGCCGCCTAGGTCTGTGCGTTTTGGATCACAGGTGGCGAAGACTGTGAAAACCAGCTCGAATGTGATCAGGAGCTCCACTAGAAGGCCGTGAAAAACTGAGATCTTGGAGTTCACCTCGAAATACAGAATATTATCATTGTAAGCATTGAGGAAAGCCCTCATACACGCAGCTTCAGATTTATAAGGTCATATTCTTACTGTGGTAACACCGAGGGAACCCCTGACAGCGGCAGGTGTAACTAGGTAGAGGATCCCAGCTCCTGTAATAGCTCCCAGGCACTGAGCCACCACATAGAACAGCCCCTTCGCCAGGCTCAACTTTCTCGTTACAACCATAGCGGCAGTAACAGCTGGGTTAATGTGCCCACCGCTGATGTGGCCAAAACACTGCACCATTGTGGCAATGCTGAGGCCGAAGCACAGCGAGATAAGGACTAGGTCGGCCGGGGGGGGCTTCTCCTCCCCTGCTGCCCAGTTGATGGTGGAGCCCAAGCCTAGAAGGACAAAGATGAGAGTGGCCAGGTACTCTCCAGATACAGCCCTCCAGAAGTCCTTGGTCCAGATCCCTTTGAATGCCACCATTATGCTCTGACAGTTACAGCAGGACAGGAACCTCCTGGCAAAAAGAATAATGAGGAAAATGATTAGCCTACTTATGTATTCCTGCTGTGTGCATGTGGCTGAAAAAGTACTGAACCCTATCAGGATGGCTGCCTCTGGGCACAACATTTATAACTCCACCAGGGATTTAAGCCAGTGACTTTCCATTACAAAATGCCATACAGAGCATTCTTTAAACATTCTTTATGGGGGCAAATTATCTCACCCTGAGTCAAAGCATTCAATGTTTAGTTTCTGTCATTCAGTGAATTTCAAGTCTCTTTTGACTGCACGCTGACTCACATGAGTTAAGGCAGATGCAAGTTAGTGTGCATTCAGAAAATGGTGGAAAATTAAAATCTAATATCATTAGATGGTGTGCAGCAAACCTACAAGTCGACAAAGTTGCAGTGATAACTTCAGCCGTCCCTTCAAAAGAACTGTAACTTACCTAAAGCAAGAATATGCTCTCCCCCTCTCTGGCTCCGTAGTGTGTGATGTCCTTTCATTCATAAGTCCTAGTGAGTTATTCAACCAGCACAGACATCTCTCCCTTCATCACTTAAAAGCTGAGGCTACTATGGCCTGCAGAACCTACAGAAGAGCAGCAGGCTGTGTGGGTGCAGGAGTGGAGCAGAGAGCAGGTCTATCAGATGAACATGATCCACACATTGTGTCTCGGGATTGCATCCAGCAACTTTATTACGTTACTAAGCTGGCATCACCTCAGGGGAATTAAGCAGGCTGCTCTGGGGGAGGAGTCACAAAGTTTGCTTGCTGAGCAAACAGTAGCACTGGTTGCACAAAACGCAGCCACACATAGATTGAGTCAGTCTCAGCATCTTAGTCATGTCAGAGCTGAAAACATAGTGGAATTAGCGCCATATTCATAGAATCACTTACATAGATTGCAGAATTACACACAAAAAAATGCACTTTATTTCACAATACCTTATTGCATGTCTCTCTAAGAAAACAATGAAAAGATGTTTTAGCTATGTTAGATATGGTAATTATCAGGACAGAATGCTGGATTGTGCAGTAAATCAAATGTTGAAATGATCATGTACTTTAGTATTTCTCATGGTATTATCAAGCATCACTGCGGTGCATCGCTCAATTAAGTAACGTAAACCTCAAAAAGGGACTATGCTGCATGTCAGCTAGGCTACATTCATCACTCTAAGTTTTGCTGCTAAGACATTTCCTCATGTGAAATGTTGAATTAATTGTAGTGCTGCTATTTTTATTCAACTTGGAGGGAATTCTTCTTTTTCCAATAAAAGTATGTGCTAATTATGTTTATCCCACACACACACACACACACACAGGTTGTTGGTAAGAGATATCTTGCTCCGTTCTTTTGCTGAAGTCATCTTGTTACTGTGTAACAGGTAGGATCTGAGAATAAACCTCAACAAAGGCCTGGTTTAGCAATCTCTTGATATAGAGTCATCCTGGTATCAGATTTAGAAACTGCTTTACAGCCCTGAGCAAAGAGAACCGCTGGTTTCACAAAGTGCAGCCACACATTGATTGAGTCAGCCTCAGCATCTTAGTCATGTCAGAGCTTTGAAAACATACTGGAGATAGCATAATATTGAAGAGAACTACACAACATATTTGCATTTTATCTCAATAAGGCATCTTACTGCATGTCTTTATAGGAAAACAGCGTAAAAATATTATAGCAATGTTATTGTCATGTTGCAGGCGATGCAGCATAAGATATGGTAACAATAGTGATATGATGCTGGACCGTGCACTAAATCAAGACATGTTTATGTACTTTTCTTGAGTATTTTTCACAGTATTATGAACCATCGCTGAACTACATCACTACATCTGCTAATTGATTAAATTTATTTCACAGCTATCAAGGTTTCACACTATATATGTCATTTCACTAATTCAATTAAGTGACATAAATCTCAGAAAGGGGCTATGCTGCATTACAAATCGGCTACTTTTACTTTTATTCCTCCAAATTTGCTGCTGAGACAGTTACTGATGTAAAATGTTGAATGAATTGTGGTATTGTTATTTTTATTGAAGTTGTAGGACATTCTTCCTCTCTATATATACATACACACACTTAGTATGCGGTCATTATCTTTATCCGTTTCACACAAATACCAGGTTCTTCCTGGGAGATAATCTTTCTCTGATCTTCTGCTGAAGTCATCTTGTTACTTTGTATTAGGCAGGATCTTAAAATGAACCTCAGCAAAAGTCTGGTTTAGCAATCTTTTGGTATAGAGTCATCCTCCTATCAGATTTGGAAACTGCTTAAGAGCCGTTTAAAACCACAAACCTCAGGTTTACTTCGGTGTGAGGAAAAATGAATTTCCACATTTCCTTTTTATCTGGATCAAGTATTTAAGGGTTTGTACATTAGCAAACAAAGAGAGACACACGCATATTACTTTTTCCTCATTATGAGTTTCATGGTAAGCTCTGAGAGATAAACAATGAGAAACAAAACATGTTATGGTTAGGGTGATCAAACCAGCAGTATCCATGTTGGATCCAGAGATCACTGTCAGAAAAAGTGTTTTTAACTGCATGTTTTCATCACTGTCATTCTCTGTTTGAAAAGACCCAATAAACACATTCATGTAGTGAAAATATTATTATGCGATACATTAATGGTTTGAAACATTTTATGGGAATGACTAAAATTATTTAACTATTTAGTAATTTCAACTATCCACATTCAAGGTGGATTATCACAGGAAGGAACTCAAACTGCCTCAGACCGAAAAGCACAGTGTCCTTTTTTTATTTATTCAGTTTGAGTGCTAAATTAACATAGATCGTCAGGAAATGCAAAGATCTGAAGTGCTACATAAGTTTAACTGTACATAAGGTCCCATGTTTTCATTGGTCTGCAGTCAGCATTTCAGGCCATAGTTCACTAACATTACAGCCTTTTTGTGTGTAGCTCCCTTAGATGGAAACGTCAAACGTGTGAGAACTGCCAAAGTCAAACTATTTTAGGTGAGAGATCCTTTTAAAAATAATTCTGCCTCTAAGTCACACATTCAACCTGCAACACAGCTTTTGCTCTCAACCATTCTCCAAAGGTCAGACCACTTTCAGTAGCCTTGAGCAGTTCCACCAGAGTCTAAACTAAACTCAGGTTGTGCCTGGACATTTTATCAGAAACAGGTGAGCTGCACTGAAGTGAATGTCAACACACAAGTACAGCATCACACTTGAACACATTTCTTCCAGAACATTTGAGCTGCATTTGTGCAATTTCTGTATTTTTGTTTTATCTGACAAAGTAAAACAGCAATGCACAAATGACTCTGCGCCCTCGGGGATACCGCATTTTTCTCTCATTCTTATTCTACGAATCCAATGGTATTTGTATGAACAAATGAGATGCTAAATGTATGCAGTCTACCTAAAATTACATCCAGCTTGAAAGCATTATCACTTTATTGTGATTTACTCTCTGGCAATAATCCTGCTTCTTGTGGATACTTGTCACTTTTCTCACAAGCTGTATGAAAAACATATAAATAGACCAGGTCATATTTTGGCTACATAAATATAAATTTTCATATCAGACACAAAAACACAGAATTTTGTAAGTGATAACAGCCGCCTCATATTACAAATGTCCATAACAATTTTAATAAATGTTATATAAAAAAAAGATGTAACAATTTGTAGAGTGCTGCGAGAGGAGGTTGATCTTCTTTTTTTAATAACTGTGAGCATAATAAAACTGGTTGTCTGGCCTAAAGCACCACATAAATTTAAACTAAGAATGATATCGAACCTCTGACACAGCTCCAACTGTCTGAAGTATCTGTCCAGGATGAAGCGTTGAATTTAGTCTTGGAACTGATCTCTGATGCAGCCAACAAGATATTTTCCTGCCTATAAATAAATAAATTTTAATGTCCAGATCATAAATCAACAAGAAAATTTTCATTCAGGAGGAAGCTGCAATGGTGAGTGTCCCTGAACTGATCCACAAGCACCGTGTGTTCAACTTTTTGAATGAGAAAACTCAATGATGCATTCAATAACAATGCAGGTGAGTTTATTCTGAAAGGACATTCCTTGGAGTTTTCATTGGTTAATATTTGCTCTAAAGATCCTTAATGCCCCCCTTAGACCAACACAAGAGTTCTGTTTCCCATCAAGCAACAGGAAGGTCAACAGGAAAGTGAAGTGATTTTGAGATAAGATAACGGCGAGCCAGTGTAGCATTAAGACAGAAATAGAAAGTCATGAAAGAAACGAACAAAATTTTTCATCAATTTGTTTACATTATTAGTGCCAATCATGTAACACACACAGCAGCAGCTTTCTATACATGCTGGATTCAATACCTTGTTACTGATCATTATGGTGTAAACAGGATATTTGGAATAAATAACGCAATTCTACCATTGAAACCAAATCACCAACAATACATTTTTATCTGGGGGAAAAAAAAGAAGGCTCATGAAACACTGAAGTCTCTATTTTTGTATCCTGTCTAAACTAGACTCTTGGAAAACAGGCAAAATGGATTTAATATAATATTTTATGAGCGTGACTATGCAATGATTTACCAGACTTAATGATGCATTCAGTGATGATTTAACTGGCTTAACAATGTCAACACAATAGTTATGTTCCCCATAAAGAAATGTGAAGGTAAAAAGGGAAGTGGTGGTGATTTTGGGATAACTATGTAGCCCAATGTAGCATTAAAAAAGACAATTAAAAAAGAAGATTACATTTTGTTCAAATGGCGTTCTTCTTTATTTCTCCATTGTTGGTTTCTGTCTTTGTTGCTTTCTTATCTGAGCTAACATGACATTGAGGTTCCAGCACTCCAGTTTAAAGAAGTCAGAAGCTAAATACAATGACGTAAATACAGTGACCTACGTTTGTCCTCCCTGTGAGCACCAAAACATTTCTGACCAAACACACACACACACACACACTTACTCAGATTTCACACTCGTATGCAGTAACGTGTCAATATCAGTTAAGAGATTTACATAAATGGATGACTGATTTGTTGTGGTGTAAGACCAAAAGCTGGCTAATACTCAACCTTTGCTCTGGATACTTAACCTGCTCTATCGGGGCACTGGGTTGTTAGACGGTAACTTCTTGAATTTCAACATGTAGAGGTGCAGAGAGGATATCATGGATATATACTGCAGACAACTGCACATCAGAGTGAACCTGATCCCTCCTGTGATATTTTAAATTACAGGAGCAAAGTATTTTTAATCATCTAAAGACAGATATTCTGTAGTCTTAATTTAGATATAAAGGCCTAGTCTGGAAAAGAAGGAAGATATATTACGGTCACCTATTGGTTTTCCCCACCAATACTAATTTATGTCCTCCTGAAGTTCAGTTAAACACAAGAGTATAGAGTAATGTATTGTAATATAAACACCAGCACCGGGCATGCATTTATACCATTAAACACAGCATGTGCAGCATGCAAAAGGTGACAATTATGCATGCACTACACTTTTATTTACAGTGGTAAATATGGCCATTAGGCTTGTACATTTTACATTGAAATTTAAATTTACACTCTATACAAACTTGAATATTAATGAGCTATATAAATCGTTATAAAGCAGCTAATCAGAATCATGTGGAGTTCTTTTCCTGGATCCTGTTTATATAAGTTCCTCCAGGCATCTCACACACATCAGAGGAGTCTTTTCTTTACTAATTAAAGGCTTGCCTTAGTTCTTCAGATTTGCATGCATTTAAATTACATTTGAGTCAATTAATGTTGTTGATACTGTTTGAGTTCTGTTTGATTAAAGAACTGTCCTCCAGATTAGCTTGTTTAGTTTAAAGTGATGCAATTTGTTTAAAGGGAATTTTCAATGTGCACTGAAGAGCAATGTGTTAATTTGGCACTTTTCATCCTTTTAGAGTCATTCTGTGAGCTTATCAATTTGTCATCATTTTGTCCAAATACATAAGTGTCATTGGTATTCACAGTCACATCGAAAGATGCACACATATCTATCATTAAATTGAATTGAAGAATTAAATGCCCAAATGTTCAAATTGAAAAGAAATCCACACCCACATAATCAGTGATATTATGTTTTTCATTTTTCACTCCCCGCTATATCTGTGGAGTTTTACCAAAGCAGCACACAGAGCAGACTCTCTGTTATAACAAACATGTTTTCCTTGCTGAGTAATACTGCTGTGCTTCATTAGACACAAGCTACCTTTGTGCCTTTGTTAGCACTGCACCATGCCAAGTTTTCTACATGCCACAGTGAAGAGAATCCCAGCACTGTTATATAATATATAGACCTGACAAGGAGCCAAATGACTGACAGCACTTGTTAAAGGGTTGATTCTTATTGAAGTAAATGAGGCAAATAGGCAAATCGGCCTTTGAAAGCTGATTTGACCTTTGACACAGAGGGAAAAACAAGCTGTTAACTGTAAAGGCCTTTTTTTCCCCATCATGCATTCATGCAAGGGGATGGTACAGCTAGCATGCATCCACCATGCGTGTCACCAGAATCACTTGTCAGTGGATGATTTCTTTGCTAGAAGGTTAAAGGAGTAAATTGGCATTACAGCTGGAGTATGCTAAAGTGCCATAAATCTGTCATACTGTTATGGTTAATGCAGGTGTAATGGATGTGAAATAGGGTTATCAGTCTTGTTGTATAGGAGCAGTACCAGTGGGCTTAATGAGCTCAGCATACACACACACACACACACAGATCCATTGCCTGTATTGGGCTTCACCTTTGATCATAAAATTATTACAGTGTTTGTGTAACTGTCATTGTATTTGTTCATAGAGGCGATTATGCCTTTGCACGGTGTTTCATGTATGGCCTATATTACAGCTAGAGCATGTGAATGAATGTGCCAGAACTGGCTGTGACTCAGAGGATTCCCCTGGTAGAGATCTGCTGGGTCCAATTCACCACTTAAACAATGAGTGTATTGCATGATATAGCAAAACTTGTTCATGAGGAAAACTTTAGTTCCTACACTCACACATTCAACTTGGAGCAACACATAACCAATGTACCTTTTTGAAATAAAGAATTCAACTGTTAAGGCTCTGCATGTTCTATTTCTCTGCCTACGCTGCTAAGGCTGCATCATCTTCGCTGCTCCTCAGTATTTCATCAGCCCCATCTCCAGGCTCTGATTCTAGTCTCCAAGCGGGGGAAGATTTTGTTACAGCCATTGCTCTACACAGGCTTAAATATCGTGCCACAGGAAGTAATGGCATCAGAGCCGAACTGCTGAAAATTAACTGCACATATTAATTTTGCACGTATCAATAAAACTTCACCCTCTGTGTCAGAGGGTCAAACTGCAATTAGTTCCACTTCCTAAAAGTCTGCACAAATCCCATAGGCCCCAAAACACACACATTTTCTCTCTCTCTTACTCACTTCTTTTTTCTTTTGTTTTGCTCTCCCTTTTTCTCCTTTTCTCTTTGTTTCTCTCAGAAGCTCTCAAAAGACCTTGAGATTATAGTGCTGTTGGACAAAAACAACTTGTCAAGATCCCAGTGTTTTCTGCTGTGGGGAGAGGGCACATTCCATGTAAGCTTCATTACTCCTATTCAATCACCCAGAGAGTATACCCATATTTTCTACTTGGGATAACTACAGCAAAAGACATCATTGCTTGGGTCGAAATTTAGAGATAAAAACACTGGCATCCTTTTTTTTTCTCAAGCCGGCAGTATTTCACCCAGAAAAACATGTTTAAGCATAACATAAACATAATTTAGCCACTGTTGCTAACCAGAAAACCAACAACACAGATAAATATCAGCAATAGGAAATGCTATTATTTGTTATCAAGGTTAGAAATCCTTTTAGTGAGGGCATTAATTTTACTTTCCTCAATTTCCCCAGAGTGCCAACAAATCCCACCACCAGCCAAAGTGAAATATCCTGCTCCTGAAGCCTAAGTCTGGCTGCCATTCACTGGTCACTTAATTCACGGCAGATGAGAAACAGTGCGACCATTGTGCACTTTGATAGTCATCACAGGGTTCTGGAGGCTCAGCCTAATTTCCGCAGACTTAACATGCAACTTTACATGCACACACAACTACAGATGGCTTAAAGGGTTTTTGCTATAATCACAGTACTACAGAGAACAGATAACTATTGTGATTTGGGCAGTGGCTCACAAGATTGTTGGATTTTAGTCTCCACTTTCATCGAGACATGCAGGACAGGAAAAAGGTTTAGCCTTGATAAAAAATTACAGAAAATGCCCCTGGTGGAATTGCACCAAAACATGGAAAGAATCTATTGTATCTATGTAAAATTGCATCCAGTGTACATTCGTCGGCTTCTCGGTCCACTAATAGATTACTTGGCCTGAACATACACTACTCTTGTGTCATGTGATTATACCTCACGCCACAAGGGTCCTTCACAGGGGGAAAAAAAAATAAATCACATCATCTTCAGCATAAGTCATCATCACCTGCTGGGGATTTGATTTTAAGACCCAATTTATCTCCCTCTCTGTCTCACTCAATCCTGTTCACTTCAAAGTGATTCAGCGGCTTGATAATAATTTTTCATGGCATACTGTTATAGAATATTAACAAAAAATTTATACACATATTAGGACAACAAATGAAGGCCTCCAAATATGTGAAACTCATCAATGGAATTCCAAATATTCAGATGCAGAACAGTATTTTGGCAAGTTTATTTATCTGAGCATTGACAAACAAGCAGTTTCACTCTCACTAACACAAACGCTTTCACCCCGAATTCCACCTCATGTTGCACAGTTCACAAAATGTGACACACACAGCAGCATTCTAAGTTTTTAATATCCTGCCATACAGACTTTTGTCACAGCATCATTTTAAACTGCACGGCGATCCGTCTAAATGAGTTTGTCATGTCTTCATTTCAGTACATTTGTGAAGTGACATTGCCTTTTGGCCCCTACACTTCCTGGAAAAAACAGGCTCTCCAAGGATGTCCCTGCTCTCTTTAGGTCAGCTTATGATGTCCCTCACAGTGAGCAAAGATCATAAATATCTTGCCTTCACAGCAACTTAGAACTGTTAATGGTTTTGTTAGCATCTTTCCTTTTTTGATTTCAGCAGAGGGTGGGCACACTGGAGGGGAACGAATTGTTCTGTGTTGTGGGAGGGCCAGTGTGAGTAAACACTGATACTGTAATTCCAGAGCTTTCACACAGTATCAACAGACACTCCTTCAGACAGTTACATTAACCATCCGGCCTCTTGTTACTTCCCACCAAGGAATTTCACTTTCTAACCTCCCAGTGTGACACTTTCTGTGATGGATGTTTTTTTTTTTTTTTTTTTTATAAAATACTACATGTCCAAACTGGCGGGATGAAGTCCATGTTTTTCCTAAATAACAAATACTTATTTCAAGTATGGTATGATAGTGAGCGTCTGGCTTTCTTCAGTTTCTGTGGTCTACTGTCTGAGGCCCAGTAGTAGAATAAGCATTCAGATGCTCTTCATAAATAAAAGCACCAATATTATGATGTAAAACTCTTCATTACAAGTAAAGGTTCTGAATGAAAACATCTCACAAGAAAAAAATTATGGCGATAAGCAAAAAGTACTTGTTTTCAGAAAATTGCTTGTGTGACTATCACTTCTAATATGAATACTGATGCACCGGTGCATGAACAGAATTTGAATGCTTCAGCTCTTTACAGTTCCTTACTTTAGCACAGTAGTTCCCAGCTTATCCTACAACGTATCATATCTTGTGATTCTTTGTTAGCAAATATAATTTATGAGGTAGGAGCAAAAAAAAAACCATAGGTATGTTGCATACATTTATTTCTCAGTATTACTTCTTCATAAATGATATCCCTAATTCATCCATTTCATACAACAGGAGGAAGCCAGAGTTCAAAAAACCCACACAGGCACAAGGAGAACATGCACACTCCACACACAAAGGTCCAGGCCTGGGAATCAAACAGAGAACCTTCTTGCTGTGAGGCAATGATACTAAGCACCATTCCAGCATGCCACCCCCTATTTATCAAAAATAATATAGAATAATTATTAGAATTTATTTGAAATTTTTCAAACTTGCTCTGGAAAATTTCTGAGTTATGGAATAAAACAGAAAACAGATCAAAACCACTCAGCCAATAAGAAAAGGGATAATCCAACCAAAAACAATACAGCCACAAATTAACCTAATAGAAATCATATAATAAAAATGCAATTAGATGACTGAGCCAGGCGGAAGAATTGTTGCGCCACTAAATGCTAACACCAGTTCTAATGTTCCATGTCGGCTGGAGCAACACAAGCCTACAAAGCAAGATTTCCAAAGTTCTTGGTTTTTCCATATTCATAACTCACCTTCACTAGAATTTCTACCATTATTAACTCGGAACTAGTTCTGTGACTGCAGCACTTGTATTGGGTTAAAACAGAGCTGGGAAAACAGCCCCCCAAAAAGCTGCTGCTTGGCATTTTTACTCCACAATCGTCACATGGATGAAGCACCTGAACTTACACCAGAAAGACCTAAAAAGCTGCCGATCATAACTTCAAACTCAGACAAATAGACGGTGTGGGTAAACGTCGGAATGTTGTCACTGGTGTTTGGCTGCGATACTTGTCAAGCTAAGTTCAAGGGAAACCACAGCGTACACAAGCTCCAAACACTCGTGTTTGTGTCATTCTGACACATGTAGACAGAATGAACACAGTCTTTCTCATTACCAAGCCTTCATGGAGACAACCTGTCAAGTTGAAACCCATAGCATCCTACAGCTTTAACTCCCAAAGCGAAGGGAATAGGATGTCTGCCAGCATCAGCATTGGGGGGAAAAGAAAATATTTACAAGGGAAAGCATTCAAACTGAATTTTTGATTATAAACCAGCTCTTCCACAAGGTGTTAGTCCACTGGGTTCAGTTTGAGTGTACAATCGGCTGTTAATTCTGCTAGTCTATAGATTTACCTATTTCACTAATATGGCTGAATTGAGAGCAGGATATTTCTCCGTAACACAAGCATCAGTTACCGTTTGCACGATTCATCATTGATGAGTAAAAATAAATAAATAAATAAAAATCAAACAAACTTTTAAAACAAAAGAATATGACAGCTGGAAGTCCTCCAACAAGCTCCTATTTTTTTTAACCAACGTAATCAATATGTTTTTATCACGTGCTGTTGAGTTTGCCTCATTTTGACCATTGATCCACATGTCAAGATGCTCTAGTATAGACAAAAGTCAGCAAACGAAACACATACAAATGACTGTTAACAGCGTGAAAATGTGGGAATAGAAAGTCAAAGCGTTCGTGTCGGCTCAAGCTACTGATCATTTATGTCCATGCGTTATGATAAGGCAACCAAATGAAAGAATATATGTAATGTCTACATAAATATCTGCAATTTTCACAGCATATTCATACAAATTTCACACTGAGTTCATGTTTTACTCCACAACACACTGCCCTTATCAAAGTGCAAGTAGCAACTAAAAACCTTAAAGCTTGTCATTGTACGAAACATCTTGAAGACATCAAAGCAAAGAAGGAATAACATAATTTATTTACACCAGAAATGTTGCCAGATAGCACTCTGCCAAAGCCCCAAAGACTTCCTTTATTCTTCTTCACCAGCTCTGAGTATAAAATGTCACACTAGCCTGACTACTGAAGGCGACGTACAGAGAAACTCGACAGAATCCTACACCCTCTCTGCTCCATACTGCTGCAATGGCCGATGGGGGTGACAGGGAACCCCCTAAAGAAAGCATCAGTGTGTTGTGTATAACCTGACGCACAACCCCTGATCCAAAAGAAAAAAATCACCCAATGATGCTGTCAGTTGATTTTTTTTTTTTTTTTAATGTCCTGGGCAAACTGAAAAACTGAAGAAAAAGAAGTACAGAATAAGAAGAATTCAAGCTGAATGCAAAAATGGAAATAAAAGCAGGCTGTATGCCAATAGAGTGGCCGTCCTGTCTGTTTCATCCCTAACAAGAACAACAAGAGCATGTCTTTTGTTTTGTTTTGTTTTTTTACAAAAAATGTCTCAAATAGGGTCCAGTGGTCCCTGTTCCCATTAATGAAATGAACTATTTGGGTGCACCAGGCATAATATTCATTGATGCACTCCTTTGTTAGTCACTAATAAATTTGCTTCTTGTGGACAGCATTGCTTCTTTAGCCCCACTGCCAAGCACATCCTCTTAATTGTACTCATGTTCACCCATCCAGCTCAGTCCTTGAAACATTTTATACCTCTTCATTTTCCCAAAAATAGTCTGCCATTGGAATTGGGCCTGCAGAAAGAAACCTATCATTTCCTTATTTCATCTGTCATCTTGTTGATAGAACAGAGAGCCTCCTGGTGGCCTGAAAGGGCAGCCATGCCCAGACAGACAGCGGAAAAGCTGTAAATCAAATGGCAACAAGTTTCCTATTACACCAGTGATGAAACAAACAAGTACATCAAAGGCAGATTAATAATAGCAGGAGAATAAAAAACACAGGACTGTAATTAGGTCAAATTTAAATCCACTGTATAATGCACGTTTTATTTTATTCTTCATTTACACGTCACCACATGACACTTGACAAAGCTGGCGACAGTTTGCACCATCACCACACTTCCCCTTTACAATACATAAACCTTAACGTGTAGATGTTTACATGGAGAGTGTACACCATACATAATTCTGATATATATGTTAAATACTCATACTCAATGGGGCCCCCCCCCCCACACATACACACACACAAGATGGTTGACAGTGAGCCTCATAGTCTTTTTTTTTTTTTTTTTTTTTTTCCCCCAGTACTGATGCAGGTGCAGTATGGTGCCTCCGGATGGAGCCAGTGTGCTTTGAAACGCAGCAATAGCTGCCTACTGATTCGACACAAGCCCACTATTTTATCTTCTGAGTGACAACCCTGGTGGCATTATATAATATTAACTTAATGGTAGATGTTCTGTCACAGTGTGAGTTCCCTGCCAACGCTCTGTCGCTATTCATCTTTTTTATCAGTCCTGTCCCTCCATCACCAGGGAAAAGTTTGCCTATAAAAATTATGACGGTAGCTTTGCAGTTGTGTCAAAATCCCTGCTTATGTTATCTCAAATGTACAAAAATAGTGGCTAGCTGCACTAAAACCATGGCTGGAGAGGTGATATGTATACCTCTGTATTGTAATTGTATTAGTAGAGCGCAGTAAACTGGCACTTCTGTGAATTTCAATTCCAAAAACAAGATGGTTGCTCGAGAAAAAAAAAAGAAAAAAAAGAAAAGAAGTCAGCTGTGTGTTCATTTAACAAGCTGTTGCTTTTGGGGCATTGTTAGGTGAGCTATCTGGAAAGCCTTAAAGTTTTATAAGGCAGTTCCTTTACTTTTGCCATCCAGACACTACGTCCAAGGCCACCACTGTTTGTTATGTGACAAATAAAGTAAGCACTGGGCAAACAAGCACCATCACACTGTGGTGAATGGGACACCGCCCACACTGAGGAGGCACTTTGACATCTCAGGAAATATGCTTATTAGCTTCCTTGTCAAGTGTTATATTAGAAGCTCAATACTAGTCTCTTTTCTGTGAGGTAAATATAATGCTGCAGTCAGGCTGGTTAGCCTAGCCTACCACAAAGACTAAGGATTAAGGGGATACACCTTTCCCTGCTTCTGTAACAGAAAGAAATGTAAAATTCTCATTTCAACAAGATATTCCCGTGTTGCATGTACTAGACTACTTGTTACTGAATCCTGCCAAGAATGAGCCCATAGCATAATGCCTCGTGGAGTTATTTTCACACTTCTGTTCATTTTCTACGGACTAAACGAATGAGATATTTATCATTCTACGAGTGTTACTAGGTGGATTTTCTAATCGGTGGACAGACCAGGCTGGCTCTTTGCTAAATAAAATGAACAGGCTGTTCGGGGTAGCTTACTGTACAATAAAGACATCTAAGCATGAAAGCAAATAGGCGTTTTTTGCCAAATGTCAAATTAACCAAACTAGTGAGATAATGTTTTCCCTGTACTTAATAATGTAACATGAGACGCTATCTGCAGCAGATTCAGATGGACCCCCTCGCCCTTATGCCTGACTTCAAACTGCATAATTGCTAGTCCACAGTGAATGTTTGGAGAGCATGCATAGGAAGAATATTTCCCTAAGGTGACACATAGCTGATGGAGAACAAAAGTGACATTTTTTTCCCCACATGCTTCAGCTGCCACATAAAAATTACAGAAACAAAGTTTTCTATGATGATGCAACTCTCGCAGCATCAGCCATAACACAGAAAGGGTCTTTACACATAAAGTTTGATCCGATATGGAGAAGTTTGTACTGTGAACCACTCTGTGTTTGTATTTATGGTCAATTGGTCAAATTTTCCAGGTGTTATTATTATTATTACTTTTAGCTGCTCTACACTCAGGTACCACACTCCCCAGTAAATTTTCAGATTATTGATATTTTTGTGTAGGCATCAGTACATGCAGAGGGCTATACAACATGTGCTTGCATGCCGCTGTGAGGCTGGAGGAGGTGGCTGAGTTGTGACTTTGAACAATGGAACTGTAGAAATAGGATGTTTTTAGAAGGTTGAAAGTAGTTTTGTTTAAAAGAATAGGAACTGAGGAATTGTTCCCTTGTGTAAGTGGATGTGACAGCTCTCACCCAGGAGAGCACTTGAGCACACACTGAGCACACACTAGAGGCCAGCAGGGCCACCTGTCACGCAGATCTGTGACTAAAGAACTCTATTAGTGAACAGGAACCCCAGGGTCAGATACACGCACACACACATGCACGCGCATCTGTGCGCACACAGGAACGCACGCACACAAATCCAACATGCAAACGAATGAAAGGGGCTATAAATGCAGAGTGATTAGGTAAGAAGGCAATAAATATGTTGAAGGATAAGAGAAGAGTAGATTGACAGTCCAATTTAATATTAATGCTCATTTTAATGATCCCATTCTTTATATTACATCCTTCTTGTCACTTTGGGTCCGCAATATCATTGCTCAAAAGAGCCCATTCTCACTTTACATGATATACTGTACACAGAGGTTGTGAATGCCAGTGAAATAACATTTTCTCCTTCATACATACTAGGTGGTGCATGACCGTGTTTCACTCTGTCCACAGTACATTTGGCATATGCCAATTAAGGAGATGGATTTGCAGTAAAACATACTGCCACAGTTTATTTGAAAAGATAAGGTGGCATGAGTGTTGAAATAAAAACGATCTATATTTCTAATGAGCTTCAGCTTGGGGTGAAAGGAACACTGTAGACTTGACTCGGCCTTTGCTCCTGCATGTTTGCAACTTTTCTTTCCCATTATGTTGTCTAAAATAATTACCTGTCAAAAACTGTTTGTATATAATATAGGTTTCTTCATGTGCAGAGAAACCCTTCTGGAATAGAATAGGCGGAGGAATTTTCCACGCTGTCACTCTGTTGTGGTCAAATAAAATAATCAAATTTGACACTGCCGCATCCTCTGAAAAATCCCGACAAGTTGGGCTGTCAGGGCTCTTTTGCTTGGTTCTTGTCCTTGAAGCCTTTTGTCATTTTTCAACCTCTTGCCTCCTCCCTCCGGAGCCAGTAGTGGCGATGTTTGATTTTTAAATGGCTCCTGGAATAACATCCATGAAATCAGGGATGATCGTTGCTGTCTCTCAAACCACTACCTCCCTCATTACCTCCCTATTTCAGCCTCTCACGTGATGCTGCCTAGCTGATCCGAGGAGAGAAATTCACTGGAACAGGTGGAGCTCTGGACCATATCCCATTAGTGAGCCTGCCAAAGGCCGGTCCCTGTAGGGGTAAACCCTCCTCTTCATGCACCATAGGCATGAGATACTGTATATAGACTCAAATTTGTGGGCCAAAACCTGCTTCTTGGGCAAAAAATAAGGAGAGGGTGATGAGCATGTAAATCACAGCTTTCATTACTTTTAATGAAATCTGTAAAAGACACGGCGCAAATTTTTTTTTTTTTCTGTGAGGAATGTACTTAGCCTAGAAACATTCACAGGAGAGTCATTTGCAATGACAATCAGTGGCTGAAATATACTGTAGGCCTGTTAATATATGTGTGGGGAGGTACGTGTGAAGGGCAGACATGGCTCTGACTTTGGCTTTGATGGGCTCTGTTGTTCGCCCCTGGCTTCATGACTCTTCCCACAATGGCAACACATCAGAGCAAAACTCTCCGTTCTATACATAGTACAAGGAAATAATGTCATAACAAATGAGAGCCAGTGTGCGCATTGATCTGATAAGTTTTCTGCCTCTTTTTATTTAATTTTGTTACAATAATTTAAACCACTTCACACAAAGACAAAGAAATTGATATGTTGTTGTTTTTTATTTTAAACAACCAAGACAGTTTGTGCGAATGATGCGTGTTTTAAAAAAAAAAAACAACAACAACAACAGAGAATGAGGAAATATTTTAAATGGGCTATGCCCTTTGAGCAACTCATTTTAATTCTAAAATGAACAAATATGCTTATTTCATCTGATAACCTTTTTTTTTTTTTTTTTAACTAAACAGCAAACATTTCAGCACTGGCTGTTGCAGTTGAAATAAAAGTAAAGAAAAGGTCCTCTGAAGAGCTGCACCATCTGGGAGACTTGCATAAGTAAATACTCCCCTCTTTTATTACAGGATCATTTCCAAAGTCTACATCAACTTTTTACTTAGCACAGTACTAACGCTATTAGTCTAATAGCTGATCCAACACAGTGGGACTTATTTCAAGTCAGTGGTCAGATTTAGTTGAGATATCAAAAGTGATTTGGAAGCCATCTTGAAATTTGATTAGGTTGACAAGTTTTGTTATACACCCGATCATGCAAGAAGCTTTTTTGCCATTTTTACAATCTTTGACTGCTACTGCTAAACCTATAAAGCCCGATGGATGGTTTGTTTGACCTGTGCACACTGTCTAGCGCTTCAGTGGTTCGTGGTGACTGTTTCTATTATGAAGAATTGCTGCTGAATTTTGAAAGTGACATTTTCCCCTAACTTGTAGTCAACAGTGGTTCATTTGTAAATATCAATTTGTGGCCTAATAAAAGACACCTGGGGCAGCACGGCAGAATAGTGGTTAGCGCTGTTGCCCCACAACAAAGACATTGTGGGTTTGATTCCTGGGCCTGGCCTTTCTGTGCAGAGTTTGCATTTTCTCCCCTTGCCTGCGCAGGTTTCCTCCCACCGTCCAAAGACATCATGTTTGGGTTAACCGGTGACTCTAAATTGTCTGTAGGTCTGACTGAATGTGAGTGGTCGTTTGTCTCTGTGTGTCTCTGTATGTTGGCCCTGTGATGGACTGGTGACCTGGTCAGGGTGTACCCTGCCCTTGCCCAATGTGAGCTGGGATTGGCTCCAGCACCCCCCACGACCTGGAAATGGATAAGCGGTAGAGGCTGAATGAAAGAATGATAAATGACACCTGGTATCTGTGGGAATTCATTTATAGTAGTGCAAAAGTCGGCGAGTATGTGAGGTGGATATTTTCCTGTCTCCAGTTTGGCTGTAGCAGTACTGAAACTCACTCTTTCCTGAGGTAATTTGACAACTTGTTGAGAGATAGGAGAGTGAGAGAAGAAGCAAAAAGATCACAAATGAAGCCAGCAGACATGTTGCAGTGGCACAAATACGCTCCTGCCTCTTCAGGAAAAAGAATATCAGTGTGGCACATTCAGTGCCGAGTAGTCCTGTCAGGTTGTACACAGCAACACTGTTCATTTGAGTTAGCTAAGTATCCTGTTCCTCTCATGCCACTTTCTCGCTGCCTGGAACTGAACGCTCTTGAAAGGCTATGAAAAATTTATCCAAGTTAGACTCCTGGGTGCCATGCTGAGCTGGAAAGCTGCTTGAAGAAAAGGCAGTCTAATTATTCTCATCAAGGGAAGAGGCTATTATGTATTTACAGTAAATTCCAAGAGAGCAGAGTCACTAAGTATCAATAATACCTTACCCCTTCATGACTTTATCTGCATTAAAACTTTACACACATGGTGCATTTAGAAAGAATTCTGAGCATTTTTTCACATTAAGCTTCCTTATGACGCAGCTTTATACTGGTGCTGAAAGAAGATAAAGTCAAATAAAGGAAAGATTTCAACCTAAGTATTCACAAGGTGCCTGACACTTCTCATGATCAGCTATTAGATTACACCTTAGCTTTTATAGCAAACAAAATACATATCAAAGCAAATTGCAAACCATGAGGTCAAAGGAAGGTGTGAAGCTGTAAATTTGAGGATGCCTTCCAAAGCAATCCTGCTGCACTGAAAGTCCCCAAAAACACAGTGGCCTACATAATTACTGAATGAAAGTATTTTTTTATTTACTGGTGGGCAATAAATGGCAACATAATGAAAAATTACAAGCAGTTTGGATACTTTCCAAATTTCTCACCTTCTTTTCATAACTGTCTGACATTCTCATGCAATACATTACTAGTATGATGTTGTTGCAAAAGTACCCACCTCAGTCCACAACAGAAAGGTGTAATGCCCTTGAACAACAAGCATTTCTGGACTGAACGTGTTGCTTTATTCTTAAGGCAGCATTGATAACTAAGGTTTCAGCTCATGATTCGGAAAATAATGGGGAATGTCAGCATTATAATAAGAAAGTTCCATCTCATTTTTCTTGACCTTTTGTTTGCATACTCCCTCAGAGTGTGTACTTTACAGCAAAATCAATACGAGCATCACGGCACTCTTTGTTCTATGTCCACAACAATGGTAGGTGGCTATAGACTGTGCTTAGTATATTATGTATCTCAGTTCACTCATTTGTTCACATCTGGAATGAGCAGATGAAAAGATTTTTGTCTCTAGTCTCTGCTCATGAGATAAATTGATAGTTCCCAATTGTTCAATAGTACTGGAACTACTTAAACGTACACATATTCTCCTAAACAGACAATAACTGTGCACAGAGTAAAAGTTAACTCCTCATTCATCTGTTGCTAAGTGCTGTTGAAAGTGCTGATGATAACACAGCAATTTACTGTAGCAGAACACATTTATCTAGCCTTCTGTGAATGGAAATCTTTAGTGCTGCTACTAATGCATAGAATTATCTGAAATCATAAACTTGAATGTGTTCAATGGGTGATAAATCTTTTTTTTCTCTCTTTTTGGTTTGACATTTACCATCAGGTTGTACAAAATTTCCGCCAGTTTCCCCAAAACACAACCATGACACACAGTGTGTTAGATTTCTGTGTTACATTCTGCGTTACGTTTCATGAATCCTTGACATTCTTGTAGAGTGGCCGCAGCTCTGTACAAAATGTTTAGTAGAGATTACATTTGAGAGGGAACCCCTGAATTGATAAATCATGGTGTTGCTTCATCCCACGGCTGCTTTCTGGCACTTTAGAAATTGTGTTTACCGACAGAGAGCAGTACAGCAATTGTTCAATACAAAGTGAAACCCGGACAATGGCAGGGACTTCTTTTGATCCTATCACGAAGCATAACATGACACTCCCTTGAGCCTTTCTCCCTCTCAAGGCCTGACATATGACATACCCGTCTGAAGCTGAGAAGAAGGTTTCAGGCTGACTGAGTTACGGTTAGTGATTGTAATAACTAATTAGTACTTCAGAGCAGGTTACTACAATTTCTGTCCCCATTTGATGGACCAGTTTTCACATTCATGTGATCAAATTATGCTTATCCTGACATAACATACTCATGAAAAAAACCCAACCATATTCCTTGTAAATTAAAAAACGGGTTTTGAAAGCCAGACTTTCTGTGCCTTATGTCTTTGTCTTCTAAAATTTTAACATATACCTCTCCATCCGTTTGCATTATTGGTTCATGTCTCTCATGCTCATGTTTTACTTTTATGCAATCACATCCACACACACTGTCACGCACTGCACGGCCTTGAACGTCATTGGCATCAATTTTGCACAGCCAATCTGGCATTTGGGCTGCGGAGCCATCCAGTTTTAAACATCAAAAGATTTCTGCTGAATTCAGAAAGTCATGCAGCTCCCATAAAGCGCTTATGTCATCATCAATAGAATAATTCAATCATTTTGACTAAATTTGTGCTCGTGGGCTGAGAAATGTAAGGAATACTGGAAAATTCATATTAATTTTACCAAAAAAAAAAACAAAACTGAAGCATTAGAATTAATTGTAAAGAAACATAAATCAAATACAGCTGAAGCATAAGGACACACAATGACTTAATTACGGTAGCTCTTCAGAGCTATACATTTCATACATGCTGCATGATGTGAAGAAAAATTGTGTTTTTATTATAATGTGGCAGATTTGCGTTTCTGTAATTTAAGATGGTCAGAGGAGCTTTCAAAAGTTGAAAGACTCTATTTCTTGTCTTTCCTTACATTACATGACCTCTTCCATTTGTTCAGTTCCTCCATCCTCCTCTCCTGCTACAGCATACTCTGAGCTACTTTAGAATAAAAAGCCCTGAGCTCAGTTTGTTTTAAGACATTGTCCACAGAAGTGTTGGTGGATCCGAGAGATCCCTCCTGATTTGTGAGAGGAGTGAAATCAAAGCAATATTCTTGGCTGCACTTAAGAAGCCTTCATCTGCTATAACTGACTTATCTCTTCACAGAGTGGATGACTTGGAACACTGCAGGAGGGAGTTTCAGAACAGTTACTTTTTTCATATTCCCAGTTATATAAGGTGCAATTATCTGCTATACTGTTCTGTTAGTTTAGGTTAAATTAATATTACATAATTAGGATGGATCATACCTTGTCCTTGTCCTGTAATGATGCATCCAGTCAATTTAAAAGGATGCAAGTGAACTATGCCAGCCTGAATAGATTATCACCCTGAAATACAACCCACTTCACCACGAGCTTTTTCTTTGAGCAGCATGGATTTTGAATTTTTTAAAAGCAATGCGGAATAAAACAAGGTCAGCAAACTAGCTAGCTACAGTAAATACACGAGCAGAAACTATGCCAGGCATCGCAAACAACACCACCACCAACAAAAACTGAGACAAACAAAAAGGAAGGAAGTTTTGATTGGGATTGATCACAGTGAAAACAGTTAGTGTGGTCCAAGGCTTTAGTCGATCTGGACTGAGCTCTCTGCAGGAGCCATCTGTGGCTATAACACCACAACTTCAAGCTACAGTACAGGTGGCAGGAGGAGCTGGAGTGGTAGTGCGTGATAACAGGGAATTATAAAAACTGATGGATGATGTGAACAGTGGGAATACAAAGAACAGGCAGGACAAGCATAAATGCTAGAGAACACAAAGTATTCCGTTTTAAATTTTAAATTAAACTGAAAAAGGAAACCAGCAAACTAAGTTGCATTTCAAAATTCCCACTCTCCTACAGAGGGAAACTGATAAGCCTGCAGGTTGAAACATTGTCGTGCAAACAATTACACAGTTTAATTATGTTGTGTGTGACAGACCACTACACAGCAACGAATCCAAGTTGGGTCAGACCATGTCTGGTCACCATTAAAATTAACCATGTAGCTGAGGTCATCTGCTGCCTACAGGTTGGTTGTTCTGTTACAGTTCTACAGGATACCCTCCTCCACATGATGAAAAAGGAGCAATAATAAAAAGCATTAATGACCCTGAATTAAAGAAGTACAAACACCTTTGAACATTTCTATGACTTGGTGTAGATATGCATGCCACCCATTGCCCTTGTTCCAACTATATGCCTGAAGCAGCACTTAATGCCGGGGCAGTTCCTCGCCATTTTCAGCTTTTGGATTAACATTTTTAAGCTTTGTTAATCTTTGGGTTATATGCATAACCTCCACTAACCAGGGAACTTTCTTTCATCTTTTTTTCATCATTTTTATCTGTAAATGTATGTTTTCCCCATGGAGGAGGGAGAGGCATCAGCCAAAAGGCTTCAGTTATAAATTATCCATTAATTAACTCCAGTACATTTATAAAAACGTTAATTGATGTACGCCATCACTGTAAAATAATGAAATAAATGAACAAATACATTTCCAGCTCGTGATAAAGTGAATGTTCCTCTAAATGCAGTAGACGTCAGTCACAATGAATCTGATATGCAAGGAGTGGCTCTACTTTTCGTTTCACATGAAGCACCGGGGCATCAAAGTGCAAGATGGACTAGCTGTGCTTATTGGAGAAGACAAGTCATGTTCACTTTAATTTTCCCAAACCTTTGTCAAGATGCTGGGGTACGTTCAAAGGATTCAGGTTCTCGTTTGTATTGCTTCGCTCTTTTTCTTTATTTTCTTTTTTTTGTTTTTGTCCTGCAAGATAGAGAAAAATTTACCTTGACCTTTTCAGCGAATCTGTTTGTCAACAAAAGATTAAAAAGACACATTCAAAATAGAGCTCAATAAGAGTGCCATGTGATGAAGTAATTTCATTTATTCAGTATTTTGATTTTCCTGTAACAATAAGCCAGTCCCTGTCGTACCTGCCATTAATATATTCATAGAATAGCCTTCTCTGTGCAGCTAAATATTAAAATATAACCATAATTGCTTCTGAAATTGTGGTTTTATTTGTTTAAAATGAATAATACAATGTGGGATAGCGGATACAAGTACCTTTTCATTGGTCAATATGTGCCATTTTCAAATAGTCACCGCACAAACCACCGCCTTCTAATTAGAGCTCTCTGTGCTGATTAAACCCAACACAAACTGCCCAGAAAAAGCTCTGTTACAGCCATATCAACAAATGTTACTCAATTATGGCTAATTAATGGCCATGGAACACAGAGGGAATTCGTCTCACACAATTGCAAATACTGTCTGTAAAGAAACATTTTAACCTGTAAATATCAAGCTTTATATCTTTAAATCTGAGCATTAGCTTTGCAGTGGAGCAGCAGTATTTAATCATTATAAGGAGGCCTGCTCTCATCTGTGCTTGACAAGCTTAAATGTCTTTGAACTGGATGGTTTTTCACTTCTTTTTGAACAGCTGTCAGTGTGATTTCCCAGGCCAACCATGTCAGCTCGTCACGGCACGGGGGGATGTGATCATACACAGCAAAACTAAAAGGTAAACGGTAATTTAACACACAGCATTAACTCTCCCTTTCAGCTCCACAGATGGTGCTACTCAGTCAGAAACATAAAAGCATGAACAGTATTTATAAACATAAATATTTAATAGAAAATCATGTGCTACCAACATAAAAATAAATCGGCAATTATCGCAGGCAGGGGCAGTGACATTGAAAGTCAATATCTGTTTCAAATGTTGTTTGCACCATAGATGTACTTAAAACACCACGAGCACCAGGATTAATCCTGGTGGGCTGCCACAATAGTAGGTCGGTCAAAACATCCATTAAGTTTTTACTGGGCTGCTCCATGTGCCTGTCATTCATTTCCTCTGTGGGCTGAGTGTTGTGAGACTGCGCTCATACGTGTAGTTACCAATACAACTGGTGCCACCAGCAGCACATTTCAAATAGCAGCAATTAGAAAGAAAAGCCTGACTTTAATAATACCCTGCCTCAAATAAGGGCCTGTTATTCTCTGCAGCTGAGGTACAGAAAATTCCTCCTCCTGGTGTAACTGTAACACTCACTCCATCACCCCCTTTGGTTGATGCATATTGTAAATTGTCACCCCGCTACGATCGCGGTGTCACACAAACCTCAACACTTTCAGACCAGCCAAAGTTCCCCGTGATGCTGTGGTGATGATACTTGGTACTTTGATTTATGCTCACTCATTCTGAGCTGACAGGGTGGAACGTGGCACAGTGTTTTCGCTGCTGCGGCCCATCCATTTTAAGTTTCAACTAGTTGTCTGATTTCAGAGGCCCTCCTACATATCACTGTGATACTGAGCTGTTACTCTGACTGACTGTCAGTTTCAACAAAGCTTGTCATTCCACTGTGACCTCTCCGAGCAACAGGGGGTTTCTGTCCATATACCTATCCCTCTCCTTGAAAGCTTTCTTTTGTGTTTGTTCATGCTTTTTGTGTGTGGCATCATTCTGACTAAACTCTGTGGTGAATGAATTTCCCAGAACAGTGAATGTGTTTATGTTGGAATTAGCACATCTGGGATCAACCATCACACAACATTCAAAGTTAGTTAGATCACATCCTGTTCATTCAAGCGTTTAGTCAAACAGTTACTGAACCTCTCAACCCCGTTTGCATGTTTTACACTCATGCATTATTTATATACAGTATGACTCACTGTCTGGAGGTGCAAGCTGTTTGTGTAAATGAGAATGTGCACTTAACAGGAAGTGTGTTGGAAGTTCTTCATGAGATCAGTGGCCATAAAAAATCTAGTCACATGTAGTTTTAAATGCTAACCTGGGCCTCCACCTTTTTAAATGTTTAAATTATGTGGGAGCTCTGTTAGTCCTTGATGTCAGTATTTATAGCTGAGTATAAAATCATAAAAAGGAGGGGGAAAAAAAATCTACTTTAAAGGTTCAAAATAGCCAGAGGAAATGGAGCTCAACATTTTCAACATGGATTGACACAAAATACAGGTATTCATTGTTCATCACCCCCACAGGAAGAATTTGGTTAACTTCGGAGAGCCCCTGGCTTGCAGAATCATCGTTAGTCCAAAGTCAAATTTGTCCAACACTGTCGTTGGTGCAAAATGCAAGACGTTCCCATTAGACAATTTTTTTTTTCTTAGGACAAAATGGTAGCGCTGTTGCCCCACATTAAGAAGGTCGCGGGTTCGGTTCCTGGCCTGGGGCCTTTCTGTCCGGAGTTTGCATGTTCTCCCCGTGTAAGCATGGGTTTCCTCCCGCCGTCCAAAGACATCATGTTTGGGTTAAATGGTGACTCTAAATTGTCTGTAAGTCTGAGTGTGAGTGTGAGTGTGAGTGGTTGTTGGTCTCTGTCTGTCTCTGTGTGTTGGCCCTGTGATGGACTGGCGACCTGTCCAGGGTGTACCCTGCCTTGACCCAACATGGGCTGGGATTGGCTCCAGCCCCCCCACGACCCAGAAACGGAAAAAGCAGTGGAAGATGGATTGATAGATTAGTAGCATGGTAGCATGCTCGCTAATATCTTAATTCTCTCCCTACTCTACCAAACTCTCTCTCTCTCCCTCCCTCTCACCCTCTCTCTCTCCCTCTCTCAACCCAACCTGTCGAGGCAGATGGCCACCCCCCCGAGCCTGGTTCTGCCCGAGGTTTCTTCCTCTTAAAGGAAGTTTTTCCATGGGTTGGGTCTCTTTAAATTATTTTATAAAGAGTTTGGTCTAGACCTGCTCTATATGTAAAGTGCCTTGATGTAACTTTGTTATGATTTGGCGCTATACAAATAAATCAGATTTGATTTTGATTTGATTTAATATGATGAACATATTGACCATTATATTACCAACACTATTCAATTATTCTAACATCCATGTTAGGGGTGATTTTGCTCAAACTGGTGATAGAGGCTATCTCGAATAGGCCTCCTGAAATTGGTCCGACATACCGGAAAAAGAGCAACAACATTTTGGTGTCTGTGTCCTGATGTCAAAAAATGGGCCTTGAAACAAGACACATGCTGACTCACCCACTGATCCTGCTGAATGCTGACATCAAAACAAACAGACAGAGGAAATAAGCTGTGGCACTGAATCAACAAACAGCTGTCAACTATGCCTGCGTTACATGACGGGCTCAGCTGCGGTGAGAACAACACGGCGTAAATGGGAATGGACAGATGGACATGCTCCGTTTGGGTGACAGACTGCACAGCCTCTGGAAAGGTGTGGAACAGACAGCAGTTTATAAAGAATTATGTCTGACACAGAAGCTTTCAGCAAAATCAAACCATGTTGCCTGGAGAGGGTTTCTTACTCTGGTGTTGCCCTACGAGCATGTACGAAACCTTTTCCAAGCTGTCAGAAATATTTCTACGTGACATGGAAATTAAATGATCTAATTAGGCTTAATAATCTAAGCCTCGATCAACTGTTGTCTATAGTTTAAACACATTATTATCTTCAATTTTATCAGAATAGATGCATTTAACTATGAATGCTGAATGCATACAATTAGAATGTGAATAGAAAGTAATCAAACACAATTGCACTGGTTGTCAGAAAATATGTATGCCAGCAGTCCCCTGATAATGTAGCCAGTTATTGCACATTATCGCTGTAATGAAAGCAAAGCATGTGCAATCTCCAGGCATCCCCCAAGTGTCTTTTGAATCACTTGCATATCTGCAAACTCAGATATGGTCACATACACTAACAACGCTGCTATGGGTCATGCTTATGTTTTAAATGTCAATGCTGAATTCTGCTCAAAACTCTGCTGTCACAAGCTACTGATGGTAGGAGAAGATGATTGAAAATCAGGCGTACTCCAGCAGTTTTGTGTTATCGCAAGACTGTTAAAATTATATTGTGCCAGCAGTGTCAAGCTGGAGGGGCAAAGCAGGACAGAGATTAGCTTCTTTCTTACGTCTTTTGGGAAACGTTGTGCATTCTCTTTGTCCATCAACACCATAGATCTTCTTGAATATGACAACTCCACTCAGTCGCCCTTTTCTAATGGCCTGTATTCAGATACAGAAATGCAGAACAATAAGCTTCCAGGACAACAGATGCAGACTGTCTGGCCTGGAAAACAATTTCATGTGAAATTATATATTTTCTTAATAGCAATGCCACTCACACATCTTTGTTATGAGTGATATGGGATGAAATTTTGTTTTTACTTTTGGAGGAGTTGGAAGCCAGCAGAGACAGTTGTGTTGTTGTGAGTTTTCCTTTCAGTTGAGTAAAACAAAAAAAGTGGGCCAAGACATGTGTGATGTTCTTAATAATGTTAGAGGAGGAATACACAAACCCAACAGACAAAAATTTGAAAAAACTACAATTGTTCAACAAACGAAAATGTACAGTAGATCTTAGGTACCTTTGCTGTCATCTAACTGAAAAATTAAAGGAAAAGTTGCAGCAGAGAATGCTTAAATTCACTGTCAGTAAATACAAAGGAAAGGAAGGAAACTGAAAAGATCACACAGCTGAGGAGTGATATTATGTATGAAAATGCATGTAAACATTGATGAATCATTCTATATTGTGTCCCAGACAAGCTAAAGCATTGCTTTCTAAAGTGATTTGACTGGAAAATGGGTCTGACATACTTCCTCCAAACACACATGCTCCAGAAAAATGGGTGACAAAAGAATGTATTAAATAATTCATGTTTTTACAGTCAAGAAATGGCAATATAGATTTATGAAAATGTGTTTTTAAAGTTGTTACGGTTTGTTTGTTTTTTTTTCACCCTTGAATACGCAGTGAGATGAATACTCTAAAGGATTCATTTGTTTTGGTGACAGATCCAAATGGCTGTGAGTACAAGGAGTCAATTATTTTTGGGAATCTAATGTAACTTGAGAAAGGACGTGATGGCTGTTGTCCAGAAAACAGATTTCCATGGACCCACTCTCAACAGTAGTAATTAATTTTCCACTCTCCTGGCAGCCGCACATTGTTGACCTAATCCTGCTCATTTTATTTTTATCAGTGACCATAGAATAGAAACTTTTTATTTATTTATTTATTTTGCTTGCATGGAAGATTGGCAGACACAATCAATGGCTTTGAATGCTCCATATTATTAATTTCACATCATAATAGTAGTCCTTAGGTGAATTATTCAAGACTGCCATGAAAAATGTACTTGAAAAGAAACTTACAATCTTAAAAAACAAACAAAGCAAAAAAACATTACAGGACCCTGGTTCTTGGCTTATTCAACTTATTCAAAATAAATTTGAGCTAAGCCTATCTATCTCATTAAATATCTTTTGTGAAACATGTGTGTCATATTTCCAAATGCCAGTGTGGCTCCTAACAACTCTCTACAATTCCTGAATGTAAATTTGACACAGCTGCAATTCAATAACATCCGCATAAAAAGCGTCGCCAAAGTTCATATGCTGCAATTCTTTGTTATTGCTGGCTTTGAACTGTAATTTTTAACTGTCTGTTGTTTTTTTCTTTCAGACTCTTCTTACATTCACCATATCACCATGCAATCTCTACAAAGCCCCCTCATTGTGTGAGAGCAGTTGTCAAAACTCTGTGGCATGAGGTATTTCTATTTCTTTCAGTTTCTACTAATGTCTACTAGATAATCTTGTGGATGTTAGTAGAAGTTGATGTTGTTTAGTTTCCAGAGATTTCCCAATGTCTATTCTAGAAGTGCCAATCTATTTTAGCAGCGTCATTCTATATTTTATTAGTGTATCTATAAATGTATGTTGTTAGACAGAATAAACTTTAATAAAAGTTTCTGACACAATGACAGTTCGCCTGATCCATTCTTTATCTCTTTTCAGTCCCTTGTGCAATGCTTAACGGTGTTTGTGTTTGTTTATTCTGCCTCAGAGTAACAAAATGTATGCTGTTTACTCTTAAAATTTATCAGTATCTGCAAAAAAAAAAAAAAAAAAAAACACAAGCCTTTAGCCACTATTCACTTGCTACTGTTATCAATTTCCCACAGTCATGCAGTCAGTGCTTGACATTTTTTTCAACACCACATTGATCCCTTAAGAATTCAATTATGGTTTGGATGTGTCCAGTGGGAGGTCAGGAAGCTGTAAACAGCAGTCTCTTGGGTAGAAAGACTCCAGTTCTGCTCAAGGACACTTCCATTGGTGAATGTTTGCTCTCAGTGGTGCTTGAAACGGCTTTCTAACTACTATTTTATCAGCCTTGCTTCCCTGTCCTGTCTGGACGAAAACTACTGTACAACGTAAAGTGCACTTCAAGTAAGGCTGCAAATATTTTTAAATCAAGTTTCCAGTAAATCCTTTCCTGCATAAAATAACATAAATGAAAATAGATTTTCTAAGATGTATGTTCACATGCAGCTATTTATAATTATTGATTTGCTGTATGATCAATGACATTTTTGATATGATGATCTATCATTAGGAGGGATGATCTGATTGCAAAAGACAGACAACATTAACATCTACATTATTTATCCGTCATCTTGACCTTTTGCAAATTTGACAAAAAATTTAATCTTCCAATAAAAATCTTCTTTACTTGGTCATCACAGTCTTTCTTTAGTTTTTAATCAATGTTCCAAACAATACCCTGACCAAGCTTTAGTTTACACAAGTGCACATAAAATATTTTTTATAAACCGTACAGTTAGTGTCAGGATATGTTCGGTAATTAGGATGTTCTTCATGATGCTGCATATCAGAGGAAAATCTATTCCACGTAGCTTCAGACATCTCTTGAAAATCTATGTTTTTGTATTAAACTGAAACAACACCCATGACTCGTCGCTTTGACATCACTACTGTCAAAACTAAATGCTTCAAATAGACACATTTACTGCGATTTAATGGGGGCTCGGCCTGCCTCTCACTATTACCGCTATGGTTATTTTCAAAGTGCTTGGTGTGTGAAAATGATCTGATCTCCAACTGAAATGCACAGAGGTTTGGGAACTGCATAAAATCTTAAAGGAGCTTGGCCTCTTCAGGGGATAGAAACTTAACGAGCTCAACAGCCTTTGAGTTGCCTGGAGACAGTAGCTGGGTTATAAAGCATTAAGGAAGGAAATCAAGTCCTCCTGAGCACTGAGGGAAAAAAAAGAGAGAGAAAAAAGCTGCAGAGACTCTCACTAGGCTGTGGGTGGTGGCTGTACAGAGGCTACAGGGCTGCTGAGGTCAAATGGTAAAGGACCCTGAAGAAGAGGTAGGACTCGAGATCAATACAGGCAACATAATCGACAATCACTACAGCAGTGGCATTTAGATGAAGCCCATTCAATGCTATATTCACACTTAAATCTTTGGGAGACTATTTCTTATGGGATTCCATTCAGCCAGCGGAAGGCTCAGAAATTACATTTTGAAACACCGTGCTGCCATGTGGACCATTTCCTTTTTTAATTGAAGAGGGAGCAGTGTGTAATAATACACAGTGTCAAGCCCTGTCAATAAGCGTTTCTATTACTAATCTCCTTTCTCTTTTTTCTGATGCCCTCCATACTTCCAGCAACAAAAACGGCATTCCTTTCCCTCGCTTATGATAACCTCTAAAGCCTTTAGCTGAAATGTCACATCCTCGTATGTCTTCTATTAATTTTCAAAACTTGTTTCTATGGGAAACTAGTAAGGACGATTTTAATCATGGGGATAAAAAAAACTTTCCATTTCATTTCCTTTTAATCAATGTTGCATGGCAACGTGGTTTCCCATAACCCCCTCAGGATGAATAAGAATCTCTTGACAATCTCTTGCTTTCTAGTAGCATCATCAACATGGAATTTCAATTTGTTGAATACTTTGTTTTAGGATTAAATACTTGTAAAACTTGTAAAAGACTTGTAAAACTAATAACCACAACACTGATAACATTCGCAGTTAGTTCTAAGTGCAAAAGTGATGCTAACCTAGTTGTAGAGTTTTTATTGTTTATTTTGTGTTACCTCACACAGCACATTTCATTCTGCCCTTTCCGAGCTACTAACTTCTTTTAAGACTTTTAGTCCCTAAAGTCTGTTAAGTGTTCCTCTTTGTTAAGGATCAGTGAAAAAGTTACACTGTGACACAAATCCTGAGTCCTTTCATCATTAAAAATCTCAGCGTCTGTCCATTGTAGGCGTCGTTGAGGTTGTGCTCTCCGAGAAATACCTGCTTCTTCTGCATTATGCATATGAGGAAGGTTATGAAGATTGTCTTTCTAAAAAGAGCTGTGAATAATTTGGGGGTCAGCTGGGTTGACAGAGTATCGTATGAAAGAAATGAAAGCAGTAAATGAGAGCAGGTGAAGAAAACCTTCTGGGAATGATTGTATAGTCTTGTCTGTTGGGAGAAAAACAAGGGAGAGACACAGACCTGGGCTAATCAGATTGGCATCTATTTTGATGGCTGCTGAAGTGTCCAGGTGTCCCCTTATCTAATTCTCTGTTCAGCTGGGAGGCTGCAGTCTATAATAGCCTCGTTATGGAAGCCTGTTAAATTCATTATGAAAGGAGGAAGCAAGAGCGACAGTGGGGGCAAGAGCTTGGTTGTTCTGACATTCTTCTGGCGAAGAACCTGCAGGGGGAATAGTGTTTCTCATTTTCATTAGATTTCATTAGATAACACCTCGCTTTTCACAAGTAGTTAAAAAGATGAAATGCTATTTTGCACTTTTACTGTGCCCTCTGCCCACACGAAGCTGCTTCCAAGGCAATGCTGTGTTAGAGATGGAAAAACATAACACACAGAGGCTCTACTGTTGATTTCACTGTAAGGAAGGGCATTCGAATGTCTATATTTACTGTAAGCAGCACTAAAATATCAAACAGAGCGATCAATGATATATCAAGCTTAGTAGAGCCACTGGATGGAGCAAATGTAAAAAGATTTTTGATAAAACCACCCACATTGTAACACAAAGTACATGCCACAGTCTGCAGCACCTCCTCAGTCACTGCATAAATTATCATGATTTCAACTAGGCAATGGCAAGTGTGCAATCATCATCTGCTTTTGTTTTGCCTTTGAAAGGGAAAATTTTAGTAAGAAGTAAGAATTATACCCCTGATTTATGAGCACCCTGGTCTACGTGACATACTGCAGGCTACATTTTTCCCCGACACAAACTACTGAAAACGTCATGTCTTCAGACATCACACAAGCATGCCCGTGCCCACCATATTTTCATGAAAAGACTATAAATATGGCTTTAAATGTTGCAAAATCATCATACCGTTCCTTTATATTTATAGTGAGGCATAAATTCATGTTCAAATGCTGAGCATTGATTGTCATTCAGCAGGTCACTAGTCTGAACAAATTTTTACATTCACCGAAAAAAAAAAAAAGAAGGAAATTATACATTTTTGTATATATTTCAAATGTTGAACCTGCCCTAAAGGAAAAATTTTAAATTTTGCAAGATAAAACTGAAGCACTGTGTCTGGTATGGCTAACTGCAAAAATATCAGTTTTATCATAAATAAGCCATGAATGGGCCATTAATTGTACATTAAGCCCTTTAAAAACACATATAATCACAGATTTTTAATTATGGTTCATTAACTCTTTCATGGTTGAATCTTTTATTATCATTATTATAAGGTTTAACAAGAAATTACAGTCAGAAAGCTCACCTTCCTAGACACTATTAATTTCCACATGAGCATAAATGAACAGGAAAACAGCTAAGGCACTGCCCCAATGAATTTCAATATAAGGAAAAATCTCAGCTATGCATAGGAACCACTATTAATAGTGACTCATTGGGTTGTCAGTAAAGATGGCTGAGGGTGAAATGTATTATTTAAAACAAGAAGGTGATATCTGGACTTACTTCGCACTCCTGTCTTAAGAGGGCCTGTTCTGCTTTGATGAACTTTTTTGCATGTAAATGGTCTACAAAGGGGTATGCACCGAAGGAAGTTCCTCCGTCAAAGCAAAAAACACTTCATGGTTAACTGATATGCATTGCTGGTTTAGGTAGAGGAGGCATTACCTCAGTGACTAATGACATCAGTATGTCCGTCGGTGCCACCCAGCTGCAAGCATGGCTCACAGACCAGCATGCAACTACTTCAAATGAAGGCTCGGAACCATTTTTTGTTGTTGTTGTTGTTGTTGTTTTTGTTCTGTTGGTACGCTGAAGAGACATGGTGCCAAATGCTGAACAACAAAGAACTAATATTGTTCCTCCACAGCTCCAAACATTTCATTATGCACCTGACACACAAGAACTGTGTGAAAATCTAGGCAGGTGGGATTTTCACTATGGCTATTTCTAAAGAACAAGGAAGTTCAGCCTTATTATCTGGGTAGATTCAGACTCACAGTGTAGAATATGTTACCTATACACTTGGGATGTACCAGCGACCTGACTGAACGTGCACCAAGATTAACCAGCAGAGGCAACTCCCTACCTTGGAAGCGGTCATAAAGTCTGGTATTTTTCGGTTCTTATTTTGGAGATACTTTTAGTCTGTAAATGTTCTGAGATAAGGAGGGAAAAATTAAATTGGTATTTATCAAGTACATCATGTAGCAACCTTTCCCAATGTGTATGCTTGTTTTCCTGCTCCAGCCTTGGCTCTACTGTATCTGATTGTTTAAGATCTGGCTCTGATAACAAAGAACCAATGCCATTTTAATAGCCACAACCGTTTGTTTACAACTGTGGGAGAAAGCAATGTGCGATTGGAACATGTAGTCGCCCCAGAGGCAACAGAAGAGAACCTTAAAGAACCCAGAACAAAGGCATTTTAGACGTACAGTATAAGAAAAATTCTATATTTGTGAAACAATGAAGCAGACAAACATATAAACTAGAAAAGTAAAAGAAATGCGTTTAATAAAAACATTTGTGCAACATTTGATGAACAGCTGTCACTTTGGCCATAGGTGGCAGCTATCAGATCAAGGCCCACTATAAGTGCCATTAAGTTACTGTGTTAGCTATCTGAGCAGCATTTATTGCTTGCAATATTAAATTGTATATAGTATAGATGGAAATTTAATTAGTTGTTCCTTTCAAATGTTGGATGTTCTTTCTTTGTCCCTGGGTATTTCGACAAGATTCAATTATATGCAATATAAAAAGGTATAATTTTAATAAGGAATAACATCTGGTCCGCTGGCTTCATTGTTGTGTATATATATATATATATATATATATATATACTGAACTGTATTCTTCTATCCGTTCAATTTTGAAATGTTAACTTCCTCTCAGCAAGTTCATCTTCAAATTGTCTTACCTATTGAGCCATAAGCAATAACCTTCGAAGACACCAGTGAGAAAATAAAGACTGAGACTGAGAGAGCATAAGTGTTGATATCAAATACCGGCTGAGTTCTTTGTTCTGCTGCCGCCCTCTTAACCTCCAAACACCAGCCTCTCCTGCTGCATCTCTCTTTCTGAGTGTTGTTTTAGCCCTGTTATTTTTTGCTCCTGTTTTGCAACCTCTTTCTGCAGAATATCAATCAGGTCAGACCATAGCCTGCTTCATCACTTGGCTCGTCAACTCACCCTCCTCTATTTTCACGCGAGCAATCAACTGATTGTTCTTCATCCTCCTAACCCATTCCCGAGTCACCCCACAGACTTGGACTGAAATGTCAACCAAATTAGAGAGATCACCTGCAAGCATCAGTAGCAAACAGAAGGAGTCTCAGTCCTGGCAATGCAACCACATGGAGCTAGGAGCAATCAAGATAAAACAATTACAGAACTACACCATTGGCTATCAACTGACTTCCTGATATGCTGTTAATGTCAATGGTGTGCCTGTTTTAAAGTCCAAACAATGATGCTATTGGCAGGAACCTCCACCTTCCCAGCCTTTGTACGCACCCTGGTTATTTCAAAATGTATTCCCATTTGGGGATTGTTTGCAGTGCCTTCTGCATATAATTTATTACGCAATTGTTTTTCTACTTGTTTTGCTATGTAGCAGCAGCAGGGAGCATCCCACAAAGTAAAGCCATACTGCTATGTCAAAGTCTGTTGCCATCTGTATTTGCAAGACTGTATGATTATTCCTGACAAAAAAGTACTGTATGCATATATATTCAAAAGGTTATATTTCCAAAAGTAGAAATTATAATCCTATGATTTTAATGTGCTGTCTGCTTTTTTATAGCAACATAGCAAATGGTAAAAAAAAACAAACAAAAAAAAAACAAATAAAAAAACATTTTGGAAAATTTGCATTTCATGTGAAATTATATGCAGTACTACTAACTTTCATTTTCACTTGGGTGTTGGAAGGACTTTATAATATTGAACTTTTCTTCTTCTGAGGTATAATTTTCTCAGAGTTTGTAATAGCCATGGAACTACAGGTTATCATCGTAAACAGTGACTGTGGGATACACTCTCCCCGTCAGTAGGTAATGTGCAGTAACCCGCTTCTCTATTCCCTTGTAATTATGTGGTGGACTGGATGGTCCATGTAGTGTTATCAAAAAGGAGCTCTAAAGTAAAATTAATAATAGTGCTGTAGTGCTCACATACACAAACAAAGGCAGTCACATGGGCAAAAAGAGCCAACGTTACACATAAAAACCATGTACATAAAATGTACCATGGAGACTAAATTCAAAATCATTGACAGCATAAATCTGTAATTTACTTGATTTTTATTCACCTCCAACTGTGTGCAATGTCACCTGCAAAAGAAAGGCTTCTGTAAAGTGTTTTGTATCTGCCAGATTTTTAGCTGCCTGTTATGAAACCATTTATTCAGTTTGAATTAATTTAGGGTTAATTTCAGCAAGATTTTTGGTAATGGTAAGAAGCCATTAACACCATCCCATTTACTGTTGGTATTGCTCTACTTAACAAGTTACCTTTACTTATAGTGGAGGGTGGGATATTGAATATCAATGTTCAAATTTGATCAATGACCAAATTTGTTCATTCAAAACCACAATTAAATGTAATCGTCTGCTCCTGTAGGAGTATTCCATTAAAATTTATGTCCATTAAGATTCAGCTAAATACAGAAATATAGCCACACTGTATTTTTAATTAATTCTAGCCAGTGGGGAAATATTCCCTGACTTGTTTGTTGTTGTGCTATAATTCTATAAAGTCCTGTTTAACCCCGTCTGTATGTCATGTTTAATCAGCAGTTTATGCCATGAAAAAGATGTAGGCTGCTGCTTACCTAAGACAAACAGTGCCGCTTCTAGATCCTTAAATTACATCCTCCCAGTTTGGCACACAGGCCTGCCATTCTGAGCTATTCCATGTCTTCCACGGCTGTAAACAAAATTATCTTACGGCATTTGTTCCCTGACATAAAGTGTCTGGAAACCTGTCCGATACCATGTTTCACAGAAACAGCAATTTCTTGACAGGACTTGCTTACAATGACAGCCATACTGCGTAAAGATCAAAGCTGCCATCAGGATGGATTTCAATTCACAGTAACGCTGTTTATGCTCCTACACTGCAGGAGAAAAAGCTTTTCATGTTTTGTGTTTCACTGGGAGATGTTTACCGCCTTTCTTTCATGGGAGAAAAATCCAGTGCGTTACTAAGAGAACATATGCATCTCAAACATCATAAACAAACCTATTGAACTCTAAAAAGACTAGCTTCAAATAACACAACAGTAAACATTACGACTTGAATGCTACTGTATATGTGACAACATTACATGCTGAAGAACAAGTAGAATTTGGTGAGTTGAAGAGAAGGTGTTTTCAGTTCACATACCTCTTGACTGCCTTCCTGTTGCGACTTTTATTCCCTATAGGCCATTTACATCAAGAGATACACTTCCAGGTACATCAGTTCAGACTGATGTCTGATGTTAAATGTTTCATTTTCTCATCAAACCTGTACGTCCCATTTAAGACAGGCACCCCCCATGTTCTGTGGGGACAGCCATATAGCTGGTTTTAACAATTCAGGGCATGGTGGTGTTTCACGGGCATTGTTGAATCCATATTTTGTTTGAAAATCCCAAAGTTTGACCAGGTAACTTCCTCATTTTTTCTTACAACTCCAGCGCCCATCTGTGTCTCCATTTCCCCCAAATATAGGGAGAAGGAACATCCTCTTCAGAGCTAGTCCATATTCTATACACTGTATTATGACTTAACAGCTAACGGCTCTTAACCGCCTCTCTGCAGGAAACAGAGAGCTACGCGGCACTTGCCATTAACTTTCAGGATCTTTTGAGAGCAAATGTCAAAAAAAAAAGCAGGTCAGTGGGATAATGAAATAAAGAAAATGCAATAAATATTCCTGAGCTGTACTCTGTAGCAATTTTGTTTTGTATTATCTTTAAAATATGTGGCAGACACTAGGATAACCCTGACCAGACTTTAAACAAAGACAGAAGCTATCCTTCACTCATCGGCTGCGCTAAAAGCATCAAATTGCCAGAGTACAACTCTGTGTTTCATCCTCAGAACTTAATTCATACCAAGAAATAAGATAAATAAGATCTTAATAATACAAATGAAATTTCTATTTCATTTAACATAGGCTGTCATGATTTTTATGTTATGGTAATTAATTAATATTACAGGGATCATAAAATGTAAACAGGATATAAAATTATGTAGCAGCGTCTTTCTTGGTGTTATATTGTATAAAGAATGGCTTCCTCACTTCCAAACAAGATGTTTGTATTGACCATTTGCATAGGTTAATTGATTAAAGTGGCCCAACTTTGGTCATAATGTGACTCTACATATTCACATAGCTATTTTCCTCAAGTAAAAATTATGTTCTTAAAAGTTTTCTTTTTAACCAATTTGCGAGAACTTTGTCACTGCTGAAAACAAAAATGTCAACGATGTGATTAATTATTTTTATGTGATGAAAAAGATCCAGATTTTTTTATATAACAGCCTCGGGGCAACAAGTGGTCACTGAGTAGTCTACACAATTAAGTGCTTGGGGCAAATGAAGTTCACAATGAAATGATGCAATAAAGTGTAAGCGTGTTTTCATTATCAGCAACTGCTGAGGTCTGAATTACTGTGTGAAGGTAGTGTGATTTTCTTTACATAGCTTCCACACAAGAGTGCTTAATTAGTAATCAGTACAAGTGTTCAGTGCTGATAAAATACAAAACGATGATCTGCAGAATACCTTTCATTCTTTCCGTGTTTTTTCCCCGGTTAAGGCCAGGGCTTTCAACAAAGTGCTGCTATTTAAATCAATACATCCCTCATTACAGAATGATGAATATTTCATCAGCAAGACTATTACTTCAAATGAATAATTTAACCATCCTATATCAGTCAGGGTTGGGGGTTCAGTGGTACCCTGGTCCCTCAGCTTTTAAACCCAACCACTTATTATGAAGCTCTTTAAAAACACTGCACAACCCCTCCAAAAGGTCCAGAATTAAGTTCAGAGACTGTTCTCTCTGAAAATGCCAGGGTCGCAGTTGAAACCACTGACAGTGAAGGTATCCTCAGCTCCAATTAGTCATGATATTGAAGGCATCTCTCTTTATTATAATGCTTCCCTTGCATGGATGTATGGTTTTTGTGCTCATTAAAAAAGCAAAAATCCTTCACAGCCATCGGGTTGATAATGACAGCAACGAAAAGGCTGCTCTTTATTTTTCTTGTTTTATACATACAAAGGCTGGATGGCTATTGTTCAATCAGATTATTGCATTTTTTGTTTTTTTTTGGGGGGGGGGGGGGTTCTATTTTACATACAATTATAATAAAAGCAGTTACAGCAGTATAATTTATCAAGGAGGATAGTTTAGTGCCTTGCCAAACCTTAACTATACCTGTAGCAGATAGCAAACGGTTACATTGAAAATATTACATTTACATTTTTAGAGACACTGACAAATGATTCTGTCCTTTTAGAAGGAATAACAAACAAGCTCATTTGTCTTTTAGTCTAAAACATGCTGATTGCAAGCATAATATAGTGCCGCCTATAAATGGCTGGTGCTTATATTTCTCTGCCAGTTTTGTGTAGCAGGTGCTGTTGCATGGCCTCTTGCGCTGCGCCATAGATGCTTTAATGTTCAGAAAACTTCTTTCTCATTTTTACTTTACCGTCGCCTCTTTTTACTCATCCCTCTTTCTGCCCTTTCTCAGTTACCAGCTTACACAATCAATATATCCGTTATTTGTAGTGCTGCAGAATTGCTCCCAGATGAAAAAGGGATTAAAAGCAGTGAAGTTAAGATTTTAAACAAAAACCTTTGAGTAATCATTTCAGCTCCAGCAAAGCAGTACCAGTGGCGTAACTTCCAGTGTGTTAAATGTGGACCCAGCTCAGTAATGCTACAAAAAGAAAAATCTCTATTATCACGGACATCAAATTCACTATCATACATTAAATATCGAGTGAGTAGATTTTAACCTTCTGGATTTCCACAGGGAAAGGAGGAATAAATACACTTCCACTCCTCTGAACTTCATCAAAATGGAGATAAGAGTTTCTTTCAAGTGCTGAGCTGTTCTGGGTGTTAAGTAACACGTGGTCAAAGTCAGCATTCATGGAAGATTATGGAAATGCCAGTCTTCTCTATTTCCCTCAACTCTGAAGTTGAGAACACTGACACTGCTTGAGTATGTCAAACACAGATAGACATGTTGATTGCATGAAGTGAACCTACTTTAGGCACATGTCTGTTCATTTGTAATATTTCACTCAGACAGGTGATAATTTCTGTGTAATTACTTCCATTGGCATGAATTGCTCTTCTGAAGCTCAAGTATGTAATGACATATTGTGAACACAGATAGTGGAACATGGGCACCATGAGTTCAGCAATCTTCCCCTTCAAATGACTGCACTGCCTCTCTGCAAATAAGGCATTTAGTGGGTTGATTCATCAGTCTCAAGGCACAAAAATCTAATATATCTGCAGATATATAGCTTTATCCTTTGGGACAAAATGCAAGCTGAGCAGGATGCAATTTCCTATTTTCCACCTCTACAAGCATGAATAAACATGCATGCCATGTTTTAATCACAGTCGTGGTCAAGATTATGTGGCTCCATGAGATGTTGAAATTTGCATGGACATTTTTTGCCTTTTATCTGATGATCCTGCCAAAATCTATCAGGATTTCATACTGTATAAAAAATTCACTCCCTTGGAGGCTTTAAATGCAGCTTTGCTTTAAGAACAGCAGCTGTGGTGAGTTTGAATTCATGTCGATTATATCAGTTACAGTAGCTTTGAGGTTTTTTGCTTGCGGAAAAAATTTATCAAAAGGTCATTAAATCATCTGCCCTGCAGCATTGTATACTTCTACACTGTCTGTAAGCTGTCTACCTGTAAGCTTAGCAAGTTGCAAAGAAAAACGGTTTCAACAAAATATTTACTGGCTGCTTTACAATAAAACCAATGAAAGCACTGTTTGTTTTTTTAAAGTAGTCGTTAGAACATACCTTTCGGTATTTATAGCTGAAACATTCTTTATTTGTGCAGGAAAATAATTAGTTCAGCAAGTGCACAAAGAGCGAAGAATGGACTTTTAAATTGGTTCATCTACATAATAGTGAGGTTCAAAAGCTTTTCATAAAATTTTGATCAGAGGCATTTTGTAAATGTAAAAGAGCTTCCTAGCTTCTGATTCTACTCTGAGTCTACTCCATGGTTGTGGAAACAAATACAACAGTTTTTTTTCCCATTATTCTTAATCTAGACAAATAGAAGCTGCAAAAATTGTTTCCCCCAAAAAGTTTAAGACAAAGCTACAACTTCTAAAGTTTATAAAATGAAGCCAACATGAACACTGCAGTTTGTCAAATGGCCACTTGAGTTTGCAGTAGAAATAAACCCACATAACAGCCTGGTACAAAAAATATCCAATATCTCCCTCCATGACAACTGAACAGATCAGCAATCTTTACATTATTAACCACATTTATTGAGACTCGTTATGAGTCACGTTTTGGTGACGTTGGGAAGCCCACTCTGAGCTTCAAAGACCGCTCCTGGGAAACTTCTAGATAATGTCACGCAGACTCCATCTTTATTTATTGTCTATGTGTAAGACCTTGACCTTTGAGCATCCAAACCAATGTACTTAGCATTGCCAGTAAATCTTTTTAGCAGTGATTCATCATATCCTCCCTAACAGAATGTCCTCCTGACTACGCTGATAGCAATGGCGGAAGTAACTTATCTGGATCTATCTGTCCCTGGACTCTTCCGCTATCTCTCCATCCAAGAGACCTTACTGAATGACAAACTGTACTGTTCTCAGTGGATCAATGGCTCATAAGTATAAACCAATTTCCTTTACAAACCGCACTCTGGGAAATAAACAGACACACTGCCTCAGGAACCTGATGCTGCATGAGCTTCAACAGCCCATTATTCATTTTAATGTCATGGAACTTTGGTGGACACACCAAACTTCACAGATTAGGTGAAATACTAAAAACTAAAATTTACATCACAATCATGTTTATATCAGGAAAGGAAGTAACTATTGCACATTACCACTTACTGTATCTTGCAGTATAGTACAAACTGTACATATACAAAATGTGATGATGTGTAAAGTATGTGAAAAATGAATCTATCAATCCTGGCTTTTATTACAGAGATTATATATATACTTAATCTTAATAAAAATTAAACTTTCTTTACTAAAGAATCCATACCATGCCCATAAATTCTTGTTAAGCTGCTCAAGGACATCCATACATTTAAGACATCCAAGTCAGCTGCTGAACTAATTCCTTCAGTACATGTGACCACATTCACGAAATCCTTTTCTGAACAGTTTGTTTGGTTACCCTTTCAAATGGAGTTTTCCGACAATATACCTCATCTGTTCAACACTTTCCTATTGACAACAACCTGTTCCTGAGTGATGAAGAGGCCTTGAATACATCCACCAAAGCACACTTTGAAAACCATCTCTGCTTGCAACTGCAGTGTAGCACCACTAAAAAAGCCTGTTATCTCTATAGATGGAAGTCATACCAGCAGTTCATTTGAACCTCATTTCTATAGGAAAGAAATGGATGAAATGGCTCAGAAGCCTGAAAATATTAATAGGAGTCCTGTAAATGTTGCTATTGCTACATATCATGAAATGTAGCAGGTTTTCCATCAACCTTCATTCCTTTTTTCATCAATAGCTGCCTCTAAGAAGAAGCAGTGTAGCTCAGTGAGATATAACCTCGAGTACTGTAAACACAGCAACAACTGAAGTTTTGAAGGACTTGTATGTAAACAACTGTTACCGCTAATGTTAGCCGTACTGAGTAGTAACAGCGAAACAGAACACTTCCTTAAAGAACAATATATTTAATGGAAAAATACTAAAAGGGAGTTTTCAGATTAAATGAATCCTCTGTACATTCCTATAATGTAAATAAAAGTAGAGCAGATTGCAGTAAAAATAATAAATTAAACGAACTTTAATTATGTAGGAGCAATGCCAAAACTCCTGGAGAAGGAGAGAAATAATAATTTGTTACCTGTTCTTTAGTTTGATGGAAAAGTATTTTCTCCCCTGTCTAATAATTGTTTCCTCCGATGTCATCACAACAGACAGGTGCTGAGTGTAATTGGTGCTTTTAACGAAGCCTTTTCACGGCCGGATTTTGAATGATAGACCCTTTGCTGCTGGTGTGACATTAAAAAAATGTCTGCATGCTTCAAAGCTGATCTGCTCTTTTGCTGTTGTTGTTGTTTTGCTTTCCTGCAGGGCTGTCTTGAGCCTCAGTGCACTGATGATGCAATTATGATGGAAGAGCCATATGTAGAAATATTTTTTTGAGTAAACAAACAGTAAATTCTGACATAGAGTAGGAAGATGAGGAGGATTCTACTGCAGATATTTTGAGTCAATGGTGGTCAAATGGTGTCCTATCAGGATTGCCCCTCTAGTTTCTTTGAAGTTTGCTAAGAAGACTGTGCTGACAAAGAGAAGAATGCATACAGATTAGCTTTAGAACAGCGATAGATTAAATGGCCATTACTGTAATGAAAGGAAGAGTATCAAGTATGGTATTTTTAAGACAAAAATCAATTAGGAACTTCACTTCCTCTTTCTAAAAGTAAAGGGTAAGTGAACTTTAAATGATAACCGGTACAGCTATTTAACATCTTTTGTTGGGCAGGGCATTGCTCTTTCTCTGCGTCTTATTCTTAAATTACTTCCACACTAATTAACAGGAGTGCTGTAGTTTTCAACATCCACCACATTCATTATCTCTGTCCTTGAAGTTTCACTTTTCCCTTCCAGTGTGCTTTACAGCCACGCATACTTCATACCTTCTTTTTTTTATGCCAGAAGTTAATCCCGCAACCTCTGTTGCCAAGTTTGCATCTGCCAGCAGATTTTCCAAACCGTTTTCTTTCCCAACTCTTCTTCTTCTGTGTTTCTAAAGAGTTTGGTGATTGCTTTAGCAGCTCTTGCTCAAGTTCTCTCGATGCTGTCACTCCTTTTATGAACAAAATGATCAAAAACAAAGCCATTGCCTTGACTAAATGAAACCACTTCAGCTCTTTGCAGGCTTAATGTTGTATCGTGAATTGACATGAGGTTGTCGATTCCTCAGACATTATTTTGGGGTCTTCTGAGTTCCCGGTACTTCTGACAACCTGAAAGCATACAGCACAGCCATTTTCACTATTGCACAGTCACATCTGCTTCTTCCACAGCTCCATTTACATCAATCAGAGACATACATCCTTCTCATTTATCTGCTGGTGCTCCTTCTAAATGATAAGTACTTTTCTGCCAATGTAAAGCCAGCAGCAGAAAAAAGCCCTATTTGATACTTGTTATCTGATTCATTGTTTTGCATTATAACTCTGTGATGACAGGTTGAGCCCTGTTGTATGAGTGTCCTCCTGAGATCACAAAAAAAAAAGAAGAAGACTCAAATGACTCAAATGAGTCCATCTTCTCATCCCTGTGTCTCTCAAAAGAGCAAAATATTCAGTCACTGAATATTCTCCATTTTAGAGATTTCAGCATATGCAAAAATGTAGGTCTGAGTGCAATTGGACTTTCAGTTGGATGTTCCACTTGAATTGAGTTTGTTGCTTGGTTGCTCTACATTGGTTGGTAGAAGTGATTGTGCAGACTGGGACTGCATCAGCGCCACATTAGTCCTGGAGATGAAAATATAACAAATAGTGCCAGCATCTTAATGCTACACAAGCTTTTCCACTACCAAATCCTTCACAACTAAATAGGACACATTCATAAATGGGGTCTGTTCTAGTGATGAACCCAAAACATATCACCTGCATATCGTGCTTCACAGCATCTTTTAACCTATTGGTAATGTATTATTTTACTGTCATCCCTCTCATGGGAACATTTTCGGATACAACAGGCCGCTGTTTTTCACTGACAAAGCTCAAAGAGCACATTGCATACAGTCCAGCAACAAGTAAGAGAAAGACAATGTTAGTTCTTGTCCGGGGAACATAGTGGAGTTTGAAGCCAAATTATTTTGTCAGGTTTGGTGACAGTTCAGGCCAAAAATTAGCTATAGAGTGTTTAAATAATGGACTTATATCCATTGTCGAGGGTTAGGTGGTCTCTAAATGGTCAAGCTGGTTAACAACTTGCAAAGTGATCAGTGTTTTATTCGCCTCTATGTTTCCACAGCCATTAATAGACCATAGAGTGTAGAGGCTCATTCAGTCCATCAAAACCCCTTTGTGTTTGTTGTTTGTTGCTCATCATTTCAATTATTTGTCAGTATTTCTTGTGAATGACTCGTTGAAAGGAATTGGATGAAGAGAAGCACAAGTAAAAGATGATCAATTAAAAAAAAAAAAATCATCCATGCAGGGCCTTTTGTGACCATGTCTTGCTTACAAAATGCATTGCTAGACGGCAGCAACCAGATCACACATAACACTGAAAGGTTTTTGATCTCCGGCGAGAGCCATTTTCTCTGAACCTCCTACTTAATGTTTTGACACTGTTATCCATGTAAATGCTCAGCACAGTGCTTATGAATACTGAGAGCTCTCTTTCGCACATGAATTGTCAGAGTGGCTGAAGATCATTTAATTCTTCCAAGATGGTGATTAACACATGCATTCATTTCAGGTTATGCACCTCTTTGATGCCAGCAGAGGGAGAGAGACCGAAAGGAGGAGGAGGGAACGATGGGGTGGGCGGAGGAGAGAAGAAGAGTAGGGAATGGGGGAAAAGAGACGAAGGAAAGAAATACAAAGAGACGTACAGAAAGCCACACAGGAATGGGAGCGGCAAAGCCCCCATAACCATGCATTTCTGATGTGTGACAATGTGCAGGAAAGAGTCTTCATTAGCACTGTTGATACTAAAGCACAGCCTCATTCAAAAGCACATTCAAAGAGCACTTTGCATTGCCAGACTTTATCAGCAGTGCGCTTAACCCAACAAAGACACAAATGAAAGGAGACAACCACGTACTGTACGAAAAAAATAAATAAATAAAAGCTGCCAGTAATTACGTCCAATTTCCTCTTTCATGACATTGTCCTTCACTGACATCATGTTCAATTAAAATTACATTTTCTGCACATTTCTGTTTTGAGTTAATGTATGTATGTGTGGCGGGTGTTTGTCTGAGCGGGGGAGGGGTCATTTTGAATCCAAATAAACATCAAGGATTAGATTATGTGCATATACACATCCAAAGAGAGAAGATGGGTGAAATGAAGTTGATGCAAGATGCATAAAGGGTAATTTCATATGGGACTTTGTATGATAATTATCAGATTTAACCATTTTAAAGGTTATTGAGAGGATCATTATCCTCCTTGTAATGCCATCAACTAATGTCATATTGTATGGAGATATTTTCATAGCTTCTCCACTGATAATATGCCAGCACCTTCCTTTGGGTAAATATTCCATTTTTTTTAAAGGTCATGTCCCAAATACTGTTTCATAGCTCATGCAAAAGGGCAGATGTTCTTGAATAAAATCACAGTTAGTCATTTGCAAAGAACAGCTTTCATCCTGACTCCTGTATCTGCTCTATTATCTTCCCAACATCCATGCATATCATCTGTTATCCATCTATACATCATCTCTTTGTGGATCACTTAGCAGCAGGTCATAGAGTTATGTGGAGTTATGTTTTAAACAGACTTTATTCATTTGTTGGTCTTTTGCTCTTCAACAGTAACGTTTTCTTTATGCCAGGCTTAATCCACATCAGTGGAATTATTTATTTTTATGCAACCTTGTTCTTTTACTGGTGTGATTTGCAGCTCCTAAGCCTTTCCTTATACCCTGGTGCTATACACAGTAGAACAGGGTAAACAATTTCACATGCTGAAATCATCTCCTGCTCTGCCTATAATCAACGCAAGGATATTATACAAGAGGAAATGACTGGGCTCCATTTACTGCCAAAATTGCAACCTTACTTTAAATGGTTAAATTTTCTTTAAGCTGCATGAGACTTTCTTTTTGCCTTTGAAATGAATTTTTCGAGGTGATTCATAAATTTTAAAACTAAGCCTTCACAAGTCTATTAATAACTCATGCAGAAGGAGATTGATAATGCATAGACCCAATACAAGGTCCCAGTGATTGAAATTCCAAATCATGTAAGCCATGAACAATATTAATTAATCTTATTTTAGAAAAGAATAGCAGCTGAAAAAAAAAAAAAAAGCACTGCCATCCAAATTCTATACAAACAGAAGGCCTATCATACAAACAGCCTAGTGCACCCAACTCTCTCCATTCTTCTAGATAACTATGGTTGGGTAGCTTTGACCAGGCAATGGCAGAGTCGGGATTCAATTCATCTAAATCCATATCTGTTACTTAAGGAAGCATTTAACCATCCATCCAAACCAACAGCATACAATCACTATAGCATTTAATAGTCAAGTCAACTGTACAACACGCATCATAAAAACAATCAGGGGTCACTCCATGAAAGGGTTTCTTGACATCGACTTTATAGATAATGTAGGATAACTATATTCTGTATGCATGCAAAAAAATGAATGAATGAATAGTGTAAAATGTTGTTTTATCATAACCTTGAAAAAGCTGCCCAGTCTCCGTTGGAATTTACATCTAGCAAAGTAACTTTTTTGGGGGGGGCTTGTTAGACTCCAGTAAAATAATTTATATGAATATGGTACCGCCCATTAAAGATTGAACACTGTGATATTTTCAGGCAGACCCGCAGACAATTTAATGATAGAGCCATTTGTAAATAAAAGATGGTTTCCTACTATACAGTGAAAGCACACTTCCAACTTTATATGTTTTCATCTGGATCAAGGGCAGCTTTTAAATGTTTCTGATAATGATGTAGCCTTTTGGCTCTAGCTACATGAAGTTGTTACAATTCTTTCTAATTTTTCACATTCTCTGCTTTAAAAATGATGCCCCACAGCATCTACTGTTGTGTGCCCCTATTCCAAGGCCCATGTAAGTTCACCGCAAAAAATTATCTGTATTGTGCCTTTTATTTGGAAACCTCTTCATATTTTACAGCAGCATTTTGACCAACAGGAACCCTTTTAAATCAAATTAGCTTGTGTCCTTGAATGTTGATAGCGGCTTTTATGGAGAGGAAAGAATATCATATAAATGCAAAAAACCGGCAGCTTGTTAAAATGTTGGACTCATTTAGATGTTTATTTGCAAAAGATGCAAATATTTTTCATTTTTATTGGGAAAAAAGAAAATGCTATTGCTTTTCATCATCGGCTGTATCTGCATGTGACGGTATATTGAGGAAATAAGCAACTATAAGGAACCTGGGAAGCAGGAGAAAGAGGCCATGGTTCTACTATTTTTCGTGACTGGCCTGTCACTGCATGTGGACAAACTGTTTGTGGATGATGGGGGACAAAGGAGGCGATTAGTTGGACAGAGCACTCCTAATATACTCTCGGGAGACCAGTAAGTCAGGCAGCTCAATGCTGCAGCCAGGTTCACTGAGCAATTAAGAGAGCTGGGAGAGTCAAAGTGGCTTAGCCTGATGCTCTGCAGCTCTGCGCCAGTGTTGAGAGCAGAGGGTCACTTTCAACCCCTATCACTCCACCTTTGCGTCTTAATGCACCCATCCACACTGGCTAGAGGAGCCGAGAGAACAGAGCCAAAGGGATGAGTGGGGCCAAAGAGAACATGGGAGGAATTATTCTCCCCTTTCCCCATAATTGTGCCTGATAAATCCTTTGGCTTCTAGCCCAGATCACTAACAATACATATATTTCTTTATATCCTTGTTATCCCTGGCTCCTTAATGAATTATTTATAGTGGGGAGAGTGAGGGGGGTAGAGAGTAAACATACCAGTAAAAGGAGAGACGACTCCAATAAAATGATATGGAAAGCATCATTTGCCCTTTTACCAAAATGATTTTTTAAAGTAGACTAAAGCAGACGAGAGCCAGAGCCAGATTCTTCAGCAACATGATTCTCAGAGAGCACACAAGATGACACTGAGGAGAGTTTGAATCAAAAGACATTCATTACCATTGGAAGGGCCTTTGTCATAAATTCCATCACAATTCATTTGTGATGCACAAACAATTGACTAACTGTAATAATCCCGGCCACTGCATAATCTAAATTCACTCAGTCTTCTCAAATAGTCCATTTTCTAATGTAGTTTGACCTCATCGGGAGAGTAAGTGCAAACGTAGTCATAAAATGGCGTCGGGTGTCTCCCAGCTTCAGATGAGTGCAAAATGTAACAGATGAGTGGGGGGGAAAAAACATAAAAACTATACTGGAAGCATTTTAACAGTGAAGCCCCGGGGACATCCTTCAATATGGGTTTTTTGGTTTTTGTTTTTTTGTTTTTGTTTTTTTTGATTGGCTCTTTTTTTTCCAACCATCAGTCCACAAGACATGTGAGATTACAAGACTAGAAGCAGTCACGGCTTGAGGGGAACAATTTCCAACTTACCAGCAGCACATTCGTGAGCACTCTCAACTATAGGTCCTCAGAGAAATGTGCGCTCCAATTTACAGCTTCCGCAGGAATGTGAGGAATAAGTGTCTGTAAATGGCAAATCAAGCTCTTTTGTAACATTTCATTAATTTGAGAGGAGAAGTTGTTAACCTCATAGAAAGATGATAGGGTTGGAATTCACTAGCACTCAAAGACTGCTCCTCTCATTCAGCACGTATATGTTCCTAAGACTCAATTTCTAGTCATTCACATTCTGTTTTTAGCCCCTTAATGTGAAAGGGGATTATTATTCTCTAACATATGAACGTGCAGGCTGTTTTTATTTCCCCCTCACTAAGACATACTTGCATGCAGAGCTCCTATGTTTGAGACTTTCAGGTGAGGGCAGTGATAGGTCAAAGCAGAGTGCCTGTTAATTGAAGTTGTACATAATAAAAGGAGGGAGTGAAGTGGGAGAGGGGGGATCTGTTCATTAATAATTGATCAAAGAGCCGTTAAATTGGAATGTGTTTGCATCAATTAATCATCCCTCCAGATGCCACTAATCAGCTTTTTCCATCGCGGCATCATAGCAATCCTGCAGACTACACTTGTTGTGCTGAACGTAAGCCATCATTCATCATGCCTCACTGTGCTCTTAAAGCTGGCCTCAAGTCTGTGACAGAGTGATTAAAACACTATTGCCATTGAGCGCTGCAGGCTTTACTGACAATCTCCTCTGAAAATTGGTTGCAGTCTATTTTGTGTGGAGTGTGAAACTTGATTACCATGTTTCTACGAGTTATTGATATTCTTTGAACTTTAACAGGGCGGCTAGGCGTTCTGCAACAATCCGTGGCAACAGTTCGAGTTCTCAAAATGTTCAGTTCAATCACTGTCAGGCTCTTTGTTGAGAGGGAGGGAGGACCACCATTAGCAGTTTTTGCACGAAACAGCCCGTAAAGCAGTGTAATGACACTAAGGATGACTTCATTAGAGGCCTTGCTTAGGGTTGACATTTCTACACCACAGTGTTTCACATACATGTACTATTACCTTAAGCTAAGTGACCCAAATTAAACAGATGCACAGTGGGATTGTGCGGCCAACAGGTGCATGTGTGGATGTACAGCTGCTGATATAAAATGCAATAAAATTGGAAAATTTGGAGCATGTAGGTTGAAAACAGGATCACAGCAGCAACCGCTCAAACAAACCACTGAATTATAAAGCACTATGAGCACTATGCTGCATGAAAATGTGGGTTGCACTCTTCATACAGTTTTTTGTTTTTTATTTTGTCAGTCTTGGTGAAGCCCTATTCTTTTTTGTGATTGCATGAGCTGTTAGCCATTAATGTGCGTTGGACCTGGCATGTGTGTGCGCAGGCATTTCTATCAGTCGCAGTTTTAATGAAATTAGTGGATTAATTCTCTTGAAGCTTTGCTGAAAAAGATGACTATAATTGGCAGGTTGGTGTATGCATAAGCTGCAGAGCACCCATCTGTAGCATGTAAAAGGAACTGATATTTGGTTATGACAAGAAGCACCACAGAGCAGCTTTCAAAGCATGACATTGTTAGTCTTTTCCACATACACACAAAGCTAAACACAACATTCAGGAATTCCTATTGCTGATTTTTTATTTATTTTTTTTACCATAAATATCTTTCCTCAGTGCTGCTGAGTCACTTACACAAGTTACCTGAGGATAAGGGTGTGACAAATGTGATGCATTCCAGAGAGTCACTGCCATGTAATCTGCCTGAAATCAGAGCCTCCAACTTTAATTACAATGAAAGCATAAAATGATGCTTTTTTTTATTTTATATTTACTACATCAGTGAACATCCAGGTTAATCCTAGATTGGATTATCTCCACTGACAGAGTGGCCACTCATGGAGTAAACTCACAGGTGAGGTGACTCAGCTTCAGAGGGCCTGTAGAGTTACAGGATAAGTCAGCCACAAGTCAAAATAGTCAGTGCCACTAAGCTGCGATAGGAATTGTCCCCATCATCTATGTTTAAAGTTTAATATCTCCAGGCTGAGTCTCGGGGCCGGTGCTGGTGACATAAAAATGATCAATGACAGTAGATCAGCCCCATGGGAAGTGCAAGATACACATCACATGATTAATGGCTTTGTCAGCTGTCATGAACTATACTGGACCAATACAGTGAAGGCTTCATAAATCATAAATGTTCTGACACATGAAGTTTTTGTGCATTTTAGAAAAGCCAAAATTTGGTGTGTTATCATTTTTCTCCTTTTTGATGTGGGCAGCACTCTCAGGAACATAACACGATCAACTTTGCTTCCCAATTTTATCTGTTTATAGTTGCTGCATTCTGTTGACAGCAGCGCTGTTGCAAAATGCCTCCAGTCTAATGATGAATTAAACATGAAATTTAAGCGTGCATATAAGATGTCCCTCGGGTAAGTCTGTCATGCGCTGTCATATACTAATGAATGTCTCTTAAACCTGCAATAAGTGTTTACTGCTAGCTAGAAGACTCCAAAACAAATTCACAGCAACAGATCTCTGATATACCATCAGCTTATCAAGTGCTTAGGGCTAAGGTATTCAGAAAATTGGCTGCTTATACCTCCTCCCACCACAGAGTGGTACAGCTATCCAACTGGAGTCTTTTTTCTGTCTACCTGTCAAATGCAAGTCCAACATTCACTCACATTACAGCCCTGGTTTGGTCCACGAATCCCTGAGGTGTGTGTGTGTGTGTGTGTATATATAAACTGGGATTTTTAAGCTTTCTGGGTGTTAAGCTGTAAAAGATGTCAAGTGGTCAGAAGCTACAAAAAAGTAGAGAGTGAGGAGTTGATGTCGACCTCGGTCAAGGTTTGGTGACACCTGTGGTCACTCCGATATCAGCAAGAGCAGATTGATACTCTACAAGTCCCAGAACGCTGCTGGCAACAAGCCCCTCTGACATGCTACTTTGTCAGAAACACCAAAAAGGAACAAGAAGTGTTATCAGTTTGCTGTGCAAGCAGCCAAACTCCCATTGTTTTAATAAAGTAAGTTAATGGAAATTGCAAACACAATCTGATTTCACATGGAGCAAGAGCTTCGCCCTTTTGTTTTTATGTCTTATGCCTATCTCCTGCAGCCTTTGCGGCTGCCCACAGTAATTTATTTATCTCACTAAAAATGATTTTTGGCTAGTTTCATAGACACGGTTTGGATGAAGAAACAGAGTTCATATTTTACTGAGATAACAGCTTCAGCACGTTTCATGAGGCCACAGTGGTGCAGCGGATACCACTGTGTCCTCACGCCAACAAAAAAGGATTCTGGGTTTGAACCCTCAGACTCACAGACAGATTGGACTGACCAAGAGGATCAGTTTCCATTCAGTTTAGGCCAAGAGGTTCAAAACACAGGAGGTCAAACAATCAGGCAACAACATCAGGATCAACGGGCTACACTTACCGAGCAAAAGACAAATAATGCTGGAGCACTGAGGCTGAAGTGAAGATCAGCAGGCCCAGTAGGGAGGGGGGAAAACATCAGGAGCCATTTTCCAACCACAGGATCCAGGAGCCTTTTGTAGAACCGTGTGTGTCCCGACCAGAGGAACTGGTGTAAGAAAAAACTGGAGAAAAAAAGAATGAGCTGTTGATCTGCTTGGCAGTAGTAATTTCCAGTAAAGTCGATATATTAGGGAAATGAAGTCGTGACAGTATGAGAATAAAGTCATGGTATTATTCGAGGACTTTTTTTTTTTTTTTTTTTACATGCGACATAAGTTAACAAATTCCTCCTCGGCCACCGTCCCCGGTGTCTTACATGTTATTTTTAAAAGACCTATACGGATGAGGATTTGGTGCCGAAGAGTCTTTTTTTTTTTTTTTTTTTTCTTTCGTGTAACTTTTACTGAAGTCCAATTCAACACCTACCTTCATTTTACCGCAGCAGATCTCCTAAAAGAAATCTCTAACAGTATTACTTCTCGTTATACTTAAACTTTATCTTGTAAAGTTATGCTTTTTCTCACGATAATCCGACTTTATTCTAATATATAGCGTGAATTGGTGTTTTTTCCACAAATTCTCCGAGTTAACAGTGGACATCTCCATTTTCCCCTCACTGTGGGTGGCCCTGATACTCTTACACCTGCAGCTGCTCAATACTTTTACATCGTGCTTCGTTTCTTTCCGTAGTCTGGACTCAAGACTGAAGTTAACTTCAGACACCATTAATGCCGAAAAACATGTATGTTATTGTCGTTTGGCCTTCGTCTTCTTCTTACCGCCGCCTACCGGTCGGGCGGTTTGCAGCAGTTACACTGATCGCTTTTCCATCCACCAAAACTTAAAAAAATTAAATTAAATAAAAAAAAAATCAACAACAGTAAGTGACACACAACTATTTAACTCAACTGAACAGACTATCAAACTTGACTTCCTTAGAAAAGCACAGTTGGTCAATGGATGACTCATAGATGTGAATGGTTTCCATCTCTGCATGTGAGGTTTGTCATTTTATTCACAGTAATCTGAATTGTCGTAAAGCTCTAGATGATCTATGATGTGTAACCTGCTTTAATTTGGATCTCTTTCCAGCTCACCATTTTATTGATTATCAGTTTCTCCATCCTGCTTTTTGCATTTTGTGTGTTTGTGTGTGTGCATGTACGCATGTGTGTGCAAGAAACAATTTCCACCACTTATTATGTTAATAAACTTGAGATGCTGTTCGGTTACATTTTTTACACATTTGCATTCCACACGAATCTTACACTGCCATGTGTTCACAATAACTCTCCTTAATGGCCATATTAGTAAGTCACCGGGGGTACAACTTGGGAATGATAACATATCCACCCACCAACCACCTACATGTATGCATGCACAATTTCATTACTAAAACATGTATGTGTGTGAAAAATCTCCACAGATAGCACCAGAAGGAGGTGATACAGGGACAAGGAATAAGAAAGAAGGAGAGTGGTAGAGGTCAGAATTAATTGAACACTGAACCTTTAATAACACTGTATAATAGTAAGGCCATTACTTTTATAATTACACTCGTTAGCCCAATATCTCCTCCTACATCCTGTCCGGGATGATATGCAACATTACTGAGATCCATCAGCCTTATACAGGGATCTTGTGGGCATATGGTGTATTATGTCGGGAAAAATTAACAAAAAAAGCACTTCATATAAATCTAAAATAAATGTTTATCTCACCACTGGGGAATCTGGTATTTACATTTACGAACATTTTGTCTTCAGTTGCTTGCACTCCTGGAGAAGGCAGTGATGGCCATTGTTACTTTTCTATGTCTTGATCAGTATACAATAAACCTGTAGCTCAACTAGTTGAGCATTATTTCCCTCTTTTCACAGAGATGAGAGATTGTTTCAGGATGAAAATGTACAAGTTGGAGGAAGTCCTTTAGGCTTGTTTTCTTGTGTTTAAACATTGAATAAGAAAAATTCCAATCTTTCAATGGTGGAAGGTCACTTCTCAAGCTATCTTTTCTTACTCAGTCCAAACAAGAACTTGTTTTGGATGCATTAAAGCTTAAGTCTTCAACTAGCATAGCAAGGTCAATGCACAATAAAGAGCTGGTACTATCACTGAGTGCATCTGCAGAAATATTTGCCAATTCCATGAGGAAATAATTAAATGAAAACACCACAGGAAAAGAATCACAACTAAAGCATGTGAAAAACCGTGAACCTTTTGCTTTGTACCTGTTAGGTGGCACACAGTAATATAAAATTCATGTTTTCCATATTTGCAACATTGCTGTATGCATGATGGATGTCCACAGCTGTTGTTTGTGTTCTCACTCGTATATATTTAGACCCTTGATAGAACTGTTTAGGGTATTCACCACTCTTGGGCAATGCATGCTGGGGCAGGATCCAGTCTCATTGGGACCCTAAACAGGATAAGCAGCTATAGAAAATGGATGGATGGTTGGCAGAGTGGATTGAGCGTCCCTAAAGAGAAGATGTGCACTACCTTTCTGAATCTCAGGAAAAATATTTTTACCTGTGCTGTGGCCACTGTCATTCCCAAACATAAAGTGTGCATGTTGGTTATGAAGGATGTTAACTATAGAAGGCTGCCTTATTTGGAGCAGTTCTACAACACATAGGATGGGCAGCATTGTTGGCAGCCTTGCAGGTCCCCAACCACACACACACACCATAGCCTAGCCAGGACAATGATGCATGCATGTCAGCACATGCAGGAAATAGTTAGTTGAAGTGAAGTGTGCTTGCCAATGTGAAGTAGTGATCCCTGCAATCTAAGATGATATGAATGTAATATCAAATTGCCACACCTTTGAGAGGGAGGTATCCCCAGGAGTGAAGTGCAAAGAAAGAGGAATCTGGAGTCGAGGAGCTCTACACAGAGAAGAGCTGCAAACACCATCATTTTCTCCACAAAGCTCAGTTATTTCCACCACAAAGCAAACCTGAAGCAACATGATTGAACTCTTAGCAAGCAAGTTTTCTCAAGAAAAGGATCGTGAGCAGCAGCAGTATTGGCAAGAGTTAGATCAGCATTAGCAACTAAGCAGTGCAGCCCAGTAACCTGAAACCTGAAATAAAACACACTCCAGAAAAAAAGGTGTGTGTATATTCCAGTCAGTAGAGGAAGTCAGGCGGGAGAGTTCAACTGCAATTTAAATTTGAATTTGCTTGCAGGTTTCCCAATTAATATAAAAAAAAAACCTAAATGAAATTGTTGCAATCAGCAGAAAGCCCTATTTGCTCTGGTTATGGGCAAACTTATGTACCAGGAGACACAACTATGGCTTGCATTCGGTCAGCTTTATGGTGTCAATATTCTTACCAAGAAACAGTGATCTATTGGCTTTGTTATAAAGTGGACAGATTATCCACAGGAGGTTTGATATTTTAGATTGATTTACTTTTGTAATCGTACATGCAGTGCAAACATAACAGCTTTTTTGAGACACCCACTCTAACACCATGTGAGAAATCTCCAGGTATGTGAATTTAGCTGTTTAACAATGAGGGTTCTTTGTATCAAAGAAACTGGAAAATAAAGCGCTGTAATGAGTGCGGTGTTCGTGTGACTGTGGGAACACAACATCCTCATTAAATGTAACGTCTCTGGCTGTGGACAGGGCCTGACCCTTTGATTGCACCAGAGCCAGGACAGAGGCAATCAAAAAAAAAAAAAACCTCCCCTGCCACTAAGATTAATAGTGGGAGAGCCAGGGCTTCCCTTTGCTTTTTTTTTTTTTTTTTTTTGATCATGTCAGACCATTTCTTTCCTAGTCGCTTCTACAATAAATAAATCAATAAAACAGAAAATGAAAATATAAAAACACTGTGAAGACCATTAGGCAAGATGTGAGAGAGCTGAGTGCAGTCTGATGAGATGAAACAACTCTTCATTACAATGAATTCTTCACTGAGTGGAATCTCGTCATTTGCTATTTTCTTGTCATGTTAACTTCAATGAGCTTCTTCCATCATTATCCTACAGACCCATATGTTTATTGACATTGTTAGGCATGTGTTGCACCCCAAAGAGTATATACATATGTACATACATATATCAAATACTTGCTTCCAGTTGGACTAGAGGATCCATTGACTCAATCAGATGAATGAATAGAAATCCACCACAAAAATAAAGCGGCAGTGCAGGTTCGGCTGGTCACGCTGTTTCTTCCTGAATTAAACATTAAGGACCAGACAAATGTTATAGGAGGTTAATTGGGAGTAAAATGCAAACCAAGCAATGCACAAAAGGGACCTTTTGGGGGGCAACTACAAGCTTCATCCCCACAATAACAACACGAACATATGGCACATAAATTCATAATGTGTGTATATATGCACTTTATGTGATATCATATCTTGCATTTGCGTTAAAAGGAAGCTGATCCCACAAAGTCCCTCATCTCAGTTCACCAGCATTTTTTTGTTGGAAAATATGCGGCTTACATTTTCTGAAACATCCATAATTAATAACTAAATGTGTACACCATTTTTCCACAGCCTGTGCATCCATGCTTGCTTCTGCTAGCTATAAATTATTAGTTATATCCATTAAAGGCATCGATGGAGGCTGCTGTCTGGATGTTTAAATTCTTACCCTTATGTTGCAGCTCAGGGCAAGAACGCAATTGGTTCATGCAGCATGTGGCAAAAATGACAAATCACTCAGTCAAAAGGCAGAACTGTGGTGAGATGGAGGTGATGCTGAAGACAGATCGTTGGCATCATTTGATAAGATCTCTGTAAAAAAAAAAAAAAATCGCACTAATGTAAGGGTATCTGGGTTTGTTTATGAAAGTATGTTGAGTGATTTCATTTTATACGAGCAACAAAGATAAGGCAGTAAAATTACCAGTGAAATGAAGTCATACTTTAGAAGCCTAAGTGCGTTTAGGGAGTTGAAAATGTTCCTTTAGGGACAAGCTCTTAGACCTGAGAATAAGCGACACAGAAATTACAGTATACAGAGAGTATAATAAACCCACATATTGTTACCCAAGCAGATTTGGGTACTAATGAACAGCGCACCAGAGGCTCATGTAAACATCTTTGAGTTACAAAGTTTGTCTTGCTCCTGTCAGCGCAATTGATGCTCGCATTTTACATTTTGCTCTTTTCATTCAAACAAAATATGGATGTGAAAGATTTAAATAGTCTCCCAGAGATAGGAAATGCTCAGGTAAGCATATGAACCGATGCATGGGGATGAAATTTTCATTTCACTTTCACTTCACAGACCTACTCTTTTTCTACAAAGGATGATGGGATGCGCAGTCATTAGAATGTACTGGAAATAATAAGGCAGTATCCAGGAAAGTACAAAAATTTTTTATGAAAGAACGATCTTAGAAATACAAAGGAGCACCCTTATGAATAGTTGTTAATGTTAAATAATTTTTGGTTTTATGGATCTTTAAGTACAGAAAATGTTTCAATTTTAAACTAAAGACGCTATCAATGTTGCTAGAAGATGAGAAACGCTTTTAATGCTCTTTTAATAAAGATTTAGCCTCCTTGGTGGTTTCATCATGTTTGAACTCCAGTGACGCAATTGATTATTGCTTTGCTGTCATCTAGTGAAGGCTCTGTGTATTTATAGTTCCTCTTTGAGTCGTCCTATTGGAAATGCTTTTTTTTTTTTGCAGCAGACAGAAGTTATACAGTGTAATTTGTATTATCTATCATTGGTCACATTCATAGTCAGATTACGAGCAGGCAGCCCTGTGCGGATGTGGTCAGGTAATTTGTGTCCTCGGGGGAGCTGGCCACAGGAATGAATTGGGGCAATGCTCCACTCATTGCTGTGAAAAATCATCTGAGAACATTCTTCTGAAAGCGGACAAACACAATTAGAGTGAGCTGATCGAAAAAGTGTCAGTGCTAATGCTTTGGGTTGTTAACACTGCTGATTTTGGTGACCAGACTCTGCCCCCAGTCAACATGTGGCCCTGATTATAGGCGGTCGTGCGGTTTTGAAAAGCAATGACCCTAACTGCTTGAAAGCTGTTCTGAATCAAGGACATGGGAATAGGCTCCCCAAAATGTTTATTTTACATTTTCTGTGCAGTCTGCTCTGAAATATCTTAATGTGACCATCAAGATGCTCTGAAACCCACACAACTGATACAGTTACTGAATATATCATTGTGCAACATCTGGAATCGTTAACATTTTACTTTTGGGGGGGCTTGGTGAAAGAGTTATTAAAGTAACAAGTGTGGTATAGAAGTTGAGAAAAGTTGGCAGGCGGCTGTGACATGATATACTGTGTATGCTAATGACTCTTCCACTGCGAAACACGAATGAACATGAAATATGAATATGGAGGAGTGCCATCCATCCCTTCTGTTTCAGGACACCTGGCCATTATGCTGCCACTCAGGCAAGTTTCCTCAGTGCAGCCTCTTTGCAACAGGCCTGCCTGTTAGTGCAGGGCACGTCTTCATTTCATATTTAAAATCTCCAGGGAACTAAGCATAAAGAACCTCTACTTGTCCCGATATGTTCATTACACAGCACAGGAGAAGATATTCTTATTTTGGATACTAACTCTTAGCAGAATATTTCTTTAAAGAGAAAAGGAAATATGAATATATATATATATATATATATATATATATATATATATTTATAGTTTGATTTAGAGTAATCTAGGGGAGCTGTACGGCTTCTGACTGAGCACCATTAAACAGGCGAGCTCTGCGAGGCTCAGAAGAGTTGGCTTGAAAGCTAAACTCTTGGAATAATTATCATCACTCTGTAACTTTTAAGTTTCTGTACTGGAAGCTCAGGCTCGGCCACATCTCACACAAGAGAATTGTTACTGTGCAAGAAATAGATGGATTAAATGCCACCTCATTATATACTGATTCCTATAATCTTTTTACCATGTTTAACACCGTCTAAGTGCCCAGAGATGGCTTTTTTGTGGGGTAGGAAAAGTCATTTGACAATGTGAATTATTAATTAAGGGAAAAGCAACCATTTTGTTCCTGGATTTAGACACAGTGCACTAACCAGGACAATAAAATTACAGATGAGTATGAAAAAAGACATACAATGCAGATGCAGGGAACAAGTGCCACAAATGGGTCTGAGCAACCCCCCCCCCCCAAAATCCTGGTGGAATATTTTGTCATTACTGGCCCTTGCAGGACAGCAAATACAAGTATGCAGCATCCAGTAAATGGTGCCCTGTAGCCAACACGGGGAGAGCCCCCTGCCAGCCCGATGTGCTCTGCTAGCAATCACAGCCCACTGAGTCACGGGCCAGTGGAAAATGTCAGATAAACATCACACTGGGAATAAGCTTCCTCCCTCTCCCTCTCTCCGGCTGTATAAGTGGTTTAAGAATAGCAATAGAGATGGAGCTGCTTATTTTAGGTGACACCATGAGAGTCAAGAGGTCAAATGAAATTCACAAGGTTAGAGCAGGCGAATACGGTGTTGAGTAGATCAGATGACTGAGGTACACGCCGGTTTCGGTCTGATTCAAACGCGATGCCGCATGTCACTATGTTTCACCAACATCTCTGCTGTCAAAGCAGTGTTATGTACAAAGCAACAAAGGAGGAAAGAAGGCTGAAGGAAACAGGATAAACCTTAGTCACCGCTACAGGTTGTGCAGCAGAAAGGGTGCATTAGGATAATACACCAAGACTTGGCTCGCTCTCAACCATCCAATTCACACCTTCTCACAAACATCCACAAAAAGCTTGTCGTAATTTCCTGTGAGACCTTAACAAACACAGTGAGGAACACCTCTCACTGCAGGCTGCTGCTGTAAATCACATGACAGCAGCCCTGATATTTCATCTGCTCATCGACCAGTGGGAGAAAGTGGCCTGTGAAACATCTCTTCCAGTTTCATGACATATTGCACAAAAGCTGTGCTGTGCTGCAAGTGGGAATTACACCATGTAGCACATTGTCAGATATATATATAAGGTTTTTACTTAAAGCTAAATGAAAGTTAAATTAATGGGGGATAAGAAAAAATCCTCTCACTTCACAGGTATTATGCAGCAGTACTGAACTTTTGAGGAACTTGGTGAGTTTAATTTTATGCCTCTTGATGGTTTTATGTGTTTAATTAACACTTGCAGTTTCAAGTTAGTTTGCTGATCAATATTTCACACAGAAATCTTTGATCATCTTCCTAAAAATTATGTTATGCTGTTATAAAAATGACTTGCAACATTTGCACAGTCATTTAAAAAAAAAGAGCTATCTGCCGCGCACATAAACGGATTAGTATGAATAACAATCTATCAATACAATATCTCACATAATGACAAATCAGTTTTAGTTTTGCTACATGAGTCTGTAGTTTCGCTTAGTTTTGAGTGAAGGACGTCAACATTCAGGTAGCGAATAACACTTTACCGGTCACTTTTAGTAACTTTATGGTTGGCATGGATGGTTGTGTGTCAAAATCAGATTTTTATTCAACTTGTTCCAGCATTTCACTGAAACTATGTGATGTGTTCACTGAGTGACAGACTTTATACATATTTTTACAAAATTCAACTTGACATGCTTCATACTTTTCGAAACTGTGGGGTTTGCAATAATTTAAAGGGAAATATTGTGGGTCCAACAATATTTGGCTTTGCCACATAGGTCTGATGTGTACTCAGTTAAAATGCCACATGGCAATGTCTGTATAGATTTGATTTAAAGATTACCATAACCCCCATTTATGAGGTCCAAAAGTCCTGACAAAGCCTTGTTTGAAGTTCCTCGTCCACATTTCCTCTCTAATGTCTATCCCTGTCTCTAATGGTTCTTTCCCATTTGTAAAGAATGAAAAACAAAGAGATGCTCTGACATTTCCTCAGGACTATCCCTTGTTGTACTGATTGTGTGCTGTCCAGCTCAATACTGTATGGCTGCTGCACATAGCAGAGATTAGCTCCTGTAGGAGTCGTCCACATCCTCCTTCTGCTTTTCCCTGGCATTCACTTGCAGTGGCAGCCGGTGATCATGGCAATGGTGAGTCTTTGGCAGGACCAGTCATGTCTACACCAGTGGAAGCTACAGTACAGTCTGCAGGCTGCAGCACTAAGGCACCCTGTTTAATTAGGTCCATTCTGCTGAGCTGCTGCTGTTTATTTCCCCTGTGACACTTTGCTGATCTCTGCTGAGCAGCCGGAGCGAGAGGGGGAAAGAATCATTATACACACCTCTGTGCAAAAGCAGCTATACGCCAAGTGTTACATAGATATATAAAGCAGTTCACATGTGTTTGCTCTCTCATATGACCTGACTATACATTGTTATATACACATCTGCTGTCTGGAACATTTCATTCTGTGCACACTCAACCATTTTCCTGGGGAGACATACAGCCGGTCTGAAGCTTAGCCAATGATCTTCGGGTCTTAGCCCTCACTCCAACATCGTCATGCTGCAGCAACGTGCTTAAAACCTCACTCATCTTCACAAACCACCTCAGAATTCTTTGAAGTTGAGCTGACATTGGTTCAGCTCTGTCACAATCATTTCAGAGTAGAATTAAATATAGCATCATATGTTTCGTGTTGGACATTTTGGTGATAACACTTTTACTGGAGTAAATGGGAAACGATATGGAGTCTTTGCAAATGCATGGTGGAATTGAAACTGTAGCTGGTAAGCTTTGCTTACAGAGACTGAAAATAGGGAAACAGGCCAGACAGGTACTATTGTCACCTTAAGGTTGCAATTTAGTCCATGGAGAGGCCAGCGACCAACTGCCTTCAGGCAAACAAAGTGTTTTGTACATAATGCCTTTTGCTACCAAAACCATTTTTCACTCTTTATTTGTTGTATTTATTAAATGAAACAAAATGAGCGGCACAGTGGAGCAGCGGTTTACACTACTGCGTCAAAAGAAGGTTCTGAGTTTGAACTAATTACTGGCTGGCTGCTTATTATAATGCTTCATATTAACATGGGAATCAAAGAAACATTCTCACCACATCCTAAATATATGTGAGAATGCAACTCTGGCACCTGTTGAAGTGAAAAACTCTGTTTCATTCATACATACACAAACCTGAAAATTAGGAGTGTATGTCTGCGGGTAAAGGCCAGCAGCTATGTTTTTCTGCTATAAAAATCAATCCAAAAATAAAAACACCAAAATGTTGACCTGACATGAGTTAAGTTGAGCCTGCGAGTTTCCTGGGTTCTCTGCAGGGCAAAAGCTCCACTGATTTCTTTTAAACATTAGCTGTTTAATTTAAGTGTGGGCCCAGTGAACTGGAAGAGAATTACCATTTATCTCTTCTGGGTCTCTGCTGTGCAACAGGGAGAAGCATCAGGTCAGCACAAAGCTGCAGCCAAATGGAGAGGCAAAGATAGATGGTTTGTCAGAACACCTCAGCACCAAACAGCTCTAGCTGTACAACACGTTTTTCCCTATGTGCAATTTAAGCTGCTTAGCTAAACAAATCTGAGTGGTGCAAGGATACACGAAGAGGCTGGCAAAACATTTTTTTTTCTCCCTGATTTCTACCTTTTTCATCATTGTGTTTCACTGCCTGGAGATTGAGAACAATTGGAACACATGGCATGTGAGGAATCAGTTTGACTGCTCTGGCACCTACCAAACTGTGAAAGTAGGACTGGCAGAGCGGCCATATGGTCTGTGCCAGCTCTTTTCTTGCTACACAAACACAACTCCAGACGAACATGCACACAAAAAACACAGCCACAATCATTTAGAGGAAATATGTTTGATTTCCTGCCTTTAAAATGAACAAATTTAGCTTCCTACCCTCTAGCTTTAACCTGCAGCTCTATATGGAAGGAACAAATATATAGACAGAGTTAGCATTGCTTTTTATTATAATGATATAATATTAAGATCTAGGTCATCTAGATGTTTAAGTTCAAATGTATGACTTATCAGTCTGCTTAGGTGCTGCAGGTGCTTCATTGCTCTGACATGACAGATTGCATTCATGTTTTTGTGTTTCTGGCACCTTCCTTCGCCCACAAAATAAGAAGGGAATATTTTCCTTGTTAAATGGAACAAATTCTCCTCTTAAGGCTCAATATACATGAAGAATAATTCATGAGACACACTTTTATATTATCTGCCTTCACTTGTAATTCATTGGGCACGTGGTGTCATTGTGCGTGGGTGATAAAGTGACTGAAAGCTGTAAAAAGCACATCCAGGAATTCTTTCCAAGTGCACAACTGCGCTCGTATCACTTCTATATGAAGTATAATGGGGGACCTCCTTGTCACTGTCACCTGTGATAGACTCATCAGGCTCCAAATCACAGGGCTAATGGAGAGACCGCCCAGTGGGATATAAGGTGAGAAATTGTCATATGAGGTTACAATGGAATCCAAGCACTGAAATGTGATGCATAAATTCACATTTATTTATACTGTTAATGTATTAGAGAGGAGCTCGTTTGTGTGTCACTGTGTATACTTGAATGAAGAGGATGCAGATTAGCTGTGGAGTCAATGTGACCTTTCTGTCTGTCATTCCTCTTTGCTTCGCGCTATCTGTTGAACCATGCTTGTGTATTTTTCTCAGACTGCGTGCAGAGTGACCATGAACTTGGATTAGGGAGGGTCCTTGGCAGAAGCAGCTGCATTTCTGTACAATGAAAAAAATAAAATAAATAAACAGGGCAATCTCAACAGAGAAAGTGTCTATGCTTGATCTAGTTCCTTTCAAAAGCACATTTGTAAAACGCCTCCAGGAAGGAGCTGCTGCCGGTGTTTACTTAACCTAATTTTAAAAAATCCACTTGGGTTGTGTATGGTGAATGGGGAGGGCCACTGGAAGGCGGGGGGGCCCTCCTGTCCCACTCCTATGTGCGCTTGCTTGGGCAGTTCAGTGGTGCTCGCTGTTACCCCCCTGGATGGCTGTCTGGGTTTGGTGCCATGCAGGGTGCCAGTCCTGGGGAGCCGGGGGCCCTGACCTGACTCTGGGCCCTGGTGATGGTCTCACTCATATTTAGGGAATGCCCACGTGTATGTGTGGTGTCACTTGCCAGCTCGTGTTGGGTCACATCATGAAGAATTGATGAATCCTGCCTAAAATGGGCTGAGCTTTCATTCCATCACTATGTACCCTATCTTTGACCCGGCTCCTCTGCGGGGACACCTTCACCTATCTGGACTCCCATCTCTCTGGAGATCTACACAGAAACCATCTGGACTCTCATCATCGTGAGTGAGGTGACAGGAAAAGCACAGGATCCTTCACTCCACCAGTTCCTACCAGCACCACCTGCGTCCCTTCCACATCTTCTCTGTCCTTTATTCCCCCCTATATTCACTGAGGTGTAGCGCTGCCCTCCCTGCCACACAAAGGTCATTCCACTCAATGAAGATCAACAAACTAGCTTCCAGGGAGGGCTGGTGATGGTCACATACACGCACTGAAACAATAAAATATTTAGCTGCAAGACGAAAAGTGCATCAGTCTCATAAAAAGTTGACTCAACTTGTGGTGTTAAACTATGAGGACAAATGCAGATAAAAAAATACACTTATCTTTTCACATGCATGTGAGAGCAGTTGCACTCTAGAAACTAGGCATCTTGTTTTTGTAGTGTTTGTTTGCTTAAGCCTGCCATCCACAAATGTAATAAATATGGAAAAGATAAGAAAAAAAATGAGAGTCCCACTCAAATTGTCTCTGTGGAAAGTCTTGCGGCTCATGCTTTAAATTATCAGAAAGAACAAATGATAAATAATGTAATACCTCAGGTAATATTGTGATACTCCGACTGTTTTATTACACCCAGTTTATCTATGTTTGCATAACTTTTGGGGAGGAAAACATTTGTTTAGTGTCTTGACAGACATCAGGATCCTCAGCCAAAACAGATTCATAGCTCAAAACCTTCTTGCCAAATGCTTGTAAAGATTAGCCACAGTCTAACTGGCAGTTTAATTATTTTTCATTGCACATCATTAGCTGGCCCCATTGTTGGTTTGGGATTTTTTTTGTTGTTGTTGTTGTTGTTTGTTAGCTTTTTGTTTTGTTTTTTCTTTCTGGGTCACCAGAGTTCATGACAACGTGGCTGACACTGAGAGTGATGGGAAAAAAAGAGAGACAGCAGTGACAGGATTGAGCAAACAATCTCTGCATGATCAAAGCTGCTGAGTGGAAGAGAACACTGTGTACAGTGATTGGAGAGGGCCAGGGGGAGGGCACTGTAGCGAAGCACAGCACCTCGACGCAAAGTTTCTCTGACACTGCAGTTCATGGGATGGAATATGGCTCCAGTTACAACCCATTAATCACAAGCACTGTACTAATGTCAAGCAACAGCTTTTGCAGTCTACATACTAACGGTGCAAATTTACAGCCGGGAAAAGACGCGATAGCTGCAGCTGCACGGGATTAAAGAGGAACCATTAGTTATCATAGTGTTTCCTGAGGTGTGGCAACAAGAAGAACAAACCGCACATCAAAGTGTGAGGTCTGCTCTTCAACTTACATTGTAATCAACCAGACAAGGTAGCAATCCGCATTCGGTCTCATGTTCACAATCTGCCTGCTTGCACAATAATTACTGCATCTCTCCCCTGCAGCGAGCATCGCCAGTAGGAGCTCCATCCCTGTAGAGGCAGGGAGACATGTGACATCCACACCCACCAGCACTGCCAATAGGCACAGAGTGGAGGCAAAGCTCAGCAGACAACTCCTGTGCGAGGCTTAATGGTCGCCCATTGGGATGAGAAGCTGATTGGTGACAGAGTGAGTAAAAACGTGTGATGTGGTTGTGAGTGTGCCAAATTGTGTGGGAGAGTGTTAGGCTGGAAATAATGCTCAATGATTTCAATGCTATTGATCAGGGGGACAGACGGATATGGTCCTTTTGAAGGAAAAAGGCTGCAATCTGCTGAGAAACTCAAAACATATATTATGATTGAACTATGTGGGTGAATAGACTGACTTGAATGATCTTACTGTCAAGGACTTCTGGGTTCATATATCCAGTTTATCTTTTTGACTCTAAAACAGTCAGCTAAATAGAAGAGAGTGCTTGTTTACCTGACAATTTAAATTATGACAAGTTAAGAAAAACGCACAGTTAATGTGGCACAATGGAAAACACTGCAAACAATAATTCACATTTGATTATTAACATTTTTCGATCACAAATTAATATTTATAAATATTATTTAAATTTAAGATCAACAGAAGTTTCCCTTTGACATAAAGGTGAACCATGTTTGCTTCTGTGTCCAGTATTTTAGAATGCATTTTAATGCGTGCGCGCGCGCGGGCGTGTGTGTGTGTGTTTCCGTGTATGTGTGTTGTGTATACCAGTCTTTACATCTATGAATATAAACTTATATTCAGCGGACATTTCTGGGTCAGTTCCTCGGCTAGATTTTAATCCAATCTGTTTCTTCTATGTACAATTAACATACCGCTTAGGAATACTGTGCTGTGTCCCAGTTATATTTTTCCAAATCTTCCCGGCAACATCTCTGCAGTGTGCACTCTGCTCCCACTAATCTCACTTCTAAGTTTGGTTGACATGCGTCTGAAATACCTGGTTTGTCTATAGGGCCTTTCACAATGCCCCCGATCCATCATCGCAGGGCCATTGAGGCTCATTGTGTGCATCCATTAACTGTATCTATGGTGCAACCTTACAAAGGGCCAGCTTGAGGAGGGTCTCTGGTGCGTGAGCCCCCACCATCATAAATCTGCTGCAGTCCAGCACTGAAACTCCCCTGTGCTCAACTAATGGTGCTCTGATTGCTGCTACCACTTCTTGCACGGGATGGAGGAGTGTGTGTATGTGTGTGTATGTGGTGGGGGTTAGGAGCTCATGGGGGGGAGCGGGTAGATCAAGCAGTATTCGTCTGTTTCCATGCACTAAGACCACTGATCCCTGACTAATCACCTGGCTTTTGTCTTTTCTCTAAAAGTGTTTCTGAGGAGCACAAATTGGGCAACCATTTTGGAAACACTTCTTTGAGTGAGATATCGATATTAATTTTTGCCTTTATCCCAACTGCAGCACATTGTTAATATCCATATGAATAAAATATAGACTGTGCAGTGGGGATGGTCAAACTCTTGCTTTCTTTCGGATGGATCTCATTGTTCCTCATTATTGAAGTGGGTCAGTGCCTCTTCACCTCTCTGCTCACCTGTAGAAAAAGATGTGGGAGACCTGCAATATTAATGTCTTCATAAAACAAGAAAAAGCTTCACCGCAACCATATCCTACAATAATTATAGGTTTGTGTTTTCTTTTTCTCCTGGAGACCAGCTCTATAGAAACATTAGAGTCGGTCATGAATTCCTTCATGGCTTTAGAAAACATGTCTACGAAATCATGCAAAGGTTGACAAACACCATTCTTAACAATGAGCAGTAACGGCTGCTAACTATCACTGCAAACATTTATTTTGAACATTAAACATTTGGATATTGTACCCAGAGGTTATTTCAAATTAGAAGAAATTTCGAGGTACAGAAATGAAAGCTAAAAAAAAGTGTTCTATCAATGAGAAAGCTGCTTCGAAGTGTGAAAACAGTTATTCATTCCAAAGTTGTTACTTTTTTAAATGCGGTTTCCTGCCGTCTGAATACTGAGCGTTTTGCCATGAAAGTACAACTAATTTGCTTGCAAGGCCCTGGGATTAACTAATTGCCTCGTGCTGTATAATATTGTCTAAATTGGGATATTTTAAGAACGCTAAACTGGGTATGAACAGATTCTTTAACATCTAGTATCTCACAGTTAGTCTTCTGTAGTTGGAGCAAATAGTTCAGTTTTATTCCCTTTGCTTTTATTAATTTTCTTCTTCTTCTTCTTCTCTCCACCTCCAGGTTTGTAGGCAGCTCAGTCAGAACATCTTCCACTGGAGTCCGCGGGTGTCCTGTCAGGAAAAAGGAACTCCTGCTGGTTTTCCTACTGCATCCTACCCACGCAGATCCAAAGGTTCCCTTCTCTTTGCCAATCCGCCCCTCCAAATCCTGCCAGCCCTCACAGTGTCTGCAACACAAAGGAACGTGTTCACCTTAATACTCTCCCCGAGTGCACAGAGATGCAGAGTGTTGGTGTTGGCAAAAAGAGAAGAGTGGCTCTGCTGTGGGGCCACCAGTCGCCCCCCCACCCCTGTTTCCTTCATATGGTGGATGATCAAACCTCTGAGGAAGATTCAAGTGAAGTGCTTAGAAGACAATAGCATTTTCCTGCCAAACGCTGCAGGCTTACTGATGGAATGTAGCCAGTCATATTCTCGCTTCAATTATGCCATTTAAATAATAGGCCATGTTAAGTGCCTCATGTCCAATCGTGCTCCTCATGGAGCCACAGGAAATGACTAAACAAATGAATAAATTGAATGAAATGAATACCCATGTAAATACATGGTGTATAATGTACTGTATACGAGCCAGTTATTGGTGAAATTATTATTGTGTCAAATGTTTCCATTCATTCTACCAGCGTTCATTTTTACTTAAACTTTTATTTCTGAATCTGTTTTAATAGCTTATATCATAATGTTTTGATTCATTTCTGAATTTTATATCTTACCTAAACGTGATCATTTTGGCCACCATGATTCACTCACTGTGGTGGAAGCTAGGAACCGATCCAATGAAAAGGTGTTGGATAGATTAGATTTTGGTTTTTGTTTTTAATGTGTGCAGTGCCATCACTGGAGGCAACAGTATATGTAGCCTGTTGTGACCCTTGATTCTATTGTTTCTGCAGAGGGTCAGTTGAAAAAGCTTAAACCTATTGTACTTATGTGGAAAATTCACAATCCATTCTAGAAGAGCTGCTGTATGTGTTTTAAATGTAATTATCCATCATTGATCAATTTGCAAAGAAACTGTCCTGAGGCGTCCGGGGTGGGTGATGGGACAAGTCTTTGACATTGGCTGGTCTGTCACAGGGCTGCATAGAGATTTGGGCAGTACAGAGTTATCGAAGGACGTAAGGAAAGGAAAGGAAATAATTCTTAATAATGCAGCATGTACTTGTCTCTTAGTCACATTGTGTCATATGTGTAAAAAAAAGGTTTTATCAGATCTAATATATCGCGGTAACATTTGATTGTCGGTCAAGCCTGTGAAGTAATACACCAGAGAAAGACGTATCAGATATTCATCCGAGGTAATTTCCAATGTGTAAACACGAATGTCGTCCTTGATAAGGTTGTGCCCAACAGTCCTGCAATGATGATAGATGGCCAACGATCCACCAGTTATCCTCCGAACGTGCTCTTCAGTTGCGGGGGATTACTATTCTGCTCACTTCCTTTCTCTCTGTGTGCCAGGACAGCAGAGAAGAGGCTCCACAAAATATTAAGTGCTTATGCAAATGAGCAGGTAAACATATAAATAAACAGCTACCTGTTGGACACATCCTACGGGCTTTAGCAGAATATATTTCTTACAGTGGTCTTAAGGGGATCTCACTCTGTGATTATCCTCGGTTTTGTACAAGGGCTCATTTTAGAGCTGGTGGATATTTTGTCAAAAGAGATTATATGATTATGGGGTAATCCTTTTTCTGTCTCTTTCTTCTGGAGAGTGTACTAAAAAATATAATAAACACGTTTGACAGCAGGATAAATGAAGAAAGATGTTTTCTCCTGTCAGTGAACTTATTTCTTATGTTTTATAAAATATTTGAACACTTCTTTTTGCTTTTTTATTTTATCATTATTATTATTATTATTTTATTTTGGGCTGTTCTCAGTTACTGTAAAATTAGCTGTGTAATCTTTCCTTACAATATCTTGTTCGCACAAAATTTAACTGGACTGCTGCTGGAAGGTGAAGCCACCCAGAAGAGTTACACAATGGCAGGCTGCTCTAGTTCTAAAAATGACAACGCCTCCATAAAAAAAAAAAAAAGAAAAAGAAAGAAATATCGACTTATTTTTAAAAACCCTCTGCAGTTCAGTAGATGTATAGAATAATCTGAACGTGTCAAAAAGCAGACGTGAAGCGAATAAAACAGGTAAAAGGGGGATTCAGCTGAAGGACTGAGACTGAGCTTCACCTCTTTCTTATTACAAGGTGTGATCGATCACAGTATTATGCCATTAATGGTGCTGGAGCTCACATGGAGACACTTGGATAACAAGTTCATGCTACCGCATTATTGTGCAGCGCTGCTCCTTGACAGGGTGGCAATATCCTCAGCTTCTGACTCATACTTCGGCATCTTTTCATGCAGCTTGACTTGTGTTTTTTATGAGAATTGTTGAATTTTTGCCATGAGGGAATGCTGTTAAAATTCTTTGAAAGGCTACATGGTATATAAATGTTTAATGACCCTCTCCCAGCCAACTATAACCCCAGAATTATCGGCTTTGCATAGTCATTTCATAACTAATGTGTCTTAATGACATCTTCATGGTTCCTATTTAAGCCACTAATGGGCAGTAACAGATCTCAAACTGTGGTTTGTTAGATTAAATTAATTATTGATCTGTGCCTCAAATGTGATTGATGTCTCAGTCCTTGGATACCTTATTATTGATGTATTTTGACGGCGGCTGCAAAGCATGTCTGAAGTCAAAAGGCATCACGCTGCGCAGCATCACTGCAGACACACAACAACAACATGTACAGACAGTCTCAGCCGCAATGATGCAACTTCTAGGCCATATAAAAATGAGGGAAAACCAACACAGAGAGTTGCACATAATGAGCAGCACGACTCCGCCGTTGATAGATGGGGATAATGAAGTAAAATTGCTGTGTCCCGTGTTCATGTTGGGCCACATTTTGGGCCATGCTTTACTCCTAATTAAAATGAATTTGTGTTATTGTTACAGTGTTGCCGTTCTAATTGAACAAGGACTGGTGAACATAAAGGGATTCACAAGGTCTCTAAACATCATGTAAATCATGTCACAAATATTCAAGGCAGTCAATCAAATTAATTAGCAGCTGAATAAATAGTTGACTTTGTTTATTTAACTCCATTTAACCAACCATTTACTGTTTGACATCAGACTAAGCATTCTCTGCTCACATCCCCCGACTGTACATTCCATTAAATCTTTATTTTCACTGCATATGTGTACTTCTTGGTTATGTACATTGTAAACTTCTGCCAGTCAAACAGCAATATGAGAAGGCATGCGGGCGTTGTAGTTTCTTTGTTGTGTGCATTGTTAGTGCCGCTTTGTGTGCCTGACCAAAAGAAATGCCAGTATGCTCTACATACTGATAATAAAGCAGTTTCAGAGTTTTGAGTTCTGTGTTTGTGGTTTTAAAGCTGCGAGGATGATTTATCCATCTTGGCAGGCATGCATTCCTGCTTGTTTATAAACTGAAGAGTTTATGGGGCTCTCAGCTTTGGCGTTGCTGTCTTCATATGTCTTTTGGTCACGCTGCTTTTCATTTACAGAGGAAACAGGAGCTATACAGCAAGAGAAAACAAACCATCTAAACACTGCATCTTGAAGCCCGTTTGGATGGAGGCACATTAAGAGCTGGCTGATGTAGAAAAACTCTTTGATAAGTAAGATGATTTAATACAAACTCGAAACATAGATGCCATGGCAGAATGTAAATGTCAATTTTTGGATAAATGGAGCAAAACTGCTGTCGTAACTTAAGTTGCAGCATCATACTGAACACCTACCCAATCACTGTGGGACTGGGTAGCATCTGGCCTGTGTATCTTTGCCCATAATACTACTGTTTCTGAGCTATAAACAAGTTGAGGCAGACGTTTCACTGCTTTGGTTAAGGATCCTTTTTTGTGCTGCTTGTAAGTCCTGTCCTATTTCTTGCTTCGGGATTTCTGTGCGTGTGCTATAAATATTGTGTGGACAAACAGAAAACAAAAGAGACGAGGAAAAAATATATATTCTGGAGCTAGATACCAAGAAAGAATGTAAAATATTAAGGACTGTGGATCCACCGCAGTTATTTACAACCAGCAGACTTTATAACTCCACCCACTGATCAACGCTGTGATTACAAACGATTGTGCAGTACTTTATATCTCTGATGCACCTTCGTTGGCCTGACGATCATCAGTTCATACTGCAATAGTTTTGTAACTAGAATTGTTATTTTTTTACTATCATTATTTGTCCGTGTCAAATAAAAAATTACTATTTTCTACTTTCACTCTGGAGCACCTGTAACAAATGGATTTTCCCCTGAGGATTAATAAAGTGTTTCTAATGCTGATTCTGACATTTTATTAAGTGTAGGAGTTGTTAAGGTGTTTTATAAAACGGACAGCTATCTAATGAAAGCAACATAAAAAGTCATTTATCTGGATAATGTGCAGTCTCTATGCCAACACAGATCAACCTATCCAAACATTCTGCTGCAAAAAGTGAATTAATTTTTTTGCCTCATTTTCTTTTTCTATTGCTTCCATCCACAAAAGACATGCAAATGAGCTGGTGACTCCAGGTTAACAATAAGGCCCAATGTGACACTTGTTAAATCCCCCTTAGGTAAAATCTCTGCTTGGATTTGGGACTTCTGAAGGAGACCGCATGTAAAAAACCTTCTGTGGGGGGAAAAGCAAAGACTTTTGCAAAATAAACCACCATTTCTTTTGAGAGCTCCTTTTCAATTTAGTGTTGACGTTAAAGGGTGAAATCAAGTGAAGGAAAAATTTTAAAGAAAGGAAAGATTAGTCAGTGTAGGGTGAAAACTCGTTTAAAATCATTCACTCACCAAGGAAATCTGTTTTACACCTTTCAAAAGTAGCTGGGGCGATGCCATATGAATATGAAATAAAGTATTTATTATCACATCATGGCATTGTTGTCGATTCAAGTGTAAAGACTGTAAAATGGATCACAGGGTGCCCATGATCACAGCCAATCACAGTGGATGGTTTGCCACACATGTCAGGGCTGACTAATGATTTTCAGTCACTAATTTGCTGCTATGTTACAGTAATGAGCAGTATTTCATGTAACATCATGACATTTTACAGATGTCAGATGAATAATAGGCTGATTAAAACGTACTCGAATTGATGTGCATGCTCATATCGCACCCGGCATTCTTTGACAATGTGCTGAATGGAAGCTGATGTTCTTTCGACTGAATTATGCTCTGGAGTTTCATTCCTGTGTGGATGATGACTTGTCACTCTTGTCACTCTACCCCTCGGCTTGCCATATGAATGGGTGACAACAACAGAGTCACTAGACAGGAAAGACCGGCCTAGCCAGTGGTTTCACATACTGTAAACAGCGGTAGAAGAAGCCCGATGTACAATCAGCAGCACATTGATCTCGGGGCCATATACCGGAGCCTTGATCGCATTTTATTAACCAGTGATTATGAAAACCCCTCTCTAGTCAGCAACAAGAACATAAGTAAGATTTGCTCCCATTGGGGGAAACACCCAGTTATGGCATGATGCGGCCAAGGGAAATAAAGCCTTAATGACAAGCCAGTGATGGAATGTCAAGTGTTTAAAAGCAGGAATAAATCTTAAGGTTCTCCAGGGAGTCTTTGTTTTCCCCTCTTTTTTCCCTTGTTGTTCTTTTTCCCCTCACTCCACTTTAGCCACGTATGACTCTAGAGTGTGCATTTGCTGCTGCTGCTCGGGCCCTCTCAATCTTAATAATAACCAAAGATGGAGTTTAGTGACATCATGAAGTACTGTGGGATCATGGGAGTTGTTGTCTTCACTACTATTGCAGTAAAGAGTCCATCTGTGCTGATAATTTATGAGGTTTTTATCTGCAGGGGTTTCTCCTTCAAAACAAATGTACCGGGTGAATAAATGTGTTTAAAATACCAAATAAATCAGTTTGATTTCATTGGCGTTATTCATGCTGTTTTGCAACACAGGAGCTCTCAGAGGGGCTGGGAGCTTAAGACACACAATTAAAATCAGACAGGTCATAAAGGTCAGTTGTAAAAATATGCCTTAAAGCAGCTATTTGTATGTGTGCTCCATAGTCAGTGTTTGGACTAATAGGTATTTGCCTCAGCAACAAACTTTATTCCTGAGTGACCACCAAGAGTGGCCACCAGCAGTGGAGAGCAACACTGATGATAACTCTCGTCTCTATCACATATTCTGTTCAACCAAAGTTATCTTTCTCTTTCTAATAAGAACCCAGTGTGGCCTTGAAGACACAGGGCTGCCTTTTGTGTCTTGAAAATGCTACATTGGCCGAACTTCTCATCAAACATCAATCACCACCACAATCTCCCACAGAGAAGCCTCATTTAGCAGTAGAGGAAACTTACAAATAGCCCATTTAAAGCCTGATAAAAAGTCTTTTTTTGTTGTTGAGCCATTTCTGACAATATTTCTTACAATACAGGATAATGTCAGAGCACAACACAACAAATTATATAACATAGGTCTAAATGCTGCTACACATTCGTATGTGAGATAGATACAGATTATAGATTTAATGTATTTCTTCTTTTTTTTTTTGTCATTTTCAGGTCGTGAAACAGACACTTAACTGTAATGTATGAGTGTGATGGAGAAAACGCTGGTCACAGAGAAACAGAGAGAGAAGCAGAAACAGGAAGAGAAGGCCTGGGTGTAAATGCACATGGTTTATGATTACATGTCATTTGTGGAGCACATCAACCATTCATGCAAGAGAAAGCACGGTGAGATGAGAAATGCCTGCTATGCACTCACAGGCAGAAGAAAGTGACATTGAGCATTCATATACAAGTTGAAAATCTCATGCTCAGCCGATATGCATCTTACGAGAGACACAGGACTCATCATTTTTGTGTAGATGCACCACCCCTGCCCCCCCCCCCCTTGCCAATTCTGTGACCATGGTGTCAGGGCGGTGTGCAGACTGAAAATAATGGCAGGACAGGGTCTGATAAATGAGAACTGATAATTCAGCATCGTGAAGAGAGGTAGTGCAATATCTGCTGAAACAGAGGTTGAGCGTTCAGAGAGATATCTACCCACAGTCTGTGAGAACGCAGGGAGCTGTAGATCAACGGTTGAAGCTGGCGTGATGGTAAAAAAAAAAAAACCAACTCAAATTTGAGAGCATTCCTTCTGCTCTCTGTGGGTAAAACAACCCAAACAAACTGATCTAAAACTACACTTAGAGGGCAACGTAGTAAAAATTAAATTGATTGATTTTACGCAAGCGACTAGGTCTATACACGAATAGATTAAGGGCTGCATGTGCAGAGTGTGTGCACTTCCTGTCATGCAGCCCGCTTGCTTATTCATTCGAAGGTAGTTTGCAGGGACTGGGAGACCATAAGAAATATGCTCTTGCTGCTGCAGGCCAGAAATTTTTATCGATAGCCTGGGTAGCATCCATCTTCCCAAAGTCCACCAAAGGTCAGGAACAGCATAACTTAAAAGCTGGTTTGCATCGGATTCTAGTCTGTATTCTGCATGTTTACTGACAGTCTCCCCATGGAGGCTGGGCGGTGCAGTGACACTTGCTCAGACACACACACACACACACACACACACAGAAGAGCTGGGGATGGCTGTCTTGTAAATCTGAGATGGTGAGGGGGTGTTGGTGAAAGCATTGTTTCACAGTCAATAAAAGGGGCCCCAGGGTGCTTGTAAGAACAGCAATCTGCAGCCATTTTCCAAATATAACATCTTGGGAGTACTCAGGGGTTGTAAGTCGAGTTCCTTCTCGTATTTGGAGTTAATATCTAGAATAAAAACTAAAACAATAATCTTGCTCGCTACATATTGCTGTGTCTAATGGAAAAAAAAAAGAAATGGAGTCACTACAATGAAATGTGCACATGAGAGCCACATTTCAGTTGAGAATATACAAGAAGGACCACGGTGCCAGCCAACAAAGGGGAACACAATCATTATATATTTATTGCTCGCTGTTCTTGAGATTTTTGCTTTTCTTATGTATGTGCATTTTGTAGGTCAAAGACATTCATAAATACTGGCAGATTGAAGCAACATCAATCCTATCCGGCTTAATTAGCTTTGCAAATAATTTTCTGCATATTTAAATTCCCTTGAATTCCTATTTTCCCCATTTGTCAGGTGGCTAAAATGTGCAAATGAGATTCTGTCTTGAGCAATTATTGCATTCCTCCTTGTTGAACCATATGGCAAATAAGTGATAAAAAAAAAAAAAATGCTCCTCACACAATAGTCACTCCAATTGCTGCTCAGTCAGTCAATGTCAATGATTAAAATACTCAAATGTATTGTCCTTTAAATTCACATATTTCTGCATTGGTGTCACTGAAGCTGGCCCTTTTCATTACATTGTTGAGCAGTCTCCTATAAATGGTACATGGACTGTATATTTGGGGTGCGGACGGTGAAGGAGCTGTATAGCAGCTGCTTTTATGTCCTGGGCTTCTCACAGATTGCCAGCATTCCTTCAGGGATAATCCATGTTGTGAAATTGAACTACAGTGCTGGAATATAAATTGACATCATCAGGTGACAATACGGCGGAGTGGGAGAGCCAGGGAAGGACCTGAAGCTGAAGACGAGGCAGCATTTAGGACTGAACAAATATACACTGTAGTTTGTGCCCCAACTATGTGTATTAACGGAAAGAAAAGGTGACATTTGGGAAATTGCTAAATTGCTCTCTAGTGGCGAGTTAGATGAGCGGACTGATAGTGCACTCATATCTGTCCCTTATGGCCGCAGCCTGCAGTGTGTTAGCTTAGCTCAGCACAACAACAGTAGGAAACAGGCCATCCTATATTGCATTTGTTTACTTTCCCAAAGCAGAGGCATACAAATGATTAGCCCTTTCCAAAAAAAAATCATATATAATCCACTATAAAACAGTTCATTGTGTGTTTTTATTTTTTGTTTTTTTTTAGTGTTTCTGTTCTTTCAAGGATTAAAAAGTCATGTTAATGTGTGAGTTTTAGAATTGTGTTAGGCAGATATTGTTGTCTTGAGACATAGCCAGCTAATCATTAAATCATGAATTAATTTCATTAATTTTTTTATTCTCAAGCTAAATCAGTTTTTGTCTTAGTCTATAAAAGAGGACAAATGAAAAAACAAAAGGGTGGAACTGATCTTCATTACTGTCTCTGTGGCAGAAATCCCCCCCCCCCCCGAAAATATCCAACTTTTCTTTAAGTGGTGTAAAAAAAAAACTTCCTCTGAAACAATGTCCTGGTTGGCTGCATAGCTCCTAACATTGAGCACATCTGAGCCATAAAAAAGGATTTGATGAAGCCCGTCTCAGATTGTGAGTCACTAACCAAGACCAAAGAAAAGAGAGTAGTTATGCAGAGGATTTCAGTGGCATAAGCCCTCTGATAGGAGAGAGGGAGAAAAAAAGAAATATGGCGCATTAAAACCAACCATCCAGTCTGAAAAACTCCAAGTCAGAGGAAGTGATTTGGCAAAACAAATCTGAGTGAGTTGCAGCTGAAACAACGCCTGGAGGTCATGCAGCATGTTGTTTTACATTTAATCTGACTGGGCAGCGGTACATTTCATGTTACTTTTGGCAAATGGAGTGAATAGCTCGGCGTACTGAAAGATAAGTGATACGCACCACACAAGGTCATTTGAGGACCACTCTTTAAAAAATAAACTCCCTTTCTTGGGAGGTACAGGATGTGGAAATGATTAACGCAAACCAGCTCTACTGATGACATCAGCCGAAAAACAAAAGGCAGCTAGGGCCCTCTGGTTAATGTCTGATAGATGTTCACTGCACTTTGTATGACGACCACAAAGCTGCTGCAAAGTTGCTCCTCTATAATTTGGTTAAATGAATAAGCCGTGCCCACATCTATACGAGTGTTGGCTCTGTGGATTACAAGTCCCACAGTCATAGAGAAAGGAGGGGAAAGGAAGGGCAGGTGAAGGCTAAACGGCTGATGCTCTGCAACTTTCATCATCCCAAGACACGGCGCACGTGACAGCTGAACAGATCGTTACACATACAGTACACACACACACACCCAAGCACAATCACACACAGATGTCACTCTTGTCTTCATATTTTCATATATCCCATGAGCTCAGATACATTCAATGTCCTTTGAGGCACTTTTTTTCTTTTTTGGAGGCGTTCTTCATTTTGAGGTCCAAGACCAATTTGACCTCCAGTATTTTACAGTAAAAATCCCTGACAGCAGACAGGTGCTGGATGGATTTGGCTTTTCAACGAGCTTTTGACCTTGACTTGGCTTAGGGACATAGATATTGTTGACAGAATGAGCCTATTGTTTTCTTCTGAGCCTGCGAGTGAAACAACTTATCATCCACAGACTTTTTATGAGCCTAAAGCATTCTGATTTTTATACAGAATGTGAGAACAACAAATAAATAAGGATAGAAATGATTTATACTCCCCCAGCCCACCCCTGGCAAGATATGGTCCAACAAACTCTATGTTTTGTTTAAAGCTATTGTCCTGAGATAGACTGCACAATTCACTATCTAATTAAGCCTCTGAAACAATGCTGAGCTGAGAAAAAACAAATAAATAAAGAGGCAGTTTGTAGCTCCAAAATTAGCATTTTATTTGGATGGTTGGGGTCAGAGATGTATAATTTGTTTTCCAGTACACATGGTTATCCACAAGGCTTAAGTCCAAAACTTTTCCAGTCTTAAAGCTGATTCGTTAATTAGTGCCTAGCGTGTCATCCCGCCCAACCCCCCCCCCTTTTTGGTACAAATTCAACAGTTGTGCTGACAAGATCACTACTTTTCTATTTTTATCAATGTGTTTTTTTTTTCTTTTTTATACAAAAAACTCTCTTAACTTCTACACATTTAATGTCACCCATATTTTTTATTTTTTTTTTCACTTTGTAAATAAATTTGGGAAACGAACATTTTTCATTTTTGTTGATAAAAACATGCAAAAAACGTGAATTTTGTAGTCCAAATTATACATTTACAAGTTTGGAACTTTTTGCACTTCTTTATATACTACATCAAAAGAAAAAAGATGAAGAAAAAAAAAACCATTATGTACACACATCTTTTTACAGTGAAGTAAAACTTGAAAATATCAGATGATGACTAAGGCATATGAAGTGTACATAGATTAGACCAAAACAGTTTTTTTGTTGTTTTTGTAAAATACTACATCACTTCAAAAAAAAAAAGGGGGAAAAAGAAAATCTGCTACAAAAGTATGATTCATAACTCCCTTTATTTGCAACCAGCTGCATAATTTTAATTTTTTTGTGAAAAAGTCTACAAGTCTAGCGTACTGTACAGTGCTGCTCTTAATTGTTTTCCTTTCCATCCAAGTTAACAAATGATCCTTCATTTTCTTTGCATTTTATTTAAATAATTTTCAACAAACAGGAGCATTGTGAAACCAAAGAAAAAAAAAAAAAGCATGTAGAAGCATACCAGAGTGTAACATACATTGTTTGAAATCACTCTCAAAAGTCAGTACCATTAAAGCCTTGAACATAAAACTAATCATTTAGATCCAAAAAAATGTACAAAAAGGCACATTATATCCCAGTGCTTCTGTACTGTGAAATTCAAGTGTAACTGAGCGCGTTCAATACCAACAATCCGAATGGTGACAGTCCACCAGTGTTCCCTCCCACATCCACCATAACTGGACCACAGCCTATGCCTTTCAACAAGCATATGTATGCGTAGACTACAACAATAAGCCTAGGTTGGTTTTTGAAAAAATTTCTGAATCAATGTTTTTTTTTTTGTTTGTTTTGTTTTCTGTCACAGTTCCGTCACTCTCTTGGGGGAAATATCAGAAGCTGTAGATGTCCATCAACAGGAAATCTTTCCTTTTCTTCTTTTTTTTCTCTCTCTCCATCTTTTCATCATTTAAGGAGTGGCTGTGTGTCCTAGTCATCGCTTCCGCCGTACATGTCTGCCAGTTTTCTAAAGCGAGGGCCCCAGTCGTTCAGGTAATCGTAGTCCTGGTCGCCCCCGCTGCTGGAGGAGTTGAGGGAGCTTAGGGAGCCAGCTGTGGAGCCACTGCCTTCGTAGTCGAACACTAGCAGGGAGTCGTAAGGAGGAGCGGTGGGGTCGTTGTCTGCTGCCTTCAGTCCCTGGACAGACAAAAATAAACCCACTGTTAGATGAAAAGATCAAGCGCTGTCTGCTCGCTGACACTGTCTGCAACAAGGGGATGACCCCCTTGAACGTGGTGCCCCCCCCCCCCATCCTGCTGCACACCAACAGGCTAATCTATCCTAAAACCAGTCAGTGCTTCTCCCTCCACTTGTTCATGAAATCAGGCTCTTGCGTTCCACGGGGGTTTTCTCTCTGTGTTTGGTTGGCATTCTCCTGATGTTTCTGGGATGTAGGATTATCCACTGCTTGATCAAAAGCCAAGATTGAGCATGACCAGTCTTAGTTGAATAGAATCATCTCTCCCTCCCCCACTGACCCTTGTACAAGGCTCCCGTTCTCTCTTCAAAGGCATTGCACAGGCGGTAAGACTCAAACACCCATACTTCGTTATCTATAATCTACATAGTGATATATCTTTTGCTATAATATTTCATTTTTATCTGACTCCTCCTTAAACAGCAGCAGAGAAAACCAAGGCAGAAATGAGAGGAGCATGTGTGAGTTCCCCATAACGTGGACATGTGTTAACATGAGGCTCATGGTGCTGCTGGGGTTGGTTTTCAGTTTCAAGATTGTGCTAGACATTCCCAGAAATCCTCATAGCATCACGAGAGCTCCTTATGGATTGTTATTGATTTCCAGCCTCATTCCTTAATGCGACTCGGGAGACTTGATGGATTGCTAATCTAGGAGTCGAGATGTGCTTTGGCCATGAACTGTTTTGGATCCAGGCCGGGCTTCTCCTCCTTACTGCCATAAGTGAGGACACCCAATGTGCAATAAATGAATTAAAAGACGTGGAGCAACATAACGCAAGAGAAACGAGACCTCATTGGGAACTTGTCAAAGATTTATTGTTTCTTTTATGCTTCTGTTATAACGCTGAAATGCTCTCAAATAAAAAGATAGATTGAATTAAAGTGCCTGGGCACTTAGTGATTATTTTCCACTTGTTAGCTTTCGATAAGTATTTTGCTCAGGGCCGTGGTGCTGATAATTTGGTGGGAAATATGACAGATGGATTGTTCATTACAATTACAACCATAATCGCTCTGCTGGTTATGGCCCCCTCTATCTACAACCAAAACCCCAATGGCAGTCTCATATGATTAGTCAATCACAGAACCCCACTTCATGATTTTAGTAAAATTGAATCATCTGCTGTGCAACAGACAATCACAACTCTTAGTTAAATGGCTAACTGTCCAAACTTTTTAGGAGTCATGCTGTGCTGCAGATAGCTAACCAGATGTGCAATCCAACTCTGTGGTGTTTCAATTCAATGACTAAAATGCAGGCTGAAACAAGTTGTGAGGCAAAAACACTGAGCACAGTCACTTCAGCTTTGTCCTTCTTAGTGCCACTGAGTCCACCTGTGACCAATTGAGGTCTTGTCACATTGGTGATAATGTATTTAATGTTACCCCCTTTGGTCTGCGCGGACCAGGAGCTGACTAATGGACTTTTGTTTGTCCAACTGTGAGGTTAAAGTCCTTATGGTAAATCTATGCCTAATTTTTGCCCCTCTAATTTAATTAAGAGCCACAAGCTCCTGGGGCGTGTGCACATTTCAGGATGAAGATCAGACCCCCCCCAGCCCGTCATCTAATTGCTCCTCTGGCAGCCAGCCTTTATCAGTTAGGTCAGATTCCAGCTCTATATGAGTGCTGGAGCTACCATGACTGAGCGTTAGCGACAGTCAAATCTGGGACTAAAAACAGATCAACAGTGACTAGTAGCAGCAAGATTTTTCTGGGTCAGGATACTCAGACTTTAAAAAGTCTCGAAGGCCTAGCGAGAATATTAAAATAACAAGTCTGATGAAGGATGGTGTAAATTGTCAAACTGTTCTTTGTTGGACGGTGCAGAACATTAAATTTCACTCCATAACTGCTGTTAGGACAAGTGTATTAGGTGTATTCATGGCACAACGGTGGGAGTGAAAATGAGCGGTGCCCGTGTTAAGGGATCTGAGAGATAGATGGTCAGGGAGCAGAGCTGAAAGAGGAAGTTCTAATCTAAAAACATGGGCGCCATCCAAAAACTAGGAGAGAACTCCATTTGTAATGCTGTGAAACTCTTGTCTGTTGGAGCTTGTGAAAAATACATGACTGCTCTTTTCATTTTACATTCTCCCTTCATGCTGGAGTCAATGATGGCCTCAGGCAAACGAGGGCACTCTGAACACTGTACTCCGATAGAAAGCCAATGTATTGCTCCTCTCATCTCCTATTTCTATGCTGACACATCTATAACTACTTTGGTGGAAAGTGAAGAAAAAAACAATTATATCTAAAGGAGTTGGCATCATGTACTTTTTGGGCTTAGTACATGTCTGAGCGGATATATGTGAGATGAGAAAAGTTTCTACTTTCTGCTTGGAAAAGATGAAAACAATTCTAATAATGACTGATTCAATTTAAAGTTCTTCCCTCCCGCTACAAGGCAGTGCTTAGCTCTTTGTCTCTCTCAATACTGAGCCAAATTGTTTATTTAGATACAAATTTATTATAAGAAAGTCATTCAACTTGAAAATGAAATTCAAGCTTTGTGACAGCACTGATCCTTTTTTTCAGCTCTGTTCCTATTTCTTGGGATTTTATTTCAGTTTTCAATAACCGTTGGCTCGCTGATGTTCTTACCTCATTGATAAAGTCTCCAATGTCTCCAGGGTGGGGTGCTCCTGACCTCATGGGGTACTGTGGCTCAGGGTGGAGGGGTCTCTCGTCTAGACGGCGGATTCCGACCGGCTTGATGGCATCAGGCTCTAACGTGTCCGGTTGTTGGAGCTGACTGAGGTCATAATCCTGTGAAACACAGGGACAGATGGGAGTTAGCTGAGCAGTGTGTGCAGACCCCAAACCGAGCGTGATTATGTATATAGGTAAACACATTCTTTTGCTCTACAGTGGAAAAAGGAGTTCAAGTAAGTTGAGGAAAATTTTCAAGTTCAGAATGAAGGAGAGAGCGTAGAGGGAGCACGAGGAAAACTTTAATCTTCTTGTCTGTGAAGAACAAGCCCTGGGACAATTTGCCACATTAAAAGAGCAAGCAGTGAGGGGGGCCAAACTGAGGACCACATCACACACTGCAGAGTGTTTATACTTGTGCAGTGTGCCGCAGGATGTGCAGGTGACTGTTTTGCTCTAATCAATGCCCAGACACGGGATGGTGGATATGCATAAGCCAATGCTAATCCTATTAACATTACCAAGGCAACCTGAATGGCTTGCAGTTTGTACAAAGTCATGGGCAAAAAGGGAGGAGAAGATAAGGAGAGAAAGACAGAAAGAACCTTGCTGAGCTGAGCTGAATGTCTGGATGGTATCACTGTGACAGCAGATATGATAGAGAAAATGCCATTTGAGAATCAGGGTGTGTGCCTAATAAGCGTGCATGATGGATTGTCCCTATTTAGAAGATTTTCAGTAATCCATCCATCTCTAATATCCCCCTTCAAAATTGTCTTTGCTCAGTTGCACTTGTACCTACACACACAAGCATATGAGCGCTCGCTCCAGGGACAAAAATGTAAAAAAATAAAGGCCGCAGACATTCCAATGTAAAAATAAACGTGAGGATAAATATAAACCCTGTGATGATGCACTAACAACCCAGATCACAAACCGAGTGGGCACTTGACAAACATCTACTCATCTCCACTCTAATAAGTGTCATCTCAAATCTACAACAAGCAAATTGATTATTCATGTGTAATTTAATTTCAGGGGGAATTACAATCACCCTGCGGGTAGCTACAGAAGAACAATGGTCACTACACATCATGCAATAATGCCATCCATCATCTTTGGTCCATTTCAATCCATTTCCTTCTGACCTTTCCTGAGTGTGCACACCGGAAGGGTCAGAAGTTGGTGACAGGAATTGCAATGGAGCCATATAATGTCTGAACTAAGCAGGAGGGTCTAATGACATACCAGCTCCCTTCAGGGAATTGATTCCTCACACGTACTCTGGCGTGGTAAAATGGCTGCCTCTGGCACTCATGACCCACATCCAAACACGAGAGACAGAACACTGCCAAGCCTTACCACTTTATCCTTTGTGAGACACAGCTATAGAAATCTAACCCTAAACATATAGGAATATAAGAATCTAAGATTTTATTACATTTTATTTTTTATAAATAAGATAAAATGATAAATATGAATTTATTGACTGACAACCAGCACAACAGCTGCATTTCCAAACTAAGTCCAATAAGGTATAAAACAGGAGTAGCTATATGATCATACATTTTTCAAATGAACCCCAGTTATTTGGAAAATAGAGAAGAACAATTCAGTCATCAACCAAACAGTTTGTTGTAAACATCCAGTGCAGTTAAAAGAATGACTTTCTGGCTTAGCTGGCTTCTTTACAAGGTGCTTTAAATGAATAGCTGGACATTCTGGGAAATGCTACATGCTTATTCAGTCTCTTGCTGGGAATTAATCAAAAGATTCATAGCACTCTCATGTCTGTGCAAAAAAAAAAAAAAGACAAAAGACAAAAGAAGAGCTAGAGCCAGCTGCCAATTAGCGTTGCTTTGCAAAAAAAAAAAAAAGACTGGAAACAGAGGTGCTGCCTGGTAGATTTAGCTACCTTCTCTCTTTCCCCACAAATCTGAGCTTGCCGTTTCCCCCTTTTCCATCCCTGCGGTGATTTAAGTTTCCCATTTACCATACGTGACGTGAGCATAGAATAATCGTCTTTCTGAAGTCTGATTCCAAGTGCTTCATCATTTTTAATGCTGTAAACATAATGGAAATAATGGCCAATATTTCAAAAACTATCCCACGTGTAATAAAGCAGGATCCTGTAAGAAACGTAAGTCTGACATATAAAACCTTCGTCTATCTCCAGTGAGAAATACACGAGGCAGTTATGCTATCTGCATAGACAGGTCTGGTTTCTTTTTGTTTTATTATTACATGGGATTGGAAAAGATATCAGAGCGTATTTCCAAGCATGCCTCCAAAGCCACACTTTGTAATGTTAATATGCGTCAATTTATTCTGTGGTCAGTTAAAAAAACAGATGATTTGTCAAACTGTCATGCATTTTATCTGTTTCACTTGCAAACCTGTACACAACAACTTCTCAATTTGCTGTTATTTCTGCATTATTTTTTCCACGTCCACAGAGTGCAGCTGGATCAGCTGTCTGCTTTTGATGAAATGAGCGCTTCACAAACCAATACAAACCAGGGCAATGGCAGTGGCAACTAAAATCATATACTCCGAGAGCGACCAATGGTCTGACACTTCAATTTCCTCCCCAGCGGGAGATAGGGAGAACAGAGGTGGGCATTATAAAGACCACATCGCTGGGAAAGTCAGGCCCATTCTTTACCCAACACTGACTTCCTCGATTCTGCAGACAAGACCATTTTCTCCTGGCGCCCTGTACTTCTCTGAGTCAGTCAAAATGGAACCTTGTTTTCTCTCAATAAATTGCAGCACCCGTTTGTTTGCTTTTGAAGAGTGTTATATCATGCAATAGTTTCCTTTTCAAAGTGTTCTGGTCCACAAGTTTGTGTGTTTTGTGTGCTTAAGTGAGGATGTGAATACACAAGTGAGTGTTCGACCTCCTGCCTAATCATTGGCAGATGTATAATGGCTTTCCAGTCATATTGTTACCTCAGACAGAGCTTCGTTATTTGGCCACACCAGATGTCTGTCTCCAAATGACATCACCTTACCAATTACAAGTCTCCAAGGCTAATTTGCCACAACGCTGGGTCAGGCCAGGGTATCCCACTCATTTCTGCTATGCCTAAGCCACCAGAGCACTTCAGCCAGGCACACGAAAATAGACCATTTGGTACATTACCGCCTTTTTATGAAATTATTCCGTTCTGCTAACAAGGGGTCATTAGGACAATTGATTTTTTGTCCATGCCTATCTGTCAGTGCAAGAGAATGCACATATGTGCATTCCCTTGCAATGGATGCTCGTGGCACTGCATTTCTATTGAGTATATGTGTGTTAGGGTTGCTGAGTGAGAACCAATTACAGCTGAGGAAACATTACCAATATTTCTAGAACCGATTGGATCAAAATGTGTTTGCCTTATTGACTCAAGGCTTCGATTCACAGCTCCAGAAAAAAATAAACTACCATATCCAATTCTCAGTGAAAAGTGGAAATTCAAAGTCTGATGTCCCATTGTGAATGACAGGAAGGTATTTTTTAAGCAGTATAATGAGGAGGAAGAACACTACAAAAATGCAAGTATGAGAGTGTCTAAGTGGTCCTCTTTGTCCTTATGCTGCTACAGTTACATACAAATGGCTACTGTATGGCATAGATGTGACCTCAACAATCACCAATTACAAAAACCACACACTCGCCTTACAGAATGTCTTTGTTTCAAGGAAATATCACTCCACCAAGCTACAGCAAAACATTCCTTAACGACACTGAAACTTGGTTTCAGGTCGTAGGTAATTGTCCTTTATTGTCAATATTCACGTCAAAATGAATAAAAATAACAGTTACAGTTCAGGTGGAAATGTATCATCTATTACCAATTTATAACTCAAAAACACAGCTTGTTTGCTTCCCTGGGATTTTCAACTGTGCGATCATATTTTGGGAAAGAAAAAAGCACCCACACAACCCTGTTCAGATTTAAATGCACAATCCTGACAGGCGTGTGGCATTACCCTCAAATCCAATGACACAGGACACACACAAGATGCTGCATGATGTTTCACATCTTTGACAGAAAAAAGTGTTAATTTAGTAAACCTGTACAGTAAAAAGCTGTTTTTCAGGCTTTTAAAATAACATGTGTGTGTTTACCATATGATTCTCACCTGATCCTCCTCTCCGCCTCCTTCCTCATCATACTTGAGAATGTTGTCTCTCACGTCATCCTCGGGATCGATGAGGAGCTGCTTGGCCTGACGCTCTTTGTCACGGCGTTTCATCCATACAACAAACATAAGCACGAGAACTGACAGACAGCGAGAGAGAGAGGGGGGGGGGGGGGGGATCTCATATTACAAAATATAATAACTTACATATTTTCCCAAAGATGTAATCGGATTCAATGTTTTAGAGCTTGGATGAGACCCCTGATGAAGGCTATCTTTTTGGTAATCCTGCAGTAATCTAGGAGTATCTGAGATATTATTTTGCTGTCTTTATAATCCCTGTGTTTGTATGTGTGATGTGCCAATTGAGAGAGGAACTTAAACACTCACTGAGGAGGATAATGATGCAGAGGAGGATGGATATGATGGCCCCCGTGCCCAAACCAGCTGCCATGATGTGCTGCTGGTCAGTGCAGTCTCCATTGATGTCGCACTGGCACACTTTAATCCGCAGGTAGGAGGTGTTGGACATGGGCAAGTTGCCTGAGTCTGTGATGATGATGGGGATCTCGTAGATACCACTTTCAAGGAAGCCTATCTTCAGGCTCACCTGAGCATAGTCACCTGAGGGGTGGAGAGGAAAGAAGACAAAAAAAAAAAAAATGTGTGACTACTCTATCTGTAATGCATGCCTTTTCAGTGGCTATAAATATAAAGCAGTAAGAGATTGAGCAAGTTAATGTGATTAAATCTAAAATAACATGTTTCCTTTGCAGATAATTCTTTCAGAGGAGATCGTTTGTATAGCGCATGTTCACAGTGCGATTACACACTTATTACCACAAATATGCAGAATAAATTCCTACCTGGAAGTTGCATCAGCATATCTAATCCAAAACATGGTCAGGATTTAGATTTGGAGCTTATAAATCTACTGAATACCTTTTGATAATGCTGCTTAGGCTAAATTCCTAGCTGCGATAATCCAAATATCATTATCCTATTAAGATATATTCAGTGCGTTTCAGCTCACACTATTTAATAACGAACACACAAGAAATAATTTTTTCCACTGTATTTTTTCTTTCAAATTCGCAAAAACAATAAATGATTGTTTCATGAGGTTATTAGTATTAGTATTATACTGTGGATCATAGCTCTACCTGACCTTTCTACTGTGTACTATTTACACATAACTTTCAATGTCGCTCAGAGGAATGAAAGATCTGTCTGCAGCTTTAATTACTGAACATTGCATGCATAGATTGCTGGATACTGTACAGTTTTTTTTCTAATTATTAAATGGCTCCAATTGAAAAAAAAAAAAAAAAAAGCTGAAAATGGTCACTTTCTCTCCTTTTCCCTTTCCCTTTACTAATGAATACAAATGAAGACTAATTTTGAAAAGATGAATCACTGTCCTTGACAGGTTATATCAGGCATTTTGCAACCTGGAGTTTCTTTCACGTGTACAGTATAAGTAGTTTATATGTAAATTGTGGAGGCAGTCTGTGTCTTACCACTGATTCTCGTGATGGTCCAGTTTCTTCGAACATCAGAGGGCCTGTGGGCTAACTCAAAGGCAAATGGTCCTGCATTCGGGTTAAGGTCTCCGTCGAGTGCAGTGATGTTGATGGCATTTGGCTCTGGCTTTTCACATATCTCGGCCTCCTGGGGGAACACCTTAGGAGCGTTGTCATTGATATCAAGCAGGTAGATCTGGAGAGTACCTGTGCCACTTGCCGGTGGTGTACCTGCATGGACCATAAAGGGATTCAAACGCTTAGCACATACATATTTATGACAAAAAGGGATTTTCTAAAATTTCCATATGGTTGGCAAAATATATGCTGAAATTCCAGGTCTCATTTTGCTCTAAATATGTGTTTGAGAGAGGAAAGTAAAGTGTGAAGTTTATTCTTTGGGCCTCTTATAAAGACACTCTAAACAGCTATTTACTTCAGCAGAAGAAGACCCATCCAAAATGCATACTGATCTAAAAATCTAATCTCAAGTGAGTAGGTAGAAAGAGGGGGGGAGATATTGGAACATTTGGCTAAAGTGTGTGTGTGTGTGTGTGTGTGTGTGGGCACGCACGCCTGAAGAACGTCTTCCTGACGAAGGACACAAGATGGGAATACTAAAGCAGACAAACAGAGCCCACTGTCGCTTCTCTCAGACTCCTCTATGTATTCACTCAGCTAAGAGGCTTTTTTACCATTCAGGCCACGCTCAAAGGAGCTAGTCATCCAATCCTGACCCATTAATGCTGAGAAACCTCTTTATTGGTAGAGTTTTTAAGCCTATTGGCCTAAGCTATGCTCCGGAGAACAGGGTAAACTTGAACAGAGGTAAATCCCATGAGTGCAGGGAAGAGGTGAATATATCCCCATGCTGGACGGTCCTGGGATTGCTAGCACATTAACCTTCAGCTAAGATGGTCAGCGTTCCAGACGGGCAAAATGTCTGTTTGAGCTTCAAGCATAGAGGATGTACTTGTGTGTTTGCTGTAACTGAACCAGCTTTTTGTTTTATTTTTCCATCAAATATGGTGTGTTTGTGCACTGGCTTCAGGTGAAATACACAACAGAGGTACTCAAAGTGATGTTGGGCGGATGATTGACCTTTGAGAGGGAGGCTACATTAGACATCTGCTAGGCCTCCTTTTGAAAAAGGCAGCGTTATCTCCTCTTGGATGCTCTAACAATAATGGCCTAGAATAGAGTGCTTGTGTAACAGCCTGCCTAAAACACCTAGACCATGTAACCAGTGCATCACAGGAGCTCAACAAGGTATTTTTGGCCACTGCAGTAGCACTTGCTTACTTACCGCTGTCAGAAGCCAGGAATGTTGCATTGTACAAACTGTTCTTCACAAAAGGTGACTCTCGGTCCAAAATGGCAATTGTTGTAATACGACCAGTGTTGGGGTCAATCCTTAGCCAGTTGGCTGGATCTGAGAGTTTAGAGTATCTGAGGGAAGGAAAAAAGGAGGCTTATGGACTCACTACATTTACTTTAACACAAATTTCCACTGGAGAGCTTTTTGAAATTGTGATACAGTTTAAAAAAAGATTAGATTTTTTGTTTGCCAGAAGTTGATCGTTTTGGTCTATTTGACCAGTTTGGTATTTATTGCTTTCTACCAATGATTTTGTTATTATTTGTTTACACTGAATAAATATTTCAGATGTCGCACAATTTACATAATGATTCTAACTTTTGAGAATGGCTGGTCAGGGCAAACTGTCTGTTGTTATCAGTTGCTGAAACTAATTTGGAGGACAAACAGTGAAATTATAAAGCTATTTTTTTCCTCATTGACTGTTTGCAAGTTGTCTGATAATTGCAAGTGGGAAGAACAGACATTGAAGGAAATTAATCTTTGTCAAAGTGTAAACATCTATGCACTAGACCTTCTTCCTCCGAATATGTTTAATGTTTCAATTATTCGTTTTTACTGTGAAATACCTGATGCTCTGCTGCATGAAACGATCAGGGTCCTGTGCTGTGAAGGTAGTCAGAGTTGACTCGGGCATCACTCCCTCTTCCAGTTTTATGAGTTTGGGGTTGGGCTCAAAGTATGGACTCTCGTTGACATCTATCACTCTGATGGAGACGGTGGCAGTGGACTGACGAGGAGAGTGGATGCCTCTGGCCAGGGGGATCTCATTCCTCGCTTCCACTGTCAGCACATAGGTCCTGCTCATTTCATAGTCAATAGGCTGGAAAACAGTAAAGAAGATAATACAGGCAGATAGTCAAAAAACAGTGTCAGTAAAATAACATTACATGTTTCTTTATGTGAAAATGGTGAATGAGTGATGCAGAGAAAAAAAATATTTTCTTCCTCTTGGCTAAAAAGCTATTATTGTTATAGATGGTGAGATGAGATAAAGAAACTGTGTCCTTTTGTGGCCAGTTCAAGGATAGACAACAGTAAGAGAGGTGCTGTAAGAGTTGTGCAACCCACTTATCTGAAATGTGCACTGAATTTAAAGATTCAGCTCTTAGAGTTGATCATGTATTATGAATTTGAACGGACATAAAATTCAAGCTGAGAATTTTCTAGTGACTCTTGTGCTATACTAGGCATAACACTTACAACATTGTCATTTCATTAAAATTTAATGTAATTATTTATCAAAATATTATGGGTACACTGGCATAAGAGCCAAAATGGCAAAAGAAAAAAAATGCAAAGATAACTACCCTCAAAGCTTCAGAGTCGCATCCATAGTACATTTTCTAAGGAAAAGGAAAAGTATGGAGTTTGAAAGAGGGGAACTTACCTTGACGACTGTAACCAGGCCCTCGTTAGTGGTTGGATCAGTGGGCACGGAGAACCTGCCAGTGGGGTCGCCCCCAGTGATTTTGTAGACTGCATTCCAGGCGGGCGTGTTGGGTTGGTCCTTGTCAGTCACTGTCAGGTTGGCCACAATGACATTCACACGGTTTTCAGGCACCTCACCCTCAAACTGCATGAATAAAGCATGAACGTACAGAACAGTGAGCTGTTAGTGATACTGCTGTGGCAGCAGAAAACACACTGGGCCTTGCCTTACACGGCACAGCAGGACCAATCTCGAGTAAATAGACATCTAAGGTAACTTATCATGTCGTCATGGTCATCTCGCTCCCTGCTCTCCCCAGATAGCACAACAGTAGCATTACAAATTTCAGCGATTCGCAAGCACGGTAAGTGCCTCCGTCGCTCGGGCAGACATCCCCCTAGCAGTATGTGTCAACATTTGAAGGGGGATATAACACTTTGCACATGGATGGCTACTTGTGCTTTTGTATGGCTTTGGAAATGCTGGGCAAGCAGATCTAGCTAAATGAGCAGAACGGATGGTTCAGTGCATACATCCACATTGAAGTGAGATGAGGGTCCTTGAGATACTTTCCTTTCACCAAGATTACTGTGTTGCCTTAGCTATGAATTTGAGTCTTACCGTCTCAGCAGTAAACTCCGGTGGATTGTCATTAACGTCAGTGACTCTGATGACAGCGGTAGCTGTGTTGGAGAGACCATACATAGGGTTTCCTTCCATATCGGTGGCCTGGATGATCAGTGTGTACTGGGGAACTTTCTGTAGGGCAAGGGAAGAGAAACAATTATAGGATTAAAATTGGATCTTTTAAATAGCATTAATTTATAATTTTCTAACAATTAAGTAAGATGGTATGCTCTTTTGAACAGCATTTTTTTAAATGAATCTTCTGTAATATATGGAAACACAGAAGGGCAAAAATATTAAAAACACAATATTATATAATGTAGTTTATTACTAAACTACCACAAATTACAGCCTGACCTCATGACCTTATAGTTGAATCAACACCTCTCAGGCTCAGTGTCAGCAAAAACTAATCATTATAAGCCCATGAAGATTTTTTTCTGGGCTATTGTCATGGATTACGGTGCATTTCAGCAGTTCCCTTAATAAGCTGGTAACTCAGTGTGCATGACTCTTAATGTTTTCAACTAAAACAAATCTGAACTGCATAGCTTCCTAATTATGATGGCTAATGGTGTGGCTTTTTATATAATTCTGACTAATCCCTACGGGCGGGTGTGAGTTTCCAAGTGGATGTGTGAAACTTACCATGTACAACATCATGAAGCTAACAAATTACTCTTTTCACATTAAAAGCCACTCAGGTGACGGACCAGTTGCTAGGTAATGAGAGTTGGGCAAATTACTTTCATGGTGGCAACTGGCAGACATAAAACGGCAGCCCCAGGGCAGAAGTGATTGAGCAGCCACCTTGCCAGATTGCCCTCACTAGAATTGCACCAACTGGCTCCAGCTTTCTATATTATTTTATTCATTTTCTCAAACAGCCATGCGATCCAATTAAATTAGAGTGTGGGAGCATTTACAGCACAGGAAATAGAGAGAAAGAAAATTCAAGTAACGCCTTGCTTTAGAAAAGAAGAAAAAATAAAAAACAACAGAGAAAGTGCGAATGAGGAAAGGGAAACATTTAGTAGCTCAGTGATGCATGTTGCATCCTTGTAAGAGTAAATAAGTGTGAAAGAGCCAAGTCCATTTCTACTTCTCATTTAACTGATAATCAGCAAAATTCACTTTGGCTCATTGGTTCTCAGACAGTCAGACACATATTAGCAAAGATATTCAAGCTGTGTTTTGTCATCATATAAAATATGCAGAGCCCATTTATGTAAACATTGAAAATGGATATGTTGATCTACATCTAGTAGAAGCTGCAAATGCAGGGTGAGAATAAGTTAATTTATTAATTTAATTACAACAATTTTATACATGTATGAGTCTACATTCATAAACACTAAACAGGGAGTGGAATGGCAACAGCATGAAATGGTATCATATGAAGAGATGGAAAGCTATCACATTAACAGCAGAAGGTAAAGAGCGAGAGAAAGTGAACTAAGGACAACAAAAAAGAAAGAAAGGTGTCAGTCACCTCTCTGTCCAGGCCTGCCGCCACCGTAATGATGCCTCCTGTTTTATTGTTGATGGTGAACATATTGGAGGTTGGACTCTCTGGATTCTGAGACACAATCTTGTAACGCAGCATCCCGTTAGCTGTTTTGGGGTCATCTTTGTCAACAGCTGTTACTGTCATAACAAATGTTCCTATAGGATAGAAAGACAGAGTGGAGATGCAAATGCTTTCACATTACATTTCTTTAGTTTTTATGCAGCTCATACAACAGCAGAAGTTGAGTGAATAGTGCTATTTAAAAATCAGATTTATAGTTTTGTAACAGAGACATACAATGTTTTTTCTTGTGATCATAAAAAACCACTCATCACTTTAATACAGGAGAAGCAGAGTTAACAAAGTGGCCACCACAGGAATGCTATTAATGCTGTTTGACCTAAGACCATGGCAACTTGTGGAGGTGGAGACTCGGACTACAGCCAATCGTTTGTTCATACAGTGCGGTGGTGTGCTCGGCATTATATTACCTGGCTTGCAACCCTCTGGGACCGTGCCGTTCCAGATCTGATGGGTGAACTCGGGTCTGTTGTCGTTCATGTCGATTACATTGATCACAATGTCAATAGGGTTTTCTACCTGGTTGCCGTTCAGGTCCACTGCATGAGCTCTCAGCTGGAGGGAAATACAAACACATTTGGATTCAAGCAAGAACTGTTATCAACTGTGAAAACTATATATTGGGAAAAACTTCTCGCAGAATATCAATCGTTAAACTGCTATGATAATTAACCAACAAACCATAATTAAAATCTCTTAATGCATGTAGATGAGCACATGTTCTTTGTGAAGTTTTTCCTGCTACTAGCACATGCAGGTAATGGCCCAGAGGTTAGATTTAGTCTCATACCTGCCTGGGAAGACAAAGACTCAAGCATTCTGGCTACATTTTTATAGTTGTCTCTTCAAACATATACTCGGGGCAGTTGCCAAAAACTGCGTCAGCACATATTTTGTTGTGTTTTATGAAAAATGACTCAGATCTGCTGAATCTTTTTGCATTTCAAATATGTGTTTTTTCTTTACACACATAATTGCAAGTTTGGTTTCCAACAGAGGACTTGTGCTCTAGAATAAATTTAAGAAATATATTGCACATCAAAATTCAGGCTCTGTAGAGTTTTCACCACATTTTTGTATTTTACCTCAATGTCGGGTTCAATTGCACATTTATCAGCAAATTTATGTTACTGTGTTGAGTAGAAACGCAAAAATAAAGTGGCTAACTCATACCAGTGGTATGCTCAACTAAAAAAATACAAAGATACTCCTGTGTTCCTCTGCAATGCAGAGTTGAGTCACATATTTTACTTGTACTGAATCAGTAAGGACATTTATGAAGCTTTTTTGAGGTATTTGAAAAGAAAAAAAAAAAAACTGCATTAGAAGAACATGTTTCGTTGTTTTACTTTAATCATATGAGTCTATCAGTTTGTCTTAAGAATGAAAATGTACCATTAAAAAGAAAGCTATAAAATTTAAATGCCATAGAAGAACCACTAATGAATAAGGCAGCTCTACAAGAAGCTGAAGGATTTAGCATACACATGCAATCCATTCATCACATCTCTCGACAAAAGTCACGTTAAACCCTTTAAATTCTCAGACGGATCAGTCACATTGCCTGAGAGACCTAAGTCTTTATTGAGACTGAGGATGCCATTTATGGTACACATGACCCTTGAGCATATGCCAACTGGCAGGAATATACTGCATTGCCTGAGAGAACTAGTCTTTCTTGATAAAGAAGTCTGGAAAAAACATTTGCAAATAATCGAAATATGATTTGTGTGTTTTTTTTAACTACTGTGTCTGACTTACATGGAAGCTCGGGATGTGTTCTCGATCCAGAGGCTTGTTGACTGATAACTCTCCAGAAATGGGGTTGATGATGAAGATGCCAGTGGGAGGCTGGTCAGCGCCAGGGCCTGTCACACTGTATCTGAGGGACCGGCTTTTGTCATGGTCTGACCGAATCTGTGGGTGTTAAGAGTTGTTAATGAACAACAACAGATACTGAAACATATTGGGGATCATCCGGTACAAAATTTGGTGATACAAATTTACCACTAATATTGGTCAGTACATAAACCCAAATCGCTAATTTATCTAATAAGGTACAGCAACAACTTATGTTGGTTTTTTAAAATAATTGTTATTGTTAATTGATTATTGGATTGCATAGAGACGTGTTTAAAGTATTTAATAACAAAGTATTAACTAGAACATTTTCAACGAAATTTTGAGAATGAGCTTTGTGTGTGTGCGTGTTTGAGTGTCCTTCTGTGTGAGTGTGTGATCTGGACTTTGACAGAAATGTCAATGAAATAGTTGATAAACTGCACTCATCAGAGGAGTCTGTCTTTAGTCATTGGTCCTAATGTGACTCTGAACCTGAACCTGGTGCTTTTGGTGTTTCTGGAGCTTAAAATGTGGACAACACAGCAATGTAAATAGCAGAAAAAAATCTGCTTTTCTCCAGAGAAACTGTATTCGAATAGGTGGGCGGTGGACATTAGGCTCACATATCAAATTCTGTTACTCTCTGTGTTAAAGAAGACACATTTTCTGAAAAGGCCAAAAATCTTTACAACTTTGAAATTTTTTTTGTCTAGCTTAACTTAAGTTCCCGTGAGGATGATTTACATTTAATTTTTCCCAAACAATTTTCAGATCAGCTCTCCAATCTAGCCAAAGACACCACTCTGACCCTGTGCATTAGGTGCAACGGGAAGCTAAAATTTTGAGTGAACGTCAAATTGAGCATGATACTTGAACAGTCACTGACTGTGTAAGAGATGTCAGGAAGATGAATGCATTCCTGAATATACAAGACTTTTGTCAGCGTTTTAAACTTTGAATGTAGTCTGTGGCTGAGAGTCTACAGAAGTAGTAGAGGTATGAAGAGGCCTTAATATCTTTCTGTTTTTTGGCCTCCTCTCATCCACTAATAAGGGTTTTTTTGGCAGAATTTTTGTAAAGAAAAAGTCATAACATACCGATCCCAATCGGGGCACACATTTTGATTTATAGTGCCTGATGCCTGATTTTTCTCAAAGATATGGACTAGTAGCAAATTGAAATTTTGATGCAGGAGATATAATAAGAAGAAAGGAAACGCAAATAAGACCAAGAGTGCCTCTGTGCTTTGCCTCACGGCATTAATAATATAAACGATAATCAAAAGCGAATATCTACCGTTTGAGAGGCTAAACCAGCAAATCTTTGTTAGTCAATTATTCATTGAAATTGCCAATAATGTCCTATAGATTTACTTGTTTATTGACTCATCATCATCATTTCAGCATTGGTTTAAAAATAAGTTGCTGTACAAGTAAAAAGGTGAATATAAAGAGTGTTTGTGCCTGTATAGTATTTAACTTCTGTCATGGCTGGGTTGTTTGCCAGGTAAGCTGAGACCCTTTGTGCCTTCAGCCCAGAACCATGCTGTGCAAACAAAGTACTTCCTCATCCTGATATCATCCACTAAAGCCCAGGAACATCCCCTTTAATATGGATGGATTACATGTAATGCATGCAAATGGCATGTACAGAAGTTAACATTCAGCAAGGAAGTTCACTTAATTTGTTGAAAAGGGATCTACTTCTTCTTGGAATTGCTTTTGTAAGTATTGCTTGTCCTCTGTCGACCACCCACACCCCAACCAGAGAATTGTTGCAAATGAACTGGGCTGTGGCTGTCCTTGAGCCATGGCAAAAGGACTGTAATATCTCAACAAGGGAATATAGGGACAAATGTGCTGGTGACCACTTCTTTCTGCTGATAAATAATACCATGCTACGTTGGTACGGACTCCCCCCTGAAAGAAAAGATGAATAATGCGGTTTGTAAAAAAAAGAGTCTGACCTTTAACAAAGTGCCGTAAATATAAGTATTTTGTTAAAGGCATAAGTCTCATGTCTGTGACCCTCTGAGTTTAAGCTCGGGGCAACAAGGTTGTCAAATCGACAAAAAACATTTTCTTTGGATTTGTGAGATTGGTGTGTGTTGGCATGCATATGCGTGGGTGAGTTATGTTACCCGGACAAGCTCTTGTGGGAATGGGCCGCGTGAGTTCTCCGGGACATTGATTGGGGGGATGACCCAGTCTCTTTTCATGCGTTTGAGTTCGCTGCCTGTGTTTCGTGATGGAAACACTATTTCCTTCAAATCCTTGGACACGACTGGATGTACTGCAACTTCCTGGACCTGTGAACAGGAATTTATTTAGGTCAGTGCCAGGTTATAGTTAGTGTGGTAAAAAGCTGAGCTAAGACGGTAAACATGCTCAACTCAGAATGTAAGAATTGACACATTTGCATTTCAGCACAGCCTCACAGAGCTACCAGCGTAGCTGTAGAGTATTGTTATAATGTTATTATGTACCCAGTTAAAATGAAAGCCTTAATTCTGCTCATGTAATTACTGTGATCAACAGCAGCACAACACCTTCCTGCAATAATAAGCTGATTGGTGACCCCTTTTTTTTGCTCCTACAAAAAGAAGCTGATGTGGTGATAAAAGCAAATATGCTGCCATTTTCTGCATACCCTAATAAGCTCCTGTCTGTTCAATCAATCTCTTTTTGCACAGCTTTCTCTGGATCTTAAAATATCTGGAGTTCAACATGTGATGATATGCTTTGAAACACTTTGGTGTGGCTACTGCAGCAACCACACAGCACCAGCGCTGGTTGGCTTTAAATGTCAGACCTCTTCTCATGTGCTGATAAAATGCACCCACACAGACAGACCAGTTTCCATAATGGATCTGCCATCCTCCCTCGGCTGTAATGAATGAGATTTGAAACAAAGGAGGATGGTACCTGCAAGCCAGACACTAAACACACAGATGGCTCAAATTGCCTATGCCGCTCCAGAGACTGAGAAGACTGAAGTAGTGCCAGAGAAAGTTAAAACAACCTTGAACAAAACATGGCGGGAAGGGAAACAGAAAAACAATATGTAAAATCTGTTGATGTCAGTGAATGATAGGTGGGATTTCAATGGAACTGCCAAAGCACTTGAAGTATATTTCATACTGATGCCTGTAATTATTTGAGTGTTGATTGGTTGTGAGGTAGTCAAGGCCAGAAAACAATTTCAAAATGTCTTATGCAAACATAGAAATTAATTACCACTTTGCCACCTTATACCGTGACCCATATCCCACACCCCCCCTTCTAACATCTGGGGAGCTGTCGGAGAGCTTCCACTAATCATGTCTGAAATCCGATTATACTGGTTTCACACATTGGAAATGCAGAGAGGCAAGCGGACAGCTAACGAAGGGGCATGATTCAGAAATATCTATTACCCTATTAAAATGGGTGCATGTGAGAGCAGTAATTATTTGCAACCTGTATCTTGAATGATGAATGGCATGGTGGGTTTGCTCAGCCCAACACGCATCTATCTCTAGTGTGCTGGAGGTCTGCACCCATCCACACTATCAGAATCCCCTCCATCTTATGACTATTAGTCTACTTCTGCGTCTCAGAGAGTGTTAGACTGAGAGTGTATGTGTGTATGTGTGTGTGTGTGTGTCTGAGAGATAGATTACATGTGTGTCTTCGCTCTTTCAGAAAAATAGCTCCTTTCAGATTCTGAAATATGTGCATACTGCGGTCAAGCCGAGGTTCTGATAGCGGAGGAAATTGGGGGTGAGGAGGGTCTTATGTTAATTAGGATATTGTTTGGCTGCCACTGATTAAAATGTTTCCCTAAGGCTGAAATATTCACGGCACAAGTGAAAATAAAAAAATTGTTCACATGATTAAGATATGCATGATGAGTTATGACATGGATTGTGCTGGAGGGAAGATACTTGCCCATGACCTCATAAATGTGCAAGTGATACAGCAAAATCAATCCCTGCATTTGTTATGGACAAATCAAGTCAAATTGAACAAGTCAACATTTACAGAGCTGACAGTTGTCAGTGATGATACAGATGATGATTGCATATGGAGAACCCATGACTGTGATTCTTACTTTACATCTAGAAATTCTATAGAAAGTCTATGTTAATCCGTTGGGACACCTATGTATTTGCCTTTGACCAACTGACAACAGTGATTAATGGTATCATTAAAATCACATACCTGAAGGAGCCCCATAGTAAATGACTGTCTACAGCTAACGATGGTGTTTTGAAAAGCCAATCATTACTGACTACAAGTTTATTTTTGGTCCAGCAGACCACTGCATCCTTAGCACCCACAGTAACCACACATAACTGTTGGCATTAACTTTTAATATGCACCCACATAAAATATGATGGCTGTCTTTCCTGAGATTATCTGCTGAGCTACACATTCATAAATGGCCTCTTGTGGTCATTTGTTAATTCTATTATATGGATTAAAAACACAGTTAAGCACATTGGTCTTTGTAAAACAAACACAATTACTGCATTTATGGGTATACATTAACACATCAGACAGCTAATGATTTAAGATCTTATCACAATGATTATTAACAAATGCACAGAGAAGCTCTCCCATAACCCTGGAGAATGGGTCAAGTAAGGGAGCAGCATACACAGTTGAGAACAGCTACAGTAGTGTGTCTGTGTTTGTGTAGCATCCTACAAGTTTAAAACAACACATATTATCTGATTGAGCAAGATCACATAATCCACTGGCACTGGAGTTGAAACCATTACAACAGCACCGCCTTTGGAGCTTCTTTTCATTTCCTGGTTACAAAATAGACTCTATGTGTCTATGTGCACTGTTTTTTTGTGCACTTCCTCTGATCCTTAGCCAACCATAATGTTGACATATGAGCACACGGTCATCCTAACTAATTGCAGATGACTGCGTAACGCGTCCAGCAGAGCGGTTAGAGCAGCACTCTACAGATCAGACAGATGCTTGGCGTCAAACAGTGAAAGAGGTGCGTCCCTTTTTGGATGATAAGGCAATAACCTCACAATCACAAGGCATGCTCGCTGAAATCATCTTTATGAGGAGCTATTTTGCATCTGCTCTTGATACTCACTGACCCTGCTGAGTATATGTTTGTGCACCTAGTAAATTGACACATTAAGTTTTAATGAGCACATCCCTACCCAGTCTCTTGGAACACCTGCTGAAATTTAGGCTTGGAGCATGCTAGTGGACTGTGCAAAAATTAACTAAGAATTGTGAGTGATCTCAGCTATGACAAGAGATTTAACTGATTATTAATGTTTTAATTATAACAACATACATACCAGATAATTCAGTCAACCAAACACTGATTTTACAAAACTATTTCAGACATTCCTGTGCCTTGAAAATCTCACATAAATTTGTGTGAAAAGGCAGCAGCTAGATGCTTTTATTTGTCTTGCCGTTTCACCTATAAATCTGTCTATCTCTTATATATCTCATAGAATTAGCTGGAGGTGATGATATGGCTAATGTAAGCTACGACTACAAGCTAACTGTTATTTTTGCACAGATGGAGGAGAGTTAAATTTCTGTAATGTCATTCGCCATTGCTGACTAGAAGAATATGATATGTAGTGAGGTTTAACAATAGCATTAAAATGATATCTGTAAATCCCTTACACCAGGAGATCATGTGGGCAGATCAGCCTTGAATGGGAAACACCCACATGATTATTGGGAGGGACGAATCAGACACCAAATCTGCCCAATTGTGCAGTACGGGTGGAACCAGCATTGGGCAACTAGTCATCAGTTAGACAATTGACAAAACAAGTCAGATATGCTCTAGAGGTGTAGTCACCTGCTGGCTGGACTGGGTGGAGGGCATCAACATGACTTGAGTCACCCATTGCTGCAGCTTGGTGGAGTCGCTGGCCTTGATCAGCAACGGTGACACGGGGAGTGTTGAGTGCTGAAGATTCCTGGCAGCATAAATCACTCCATCAGACTCTATCCGGAAGTCAGAGGGGTTACTGCATTCATACCGCACAAGGATACTTTGGCCACAGTTAAGGAACCTCACTGTAAGAGACAGAGACAGATGGATTCAAGTTAAAAATTACCTGAGAGAGATAAACCAAGTAAAAAAATTTGATACATAGGAGGTGGAAGACAGACAGCCACCTCGCCAGACAGAGAGACAGAGAGAAGGTTTTCTCATTCTCCCTCTCTCATACATTATTCACTTCAAGCTATGCCCCAGAGGTATTACTGAGAACAGGTGCAGTGGAGGAACGAGTCGGAGGGACGAAAACAAGAGAAAAAAGTGTCCCCCTTAAGGGCTATTAAAAGGAGTCCAAAAACCTAAAACAAAACATTTTAAGCCTGATGTGTATATTAGAGTGTCACAGATGCCCATCTGTGTTTAGATTTGATAAAATACATGCAGTATGTATAAATACCTAAAATTCTGCCAGATAAGTTTTATTTTATTTCAAGCTAGGGCATTGCATGCCAGCTTTGTCCCCCATGACGTACAGCAATGCCTTCCACGGATGACTACCTATCCTCAGCACCTCAAGAGACAGAAGTAAGTGCGTGTGATGTTTATTTCATTGGCCTGTTCACACAGAAAACACACCAAAACTCACGCACACATAGAGATACTGCAGAAAGGCTGCTCACGGGGGCTTGAGTCCCAGAGGTGCCTCAGTGGCAGTAGTACAACACCAGTTCATGTTACAAGTGAGTGACAGTATAGCACAACCTACGTAGCTCAAACATGTACACACTCAGAAACATACTTCAAGACCTGAGAACTTCACTGTGTGATCCTGTTGTGTGGTTATTTTTCCCTGGCAGGCCCACCTCATGTTTATAACTCACGAAACAGGATAAAGGGAAAGATAAAAATTCCTCCCGGCCTTAAAGATCACAATGCTACCATATATTGTTTGTGTGGAGGCTCTGCTGGTGCCGCATTGAATTATTTAAGCAGATGTAGAATTACTTAACAAAGGCCTTGAAGAAATGTGCCTAATCTTCCTTTGTGCTGCTACCTTGGGGACCCACTGATGTCTTCAGAGTATCATCTGCAGTCTAAGTGCGTAGAAAAGGATGCAGAAAAGATGCTGTAGATCCGCTAAGGGTCTAAAAGGAAGTTGTAAATTCACGTCAATCCCTAATTTAATATTATTTCCCAAACATTTGCAATCAATTCTGCCAGAGTGCACTACAACCTGCAACTAATACATCTCTCAAATGATGACAGTGATGAATTTTAGTTTTTTTTTTTGCTGCCTGTAACAGCCAACAGGGCAAATGGTTTCAGACACTTGAATTCAGCACCAACAAAAATGTACCTGCAGAAATAAAAGCACAGCCGCCTGAATGGAAGACAGGAGCAAGACGTGCAAGGAAAATCTTCCTCTGAAAAAGCTATTATTGAAAAGTGAATGTTAGAAAAGAGTGGGGGAAAAACAGAGACCACAGCAAGCATCGTATATAAAATAGAATATGTTTTGGTTGTGAGAAGAAGAATGCATGTAAGAGAATACAAGACAGACAGAGAAAAATATGAAGACATCAAAGGAAAGTTTTGAAAATTGGCATCCAGTGTGTTCAAAATGTATTCATCCCGATGAATGAAAAAGCAATCTTACTCTACTTTATCAAAACCCAAACAGGGAGAACAAATTTCTGCAAGGACCGGGTACTGCTTCTTTCCATTAAAGCCTGCTAAAAGATTTAAACACTGAGAGAGAAGAAGAGAGCAGCACTGAACTGAACTTTTTTTTAACCTGAAGAATTGCTATCACTCTAAATATTGCCTACAAGGTGAATTAGTATTTAAGGCAGCTCCAATAATGAAGACAGAAAATGACAATATCTTTCTTCTATGCTGGAATACATCTGATATTGACCTTCTCCTGTGTGCTCTTGTTCAATTACCATTGGTCAATTAGCTTTTCTGTTCTTTTTTTTTTTTTTAAGCTGGCTAAGCAGACACGAGGTATATGACTTTCTCTTTTTCAAGGTTTCGCCTCAAAACCAGCCACCTGTAAACTCAAAGCCTTCAGGCAATCAACCTAGCCAGCCCAAGTCAGCAGATGCTCAGACAGAGGTGGAATACAGAGTAAGGGACTGTCAAAATAGCAGACAATATGGCACAAGAAAAGTCCATAGATTTGGGTTTCATGATATTGGTGGTGGGGGAGGTGGCTCACTCACATATTTCTAATGTTTGGAAGAGGAATACTACACATTGTTTAACAAATGTAAGGAAAGCTAGAAATTGGTCAATTGGTGTTCTTTCATTAATAAAAAAAAAAAAGCCAGTTTTGCTGTTTGTGGTCATTTGACTCAATGAAAATAAAAAAATTATTTAATTAAAGCCATTTAAAGATATCACCTTTTGCCTCAAAGAAATTGGAACATAAAATGTACTAAAAATTGCACAGTGGTTATTGAAATGTATTGTACTTAATTTTTTTTTGCAAACAGGAGTGAGTTTGGTTTGAATTCTTCTAGCTGCCCTACTGCTGCTTGTTCCTCCTCCCTCATGGCATTCAGGGCATTCCAGTAAGAATTTTGTCAGTAAGCAGGAACAGGACACCAGTACTGCTGACCTTGCTGCCAAATTTTGGTTTCACACATATTGCCTTCCTGCCCCTCGAAGCTGCAACCCATGTGTTTCCATATTCGATCCTGCTGGCCCTTCTGACTATACATTTTTGTGACTGTGTGTAGTGGGGAACTTGACAGCAATGTTCCCCGTGTGGGTTATTTTAGCCATAGCCTCTTGTTGAGCACAGCTCCCATTCTTTAACATTGTCTGAAAATCAGCAATTAGGACACTTCCCAGAGAACCTTCAGCAGTCAGCCCCCACGGCAATTGCAACAAAAACTCCCAGCAGGCACCACGCTTTCCAATGGTAATGAATAGGAATGTCCAGTATGTGCCTATTCATTTATCAGACACTCTGGTGGATTATAAAACCACATGAATGCGTAATGTAGCTTGGTTTAAAACCTGACTGCTTCAACTTATCTATATCTAGATGTATTTGCTCCCTAAGGTATAGAGCCAGAAGAGATCTTGACTCCCACACCCTATCAGACATGTCGTCATGGGCACAAAGATAAAGGCCTTTGGTTTGGACAGAAATGCCGATGCAGCAGACTGGAATTGGGGGTTGGGGGTGAAAAAAAAAAAAAGAAGAGGAGAGGGAGAGAGAGAAACAAGCCTGTCAGCAGAAAGGCCTGTCCAACTAATGCCCTGCACCGGGGCACAAAATTATCTCCGACTCAATGATCCTATTCAAGGCTTAGATGCCCCCCCCCCCTTACTGACAAGCAACACAAAAACCCCGGCTAACCTCTCCGTAGTGCCAGAGTGCCTCACTATTGTCTGTTTCATCACGTGATAACTCTAACTCAGACAGACACAAATAGTTAGGGAGAGAGAGAGACGGGGAGAGGCAGAGAGAGATGCATTTAATTTGGAACATGGAATGCCGACTCTGACTGCAAAGACGAAAAGAAAATGCTCTCCAATTTCAGCTGCTACGCCCGCCTGCCAAATACAGTGACTGCAAATGAGCATGCTGAAAGTCCCCCTAAGTGTGACAAGACAGAAACCTCTCAAGTGAGATCATCTCAATACATCATCATTCATTTTCTGAGAAGTGAGGTCACATACATTTGAGAAATACTGCAGATAGGTGTTTCATCAGTAGCAGGAGATAAATGCAGACCGCACAAATAGCCCAGTGGTACCCCAGTGGTACCCTACCTCAACCCTGGCAAATGATACAACATCCCTGACAAAATGCATTAATCACATATTAATGTGATCAGGTTTAGTACAGCGGCCTGCACTGACGATGAGACAATGCAATATGAAGCAGAGGCTCAAACTGAATGTAATGTGTGACACATCCATGCTAGCACCACTGTTTATAAGATCCTCTTAAGCCCCACTGGAGTTCGCACTCTCATACCTCAATTCAAATTGCTGTGATATGAAATTCTAATCCTGTCCCAAACTGGGGGGGAATATGCTAAATTAAGGTCAAAAGCACACCGACTTTATGGCCAAACATAAAAATATCCTTCATAGCATATTCTAACTGCCCAATTATTGCACAAACTGCTAAAAGCATAATAGACAGGTTTTTTTTTTTTTTTTAATGACTGCTTGCTATGTGTAATTGTGCATGCATATGTTTTTGTTTCTAGCTTTATTTTTTCTGATGCTATTTTTATGAATGCCTCCTCACAGCTTCAAGGCTGGTAAGTAAATAAACGCGATTATGCAACATATTACATCCTACTCTACACATTTATATGCATATATATGGAAAATTTCTGTTTTTCCTGCTTTCTGATTTGATGCAATCATTAAATTTATTATGTTTTAATTCCAAATGTATAAACCACGTACATTTAAATTGATGGATCTAACACTGAATTTAATAACGTCAGCAATTATTGCAGTAAATCTGTGGTTGTGAAAACATCATTGATTCTTTTTAATAAAAAACAACCAGCACTAGTAGAGTGGTAAACTACGCGTTTGATGTATGTCCCCTTCACTCATCTAACTCACAACATTTCTAAATGTCCGTTAATTCACAGACATTGAAATGTAGATTGAGATGAGAAATTAGTGTATTTCTGTTTTTAGATTAGAGGGTATTCTTCAGAGAAAGTAAACTGTTTATAGCTGAAAACCTGGATCTGGGAATGATGATACCCTCTTTCACCAGACTAAAGCCCTTGAAGACGTTTTACTAATGCACTGCACTTCAAACGCACAAAGCATTCCATGCATTTATAGCCGCTCCTAAAATATGTAAGTGATTTGCATGAAAAAAAACATGCAATGTTTGTACTCTGTTCAGTGTCTCTGGCAATTTAGAAAACTAAAGAGGAATTTCATCAGAGCCTAACCACATTTAACGAGCAGCTGGCTCATTTTCCTACATTTTCCTACTACTGATTGCGTTGACCATTCCCTTAGCACTTGCTTTGTGTAGTTTACGCATATTGTTGGAGCCATTTTTTCATCCTAAAACTGCTGCCTCAATTATAGAATTATGAAGAGGTCCTCTAAAACCGTGTTGCTACTACCTTTCTTTATCACACACATAAACATAAACACTGTGGATGTCTAAGCATCAAGGGCCATATGAGCTTACTCAAACACAGAGACTTTTAAGCTTCCTTGATCTAGCAAACTGGCCCCTAGGAGAAGAAAACTATTTTCTTTCATTTTGATGTGTTCTTTCTTTTCTTTTACCGCTTGCTTTCAGACATATTTACACAGTCATCCACTCTCCCAGGTTACAGTAACCCCCACTTGACAACTACAGCATTCCGAGGACAATTACCAGTGAAGCAGACTCCCCACCAGCAAAAAGCGTCACCCCCATTTCCTTCAGGGTGTTGAAGTTTCTTTCCTATATTGTTGAGTACAAAAGGTTATATATATGTCGTTTCTCTGCAATGATTAGCCCTGAGAAATCTACCGTCTCCCCTCTTTGCTGGTTGTCTTATACCTACACAGAAACTCCATGCCTTGTAGATACCTGCTGGGTTCTAAGTTCTAACTGCTATGACTGACATTCAGTAAGAGCCTCTTATTCCAGTGGCAAAAAAATAAATAAATAAATGAAAATACAATAAGAAAAAAATGCTCCATGACAACTCGACTCTTTTGACTAAGTAACATTTGGCCTTTGAAAATTTACAATCTCAATGGATAGTTGTGAAGGGGGAGCATAGGGGGACATCACAATTATTCTTGTGCCTTTGTTGGGTAAATTAAACGATTCTGTGTTTTCCAGTACAATGACAGCCAAGCATTGTGTGGATTACTGTGTCACTGGAGCCAAGAGCTGATAAGGCTAAGCTACATCCTTCTACAGTTATCAGCACATAGCTACTGGGACTTTGTTCTGTGAGTTATTGAGACGAATGGCTTGATACAGAGGTTTAAGTGGGGTATTAAACTGACCACATTTCCAGGATGTCAAACAGGCTTGCTCTTTATGATGTCTTCAGCAGAGCTCTTTGACCACTGTAAAAAGCTTACAGGTGAAGCTCATTATGAAAATGTTTACATTGATATACTGGTAAATTGATAGATGGTTTATAGAGTCAAAGAAAAATTTAATTTTTCTCTGTTTTCCCTCACAAGTAAAAAAAAAAAAAAAAAAAAAAAAAAGATGTTGTAGTTTGAAGAAAGAAAATTACAATGATGCTGCTCAGTGTTAGGAAAATGTGACCAGAACCTTACCGATACATCCTTGTCTTTTGAACCTAGAGTGAACAGATACTCTTTGTATCCTCTACAAGGTTCTTGGGTTTTAAGTGTTGTGTATAACCTTGTTCAACTTAAATTACTGCCATTGGAAACTCTGCCCCAGCTTCAAAGTCTTTAATGATATAAAGAGGGAAGAAACGGGATGGAGAAGAAAAGCAGTTTGGAATAAAAAAAAAAAAAGTAAGGTTATAGGCCAGAGGCAGGTCAAGACAATGAGATGCCGTCAAGAAAACTGTGAATAATAACCCATTTAAGGTGTCTCCATGCATCACTTTTGTTTTTACTGTATGACTGGGTCATTCTCTGACCACACAGCACACTAACACACACTTTAGTAAATACTCCACTGCACCATGCATCCATCTCAGCTGTGTCACAGTGCTGCTACAGTGCTCCTGCATCTCAGGCACTTTCAGTTGGACACAAACGTGACTTACATGAGTCTCTGGTTGGGTGAGAAATTCTAATCTAAATTTTAAACATCAGATATTGATCCTGTTCAATTTTTATGCATGTGACTATGATACAAGACAAAGACACTAAAAAGGCAGTGGCTTCAGTACTAGGCACAGTGAGATTTATTCAGAAATCTGAATTAATTTTTAACGAAAAAAACCACATCCATTTCTTTAGCTTTACACATTTTTCACTCAAATGTAGGCTTATATATATATATCAATGGAGTAAACAAATGTCTTGAAATACATGAAAGAGAAAATGGTATGCACAATTTCTTTATATATTCTAGGTTAGAAACAAGATAAATATGCAAGTAAATCAGCTAGTGGCAACATCAGCTAATCACTGGGAGCCCCGTGCCTCTGGCTCCAAGTTGAGCTTATATTTTCTGAAGAGGCTGATCACAAGGGCTGTGCACTAAAACTGCTTCAGTGAAACCTGTAATGTGACATTATAAGACCCTTTTGATCTGAAAACCACAGACTCAAGGCTATTAGTTCTTCTCCTTGATCATTTCTGTCGAAATGCCATCATAAAAATCAAAGAGGCAAAGAATAAGGCAGTGACCAGTGATGAGCTAACCTTTGCTGGCATGTTCCTTTTTTTAATCACACCAGCAGAGCAGTTGCTCTCTCTCTGATTTGTTGCTGAGAGAAGGAACAGAAAAATTTCTCTGGCCAGAACGGCACCAGCCATTGTTCCACAGAGACAGCCCTTTTACTGGAAAAATTGAATAGGTTACTTATGCAATGATGTCAATGTCTCATTCTACTTTCACACAAGTGGAAAACTAATAGTGTCAAAATCATGCATAGTTAGGCTCGGCTCTTCAGCCCCCTGTCTCCAGCTATAGTAAATATTATCAGTCAAACACTACCCACTGAAGCTAAGGCTCAACACTGGCAGAGTGTGTCTCCCATTTAAACTGAGTCAGAAGAGCATGTTTATGGAAATTATATCAACAATCACTCAAGGTTGGTCTGCAACAAGATACTCACTTACTGACAATGAGAGCAGAACTGTTATCACTGCTGAATCACTGGCGTCTGTGTAGTTGAAGATGGCGGGTGCCAGACAGAAATGCTCCAACACCACTTGGACCACAATCACAACCCTCTTCTAAAAGTAGCATGTAGAAATGTATTGCATTGATCAAAGCCTGACAATGACATATTTGTCATTCATGCAATGAAGAAGTGACAAATGGAAGCTGCATGTTCAGCTACATCTTGGCTCATAAAATGTATTATTGTGCAAAAGGGGTGCATGGGATGATATTCATAAAAAGTAATAAATACACTGCATCTTTGAATATATAAAATTCTACAGCAGATATGTTCTGAGACACTTCTGGACATTAACAGGAAGACAACAAACTGCACAGTCTATTAAAGCTGTGATTTGCACTGGACAAAGGTTGTGCAAATGAATGTGCAAGTAGACACAGCCATTTCCCGGGAGATTGACCACCAAGGATACAATTTGTACATTATCAATTTTGATGAAATTAGCATGGTGATGTCTTAAGATGTGATTAAATTCTGACAAATTGTCTAAGCTCTTGTTCATTTAATGTTGGAAGGAAGGAGATCAAGCCACCGTAGATAATAATAACCACTATGCATGACACCGACCGATGTCTTCTCTTCCTATGTGATGCATCCCATGTATAGCTGTGCAGCACATACTAATCCCACAGTCTTTAATGCTCTATTGAAATGAAAGTAGCCATCTTGATCACCTCACCCGATTCTAAACTCAGTTCCCCACGTGGTGCTGAATAAGCTACATGAATGACCAATCAGAATGAACACAAAAAAAAAACAAAACATGATGTCATATTTACAGAAAATAACAGAATCAGATAAATCAGAATCAATAAAAGTTATATGGCACCATTTCCCACTTGCTTAGTGACTCATTCATACATTCACAAGCGACTGGCATTCAAAGCTGCCTTTGGCTGTGGGTGTAAAAAAACAACACCATGTGCATTAGAGAAATATTAGCCACACCACAGGGGAAAAGAGGATGTCCATTTTATTTCAGTATTTAAGGAAACGTATAAATAACATAGAGGAAGTTCTTCTTTTTTTCCCGGTTGTTTATAGTCCATTCTTGATTGATATCTCCGAGATGATTACATTTGTTTGCTCAAAGTGGACTGGTGTTTCCGATTCTTGTGAGTACATTAAGTTTGTTGACTTCAGCAAAATTACAAAACTGAACTGAGCTCTAATCTACAAATATAAACCCGAACGCTGAGGCAAACGGAGCATGGCTGGTGTGGAGATGAAATTCCTGTGTGCAAATGAAAATTCAACCGTTTTCTTAGCAATGATAACTCAATACTAATTAACAAGACAGTGATATAAAAAAAAGGCATGATTTGTGCAGCTTTTCTACATTCATGAGGAATAATAATTATGTCTGCTTTGCACTGCTGAGTTGTCCATCAACCCCATGCAAATGACTAGCTCAGGTAAAGACTGATACGCTCCACTGCATCCAATTACAAAGCTAACCACACACACACAAATTTGCCATTTCTGTTCATATTTTTTACATGCATAAATGGAGGCATACACATACATACACTTGCAAGGTCTCCCTTTATCCCACTGTCTGCTCAAAACAAAGGAGTTCAGCAATTGGAGGCAGAAGTTGGGAATTTTAACACATAGTGTTAAAAAAAAGACGTGGCGTGTTCACCTACAGTATAATATGCAAAATAAGAAGAATGCATAAAAATCTGAGACCAGTTCTGGGGCCAATATGTCATGTGTGGCACAGACACGAGCTCACACTTAGTTTTTGAGAACAAAGCTAATGAAATTCCTGCCTTTCAGTCATTTCCTTTGGAGAAGATGGGGCACGGGGAGAAACAAGGAGAAGGCATGTGAATCCTCTTTGGCTGAGAAACAAAGCAGCAGACAAAGGAAGCTGAGGCTGACAGCCTCTGGAGAAGACTGTAATACTGTAAGATTAAGACTGCTTGTGCATCTCTCTTGAAAAAAAGAAAAATGATTTACTAAGACATTTGAAAACATAAAAACTGTATACTATATCCTCCGCCAGAACACTTACACCAAGATCTCTACGTTGTAAAAATCTATGATCAGTTATGTTGGAAACCAGCTTAACTATTAAAAGATGGAATTCAATTTTACATAATGTGGCAAAAAAAGGAGGACGAGGGAGAACATTACAGTACTATGCTGAAGCCTTAAGTAGATCTCAATGGGTTTTTTTTTTTTTTTTCAAACTTAACAAAGCAAATGAGTCATCATGGTGGGTAGACTGTTACAGTCATGGCTACCAACCACTATCTTCTTTTCACTCACGTGCCCTATTAGATACATCATAAGACTCTTGAAAATTTCTCCCTCTTGATATGAGTGGAAAACACAAAAAAGCAATATATGGAAATACCCAAGGCTGTTGAATCATGGGAGTAGAGCCCTACCTACTCCAAATGGCTGGGGAGAAAAGAAAAAGAAAAGGTACATTCTGAAAACAGTGACAGCAAGGAAAATAAAGCTTCTTCAAAGAGACGGATTAGGGCAGCTGCCAATACATGGGGTGTGTGCGTTTACCATTGCATGGTTGAATCGATATGTGTCAAATTCTGCTTGAAACACAATTAGCTGTTGCTTAAAGAAAAGGACGAAAAATAGACAGAGGAAAGATTAAAGACAAGCCAACTGTTCCCTTCAAAAGCCTTCATATCTAACACATACACAGCTTTTCAGACACATGACAGGTTGTTATGTGCCGCTCCAGTCGAAGAAAGCAAACACAGAAGGAAGCAGGCGTTTGTATGAATTTACAAACGCTGTCTTAATGTGTCAACCAAGCTCATCCCTTTGTACTGCGCTGGTTCCTGGAGCTATCAAACTACAACTGAAATGTCGAATGCATCTTGCTACTAACCTACTTTGACCTGGGTGACCCTCCCCCACACATAGTTTGAGCTTAAAAGAGATCAACTGCTTGGAACAGAAAAGGGGGAGGAGCGAGAGTTTTTTTAATGGATGGATGGAAGTGTAACAACCATCTGTGCAAAGCAATTAATTTCTGTATCATAAGGCTGAAAGAATCATTTTCAATTTGACGGCGCAAACTTGAGTATTTGTAGTACACAAAGACTTCATTTAAAAGCTTTTCTCTCAAAGCTGCCATCATGTAGGCAGTGAATCTGAGTTGTTTATCTGATTTGGATGAATGCTGCCATGTTGTGATACAGGCATTTTGTGCACCACTCAGAGCTATTATTGATCAGCGTTTCTGTTTTCTTTTTTCGGTCTTAAATGCAGTTCATCCTCTGATGCTCAACGTGGCACTATTTGTAAGATAGACACATCTTTCAATTAGGGCTGCCCACTTAAATATGCACAAATTCTTTTTTATTTCTAAGCAGAAGCAATTTAACACAATCCACCCCGACAAATTGACATACTGCATTGGAGTCTTGCCATCACATAATTCAGCGTGAACAGCAGTGAAACTACACAAACCATTTGACAGCTCAAAAAAAACTTTTATATTTCAAAAACTTCTGTAGAAAGTTAAGAATGTTTAGTCAGCAAAGCTGCAATAGTAAATTCATAGTGCTTAGATGAAGAACACGCAAGATCTGTGTTATACATCACAAACAAAAGGATATTACAGTTTCTGCACTGTAACTGTTCCCTAGTGCAAAGGCAACATTAGGTGAGAACAATTAGTCCTGGCATCAATCCAGCAGGAGGAAGTGTCTCCTCTCACATGCATTACGTGTGTTAAGGGAACAGTGGAGCATTACTATGCGGGAAGCAACGCTGGTGTGACTGGACTTGGTGAGAGGAGAGCCCTCTGACTCCTATTTAATCAGCTGAACTGAGGGGGTTCAGAGAAGGATCTGTGCAGCTGTGCTTTATTACAGACACAATGACTCCCAGATTAGGGGAACTGGAAGGAGGGAGGGGATAGAAGATCATGGGGGAGAAGGAAAGGGAGGGGTTGGAAATGACTCCAAACACATCTGTCCTGAGTTTGTCTGCAGTATAACACCAAACCACAAGCATGGTCATGTACAAATCTGTCTCCATTTGGAAAGGCTGCCTGCGGAAATGTTTCCAGACCTTTGGTTTTTAACGTGAAGACTCGTGGGAATGCTCTGTCGCCTCGCAGTGATAGCGATGTTCGTCAGGGTCACACTAACATTGACAGTGGTGGCGCAAACAAGCAGGTGGCACAAACATGTGAATCACAGTAGACAGCTTCTCGTGCTGTTGTGTGGTCTCTGCGTGTATCTTAGGGATCAGCAGTGCTTTTGTTGTGAACCTTTTATGGTGACTGATGTTCTGTTTCTCTCTCTGTTTCCATTTGTCTATTTCTTTGTCACAAAAGCAGCCTGAACTGTTACTAAGCAGAGTAATTGGTGCCTAATTACACGATGCTTTTAGGCTTGGCCTAACAATGCAACCATACAGTTGTGAAGTGTTCTTTTAAGCCTTCAAATATGCAAGTGATCATACTGACACCACCTGAGTCACCCTAACCGACTCAGAGAGGGAGCAGGAGATGAACGGGAGAAAAGTGAGGTAGTGTGTTTAGCCCGCTGTCTGATCATTCTGCTTCACTGGAACCTCTCAAACAAACAAAAACTCAGGTTCACAGCCTGTTATGCCAACAGAGGAAAGATTCAGTAAGAAGACATCCTACTGCCATTAAAGCTTACTGAAAAGCCTTTCTATCCCCTTTAGAACAGCTTACGCATAAAGAGTACTTAAACATCAAACCACACTGTTGCACCCTAATCCACCACCCAATTCCTGATGTGCCGCCCTGTTTGTCTTGCTTTCTTGCTTCGCATATACATAAGTAGAGACAAGATGATTCCCAACACTATTCAGAATTAATCTCGCAATGCAAGATGTTGTGTTTGAGAAATGGCAGTAAGACTTTCTTACACAGCTGAGAAGATTTTTCTTTGTTGCAGCTTACATGTGAACAAGAAAACCTATATCTAACTTGATGAAGAAAATTTAATTTTGGTTTCGATACACATTCATCAGTTTTTTCCTTACTGGGGAGAGGCTGAAGTTGAAAACAACTGGCCGCCAGGTACATGATGCAGCACTGCTTCTTTGTTGGAAATAGTTAGAGGATTAAATTGTTCCAGGTGGGGTCCTATTTTCTTTTAAACTCCTCTGCTAGGCCTGCAGGTATAAGAATGGCCAATGAACAGGCCAATGGCAGTGGTGGGGGCTGCATCACCCGGTCTGTGGCAGATTTTATTGCTTACACTTCTCATTGTAGCCTGCTCTCTCCGCTTATCCGCATACCTCTGATCCACTGGAGTGGGTACAAGAATTATGTTTTTCTTTTTTTCTTTTTCTTTTTTTACTAGATTAATCTCATTACTTTCATTGGCTAATAAAACTCTGTGCTAAAAGTAAGCTCATTATTTATTGTCTTGAAGGAAGACTATCTGCACCAGGTGTGTGAGCATGTTTGGATGGATGTTGGGACAATCAGTCTAGGGTTGATAATAGTAATAATAATGACAACAGTAATAACCTTTTATTTTTTTGTTCATATCTTCTGTGGTCAGGGTATTGCCCAGCTGCTTATGAACCAATATGATCTCCTCCACCACTCTATTTCCTCTAGGACCACACAGGACAAATCTGGCAATATACATGGACACTCAAGATGTACGGCCTAATAACTCACATTATATGAATTCAATAACACGTGTCTATTGCCCTGCATGGTTTTTGATAGGAGCTGTAAAACAAACTGCAATATCCCAGTGTGTTAGAAGTGTTAATGATCAGTGCTGTGAGGAGATGGGCTATAACTCACTGTCCACTGCCACCAGTACCAATGCAGACTTTACTTCTCATGCTAACGCCACATGCGAGTGTCAGATAACTGTCCCTCCAAAAAAGGGCAGACACAGCAACCATAAACAACAATCAGCCAACATTTTTACAGGCTTACCAGCTCTGTGATATGAGCATTGTAATTGCAGAGCCCTAAAACCCACCACAGCACATCAACCTGTTCTTATTGTTTTCTCAGGAATGCGTGACACCGACCACTTCTGAAGGTTATTCATCAGCATGTGATTTGGCAACTGAGGGCAAAGTATTAGTTAGCAGAGGTGAGGCTTTGGCAGGGCTGACTAGTGCAGCAAAAATAAGGCAAACATGGCATGCTATGAGATCACAGACTGCTGGCCAGCTGTGTCTGTTGATGCTGTGGAACCGTTTCAAGCCCCTTCAACATATGGTTTGAATCAAGTACATCAGAGTCATACTGGGCTTAAAAAACAAGCAAAGGTCCCATGCATTTGCAAATGCTGTATTAATTAAAAACAATGAAAAACACGTCATGAAACTAATGTTGACATGTAGAAATGCTGACACTGTACTTATGCGACCACATAATTCAAAAACACCCCCCCCCCCCCCCCCCCCCCGAGGAATATTTGGCTGAGTTTTTCAGTCTAATCCAGCAATTTTTTAAAATTATGATAAAACACAGCTTTTTCGCCATGAGGCTCTGTCATATCCATTTAAAATCAAGGATTTGAATCTATAATGGAGTGTTGGTGTATATTATATATATAGGTTGACTAAACTATTATACGTTGTAGTCGGTCCCAGAAATACTAGTCAGTAGAAGTAATCATTAGTGTTTTTCTAATATTCAATGGTGGTGAAATGTTGCTTCTGTGATATTAGGCAGTCGCCTGCCAGTAGTCAGGGCTGAATAACCTCATCAGGCAGAACCACCCCTCCCCCTCCCCACCCAACTGTCCATATGTGGAGAACATGCAAGGTGGAAAGTGGGACAAGTGACATCTGATAAAGTCAGCAGTTGGCACTATTTTGATCTAGAAAATGAAAAAAGGTTGTATCAGAAAAAAAAAACATAAGATGTGACCGAAGCAATGTGTAACGACATTCAGCAACGGCTATTAACCGCGAAGAAAAGAAGGCTACTTGTGCTGTCACTGCTCACATTAGCCACGCCCGGGCAAACCAACCAAAGCTATTTCGAAGATATTGTCATCCTACTGAAATTGTTTTTGATTTTGACTGCTTTCTGATTTTAAATAGATCCACTTACCACTCTTAAATTGTTCAGATATATTTTCATAGAAAGGAAATATTTTTCACAGCAATCACAGCTGTTGTGTATGTAAGACCATACAATGTCAGAGTATATAGTTTCAAGAGTGGAAAAAAAACCCCAAACATCCACAGCTTCCTGCACACATTTCAGATATAGAAACACATTAACACACTGCTGACGATAACAGGTAGAACTTTTTTTTTTTTTTAGTAGCCTGGGTCTGAATCTCATTCTTTCTTTCAAACCCATACTCTGTTCCGAGAAAAATAAATCTGAAAAAGTGTGAAGAAAAGTGTACAAGGACAAGACTGCCTACTGTGACGTATTGAGTCCAGTCACTTCCATTCACATCAAAGTCGATGCTGTAATGGGCATTAACTGTGCACAAAATACAGTGGCCAGTTGGTTTTAAGTTTCTGGTTAAAGCAAATGCAACAAAAATGTAAATAAATGACTCTCTTTTCACAGGAGGATGTTAAAACACAGGTCCAACTGAAATCTAATCCATATTAGTCACAGGTCATCTCTGACCTCACATCACTCCCCTTTTCAATATAACATGTCCTATGTATTAAGTCCTATAATGCTATATGCAGCATTGTCACTTAGGGGTTTCTTGAAGCCACTTTGACACATCCTGTTCAATGTTCAAGGTGGGAATGTTGTAGATGTAGCTCCCTCTCACAATGCAGCATAAAAGGAGTTACCATGAAATGTGCAGAGATATTGCTGTTCCTTTAAACCAGCAGCGGAGGGAGTCAGAGCTGGATTGACGTCTGTGTAAAAGGATGTGTCGCTGCGGTGGGACAGAAACTGACATTGTTATGTTACACGCCACCCTGCTGATTCTGGATAACATACTGTCTAAAATCACTGACTGGTGTTGGCTTTGTTAAGTCCAGTGTAAACAAGCATAGGAGGGATAACGATGGGTCTTATTAAAAGCAAAATAACAGGATCTTGGTGTAAAAGGCAGCTTTAGATTTATTCCCTGTCCAGCTAACATGAATTAAAGTTGTCGCCGATGTATAGGGCGGGAAGTTTAACTTGTGGCTTACTGTAGCAAACATATTGCAGCAATATAGATGCATGACAATCAGTTTTCACTTGGTTAATTCTGAAAATAGACAGAATCCACAAAATTGGCCCGTGTCTGAAAACTCTTGTTGAACCCATTCCCTTGAACAAAAGAAGCCAAGATTTTCCCAGATTGTTTCTTTGGTGTGAAATGTAACACTTGTAAGAGCAGGACTGGTCAGTTGATACAGTCTGGGAAAGGGCGTTGTCCATGAACCTCAGTATACTGCTCCATCTTGTGTTTCACATCCCCCTATCCTTTGTGCACACGGACAATAACAGCATTTGGGAGGGGGAAACTACAGGGCTGATGGGGGGAGTAGGATCTGGTTACTACTGCCAACCACTGCCATAACAACATATGGAAGAGGCTCAGTTACATGACAACAGGTCCATCTTCCTTTATTCCTCTCTATGTCGTGTAGATGTCTGAGGGAACTCATTGTAAAGCATTAAACCCACACATACACTGAGGAGACCACTTTATTCCATACAAAAATGCAGACATGTTTAGTAAAATTATTATATCATTCCGTGTTTTTGAACACCCATTTGCATAATGTGGGTGTAGAGGGGTCAAAGATCATTGCCATCACAAATCCCGTAGCGTGAAGAGTCACAACGGGTAGGAACTGAATGCTTTTATCCTGGTGGCAAAGGAGAAAATGGCTTCTCGCTTGGTGCTGGGTTCATCCATACCAATGCGCTTCCAATTCATCCTGTTATTCACACAGTTTATTATTTTAAAGGAATCTTACAGCCTGTGGTGAAACCTGAAGCAATTTATTACATATCTGTTTTAACAGTGAAAAAAAACCCCAAAACAAAACACCAAACTGAATAACACGGACGAAAACCTAGTGAAACAAAGAGAAAAGGGATGGAGCTGTACTAGTAGCTGTTTTATTGTATCTTGGTCTATGGTGGAAATTGTGGGGCTCCTTTCAGTTGTCACATTAAAAGACCTATCCGTCAGAAACAGGGCTGCGCGAAGTCCCTACAGACTGGAAAAGAGGGGACACTTTCCACAGTGCTGGCCAACACTCCTAAACCCAGCTAGTGTAAATAAGATTCAATCATTGTGACCAGCATACAAACAAGGCATTAACATTCCCTCCAAAAAAAAAACAACAAAATTAAAGAGATGGTGGGAGGTTTTGATTCCTGCACACTAGTGGAGCATAGCTAAGCAGAGAGTTCACCACCTTTACCCAGAACACCATTCATAGAGTAGATTATCTAAAATGTGAAGTTCATACAAAGTACATTCAGCACTAATCGGAGAAAACAGCATTTTGAGGGAATTAAAGCAGATTCCAACTACAGTTGGTGTTTTTTAGTTGGAACTTGGGGCTCAAAGATGGCTATTGTGCCAGAGGCCTAATGATTAACTATGCTGTCTTCTGTCAGAGATAAGGACAGATATTTTAAATGCAGCTGGGATGCTTGCGGAGATTGTGCTGCATTCGGAGCTGGAAGGTTTGTGCAGGAACGGGATAAGATGACAGCTGTAGCAACCCAGGATACCAGGAGGACCTGGAAGCCCAAACATTTGCCTTTCTGCCTCACTGGAATTCACATTAGGGGGTCAGTGGCATAACAGAACCCCCCAGACATGCCCCCGTGGCAGCTGTGCATGGGTTTTTACAGTCAAAAACACAAACAAGAGATAGTGTTTTCAGAGAGAGATGGGTGCTGTCATGCATGTACAGTATGATACTGGCACACTATCCCTGACATGTGGTTAGGGAAAATTAAATTACAATTTCATGACAAACTGTTTCATAAAAGCAAATTACACATTTAGGTATATTCACTAAGAGAGGGGGGATAGGGATGAGAAATGAGGTGAGTGGTAACATGAGAAACCCCATTTGCATCATAAATCAATCAGGCTAACATCACCGGGGTCATGCTATCTTACACCGAATACTGAAATGTTTGATGTTGTCCTTGCACATGTCCCACTCAATCAGGGTAAGGTCTTCCCCTCAAGTAGACCAGTGGGAGCCAAGTTTTTAAGATCAATGTTACACATGGAACACACCAAACTCGGAGGGAGTGGCGCCCAAGGGTTGGATTTAAACACGGACAGACAGCTGGTGCCACAAGCTATGACAGCAAAGAATTCGAATTGAATCCCATTCCCTTTTTTACTGCTGTGGAATTGTGGGCAAATTGTGGAGATTCTCTGGTAAGAACATTAAAGGTTTTTTTTTAATGGGCCTCCTAGCAGAGAACAGGTCAGTTTAATGAGGGGCATTGTCCAGCCCATTCTCCTCCTCACTTTAACAGCAGGCTGCCTCAAAGCCTGCATTGGACCCTCAGCCACATCAGGGCCATCTGGCCCCTCCATCTACAAACATGGCCCTTAATGGGCAATTACAAAGTCCAGGGCCTGGGAATATGCTTCGATTTATAGTTCCAATGTATCCAAACCCAGAATCCTCTGTCTATCATGGTCACATTAGGTTATGTGAGACAGGAGGCCCATCAGACCTAATAAGCTTGATCCTTTCCAGAGGATAGCCACTAACCCCCCCCCCCCCAGCCCAGCCATCAGTTCCCAGTCTAGTAAATTAAACAAATGAATGGCGTCCTCAGTATTACAATTAAAGCATAGAATAACATGAAACTATAAAGCTCATTAAAGCTCTGCTCCATCTACACTCCAAGAAGATCCTGGGAAAACTCAATTATAATTCATTTATAAGGCAGACATACAATGTGTGTATACTGTTTCACCCTTTCAATGTCAGGCTCATATTTAGTCCTTCTATATACCAGTGTCTGAGTTTCTTGAAGAGAGAGAGTGAGAGAGAAGCAGGTTACACAGAGCCATTTCGGTTGCCCCTGACAACCCATGGCTTTTGCCAAGTTGAGCCCTCTTCATTTAAGTTCCAGTCTTCTTCATTTCACTCTTCCTCCCTCTTTTGTCAGCTGGAGGTCTCCTGCTTTTATTAAGCCCCCCTCCCCCTTTCGGTACAAACACAACCGCGTTATCCATGTCAAATCCATTGGAGGCAGCCTGAGGAAGTCAATGGAGCCAATAGATTCTCTGCTTTCACTTTGGCAGGGAAGGCAAACACAGCTGAAACTATCATTGAAAGCTAAAAATGTTTGGTTCTTTTTTCATTAAAATAAGGACACACTTTTTTAGGTACAAGGTGGGAACAACAATTTAACTATCTCTTCACACATTCAGTCAAGATTTATTCTGGTGTAAACAGTAAACAGTTTTTCCTGCATGTGACACACAAGTAAAGGAAACATTTTTAAAGGTTTTGTGCTGAATTGAAAAGCTGGACATGACAGAAAAGAATGAAACTCTTTTCACAATGTCGGTAAGTTCAGATGCACTGAAAAGACAATTCATGTACAAACACTTCGAATAGTTCATTGAGTTCCTTGAGAAAACAGAAAATTCCAATGTAACGTAGACATTCATTCTTCTTCTGCCACTCATCCGTTTCCAGGTTGCAGGGGGTGCTGGAGCTAATCCCATCTCACATTGAGCGAGGGGTGGGGTACACCCTGGACAGGTCGCCAGTCCATCCCAGGGCCAACATACAAACTCACAATCAGACCTACGGACAATTTAGAGTCACCTATTAATCTAAACATGTATGTCTTTGGATTGTGGGAGGAAACCCACGCAAGCACGGGGAGAACATGCAACAGAAAGATCCCAGGTCTGGGATTCGAACCCAAACCTTCTTATTGTGGGGCAACAGCACTAACCACTACGGCACTGTACGCAGCCCCAGACAAAGAAATTATAATCTTAGCACTGAGATACATCAATCAACCCAGGGGACAGTATAGTATACTACAAAAATACCCTGCCTAGTTTTTGAGCCCTTTTTTTGCAATTAACACCTGCCAACAGCTTTTCACCATCCTGTCCTGAGACGCAGGTGTGAGGAGACCAATGTGTGACCTGATGAAAGACACACCACCAGTGTAGTGCCAAATAGCCATTTCCCCTCACTGATAGTCCATTCTTTATTTAGTGTAGCCTAAAGATGTGTGCTTAGACCAACACACACCGGCACCGGCACTAAAAATAAACCATTATCACCAGCACAGACCACTGGTCACACATTAACCACAGCAAACTGGCTCTTCCCTACCGGATGTGAATCTTGGAATTAAACAGGAGACAGAAAGCAGGAGAGGGAAAATGGGAAAACATGACATCAGAGGTGAAACTATGAATCACCACCTGTACAGCGCTATTCCTCCCAGTCTTCCTTCTGCTCACCCGATAGCTGGAACTTTCGAAGTGACAGTGAATACTAACAATGCGAGCGAGTCTCTCCTGGGTCTCTGTACAGCAGGCACGATGTAGAATCATAAATGAGGGACTTTGACAGAAAACACATAGGCTTACAGAAAAAAGGGGTGAAGGATGAGCAGCAGAGAAGGCAATGAATTTAGAGGTTGCGGGATTTTCAATATGACAGGGGCTAGTTATTTGCTGGCAGCAGCAAGCCCTTTACCAACAAAGGGCCTTTCATATTTCCTCTGAACAGAGACAGAGACTCCCATTAATCCCAGAGGGAGGGCTCATCTCAGGCTTCTCCTTCGCACATAAATTACTCTTCTTATGCCCTTCCTCCCATTACTGCTCAGTGTTTACAGCATAAAGAGTAGGGGAAGAAAGTAGATGAGCAAGCCACACATCTTTAACGTGTTAGGCCACTCTTAAAAACAGTTATGTCGGCGCTAATTCTTGGCACATGTGCCAAAATTTGCTTTGCTCCAAGCCACAGTCAGGAAGCTGCGGCTATCCTGCTCCCATTGTCCCTCCCCTCATTCTGTCTCTCTTCATCTCATTTCTGTCTATCTTTCTCATATGGGAGGAGTGAAAAAGCTCAGTCCAGCTGTCGCTCTTTTGAGCAGATGAACCAGCTCTGACGGGCAGAGTACATGCCAATCCCCACTTATCCCGCACAGAATGGAGTTCAACAGTGGTGCACAGCTGCCTGTGTACACATGCTTAGACCCCCTTGGTGGTCTGGTGGAAGACATGATAAGCGGCTAAGGAAGCATCGTCTAGCCTGTATGGCATGCTGAGAGTGGATTCACACGAAGTGGAGGAGACAATAAGAGAGATAGGAATGACAAAAACTGTAAAAGGAACAGGGAAAAAAACTGTACCATCCTATTTCAAACAGACACAAATCAATGGCGGGGCAATTGCATTTTCCAAGCGCATTGCAGACAGACCAATAAATGAAGGCCCAGGATCAGAGGATAGACCGAGGAGAGCCTAGACGCTGTACTAGCTGTAGCCAAGTTTCACAGAGTGCTGTTCCAGTTGTCAGTCCAACACCTACTGCTGCACACACATACCCTTTAATGCCAATAATAGCTCTCTTCAGAAGGTGCTGAGTGTGAGAGGGCTTTAGCTGTTAGTTTGCCTCCCATTAAAAGCAACAACAACCGCACTGTTTTTTCCTGTGAATACATACTGATTATAACTGAATGTGCTACCTAAATGTGGCCGGACCATCTTCATAATGGAATGGTTTGTAAACCTTATCAATCAGGACGTTTATTGATGGAGATGCACTTTAGTATTGACTGCTGGATTCAACACTACAAATAAGTGGTAGGCGTATATTGAAGTCGAAAGTCATCATAATGCGCTCATGTTGCATGGTTGCATGCACAACATCCGTAGTCTACAACAAAAGTCGATTTTATTCTACTCCATCTTGTATTATCAAGTATCTAGTTCTGAAAAAAGCTTCAAATTTCTTCCACACATCAATATATTATGCTATGTGAAATTCAAATACTTTCCAATTCAGAAGACAACAGTGTGTGACGTTCTTGGCTGTCAAAAAGAAATAAAATTAATATACAGCATTAAGGCTCATGAATATATATTCTCTTGCAATAAACTTTGCAACCTTTTGACAGATTGAATAGAACAATGTGTACCAGTGTTGCCCACTACACTCGCTCTGAACAGAGTAAATGCAGAACAAAGCCTTATTTGTGTCTTTTGACCTCAGCTCTCCTAGACAACACATTCTTGGTAGGACATAGGGGAGACATTCAAACGGGTTCACCACAGTTGTTTTTCCGCTATTTATCCAAAAAGATCCTTTTTAAGAGACAAAGTGTGTGTTTGTGTGTGAGCGTGTGTGAGTGTGTGTGTGTGTGTGTGTGTGTACGTACTGGGGTTAGTGGACAACAAACAACAAACAATACTGAAGTAGTTAATGCCATGTCATGACTGATGGTTTATGTTGTTTCTCAGGTCAAGTTCTTTGTTTGCTTCTGATTGGATTTCTTAACTTAATTTATTTGTTGTTTCAACAACAACTTTGGACTGAATATTTCTCGAATGTTATCATACAAAAGATGTTCGAGGGATAAATAACCACAAACAGTTCATTCTACATATAAACTGACTCAGTGTCTAAAAATTCCTCAGCTGACTATAATCATCATGACCCATAGACTAAGAGAGCAGCCTTGGTATTCATATCGACTGTTGATGATTGACAGCTCTATAACCACCGCCGGGAGTTTAAATTATACACTAAATTTGAGTATTGCCTGAGAATAAACAGGTAACTAGAATTAATGTGTTTATCCATTATTGACATCTGTAAACACAGCAACTTTAGTGCTGTCCAAAAAGGGCATCTCTATTTGCTTCGTGGTGAGTTTTTTTTTTTTTTTCTTTTTAAGCCTGACTCAACAACTCAAACAAGCAGACGTGATTTTTGGCCATCACACTGTGATAAATGACAGTAATTTCATATTCTTTTTCCTCCTTATAAAGTTAGTATCAGTAAGGCAAGTGTTCGGTGCGAAGTGTGGCATTACATTCCAAAGAACAAAATGGCCCACGGTGGGAGTAACTTCCAGTGGAAATGCAGCATCAGGGCTGAAAAAGCAAGGATGGTACATTTCATTTTCATGAATTAGTAGCATTGTTTGCATTAAAAAAACAAAAGAGAACTCGCATGTCAAAGAGGAAGTGTAAAAGGAGGCTATAACTAAATAGATATGACCAAGGCAGCTATCAAATAAATTCACATTAATATTCAGCCTAAAATTTCCAGCTGTCAGTATTTGGTGGTCATCCTCTTTTTAAAGCTGAACTGCGTATGAACTTTAGATTTAGAATGACAACCATATTTACCTGCACGGGAATCATACTGGAAGTGCACATTTCTCCTTTAGCTGGCACCCAACTCCCCACAGCTAAAGCTCGAGGTAGAAGTGTGAGATGGAGCTTTTCAAGTCCAAAATAGCCCTCCCACTTATACGAAACCCCTCTTAGCTACAGGCAAAGATAATATTTGTTCCATTTTGTACATACTTACATTTTGATAAGTAGCACATCTTAACACATAAGTCCGTGCAACACACAAGTATGCACTGCATGTAGAAATAGCTCAGTCAAGTGCACAGTATTTGTATGCATTAGCCCCTTTACCTCAGCCTCTGGTTATCTTGTTGCAAATAAACAAACACTTGAAAAATTCACCAAGCTCCTCCAAATTAATACTACAGAGGGTGGCTGAAGTAGCGTCAGTGATTCTGTCTCTATTCTTGCAAACTAAATGAGGTTATAGCTGAGCCCCCGTGCAATATGTGAGGTAAATTCGTAAACTGAATAAACATTGCGTTAAAAAAGTTCTTTTGGGTGCACCTCACTCTGGAGGTCCTCCAATAACAAAGACGTATCTGCGGTACAAGCTTTCTGCTTTTATCTATTGCTTATTTCCACTGGGATACAATTGGGGTCCTATGTACAAACAATGCATCAGACGGAGATAAGCTTCTCCAGAGTCAATAAAAATGGTTTTAGTTGAACCCCATAAGGGACCACATATAATTATAAAGACAAGAGCTGGAGCTGGAAAAATAACATCATAGCATGTTGATCCAATATAAATACATGCCTCCCTTGCCTCCCACCAGGTTTTACAGACTCAGAGCTCTGAGGGAGGATGGGGTTGAGAAAACATGTTCTCAATCTTCTCTATCCATGGCTCCACTTCTCCGCTGTCTGCACAACATTCTTTACATGCCTCATTTTATCTGAGCAGTTTTCTGCCTGTTCAGCTTTCCTCCTCTGGCTTACAGCAACACATGTAAATCACAAGCAAAGACCCCCAATGACAAAAAAGATTTGTGACTGCCTAGAAACCAGATTGCCTTTGGAAAAAACTTTGATTAAGTCATTCAAATCCGCACAATCCTTCATCTGATAATGATGACCTCAGTTCAAGATGTGCTGCTGTAATGGTTTTTATGCTTTAAGTGTTAATCCTTCAGGCAGTTCACACATTGCACCCTGCTCACTTCCAGACACATTCATGGGGGCACTACAATATGACTCAATGTTACTCTCGGTTCTTTATGTTTCTATTTTAGCTGAAGACAACTGGTCAAACAGTGAAAAAAAGAGAAAAAATAATGATTAAATGAAAGAGAAAACTGCAGAATACAGTTGCCCCCTAGGTTTGATTCGAAGCCCAGCTCTATAATAAGCCCAATTCATTTTCCTCCTGGGTCTGGCTTCTTCTATCACTAGTGACAGGCGTGAAAGGTCAATAACCTTGGCTCATAGCCCTCATATGGTTAGCAACGCTATAAATTAATGGTTGAGACCGTTATTCCAAACTCTTAAAGTCATCCGAAGGAGGCTTATCCTCTACAAAGGTCACAGTGCTTGGAACACTTAGTGTGAGAGTGAAGGGCTGACACAGGACCTATCTAAGATGGAGTGTATTGTACTCAATCAGATAAACGGCAGATGTGATGCTGCTTTTGGAAACCTGCAGTACGGTTGTTAAGCGTACAGTGTTCACAATAATATTCAGAACAAAAATACAAAGATCAGGAGGTGGGATTTAGGTGTTTCCTTCAACATATGTATGAAATTTATTTTATGTATGGACTATTTTTTTTATAGGAGGAGTCAAGGTGATATCAAATAGTGCAAAGCATGTTCTTTACACTTGGTTTATTTTAGTTAAAATCCACAGTAACTCACAAAGAAAATAGCAGCATCTAGACAGTGTAATGAAATGTAATGCAATGCATCAGTAATGCGAGAAGACAAGTTTTTGTTGAGAATACTTTTTCTCCCACTAACATCAAGAGATTAGAGCCTGCAGGTGGCATGGATTTTCTTGATAGCTTCATAATTTGAATAAATTTGCGGTTGCCTTCCAATACCCCACTGTAGCATGTTTCATGCAGCTCGTTCAAGGCTTCCACCTCACCGTTCTGTATAAGAGGTAAGAACATACAATAAGGCCATTGTGTTTCCCTCTTTAAGCTGGCAGCAGATGTAGTCATACCAGATTGATTGTGTGTAAAAGGGAGATCCGGCATGGCTGGACAGACACTATGTTGCTGTGTTACATGTTAGGCCTCCGATTCCAGAGCGCCATCACACTTCCTAAAATCACACATTTGAGAGGCTTTGTTTGGTTCAGTGTAAACAAGCAAAACTGGCATAATGAAGGATCCATTTAGTGGTACTGCAGCCCAACTGCATAAAAATGTGCTTTTGGTTGATTTCATCATCTTAGAATCTAAGGGTTTTATATATAAATGACCCTCATTTATATATAAGCAAGTTGACAACAAAGCGGGCTTAGATTAATTTTTTCTTCTTCTAAAGCATCACCAGAAGGGTTTCCTTTTTCTGACTCAATTTCGATTTGCAATTTAGGGAGAAATGAGGTGTGTTTGGCAGTATTTGATCTGCTAATCCAAAACCAGCAAAGTTAATGTCATATACAAATGAGTTATAAATGTAAATATTGATTTTAATAAAAATTAATCAAGCTACTCTGATCCCAGCTCACACACCACACAAACAGATTATATCTGCCAAGGATAAAAAGGCAGAGTAAAGAAAAATAAAAAGCCCAGATGTTTCATTTATTTGCAAACTAGTCATTTCAAAAAGCAGAGAACATTTAACCTACATTTGACACGAGGCAAGAATCAATTGGTCCTTGATGTCCTTGATGTAAAAGCTGATTCAGTAGAAAATATAAGTATAGTTGTGGGGTTTGTAAAGAAGTCTTGCTGGAGATTTTTTAGTTCAGCCAATCCTTGCAAATGATGATAAAACCTTTGGATTAACTCCAAAATCCATTTGGTTGCGCTCACAATGTGAAGCAGAAAAGTTATTTTCAACAGGACTAAATAAATAAATAAATAAATAAATAAAAATCATAGTCAAACTGTTATGCCATATGCCTTTGGCTCAGCCAACTCACTGGTGCATGTTTGCCGAACGCACAAGGTTATTTTATAAAAGTCAGTCAACATGTTTGGTGAAATTAGCAGACCTCCAGTTTGTAGAGGCAGTTATACCCTTCAGTAAGAATCTACCTCCCTGCAGCCATTGGCCTGCTGAGCAGGCAGTGGTACAGGAAATAAAGTGGCAACATGCTGCACGCGTTTTAATGCCCCAGTAAATATCGACAGAGGAAGAGATAAAATGAACTCAGACAAGGCAGGCCGCAGAGCAATATGTTGCTTACTGCCATAGTGTGCGTTCAAATGGTGACCAGAAATTGCTGCAGGTCAATCATAATATCCGTGTGGTGATGGCAGACACTGGTGTCAGCAAGGCTTGGTAACAGTAGATCACTTGAGACAACTAATATGTTGGCCCTTATATGGTTATCTGATGAGCCAACACTTTGTTGGAAGATGGGGCGGGGGTAATAATACCAATCACCAATCTATCCCATAAATAAAAATAATGATATTCTTCATTTTGTAAGACAAGCAAAAATAGAAATAACCGATATCGCAGAGGTCCATGGAATGATAGCTTAATCAGTGGTGAAGAAGAGTGTTTTATTCACATCCTGTCACATGGCTTAGTGTAAAGAACAACTTGTCATGAGGAAGCATTACAAAACTACATGCTTAACAAAACCTCTACAAAGAAAACACTAAGATGGTTGGACATCATCGCCATGAATCAACCAAGATCTCTGCAAGACACAAACTTTACTTTTGAATAAACGGCCAAATACTTCAGTATTGCATCAACCCTAAATGCAATGCCCTTGCATTACTGAATTAAGGGACATCAATCATAATGTATAGTCGAGGGAGCCCTTCCATCTTCAAGCACGTGTGGCAGAGGGGGACGGGATGGCGAGGAAGAGAGTGGTGATAAGACGCTGGGATAAAAGGAGCATGCGTGGAGAATGTCACGAGATACGACCAAGCAACTCATCACAGGCTAGTTTCCAGAGAAGAGCTGCTGTGTTGAAATTGAAGCCTGTGCCGGAACACAATAGTTGGCGTGGCCTGCAGGAGGTAGTCGTCTCTTTCCAGGCAGGATATTGGCCCTTTGTGAGCATGTCTAGAGTATCTGGGTCAATTAACGTGTCCCTGCATCAAATTTCTCTTTTGTTGTCAGAAGAATAACAGTGTGCCAATTCATGTAGCCTCTTTAACACAGCACGAGGTTTGAAAATGCGAACTATGTGTGTCGCTTGCATAAAGAAAAAGGCTTGACTATGGGCTAGTCCTAGTTCTATTTTCTACATTTGCCCAAACTCTCATTAATATATTAATTTGAGTATTAGCTTCCCTCTTTGACCCTTCACACAAAGACATTGTGTTTTTCGGCTGTCTGTCGCTCACAGCTACATGTGACAGGTAATGCTGTTGAATCTGCATCTGGGCATTCAGTGAATGCGCTCTTGTGTACGAACAACAAAGCTGAGATTAAACGTATTATGGACAACAGATTCAACAAAGTAGAAAAGAATGGGAGTGGCTTCCCCATTGGCTAAAAATCGAACAACAGCATTGCACAATAAACAGCTGCGGCAACACTGCAAACAGTGTTTTCTTTGCAGAGCCTTGGTCTCAGAAAAAAGATATGGACTTGTTTTCTTTACACTCAAAAAAGGCTGCCGGGCTCTGGGAAAAACGGCACTAAAATCCACAAATCAGCCACTAGAAGAGTTAACAATTTACTCCATACTGTTGATGTATTGTCTTCTAGGTGCAAGCTGGCATTTTCTTTATCACACTGGTTCTAGTATTTCACTTATGAAAAATAACACTAGCCTAGTTATATGGAGGCATATATGCAGAAAGCCAGGTCAATACAGCTATTTATATGCGGCCCCATTACATAGCAGGGTCATCTTATGTGCTCTCTTGGTGTTCTTCACATTAAATAAAACCCATGAGAACCAATGTGTCAGGCACACTAAACCACAGTGACGGTGGTGTGGTGATCTCTGCTCCCTTCCATTTCACAACCAATGAAAACAGGGAAGGATTGCCTCAAAAGAACAAATAAATCTCTTCTCTTTTGACAGGCTTTCAGATGGATGCACACACATCAGCTTTAAAACCTTAGCAATATGGCATCTTGAATAAAGGTGTCCAGGTGTGATTTAGAAGCAAATAACCCATAAACCCCTCTGAACCTTCACGTGACCATGTGAGGGAGCGATGCGGTGGGGGGTCTTCTGTATCCAATCATTGTGGATAATAACAACAATCAGACAAATGGGGTTACAAGCTACTTCATGAGAGACTGCAGATTTTCACTCAAATCATAATGGTGGTCAAAAGTGTCTATGTTAAAAAGAGCAGCTTGTGCATTTGTCCACCACCACTAAGAGCTGTCTGGGTAGAACAATCTAATTATATGCCAAAGACAAACCCCCGCACACACACTTAGAGGAGAGGGACACCTTAACTACTGCCCAATGTCAGTGGCACATAGTTAGGTGCCAACAGGAGAGGGCAGGGCCTGTAGCTGATAAGAGTGATATGAACAGAGGTGATGAGAAGCCACCCGCACAATGTCAGCCCTGCACAAAACACTTTATCTACATTTAGACATTGCACAAGTACCCATCTGTCTCCTTTAATTCTGGAAATAACCTAAAGCCTAAAAAGGTCAAATAGTATATATATAGTATAATATAATACAATATGCCATATCCTGTCAGGCTACCCTGGAGGTTTAATAAGCACAGCCACAAATTAGCTACAAATGGAAGTATTTCTTTAATACACTCACTATTTTTATTTTTTATTTTGATAATATAGTCTTAAGGGGGCTGGCTCCTAGCAGTAGCATTCAACTAACCCTACTTCCTTGTTATTCATTCAGGGAAACACACACATGCTAAGAAGCATTAACAATAAATATGCCTTGAGATCAAACATGCAGTAAACAGTAATTATCTAAGGGCATTCATTCATTCATCTTCTACCGCTTATCCGTTTCCAGGTCATGGGGGGTACTGGAGCCAATCCCAGCTCACGTTGGGTGAGGGCGGGGTACACCCTGGACAGGTCACCAGGCCATCACAGGGCAAACATACAGAGACAGACAGAGACCAACACCCACTCACACTCAGACCTATGGACAATTTAGAGGCACCATTTGCATGTCTTTGGACGGTGGGAGGAAACTGGAGTAAACCAACGCAAGCATGGAGAGAACATGCAAACTCTGCACAGAAAAGTCCCAGGCCTGGGAACCGAACCCATGATCTTCTTCCTGTGGGGCAACTACTATGCTGCCTCATTGCCCTTTCCTTGTTTAAATGTAAAATGTAAAATGCAAAATGTATCAAAGGTTATTTTCAAAAACCATATACTGCCAAGATTCAATCTGTTGTCACAATATGTGGTGGTTATCTCGGCCATGGCACTCTCAGGAAAAATAAGGAACCAACAGTGACAGCAGACGAATATACATTTATCTAGGCTGATAACAATAAAGAATAAAACAAATTCAACTGCTGCCCACCCGTGATCCTTTAGCTGGGAATTGGAGCACAGCCTTCATTACAACATATTGATCACTGCAAACAAAGACCCTGGATTCATTGATCCACTTCCAGCAAAAAAAGAGGGCGGATGGGGGCAACAGACTGCTCTTATGAACAAACTTACAGTGAAACTGCTGCCCTAGCTTAAAAAAACTGAAGGAGAGCTAGACTTTGAACCCCACCAAAAAGGAAAAGGATGGTCATGTGGTGTCTCTTGATGTGTCACAATGACAATAAGAATGTGTGAAACGTGTTGAAGCCTCTATACCATTTCAAAAAAAGCATCACAGAGCCTCGTGCTGCTTTTAATTTTTTTCATCTGCTGCATGAGAGCTCCTCTGTCCTTATGGATCTCATTTTGAATGCAGATTTGAATATTAAGAAAGTCATGTTTTATTTTTGAATTATTCAGTTTTGCCACAGAGTACTTCACATACCTCCTATAGCTCAAACAAAGATCTCCACAGCAGACTCTCCTTTTTGACACTGTAATTTTTTAAATATTGCTCAAAACTATTATAGAAATTTTCAATAAATATTAAGGATATACAAATTACAATTCTGCAATTTTCCAAATATAGCTGTTTGCAGTTTTTGACCCATACCACAAAGGTTTCAATGGTTATTTGCTGTTCGTAATGCTGTTAGAAACTTTCTCTACAAACTGCCTCAAAACCTGTAGGTTTGTGACAATTGGCTTTGTCTGTTTCTCTAACTGGTGAATGATCAGCTTTGTACATTTGAACGTCATGAAGTAGGTATGCCTTGAATCTATGGCCCTCAAAGTGACGACTCAGGACCTCTTTGGCTGGTGTTCCATTCATCTAACACCTCACCACTAAACCCCCACCAGCCGCACACCCGATCTAAGAGCAGGAAAGAGGGCTGAGTATGTTTTTGAGCACTTGGCCCAGTTTACAGGAGAGGGTCGAGCAGGGTCAGGTCTCACAAAACATTGGGGCCCCTTAAACATATCTGAGTGGCCCCAGCTGTACCCAGAGGTATCAGAATCTCAACAGAGCGCAGAGAACCAGAACAACATAAATGTTGCTTCAGTCAGTTTTGGATTTAACAAATGCATTATTTTTCCTGACAAAAGGGGGAACATTGGATTGCTTTAAAGTGCAGTCACAGTGGCCATACCTAGTGAAAGAAAGATTAATGGAAAATTCTGATAAATGTTTAGCCCAAGTGAGTGCATGTCCTGGTTGCAGACGTTGACACTAATTGTTTTAATCACATTATTAAACTGGTCAACTGTAAATCCCTCCCCCCAGCGCATCTACAGGGCCAGCTTACTAGACCCTCTTGAAACAATCAAATTCAAAGCACTTGAACCAAGCCAAAAGCAGACTATAAACATACATCTCTTTCATCAGCATAACTCACTTAATTGTCGAGAAAATAAGTAAAACACAGGGCTGCAGGGGTGGAGGAGAGAAAAATTAAAGCAGAATAGATGGTTGGGGGGAGGGAAGGAAGAACAGCAGCATAAGAGAGTGTATTAAGCTCAATTAGGCTTTTGGGCTTTTCATTAACCTAGTTTTTAGGGAGGGAAACCTCTGCTGAATAATGCTCAGACTGACTCACTTTGCAACCCTGCTTTAAAGGACTCATCTGGAAAAAAAAGCACAATGTGTGTCAGCTCTCCAAAGTCACCAGAATTCCATTAGACACCCAGGGGCAAACCACCCGCAGCTGTAGCCTACCTGAAATTAAATGTAATTTAGTAAAACAAGTGAGTTTATCAAGCAACCAAAGATAAAAGGAAACATGAGAGTAATTTTTAAAAGACTTCTTTCATGTGTACGATAGTCAGATAATAAACAATGATATTTTGTTTCCTTGTTGCTCAGTATCAGGCCAGAGCAAACACTGCAACCTTAAAATCAAGGTCATGTAGACCCTCAAAGTTAGACAGCTTATAGACTCATAAGCCTGATGCGATTTCGCATCTGCTAACAATGAGTGTAACCTCCCTTCAATGGATCATCAGAGAGGAGTTCTCATACAAGTATAATTGTCCTTCCTGGCTTTCCTCCTAGTCGCCCTGCCAAGCAACTCTAAAGAAATGCATTTTAACAAATCTATTGCAAATCAATGGGGTGTCACTTGGCCAGCTAACAGTTAAAGCCCAGTTTTCACCCCCCGCAATGTGATTAAATCTTGCAATCAAATAGCTATGTTAACTGGTTAACCACAATTGCCATTATCAAATCCACAGGATGTCTTTAATTTAGCGAATACAATGTGAGTTGTTTACATGTTAACTGTCACCACTTACAAGCCTCAGGATGTGTATTCTCTTAATCAATAGCAAGGATGACACTGCAATCAAATAGGACAAAGATATAACAGCTCACCCACCCACTACATCTCACTGCACATTTGAGGTCAAAAGTAATACAATATGAGCAAAGTGGTCACGTTACTGACACCTTAGACAATCTACTGATATTATTACATTGATGCTTAAGCAGATCGTACTCCAAATAACTAGCATGACAACTGGTGATCCTTCATCAATAATTAAAGGTGAAGTTTTATGCATACTGGAATTAGTTACTATTTATATCATGACCCAGCCTATGTGTTCTGTTCTAACATATTCCCTCCAGGTATTTTAATGAAATGACCTCAACAAGCTTCTGCTCATGCTTTTCCATTCAAGATTTTGGGGAATAATGGAACAACTATCAAATGCCAGGGCATTTTAAGTATTAGATAGCTAGATGGAGCCATCGAAGGATCAATTAAAAAAAAAGAACCGTGCGTTCCTGGTCAGAAACAATATTCTTAACCAGCATGGTGAAAGCACAGCTGAAAACTTTGGGCATATTCTCCACACTGTGGGGGCTTTGTCTTACAAAACATGCCACAGGAGCTTTTCATTAGAGAATGCAGTTTCATTAACATCATCCCACGCTGCTGAGCCCTGCTGCATTACAATGACACAGGAGTGCCCCTCTCTATCAAGAAAATCTCCACAGAGCAACAACTCAGTGGGGGAGGGGAAGGAACAGAAAAGAGAAGAGGGGGCAGTGCGGGGGGGCAGACAAAAGGGAACCTAATTCCCCCCCCCCCCCCCCCCCCCCCCGGTCACGGCTCATCCACAAGCTAACAGAGGGAAATTCATCACCTGCAGGATCAAACAAAAACTTTTGCACAAGGTAAAGCCCAGTGAAAGCTGTACCCACCCATCTAAGCACTCTTTTCCCTCTGTCCTTTCTTCTGTAGTCATTGCTACCTTCCCCCTTCACCTCTCTGACTCACACCGATGGCAGCATGCAAGTTCTAGCCACACACTGTGAAATTTAACACAAGTGAGAATGTTCTCTGGTCCAGATGACCTCAAGGCTCTAACCTCTCTAATGACACACTGGTGATATGCTCCAGTTTTATTACCATCTGTAGGTTTGCATACTGCTTCACGGTAGCTGCATCTTCATTTTGCCAAGATTAAACTTCAGAGAGTATTGGCCATGCCTGCAGCAATGTAATCGACCACCACAAAGAAGCCATTATTTTTCACTGTCTTGTTTGCACCAGGTTATATATTCAACGTACTACAACTACATTTCCACCAGAAGGACTATTGCTATAACTAACATTTAGAGTGATACTTAAATTGCATTTATTACGGCCATTAACTGGGCTTAGATGTGTAAAACTGCAACTGGGTACATTCCTAAATGACTTAAAGTTAAGTCTTTAAACTAACGGACACATGTACTTATTATATGCTTTAAATCTCTACTAAATTGATGAAAAATAAGGACAGAACAAATCAGCATGTGATAATGGTATAATTCTGTGCTCCGGCACAAGGCACAGAGTGTTTAACAGCTAGGTTATTTGCTTGATTAAAGGTACCTAAGTACTCAAATTTGTGTGTAATTGATTTTTAATCAATGCAACAGGAAGTGTCCCACATGCAATGAACAAAGTTTTCCGACTTATAATCACAATGTTAGTAGCTTTTCATTTCAACACATGATATAACATGTAGGTAACAATCTCATTATGTTTGTGTGTGCTTTAAAAGAAAAAAAAAAACAAAAAACAGCATGGGCGGGAGCTATATAAACCTGAACCACATTTGAGCTGGTTTACAAGGCATACTACACAACTTGCAATACCACACAGTACACTAAAGCTAATTGTTTAAATATGTCAGGTTTATTCCGATCCTCCCTGAAATGTAACACACGGAGGCAAGCACGCACAACTGATGAACATGCTGACACACATGCACACTCAATCAAACACAGACATAACAAATCCACCATGGAACAGCAGTGGGAATATTTCACCACTCACCGTTGAAAAGGGGCTGTCCTTTCTCTGAGATATCTGGCACAACAACCTTGTATACATCTTCAGAGAAGCCAGGCCTGCATGGTATGGTGCCCCTGCCCTCTGCTGCAATCTGTGATGATGGGGAGAGAGTGGACGAGAAAGAGAGAGAGGGGGGGGGTTAACAATGAGTCATAAATCAACCTTCAAAAATGCACCCTGTTGCCTCCAAAACGTCTTGGTCACGTTCTGAAGTCTCCACAGTTGTACAAAAGCATCTGTTGTTTTTATAGCAGGGGCTGCAATTAGGATAATGAGGCCAAAAGGGTTAAGCATTAGCCAAAAAGCATGGCTAGGCAAGAACAAGCTCCATTTGTCCCCCTGGAGGGGCCCAGCCACAAGGAAAGGGTTATAACAAACGTACTTGGTCAGCCCCTCTGATCAACACAGTACTTTGGACAAACACTCCACTTTGAAGTGCAGGAACAAGGAAATAAAAAGTAAATGTTAACGATCTTCTGTTGTGGGAATAAACATCTATGCATGAGTGCCTGAATAAACAAAGAATAACACCTGCTGATGTCTACAGAAACTGCAAGGCCAGGAGTGTGATCAATACAATGTCTCTTTTTTTTTTTTTACACCTCCTTTTGAAAAAGACAACTCTGTGCTTAGTGTGCCAACACAAAAGATGTAGGGAATAACAGCACTGTCAAGGAAAATAAAAAATCTTTAAATCACTGCAGCTGGTGTTCCCATAAAGCGTGAATCCAGCATGAAAAGAAGAAATTGCTGGCGGTGAGAAATCACGGACGGAACATAAGTGGAGAAAACATTTTAGTGTCCACACTTGTCCAAATATACTCCATCTCACAACCTCAGCATTGATTCGGCTCTTAGCAACAGAGGGCTGGCTTTTTCTTTTTTTCTTATTTCCTTTGCCTACAATCTCTAAAGAATGCAAAGAAAGAGGGTTCCTGCTGAAAAAGAGCATTGTGGGTATTTGTACCATTCTGAATCAGAGGAATTTAAATGGGAAAACGCATAAAGAGAGAAGTGGGGGGGGGCTTCTGGGAAATCTAGCACGTTACAACAATAGCACCAGGATGTACTATGTTTCTGGTTTTTAAGTGTCAAACCACAAGTCGGATTTCTTTTCACCAACTGTCTCAGCCGCAGTGTTTCAATATGTGGCTGTTATCCGCTTGAAGCTCGAGAAACACAGTCCGAACAAAGTAGGCAGACAGTCAAGAAATCTAATTGTTTCCACAAAAGCAGTAGATGTACAGCTTAGGACGTTCGCTGCTTTATATATAGAAACGTATGTTTATATACACATGGAAATAATTTACAGTAGGATACTTTTCATTGTTGCTCATAACGCAGTTTTAGCACAGAAGCAATTAACTGGCCGGGAGGAGGAGGAGTTGGGGGGGGCGCTGCAGCAATCTACATAAATATTCAACCTAAACTACATATGACAAATAAGGACCCAGGCTGACGTTAGCCAACTTCCACACCAAAAATGATTCAGATATTAAATGAAGGCAGTTCTTTACATTTTAGAATTCATCCGACCTGCAATGATTCCTTTGAATGTGCGTAGTTGTTGGTTTTTTCTTTGGTTTTTTTAAACACGACGCAGTGTCTCCTTTTTTGATAATTCAAATAGAGCCGTTAGCTCCCAATTACAGCCAGTGCTGCTCTTACTTTGGGCTGATTTTTATTTATTTATTTATTTTTCTTTCTACAGGCAAAGCCGTGTTAAACAAACACTACGCCATGTAAAGTGCGTGGAGGGAGGCTCGAGCACCCCGACAAGCCTGCTCGTGACTCAACCAAAAGCAAAAAGAAAAAAAAAAAAGATTAAATATACCCAAAATGATAAAATTGAACAAGCCACCAAAGTGTCCGGTGTAAACTCCGCTCCAAAGCGCTCATGTTACATTTACCTGCAGTCCTGCCAAGACCGCCAGCAGAAGCAGACCGCTGCCCTCGTGTAGTGAGTACATCGGTACGGCCGTTAACTGCTTTATTTCCCACTTCGGAATCCGTGTAGAAGAAGAAAATTTCAAAAAACAAAAAACAAAAAAAAAAACCAAGTTGTAATTTCTCTTAAATAAAAATAATGTAAAAATTATCCCAGTGGCTGCGGTAAAAAAAAAAAAGTGCCCCTCTCTCTCTCTCTGTCTATCTCTACGACAAAGGCAGGAGCGGCAGAGGCGACAGGAGCGGCGGTGACGGCGGCAGAAAGGAGCAGCCTCCTCCACTGTCTACACCCAGTCCGTACTGAGAGAGAGCACTGCCTGGTACTGAGGCTGCCGCTGCTCCCTCCCCATCCAGCCCAACACACACACACACACACACACAAAAGAAAGAAAGAAAGAAAGAAAGCCCCGGCCACTAGTCTACAAACCGCCCATCTCACTGTCTCTCCCTACTGGTCGGACTGCCAATTTCACTGCTTTGGTCTCCAGTGGTAGCCACCATCTCCAAATCATATTTATAGTTTATCTTCACACATAAGAGTTACCTCATGCATTTTCTCATCTGGTTACCCATTGATGTGTATTTTAAAGTGTGACCACCTTATAATACTGTATGTATTTCATTGTAAAACTACTAAAAGAGGTTAGGCAATCTGATTGGTATTTTACAATGCCCATACCATCCAATGTTTTGATTCGCATACACACTACATGTCTATAAGCTATCTTTTCAGTCTGAACTTAAAAAAACAAAACAAAACAAAACAGACCTTTGGCTCCCTCCTGACTCAGAAAGAAAATAACACAGCTTATCAGTTGAGATGACGCCCTACAGTACTTAGACATTTTAAGGTCAGTTTGAGGGCGCTGCTTGTTTGCTTATTGGTAGATTTCACTTTGCCTGCTCATAGGACATAAATTATATCAAAAACAATTCTCAATGAGACTACATTATGTAAAATGTGAAAAAAAGACAATCATGTGTATGACCATAATGCGTTATATAAATCTCATAATAATTTGAGATTGAGTTTAATGGTGAGATTAGATCATGATGCACCTAGCTGCATATACAACTAGTGTATATAGTCAATTGTATCCTTTTGTGTATTTCATTGAAATTCTATGAGTATGAGCTATAGACTCCTCTGAGAAAAATGCCATTTGAATGTCATGGGTGTCAAGTCAGTCAGGATCTGGTCAGTTGTCTCTCAGCTTGCTGAAAGAGTCCACTGATCATTAGGTGAGAGATTTTATTCACATTGCCCTTAGATAGGCAGCACAGCGGCATCATGGTTTCCTCCAGGTACTCCGGTTTCCTCCCACCATCCAAAGACATCATGTTTGGGTTAATTGGTGACACTAAAATTGTCCATAGGTCTGAGTGAGTGTGAGTGGTTGTTGGTCTCTGTCTGTCTCTGTGTGTTGGCCCTGTGATGGACTGGTTGACCTGTGCAGGGTGAACCCTGCCCTCGTCCAATGTGAGCTGGGATTGGCTTCAGCACCCCCCACGACCCGGAAATGGATAAGAGGTAGAAGATGAATGAATGAATGCCCTTGGATAATTACTGTTTACTGCATGTTTGATCTCAAGCCTTATTTATTGTCAATGCTTCTTAGCATGGGTGTGTTTCCCTCTGTCTTCCTTTGACACACTGATATCTAGGCACACAGTCACCCTCATCACCGCCTAATAAGCCCACTGTTTCACAAATGACTTGATCACTATGGAACCTTGAATTTTGCATTCTATTCATTCATCTTCACTTAAGCCCAGAATTCATAAGTAAAGTTTTTTTCATGTTCCATTAAAATATGCAATGAATAATTCTCTTACATTATCTTCTCATGTGATACAGCCTGATGAAGGTTAAATTACCTCGGTTGTGCTGCTGACACCTAATTAACTATCAAGAGATGGCTCTATGCCATAGATTGCATCTGTAATACAGAGATATTTCACATTGGTTGATGAGAAAAATACTTATTCCATCTCCAAATAATAAACAAGGGCTGACTTTTATTTCACCTCCTCCTGGGCAATCTGCTGTTTTCCAAGTTATTGGCGTTTTGAGGTGCAGGCAGGTATGCGATGGGATCGACGCTGCTCCTTTCCTACTACAAATCAAACCATCCACCCCTGAGAGTGTGTTGTAATCCTAAACAAACAATAAGCACTATCGCATCCTGCTTAAAGTCAGCACACACCGACACAAGAGAAGAGGGCTGAATAATTTTGGAAAGTGCTTACTTCCTGTCACTTCACACTCTTGTCATTGATTAGTACGCCTTATCCGTGTTTTAAAATAATTAGACTTGTCTCTTTGGTGGAAAAGAAAGCTAACAAAAGAAAAAAGACTAAATTAAGATAATACACTTAGCCCATTTATTGAGGTCTTTTGTGGTTGTGGGTTACAGCATTCAGTTTTCCCCAGAAGCTATTAAGAAACATGACAAACTTGTGTTTTAACTACAGGCAGACAATTCAATGGGCACTTCTTTTGTTTAGTGTGGCAGAACAGGGCAAGAGATCAAACTGAATGACCTGGTGATAATTGATATTGCGTTTTGTACAAATTGTTAAATTTATGTAATCTAATCTAATTGCGAGTGGGATCAAAATGCTCCATCTCTTTGATTAATACCGAGTCGGTTATCTTTCATCAGTACTTGTCTAGAAAGGGGAGGAGAGGAGGCGTTAAAGGGAATCCAATTTGGACTTAGTGCATTCATTCAAACAATATCGTGTTGCACAATTCATAAGACTAGTGTGATAACCCTGACAACTCTGTGTGCAGCATGTACCTGTATTTGGCATGAGCTAAAATGTGCATCCGGGGAGAAAATTGACCATCAAGGTCACTGTGCTGTCTGTACTTAATATATTCTCAGGTCTGTGGTGGCTGTGTGTGGACAGATAACATTGTTTTGCATGCGTGTGTGAGGCAGCTGTATGATGCATGTTGGTCGTGGTGCTGACACTGCAGTTGACTCCCATAAGCACGGGTGTCTAAGGGGCCTGGAGGAGCCTTTGATTTTACACCTTTAACTCTGCACAATTGGATGCAGTGTGGAGCACTGCAGCACTGTGGCCTTGATGCAACTGGAAGAAAAATGGACCAGGTCAGCAATACTTTCACATCCACTGCACTTCTTCATGCTGACTTTGTGTTGATACAGGAATATCATACAGTTCACCCTCCGCTCCCGTGTACCATATCGCACAGCTCAGTCATTTCTACTAAAGGCTAAATATAGATGACAATATTCGTTGACACACATGCACACAGCCTATTCCTGTTGAACTCACTGGCTAATCATAAAACTGACAGAGTATTTTAAAATGACACAGACCCTCAACTTCCAATCAATAAGGGACAATCAAGTATTCCCTCCTGGCATAAACACACATATTTTGACCCTGCTCAACTGTTGGCTAATTACCCTGTCATTGCCAATCCCTTGCATGTCAAAGGTTGCTTTGGAACAAATTAGTCAGTGGAAAGGAGCAACCTAGTCCTTGAAGCCATTATCAATTCTAATCAAGCTTCATTGTGATGCATTCAATAAAGGATCTCCGAGGACCACAGTAATGCTCTGATTATTCTCCTCTCATTCAGTCTTTTGTATTCTAATATAACAATGGTGCCAAATAGACTTGTCCATGTATTAAGGTGTACATTAGTGATGAGCGATACCACACTTTTATTGTTCCATGCGATACAGCTTACTTTTTTGGAATAATTTAATTGATACCGGTACTTTCTGTGATTTTTTTTAAATCAAAATATTACATATATTGCCATAGTTTCTTCCCACAGGTGAAAAGTACACCCATACCACACTCCTTTTTCTCTCAGCCATTGCTCCACTTTCTCCACCCTTGTTCTCCATTAAGACAAGCACTGAGTTGTTGCTAACATCCTACAAAGAGACACAGCTAACTGCAGTCGCTGCTCTTCTGGTCACATGACATGGATGTACTACTTCAATTTTATGCTACCGGGGGGTGTTTCGGCACAGAACTCTGTAGTAAGTTCCCCTAAAAGATTCAGAAGTGACACATGCACTTTTTCATTTCGGATTCATTAATTGGAGTTGATACTTTTATTAGAGTAATCAATAGTAAAATGAATAGCGTGTGAGTATCAGTACCACGGAATTGATACCCCCTTCATGCAAACATATATTTAGATGTACAGGGTGTATCTACGCTGTGTATGTGTAAATCATATTACTTATTGATAACCCAAAGTCGCTTCTTGCTTTCACAGCACAGGTGTTTTATAGCGAGGTCACATAATGTCATCCTTCTCACATGACCTGTGATGATATGTTTTAGACGTGAAGTAATGTGTGACTACTTTAGTATCTTAAAAGGAATCTGATTATATTGTACTTCATGCACAGCGACAAACAGTGACAAAGACTTGCTCGAGCATTTCCACTGAGCATTTTCTCTCTAATTTCTTGTGAAAAGACATGTCAGTAAAACAGCTCGGTGCCACCGCCTTGTCGACAAATAAAGGGAAAACGCTGCTTTGCCAGCTTTGGGAGAAACTCTGGCAATGTTTACAGCATCTCAGGGCTCATGCGAGAGTGTGCCTCTCCCAATTTAGGAACTGGAGCTTTTGCTGGAGGGACACATGTACCTGCTATGTGCTAATGTGGCACACCGATCTAATAGTGATTGATTGCCTGATTAAGGCAAGTTGTGTTGAACTCCATAAAATCCCAAAGAGAGAAGAAAGCATCTTTAGTTAGTGATGCAATAAAAGTGTGGTGATTGATTATGGCCACATGTAAGCGAATAGTTGTCTTAATTATTCATGGTTCACTTGTTATCTTGTTTTTTTTTATTTTTTTTTTATGCCAATCATGTCTTGAAGGCAACTTTGCAAGTTTTCTTTGGTAATTTTTGTAATTCAAAACGACATTGGGAAAAATCACTGAATTTTTTCGAACAAAATCCGCATTAGGGTTTATTTGGTTTGACCAAATTTGTAATACAGAAGTTATAAAGTACTGCATGGCATTGGAGCTGAAGCCACGTTAGTGCCTATGAAGGGCTGTTCCTTGAGCTTAATGCTAATATTAGCATGCTAACATGTATAATGTTTACATTGCTCAACATTGCAGTTTGCTTTGTTAGTATATTAACATTTTTGGAATTAGCACTAAGTTTTGACCTGATGATGGTGCTGGAACAAAAGTTAGGGCTTATGCAGAGAGTGCAGCTCAAAAGAAAACACAAATGTCTGTGCAAAATTTTATTACAATCCGTCTGACAGCTCTCGAGACATTTTATTTGAAATGCTGATAGTAGATGTGACTTAGTGGCTGAATGAACACCAAACCAGTATTATCATCCATAAAGCCAAGCCACTAACATGATTTAAAACAGCCCTTCACTATCCACATTTTAATGCCTCTAAAGAGAGAAGTTTCTGTTCTTCTCCATAGCACCCAATGCAAAAATAATAATTGGCTGTGCTTTTGTTATCTGAGCTTTCGGAACCAAATTCTAAAGTAGGTGAGTCAGTCAAGCGCTTGCAGACACACACACACACACAGCTATTTGCACTTACAAGTAAGCCTACAAATAGACAGTTCAGCATACCTTTATATTTATCAGGCATATGTTTTCAATTGTGCACAGTCCTATCCCTCAACATCCAAGAAGTACAGAAAACAATACAATAACGCCCCTGTAACAAAGTGATGTGTCATACTCTCTCTCAGACTTTCCTTGCGGTTTTTCCTTAGCATGAACAACATCTACCAATGCATTACTACAGCTTTCAATGTGAAAATATTCTACCATACTATAAGAAAAAGACTCAGCACAGATACCTATTGAGCTCTTTGCAAGCAGAGTCCCCGTTTGCGTTTTTCTCAAAATTTATTTCCCTTTATCACCATTGATCTGCAAAAAGACAAGGTCTCTGTCGTGACAGTTTGGCCGTCTGATTTAGGAGTGGGTCAACAGCTTGTCTGAGCCTGGATGGATTTATATGATGGCTGTTTCTGCTCTCTGTTTTTGATCCACCACCACTTTCCTCTGCCTTCCTCTGTCTCAAACTGGGCTTTCTTATCGAGGGCTTAAATTTGCAGGCAGTTGGGAAATGAGTCTCCCTTTCCCCTTTTTTTTAAATCACAGAGGTAAAGAGATTGGAGGTTACTTCTGTAAATGTTAGATTCTTCTTGGTTAGTCTAATGTTTTTAACTAGGAGAGTATGGCTTTCACATTTATTAGATTGCTTTCATGCAAATGTCGATGAAGCCTGATTACGAAAATGTGTTAATAATTACCGTGTGGCAAATGGCTGGGCTGACAGATTCCACAAAAAGGTAGCAAGTGTTAATTAAAAGGATTAAAATTGCAATGAAAAGTATGACAAAAGGCAATCCAGTTATTATGCCACAATAGCAAATGAGTCACGGACTATAAGGATGTCTTATTTTTGTCTGTTCACTTTAGAACAGTGCTACATCTGACCCATACTGTGTTTAGCTAATATTTAAACAATATAGAGGCTTAAGATGATGCCACAGCTAAACTAAGGACATTATCCATTTTACAGTAGACAATATTGTTGATTTGACACAAGATACTGCATTTTAATGAGATTAAAATATGATCTGATTTCTTGGTAATTGCCTTAGTGCCTATTACTACACTTGCCTGAGGGTATTAGTATCTATTTTTTTCCCCTGTCAATGTGAACAGGATTATTATCTAGTGCATACTGCTATCTCCACAGCTCATTAGCAGTCAGCAGGTTATCGGGAGCTTAAGATGTTTTCTTTCATTACGTCAGAAAATAATAATGCTGTATTCTTGATCAGATCATTTTTGAAAAATAAAAAACCTGCATGTGCATTTAAAACTCAGTTTACTGCTTGCATTTCCACTTGCATTCATCTTTAGCGAAGCAACGTCCTGCCAAGTTAATAACTGATATGAAGAGGAGATGAATTCTTTGAAAAAGGCATGCTGTTGTATTTTAAGTTTTTCCCCTATGTAATATAGATGTTTGTGCAAACCAATAAGCAGAGAGGATTTATACAACTTAGAAGGGCATTTGCAGCCAAAGCAGCAGATGTTAGTGGCAGGTTGCTCAGAGCAAAGGGTGCTTCATTTGGCTCGCTCAGGAGGTGATCATGAAACATATTGCCTTTACTCTCTCACTCCACACAGACACATGACCGCACTCTTCACCAGCAGGGGAATTCAGCAAGACTAATATCAAAGTGCCAGTACACTGAAGAAAAAATATGTTAGCCTCAAATATAAGATTTATGGATTTCAACTGTATTCAAATTCTGAATGAGCAGGTTTATGCAAGATGAATCTAAACTTGGTGAAAAACACGCTGGGTTTAGTAGGACCATAATAAATATCCCATTCCTCTTCTTTGTATGTGTTTGACAAAAAAATGCATCATGGAAAGTTTGTTATGATGGTGTGTTAGGTTAATTTGTTTTTGTTAAAACTGTGTTTTGGGGATGGGGATTTATGAGATGTGATATCAAAAGCAGAACAGAGCTTTATTTGGTTTTAAGTGAAACAAAATGACGCATCAATGTGACTCATAAAGCTAATACCTTTCCAGTGTGTGACACGCAATTCTTTTGAAATGTCCATGAAGTGTGAGAAGTTTATTTAGATAGTCAAAGCGGTTTTACATATCAGGCTTTGTGCACTTAAACTTAAAGAACAACCTTGCATGTTTCACTATGGCAGAATTGTTTTATTTACACTCATGTATTTTCACAAAAAGTCTCAAGTCTCACTTTTTGTCTCAGTCTGTTCTTTTATAGCTGCTCAACTCCTCTCTCACCTTCCTCTGTGTCTAATTGGGTTTCATTGATTTACTCCTCAGTGATTCTGGCTTGGCCAACTCTCTGCTGACCCTGCAGAAAAATATCAGCCTGGCTGTCTAACAGGCGCTGTTCCGACTACACACTAACACACAAACACACAGGCACAACCACTTACACACTCAACAGTCCCAATGCAAGCGCTGAATGACTGTTTCAGCGAACTCAAAGTGCGTCGACCTGCCGCTACTGTGGCCTCCACAGCAGAACCATAGATTAGTGTCACACTAAAAAAACAAAAGGCTGAATTGGGGCGGGTATTTTACCCACTGCTCAGGGACTCCAGTATGTGGTTTTAGAGGGGGCAAAAGTGAAGGGCCAACTGGCGGTTGCCAAGAGGCCCGCGGACACAGGCACTCTGTGCCTCAGCAACCACATGTCACCTTGAGCTCTAGTGGAGGTGTCCGGACATAAACCCGCTTGGCCAGAAGGGGTGTGAAGAAGTAGGCAGGATGGAAGCAGAAAGGAGGTAGAGCTAGCCATCCAGCTTCCCATATGTAGCTTCTGTGGCTCAGTGGATGAGAGAGAGCTAAGGAAAAACTAAAAGTGGTGGGGCTTGAAAAAAAAAAAAAAAAAAAGAGCAATGCAATCACCTTTTCAATTCTCCATACAGCAATAGAGAGGATAAGAAGAAAAGGATGTAATACAGACAGAGCTTTGATACCAACTGTGTCCTCGTTTCCTCCTCACGACTCCTGTCCCCCTTCTGCCATGCATTATAAACGGTTGATTATGACAGCGACAGCTCCTCAGGTGTGCAGTATGCTAGATTTGTTATTCAGCTCACAGGCATTGCTGTCCCTCCCTCTTGCCACCTGCACTGCCACACGTGCACACACACACACGCACACACACACAAAGGCAGACGTGCACGCGCATAAACACACACCCATGCGCGTACGCATTGCTCACAGCTGCTGTGTCAGCGGGACTCTGGAGCCAGAGAGAGGGGGATATTACATGAATCAGCCTCGCACAACTGTTGTATTCACAGTGCTATGATCCAAATTCCTGGTTGGAATTGGGCTTTTATTGTCTGATTTAGATATTTATGGGTGACTGGTGCTTTCATGAACTTGGATTTGTTTAATTTTAGAGACATTATTACATTTTAGTGGACAAAATGGACAGATTTGCATTCATGGTGCAAACATTGCAAAGTGAGCCCAAAAAGCTGGTACTACAGCTATATATTATCCATCCAAGAGCCCCATAACAGAGGAGTATATATACACTCCTGTGCTGCTGGGATGTATGGTATTAGTATATCAGACCTATAAAATGATAAGTGAAGGTTGGTTCTTTCAGGGATACTAAACAATATATTCAATGCAAGACATGCTCTGCCCAGTAAATAAAATCAGATCAATGAGTCAACTGAAAATAAAATGTATCCATTTAATGAGCAAATCTATTTTAACCTGAATCACTATAGATGAGGGAAATATCCAGGGGTACTGGCAATACTTTTCTGGGCCTGCTGTTTGGTAACTACTTCAAGAGCCGTGCGGTCACCTTGAAATTTTTCCAGAACTGTCATATGTTTTGTAGTGGAATTACATCATAGTTGAAATGCTTCACTCAAAGTATCAGTGGTTTTCTCATTGAACGCTCATAATCTGAAAGCAAGGGCGTCTTCAAAGGCTCGCTGGATAGGCTGCCCAAATTTTTTACTGGTTGGCTGGATATTTGACTATAAAAGTTTTCTGGGGCATTGCTGAGAGGCACACTGGAAAACAACAGACATTTAAAAACAGACAGTAAGAATTAACAAACTTATTAATCTGTTTGAAAAAAATGGCTAAAGCCAAAGTGTATTTATGGTTTTACTAAATAAAAAAATTTATAATCTGTAATAATATGTTCAGGTGAAACACCACAATTAGATATCTGTTTGTTGTACAATACTGGCATCCTGCAGCAAATTTTCCATTGAAGATTTACAGTGGGGTCCAACAGTCTGAGACCATGTCCCCAATCACAAAGGAATTGGAAAGTGGTCCACCATCTGCTGGTGTAAACAGTTTGGAGGATCCAATTTCTTCTCCTGTTGCAGTATTTTGAGGGTATAAAATGAAATGAAAGGGCAAAGATATCGAAAGGATGCTGTGTAAAACAAACACGGTGAGCAGTAATAATTTCAAGGCATATTAAGGAAAAAAAATCTCATTCGTGAGGTGATGATTTTTGAGAAGTCTCCTCATACGGCATTTCTTCAAGTGCCTTTTATTTCACCACAGCCCATGGCTCAGCTGTCTAATTTGCTCCAGCTTTGGCTTCACTCTACCATGTAAATGCAATCGAGTTGCTGACAAAGTATTTCTGTTGGCAGAGCTGCCGTCTCCCATCTACATAAAAAAATAAAAAATAAAATAAGGAAAGAAATAAGTAGGAATGTGATCTAAAAATAGGGAGATTAATCACTTTGCCAGGTCTCAATGCAGGAAGCAGTAACTTATTTCCTTTTAAATTCCCATCGATTTCATTGAGTTGGTCATATTTGTGTTTCTGGCTTAACCATAAGTGTACTTAACCTAATCCAACTTGACAAGGTTAATTTTGTGAGGCCCAGTATACAGTAAGGCAGACTGCTGACCTTTTGACATACAGATTCTCATTCAACTTTTAATTAGGTTCCCTGTTCACTTCATTACTTTGCTTTTCTAACCCAGGCAGATTGGAAACAGCAGATATATTTGACGTGATGTAACCTGAGTAGGTTAGCTGAGCATTGCACCCCCTACATTAAGACTGATTGCACAACCTTACACATAAAAAGGTTACATCAACCTTCAATTAAAACCTCCTTCACATTTCTTATACTATATGGAGAGCAGTAATGCAAATGTTAGTATAATGGCTGCTAGGTCAAGAGCTAAAATGTTAATGCCCTGGTGTGTAATTTACTTTGTTTCCTCGAGGGTCAGAAATTACTTCTCATAAACGCATCATTACATCTGAATTTCCTTTCTGCCTTTAGGGCCAAATTAGACAGATGTCACCTTGATTGGAGGTTGCTGCTACAAAGTTTCAGCTTCGTAGGTCAGTACATTCAACAATAATCAATATGCAGCTATAATTGTATGTTTTGATAGGTATAGAGGCAAAATAGGGGTTTTGTTTACAATATATTATGTATATATATATATATGTGTATATATATACACACACACACACACACATATGAATTTGTATGAATATATAAACTGTTACAGATATAGGATATAAGCAGCTGTTTGGCTGGAACGTGAGCACTGGGCATATTAAATCGAAATGAACCTTGAGAACATTTTTTGAGCATCTGTTCGTGAGAATGTCAGGGCTCACAACCCTTAAAATGAGACTGAAATTGACACTGACAGAGAAGCTCTTATGAATGTCATGGACTCCTGAATGTGATGACAAATTATATTGTGGGTAGGAGTTTAGGAATCTGGTGACAAAGTGTCATCATGCATTAGCTTGCTGAAGATTGGCGGATCAGGCTAAACAAGGTGGCAGTGAGGTGGAGAGAGTCAGTCAGCAGATGAAACCGTTCACTCCTGACAAGCTTATGCTGTTGAGCACTGAGAGGAAAAGCCGGTATAGTCCAGTGATTTTTTAGGTTTCCACGCTATGAACCACAAATGACATTTGTAGTTTGCCCCCCCCCCTATTTTCTAGTAGATACAAATGTATGAATACCATGCTGGATATCTTAAAACAAAACAAAAAACCTTAATGTTACACAGAGACAATCCAACAGAAGCTAAAAGCTCCTGTGCTTATCAAACCTCCCTTTCAAAATATAAGCCTGGCCCTACAGCAACATGTCAGAATCACAAAATATGGTGGCAGGATAGAGAAGGAGCCCAGTTTAGATTTACCACTTCCCATTACCTACATTTTTTTTTTTTTTTAGCTTTTCTTTAACTGACTCTGGATCCAGGAGAGCAACTCAAGGAGATTCTGCCTTCATACTTATATTCCCATAAAACCACTTCACCTCTTTCAAATGATCCACTATATTTAGTTCCGGCTTTTAAGAAACTTAGAAATAAACTTCCATGTAACATTTGTTCTTTTAATCTCTCATTCAGTAGCTTCCTATTCTGAGGTTTTCTCACAGGTCCTCTTACTTTCATTAAAGCCTCTGTTGTTATACAGCAGTTTATCTTCTGAGTTTAATTAACTGTGTTTAATGTAATTTCAATTTTAGGTAATTTCATGCTTTCCGATTTTATTCAATTAAAATCGCCAGTATATGCTTTGAATCATCTCGTTTCCACCTGTATTAATACTTGCAGGATGGGAATGATGGATTTTAAAGGCATGTTTTTCACAAGGCTTCACCCCTTTTAGTATTGTTGAAAGCTATTTTCATGAAACAGTGATAGGAGGATAGCCCTGCTCATCTGGTTCCTGCCATTACCAAAGAGCTGGACAGCTTTGTTGTCCTGAACCGACCTTATGTGGTTGGTTAGAGCAAATGAGCTCAAAATGTGGCTGGGGATTTAAAAAAATGTAAATAAATAAAATCATTCTTTAATATGCCTTACTGTGCCTTTCCTACTCCTCAAAAACATCTGAGATGCCTGTGTTCGGCCCTGCGCTCTGGCTGAAAACAACAAATGCTGTGAATAGGAGACTGAAAATTGCCATTGTAATATTATGATGATAATCTAATTTGTATTCCCAGATTATGATTTGAGAGGACAATGCAACAACTCCCTGCATGCCAAGTAGGAAAATATGTGTTATCTCATAATAGCTAATTAGGTTTCTTCTGCAAATACTGACATGTTAAACAGACTTCTCCTGCTAGTGTCCTTCATGGACCGTAGTCATATTTATGATTACCATTAATCCCGCCAACAGAGTGGAAACATCTTGGTGTTTGTTGCATTGATCTGTTCAGGTTGAGTATTTGGGGAAGTTCATTCATTCATTCATTTTTCTACCGTTTATCCATGTCCAGGTCCAGGGGGGTGCTGGAGCCAATCCCAGCTCACACTGGGCAAGGGCGGGGTAAACCCTGGACAGGTCACCAGTCCATCACAGGGTCAACATACAGAGACATACAGAAACAAACAACCACACACACTCACACTCTCACTCAGACATACGGACAATTTAAAGTCACCAGTTAACCCAAACATGATGTCTTTGGATGGTGGGAGGAAACCGGAGTACCTGGAGGAAACCCACGCAGACACGGGGAGAACATGCAAACTCTGCACAGAAAGGCCCCAGGCAGGGAACTGAACCCGTGACCTTCTTATTGTGGGGCAACAGCGCTAACCACTATAAACGTACTACTGCTGTGCAGTGCTTTGAAGTTCTTTAAATGTAATGTAATGTGATTCTGTCCGTCTATACATGTATATATATACATTTTATCCATCTCTTGGTCTATCTATCTATCTATATATGGACTACAACAATGAAAAGATTGCTACATGTTTCAATCAAATTGCAGCCTATTGTTCTTAATCAGAATGTGGCAGTGCTGATGTTATCAGCATCACGCTGGTCTACTGATGATCACGTCCAGTCGGAGCATGCCAGGGTCTGTAGTTGTTTGTTTTGCTCCTCCCTAATGCGCTGTTAAATGGGATTGCTAATGCTGATGCTGGTAACAAATTACCTGGAGAATTTGCATACTGATGTTTGCAGCTAACATCACCGACTCCCAAAATGTGCATCACCCCTAACTTGCTGACTTGCTGATGAATGATTATAGTACTTCTCTATATGTTGCAATTATGTGTGGTCATCAGAAGGAGACATTATGACAGCCTATTTGAAATGCGCTTGATCCACCCTTTATTTGATTAAATTGTGTCTTGCACATTCACAAATCATAGTGTAAAGCGTTGTCATAGAGTGAGCTACAATACAAATACTTTCCCATGAATGAGAATGCTTAGCCTTTGCTGGGTGCAGCTTGCCCTGAAGAATGTTTGTCTGCAGGCTCGCAGAGTGAGACATGCCCAAGAGTTGGCCCTTTGCTTGGCTGCTTTTAGTGTATAGGACTGGCTAAGGATGGAGCATTTAACTGACTTCCAGGTGATTATTTCCCAGTTGGGGAATAATAAATGTTGGACTGAGACTTCACAGACCTATTAGACAGAAAAGAAATCAACACTGCATCAATACAGCGGCATTTTCCATTCCCCTTTGTTTAGATGGCAATTTGAAATGACCACTTGAACTACAATGGAATGGAAAGGGGGGGCACATAAATTGAAAGCACATTCTTTTGTAGCATATGATTACTAATCTGCAGCTCTGCATCTAGCAGCAGATCTCAACAGATATCAGTCTCCACTTCCCTTCTTATAGTGCTCCAGCTTTTGGGACTATGACATAAAATAAACATATCTGAAATAATTTCAGTCAGATAAGTAGAATAAACACTGAGCACATTCAACACCTTAGTGTCCCGGCTTTGGGTTTTGAGTCATGGTCTGGCTGAAACTATTACAGTGATCGTGAGACTTAACTTTGGTGCTGGCAGTACTTCAGTTTCACTCAGGAATATCTCTATAGGCCTTGGCCTGAGTGCTTTTATTGAAAATGCCTTGGACCTTCAGTGACACATCCTCTCTGACCTGGCACTACCCCTGCAGCATACAGTCACATATGTTTTTGCTCAGTATGATGACAGTAAGGGAGTGCAGTAATACATCATGGAACACATTCTTCGGAGGTGAGGGAGTCTCCTTTATCTTTAAAAACTGGATTAATGCAAGTTCATTTAAAAACTATTATCCTGAATGACACTTGGACAGCACATAGCCAAACAAGTGGTGACACATAACAGACGTTTAACTCACACACACACACACACAAGCTAAAAGATCTAAATATTTATAATATTATCAAATGAATGAATAACATGGGATCATAGGTCGTGTATAAAAAGGGCCTGGAGCAGAACAGAAGATAGTGCAGATTTTGGCATGAGGGAGAATAATTCATGTAACACCACGGGACACGGGACGATGAGAAAAGAGCTAGCTAGTTAACCTCAGAAAATTGACATAAAAATAAACAAAAGCATTGTCAGTTTAGCTTTGACAGCCTCTCTGGACTAAGTTGCACCCAAATTGAGTGGACCAAGTGAGGAACACCTGTCAAACTTCAGAGACAGACCCTAGAAAAGTCTCTCCTTACCGCCCGGAGCTGCTCAGGTGTCCCGCTTCGTCCGCCATCTTCATCGCCGCCGGCTGCTTCTACCTTCCGACCAGGACTCGCTGCCTTCCCCCCGCAGGCCATGGGTGATTTGGGGGGGAAAAACCTTCAAGGCTAATTAACAGCGTTTTTCCGTGGTTTTTAAAGTACGGGGCTGATCCCACCGCTGGGCAACAGAGACATGACAGGTGGGCCGCGAAAAAAAACTGGAGGACATTTTCCTTTTCATGCTTACCTTTGTTAATGTCTTTCTTTATCGACAGCAAAGATCCTTTATTAAAAACAATACACCCACACACAAACAAAGTCATTATTAATGGACTACACGTAGCCCAGATTAAAAGAACAATAGATAAGAGACCGGGACATAAATGTAACCCGGAACCAAATTGCGAAAGTAATGATTAACGTCGGTATGTTAATTGGAGCGGAACATCAAACAAACTTTCACACGGAGGGACGACAGGTTAGTGTGGGATTTAATAATAATAATAGTCATCGTCCATAAATGGATTGATTTGTGACATGGGCCAAAAAAACGTAAGTAAGTGAGAAACTTTTAAGTTTGCCATATTTCTTTAGCATTTTATTGGGGCGGTGGGAGCAGGTCTGGCTGGAAAATTCCCACTTGTCCAAAATGGGGAATGACCCAAAAAGTTTGGTAATCGCTGAATTAAAATATGTTTTTATTTATTTATTTATTTTTTTCCCCTTTCAGCCCATTCCTTACTACACAAAAAGGACAGTTATCCCAAGACTTTCATCTACATCTTCCACCATGGCATCCTCCAATTATTCTGTTTGGTGAGTGAAGCAGTTATTTTCACTTTCCTCTGCTCTGCTACAGGTTAATGTAAAGGCCTAAACAACATGGCCTGCCTGCTGTATATGTCTGCTGGCTCTGCTTTCAGTGGTGTTTTGGCGGGTTTGCCTATTGTAGTGTTGGAGACTTGTGTTGAATAGTATAGCCAGTGATGGCTTGGACTAAGGGACATAGTGGTGTATTAATTCTTATTCAGTGGTCCATAATTCCCCTTAGCTGCACAGACTATTTAAAAACTCAGCCTAACATTGAATTAATGTCTTTAACTGCATTGACTATAGCTTTCAATTCTGTGGCCCTTTCAGTGACACTTTGTGGATTCAAATGATACAGAATTAAATTTGACTACGCAGATTCATTGGAAACCAATATGTGACCACAGGAGAGCAAAAACAAAACATATATAAAACAAATATATGTCTGCAGCATTTCAGAAGGCTCTTATTCTCTCACTAATGTCACTGAACAGGAGGCATATTTACAGCCATTTTTCCTTTTAAGGATTTTATGTAAATGCTTTTCTTCTGTTCTCACACCGAACATTATCCTAATTACACTCCAAAAACAACAAAAGAGCTGAAAGAAGTTAATTAACAAATCTGAGTTTTGCTTTTGATGGTTTTAATTTTTATGCTGCCCTGAGGATTGTGATGTCTCATTTCTTAGAGTAAAGATTGTATTTAAAGAACAGTTTTCACAAAGAATTGACTGGGGTTAATAAAATGTCACAGTACTTGGAATGGACTAGAATTAAAAAAGAATGGAGTGACCACTGTTGGATAAAAGAGATACTGTATTGCACCTCTCTACTGCTTATTGTTGTTAATGGATATATGCAGCTTATTCAAATGGGCAGCAAAACATTTTGATACCTAAATTTAGTTGAGCATTATTATCATTGAAGCAGTTCTGATACAGGAAACAGAAACAAGAGGCTGATTGTAGAAAAGGCCCCTCTTTGATAAGGAAAAACAAAAGAGTGCTTTGGTGTCAAACTGTCACTGAACAGCTCTGATTAAGATGCTACACAAAAACCCACTTCTCACACTAAACTGTAGATACTGGTGCTGCTGTCGCATGCAATGACAGTTGGGTATCTGCAGGGAGTAGGCATGAAAACTGCTCACCTGACATGGGAAATCTACTCACCTCATAAACGATATAATTAAATCTCCTAAAAGAAGAAATATTTCTGGAAAGAAAAAACATTGTTGGATTCATTTTGTAGGGTTTCAACATTTGGTAGACAGGGGAATTACTCTTTTTTTTTTTTTTTTGGTCTGCATTTGTCCTCATAGTTTAACACCACAGGGTGTCAACATTATATGAGATTGATGCAGTTATAGTCTTGCAGCTAAATATTTTATTATTTCAGTGTGCGTATGTGACCATCACCAGCCCTCCCTGGAAGCTAGTTTGTTGATCTTTATTGAGTGGAATGACCTTTGTGTGGCAGGGAGGGCAGCGCTACACCTCAGTGAATATAGGGGGGAATAAAGGACAGAGAAGATGTGGAAGGGACGCAGGTGGTGCTGGTAGGAACTGGTGGAGTGAAGGATCCTGTGCTTTTCCTGTCACCTCACTCAGGATTATGAGAGTCCAGAGGGTTTCTGTGTAGATCTCCAGAGAGATGGGAGTCCAGATAGGTGAAGGTGTCCCAGCAGAGGAGCCGGGTCAAAGATAGGGTACATAGTGATGGAATGAAAGCTCAGCCCATTTTAGGCAGGATTCATCAATTGATGAGGGGAATTACTCTTGACTCCTTTTTGTGCAGAAATGTTGATAATACTGAAGAGTTGGCATTTGGCTGCTATTTTAACAGAACATGAGAGTGTAATTTGTGCCTTAAATGCTATTGTTTTTGCACTAAAGATGAATTTACATTGAAATATAACATTATTTGCTGATAAGGGCTTCTGCAAATTCATTGCAGTAGTCAGAATGTTCCTCTCTGTAGGGACACTAACTTTGCATCATTTACCACTTATTGTAGCTGCATGTTAAGACCCATGAAATCAGATATTATAATGATACTGCTATACAGGAGGCCCAACAGGATTTGTGCTGCTGTGTATTGGTGGTAATTACAGAGACAAATCACCTGAGTTTATTCCAACTGTGGGATGAATGGTAAATAGATTGCTGCAAACATTAGAGCATTTCAGTATATGTTAACTGTACATATTTCATCCAGACGATATGCGCTTAATGGGTATGTTTTGTATATTTTAGGAGAGCCTATCATACGTATTTTTGAATAGACAACATACTCTTGTGGCATCATTTCTTATTGTAAATTCCCCACTTTTCAGTACAACTAAACTAAAATCATCTTGGACACTGATCTAAATTTCGAATTCAAAGTACAGCAATGAGCATCATGGTTCTTTTGCCAGCACAAAGTAAGAAATATATCATGCTTGGTGGTATGCAACATACAGGCTGTGACAGCTTTTGAACACCATTTTTCATGTTTGGTTAAATCTGAAGTAATTTCATGGTGAATTGGATGTTAAACGCAAAAAAATAAGCGTTGATCAGACAGCAGGCCAGTGTTAAATCCAGTACTCAAAGATGCATGAAAGACTACAGGTTTCCCCATTTGAAAGAATTTACCTCAATTTAACTACTCAGTTAGCATCCTGCCTCTATTTCCTCCTCTCGACCAAACATGCAATATTTTCAGTCTCATTTCTTTGGCAATTTTCTTGTTTGAACAGGTTCAAGTGATTTTTCTGTTGTTACAATACATTTGCACCAAGCAGTAAGTCTTTCACTCTTCAGTTTTTATCACTATTAGTTTTTATTTCCAAACGTTCAGGACATTTATGCAGTCAGTAAGTGTGAGTCAGCAACACTTACCCCTGCCACAGCTTGAAAGAGAAATTCTTTTGAAACAGCAGGAAGTCAGCTGTGAAGTCTTCTGGGTGAGCTTTTTTTGTTTTCTGTTACATGCGATGCTTTCACCTCACCTGTCCTTCAGTTAAAGAAATGTTATTCAGTTAAATTAAGAAATGGAATGGATAACTCTTGTGTTCAATTTGGTTCAAACTTTTGACACCTTATCAATTTCTTTGATGTTTCCTGATAACTTTTTTTATTTTTTTTATTTTTGTGAGGGAGAATGAAGGCCTATACAGCCTGTCAGTGCAACAATTTTATCATCAGAACACAGTGAAGAAACAGCAGGAAAAAAATTTATGACTCTGTTGAGGAAGCCCTTAACTATTAAACCAGTGCTTTGGTTTTCACGGTTTCCGGGGTCAAAGAAAAATTCTCCAAAGCCTGACTTTCTCATACCAATATTATTGTAAGATAAGATATTAAGGGCATGTTGCTCAATGGGGATGTAGATTGTTAAAAACATAGCATTCCTGATATTAAAGACAATGTTGTGAAGAAAGACGTTTCAGGATATTGGTGGTACTCTTCCTTGATATTACTATTTATTGACATTCCAATCAACACTGATGTTGTCTCTCTCCGTGAAACAGAGCAGTGTTATACAAAGTGTAACTCAGGAAAAACATGCTGGTATTGATAACAGGAATTTATAATGAAATTATTCACTAAAAAGATTTGTGTAAACCTTTTCTCCTTCTTTTTGACATCAATACTCTGACTTATCCTGATCATATAGCCCAATAAAACAAAATGAATTATGTACAGAATACTTAACAGAATAATTTTTAAGACGTTTGCCACTCACAAATTGCAAAAACAGCAAAACATTATTTGAAACCATTATTTGAAGCTGCCGGTGAATTTCACAGGCAAAACTGGACATGACTTGGGCTTCAGTGTTGTGTAACTTGGCAAAAGCACAGATGCATGTGTATATACTCAGGGAGAGCACATTTGGCGAGGCCTAGGGCTATACCCGAGTTGACTCAGAGTCAGGGCTGCAGCCCTGACATTTGGAGTTGGACGTTTCAGAGTCATGTTTTGATGCAATTTTTCATTACCTGTGATGGGAAAATATCTTTTTTTTTTTTTTTATAACACAGCCAGCTGCGCACAAAAAAGGACATCCATGTGATAGTGCAGTTCTAAAATCCAATTGCACCTAAGAGCCTCTCTCCTGAGTCCTGACTGTGCTGTCAGCCTCACTTAAACTGAATATGAACAGGAGATTTTACTATCTGGTTCAAAAGGAGTTCAGTTGACTTTATTAACATTCAGCTTCAGAGCTTAGAGCAGCGAACAGAAAAGTGCTCCATTCTGATCACCCCTCTCTGCCTCCATCAGTTCATTGTCTTGTCATTTTGAGTCAGGACTCACTGTTTCTAAGAATTTACCACCTGTTGTGGTGTGTTTTTATCCTCTATCCACTTTTTAGTCCTTGCAAGAAAAGATGCAAACTCCCCCCAAAAAAATTTACAGAGGGACCACCTCAAATGGATCACGACGGGCAGCTCAATGATAGTGAGAAATAAATCCTGTAGTTTGGAAAGTAATACACCATGTCGAGTGAGAAATATTCAATAGTGAACCTTTCGTGGAACCAAATAGTAATTTTTGTAAGTGGGAAAGTAGGAAAATTGCACACATACATACATGAGTACATGATATATACCAACCTGTGGCAGCACATGCAATCCGTTAAGTGAAACAGCTTTTTTGAGGAAAAAAAAGCTGTGCTGTGGAGCACATAACAGTCATTACCGTTGAATACAAAGTGAAACCATATCTTTACCCTGACAGAGAATATATGAACTCAACTGAACTGTGCCTCTGTGATTGACGAGAATCTGACAGTTCTGTCCAAGGAGGTGTGTGGCCAGGATGTTGAAATATTCCAGTTTGTGCATCTCCTGGTGAAATGAAGAAGAAATAAGCAGCACTCTGGAAATTTGCAGATTGAAAGCAGCTTGATCGTCTTTCCGTTAGAAAGTCATGAAATTTAAGCTCATCATCGTGGCAAATTGTCAATATTTTCTGTTCAGGCTCAACATGGCTCTGTCCATTTAAGCTCCCTACCCTCACGGTCAAAGTTGATTATAAAATCTTTTACAGCACTGCCAACATGTCCTTGTTGTTCAAGATCCTTGGTTTATCTTTTGAAGTGTGACATGCTAAAAGCGAATACCTCACTGAAATTCAAATGTGGTGAAATGCAGTTATCTTTTTATGGGGATTTAGATGGAACTGTTTGGTGTTGGGGCTTCCTATTCATTTATTTCGTCACCATTTAGCCGCTCAGCTGTATGACTGAATTGATGAACTGTGACAATCTTAAACTATTTTTATCTTCTTTCTCCAGCATATTGATAAATTACAGCTAATATACTGTAAAAAAAGTCATGGATTTCCAACCGACACCATACTCAGCTTGATATAGCTCATAACACCATCTATAAGCCTGAATTTTGAGTTTTGTTCCTCTGTGTTCTGTAGATCAAAGTAATGGACTATTGGAGTCTGTGCACTGCAAACTAAAGAGGCTTGAGATACTGAGCAGTTTAATGGTTTTGGGCAGGTTCTTAATTATAGGACAGTTTCCCCTGAGTGGTTCCACTCTCTTATGGCAGTACAGGGCAATTGTACATTTTCACCTGATCAATACAGTGAGGATGTTTGATAAAAGATACGTGAACAGGCTCCATCAAATCAGGCTCCTTCAGAGAGAACGTTGTGGTAACGTACAGGAGTATGACAAGAATCTTCACGCCAGAGTTGAACATTTTAAGTTTTATTCTCTCTTTGGATATTGTTACCTTCAGTGCTGATACCTGGCAATATTTCCTTACTGCTGAGTGCAGGCGATATGTCCTCAGCCAGCTGCTCTTTAAGGTATGTCCTTGTTCTCTGCATTTCTGTGGACATTCTGCACGAATGCTCTGATAATAGCCTGATGACTTTTTGTTCCAACAAGTTCAGCAGGTCAGACGAATCATCCATTTTACTTTGGCACAAACTGGTATTGATCTCCCCTAAAGTGTAGGTTTTTTTTCCCCCTTAGCAGAGATTTCTGTAGCAGTGAGAAAATACTCCTCTCTCTACTTTCTGGGCCACACTTTCCACACGTCTTACATCCAGACAAACTGTTAACATTGATATGATAAAGCAGAATGGTGAAAAGCTGATGCACAGCAAGTAAATATTTTTGCAGCATGCCAACACAGTGAATTCTGTCACAGGTGAAATGTCTGTTTACAGGTCTGTTACAGGCATTTCTCGTTGCTCTGTTCACACAGGTTTTTCCTTTTCTATGTGGATGAAAAATAATAATAATAACTACAATGGCCCTCAGAAGAGCGCATACCTTCACCAATGCTAAACACTCCCACCCACGCCTGTCAGGTCCACCAAACTGTACACAGTCATAGATGTCTGCAACATAAATATTTTAGATTTGTCGCACCAAAAGTTTTTGTCACCCATCACTAAAGTTTGGGGCAAATCCATTCAGTACTCTTTGTGTAATACAGCTGAAAAACAAACAGACATGGCAAAGGTTCTGTTACAGTAGTACTAGAATTACTTCAAAGGAGTTCGATAAAGGAATACCATGTTACCAAAGAATAATGGTGATGATGAAATTAAAACAATGAGGCTGCCTAAGAATGCCACAACCTGGTATGTACATGTTGACGAATAAAAGGCGTTTGACAGTAAAAACAATAATATGTGAATATAGCTGCCAATAGCAGTTGGTATCTAAGCAACACGGAAAGTGTATGAAGGTTTTAGTGACATATTTTGCCAAAACCTTTTTTTATCATTTCAGCCTGTTGTAGAGAAGACAAGAAAGACAATCAGGGTGGTTTTGGGAGTGAGCTTTACATCCATGGAATTTGAAATTAGGTATGCTGAAGGAGGAAGCATCCATTATCTTAGTGAATATTGCTTTTGTTCTTTTGTTCTAGCTTTGTGTTCACCAGATACAGTTCTTCATTAAACATATACCTTTACTATCACTCCCTAATTCTCAAGTATGCTATATGCAAGTGTTGAAAAACTTGAAAAAAGAAAAAATGCTCTCACATGTTGATCAGAGAGAATTCAAGGTCTCAGTCTTAGATGATTCTGGCACAGGCAGTGTTTTAATTTAAACAAGTGGTGACATGTCATCAGAGGACAAGATTACCATGACATTTATTTTTTTGCTAAAAGTAGAATAAAATAAAATAGTTTTGCTTCACATTGGCACTACATCTAAACTGCCAGATGATTAATCATTTCATCACTGGAAAGATCAGTGCTACTACTGCTTAGCTTTTTTAAAATTATTATTATTTATTTTTTTTATTAAGCTGTACTCTTAACAGATGTTTTCATCCAACATGCAGGGGCAATGATGGGTGAGTAGTTTCTTGTTTGGCGCCTCTTTTTGATGCCCGCTCTTTTCTCATATTGAAGGCGCACATTTTTCCAAAACAGCCTGAATAATTTAGTTTTTAAGTAGGATTGCCCTTAAAAATCAAAGAGTGTACTCGTCTGGAGTGCTGAAGTGTCTTCTCTATGACCATGGTAGAGCATCTTCTGCCAGCTTGGTGGGGTGTACTTAAAAGTCATTTTGCAAGTGTTTCATCAGTCATGCATAATTTTTATTTGATGCACATGGCCGACTCTGGTGAGTAATGTTAGTCTGACATTAATGTGGGATTGCTGAGTGAGTGACAAGCTTGTTCTTTGCTTGCACCTCAGTCAGCTTTAAAACTGAAGTTTCTATATCATTTCTCTATTTTTGATAGAATGTCCTTCAGGCTCATTGGATCATTTTTATTTTATTTTTTTTTATTGTTAATGAGAAGACATGTGGCTAAGATAATGATATAAAGAAGAGCAAAGGCATACATATTTTTACATGTGCATGTCACATTGCCTCAGCCTCCACAGCTTGTGTGGTGTGTAAAATTCAAGCATGTCATTATCATAAGCAAGAACTTCAAGCGCTTTCAGTAACTGGGGAAGAAAAGATATGTTGCTGTCACTTTACTCGGAGGTGAGCTAGTTGAGACAGTCATCTCACTCCTTGACTTTGAGAAGTTCTATAAAACCTCAACCAGTCACACTCTGCCCTGAGCTGCTTGTGAGTGATTCGGGGCAGACAGAGATATCATCCATCCAGCAACTTCACCTGGGCCTAATGGCTTGCTGCAGACAGGCTTGTTTGACTCTGTGTTTGATGTGTGCATACCACATACCCACTTACTCTTTTTATGTCAGAATATCAGAAGGCAGCACAGTGTCAGGGCTCACAAATGGATTTTCTAATCCACTTGTTTGCTGCAAGTTCTTTCAGCCCCTGGGTTTGAAGCCCAAGCCAAAAATGTACTTAAATACAAGCATTCCCTTAGACTCCTGTCTATCTCAGCCCCAGCTGTCATTGTGTGTTTTGCTTGACTAAAACATTTTGTCGTGGCAGAGAGAAAGAGATGCAGGTAGAAAAAGCGAAGGACAGGAAAGCTCAAATAATAAGATGGCATGCACAGCAGGCCATAATTGTTAATTACATTTATTCTGGTGCTTTTGGACTGTAGCCATGATGCTTTCAGGAATATAAAGTGGTATCCTCAACATGTTCCAGGTTCAGATTTTAAATGGACCTGAATGCTCAGTCCTGAAATTTGATAAGCAGCACTCTTTTCCAGGTTACCAACATGTCTCACGTGGCCAAAAACAAGCCAAAAAAAAAAATAAAAATCTATGTTTTTAAAAGCGAAATAGATAGAATCTCAACAGCATTAAACTAAATGAAACACAGGCTTTGGTAAGATGGCAGCCAATATGCTGTTAGTCTCTCTACTCTGACATACACAAGTTCATCTCTACATTAGAGGAGAGTTTCAGTTGCATGGGTGACCAGGATAGGGCATAATAGTTTGACATTGTTTGACAGTTAGTGTTCATCAACTGGAAATCACTCCCAGGATGTGGGATGTTTGCTTTGACTCGGCCATGTTTGCTTGTTCTTCTGACAGAAATGACATATTAGTTGAAGTTTCCTTCATTTTTTTTTTTTTTACCCCCACTTCAACTTGGTCTGCCAGGTCCACAAGCAGTACTAGTCACTGTTCATAACATCTGAAGGCAATTAAAAATGTGGCCGGACAAGACTGGAGAAGTTTAAAGTTCATGAGTGTCCCATTCTGTCTGTGATACTGTATTGCCTGTTATCTAATTTCCTATATCTATAATAGAAAAAATCTTGTTAGAGCTGGCTGAACATCCTGCTAGCCTGGCGCCTTAATTAAATTCCATAGAGAAACTGTCACTCATTTTACTTTTCTGTGACTCTAGTTTATTACTTTTACAATAAAGACATAGACTTACGCGCACTACAAATAAGGCTCTGTTTAGAATCAATAGCTTTTATTTTTTATTTTTAAGCATATCCTCTGATGTACATACCTTCCCAGTTTTCCTTGTCACTCCCGAACCATCTGCTGTCAGACACTGGTAATTAGTTTTATGATGTTCTTGGCAGCCGCAGTATGGCTTCACAATAATTACCCTTTTATTGTTTTGTATTCTATTGTTAATATTGTTGTTGTTTTGTGGCTTGTCCTAATTAAAAGTTTGGAGCTTCGCAGAATTAACACAGGCTGCCCTTTTTGTCCTTCTAAATTGCTTATCCTGCAAAGCTAATATTAAGCGACGGATGCAGTGAGTGACTTGAGCAGATACAGTGAGGGACTGTAAATCCTCTCGAGTACTCTACAGAAGAGCTCCCCGTTCCCACAAGCTGTACTGACTTATAAGGTGTCCGAGTTTCTGGCACTTTTTCTCAAAGATGAGAAACTATCGCTGTTTTCTGGGAGAAGTCTTGTCTTCCATCCCACCAAAGGATCCCAGATGCTGCAAACAACCTTTGCATCCCTTTTTTCAGATTTCTTTGACATGCAGTTATTTCCTTCTGCCCTGCAGCCCCCCTGGGTAAAGCATAAGTCAATATTCTCCCCGCATCTCTCACTGTGCAGTTTGTTTTAAATGGCTTTTAAGTTGACAGGTGGTCAGAGCTGGCTTTCTCGAGCCCCAAATGTGTTGTCTGAGAGATATCTGGTGCTGAGCTTTGGTCATCACAGCCAAATCCACTTACACACAACCCAATAAGCTCTCTCATTCAATAGTACACATTAACCCGAAGTAAAAGCTCTCCAGATTAAATGGAGGACTTAACCGAGAGAGGAGAAAACTGTCTGCATCTGGTATCGACAGACACAAACCGTTTTTGATACTTGGGAAATAGAATTGGTGACTTGATGTAAATGTATGTGGTGACCTGAGCAGCACGGTGGCGTAGTGGTTAACACCGTTGCCCCGAAATAAGAGGGGCGCGGTTCAATTCCCAATGGGGGCACCTGTCTAGATTAATTGGTTAATTGGTAACGATTGATGGGCTTAATTGGTAACCCTCCAGAGACTAGACCAGACCAGACCCCCCAGAGACTAGACCGGACCAGACCAGACCAGAGACCGGACACCTCCAGAGAGTAGAGGCTAGACCAGACCAGACCAGATTAGACTAAACCACAGACCACAGACCACAGACCAGACCAGACCAAACTAGATGAGACACTGGACCCCCCAGAGACTAGACCAGATCAGACCAGACTCAACGTGACACTGGACCACCCAGAGACTAGACCAGACCAGACTAGAGACGGGACCTCCCCAGAGACTAGACCAGACGAGACGAGACACCGGACCCCCTAGAGACTAGACCAGACCCCTCCAGAGACTAGGGACTAGTCCGGACCAGACTAGACCAGAGACTAGACCAGACTAGACGAGACACTGGACCCCCCCTCCCCCAAAAAAAAAAAGATTAGAACAGACCCCTCCAGAGACTAGAGACTAGACCAGACCAGACTAGACGAGACAAGAGACCGGACCCCGGTATAAAAAGGAACGTATCTGTCGGGAAAATTCTCTGAGGGGGTCACTAATAATGCACGCCCCCCACCGTCTGAATGCTAAGTGCTAAGTCAAACGAGAGTCACGAGAGCTTAACACAAAGAGTTGACTATCATGTACTTCAATGGAGATGTCAGTAATCGGTGGAAAACCAAAGAGCATGGGGATAGAAGAAATTAAAAAGTTTACAGTGGATTTGATATTTCCACCAAAGTTGTGGGACGTATGTTTCATTGTTTTATTATGTTTTTTCTTAAATGTGTGGAAGCATTAAAGTTTTCAGTTTAACTGAAGAAATTGTCTATATTTCATTACTTAAATTACTGTCTCAGGGTTAAATTTGCGTAAAATGCTAAAAACTGAATTCTCAAAAATTTAAAACAGAAAGAAAGAAAAAAAAAAACAATATGGGAAAAATTAGAATGGAATTTGGGAATATATAGGGCTCTAGGTAAAAACCAAAATGAGTCCAAATCTTTGCCTTCAACGAGGAGGGGGCCGGTTGAATCTTTCTTTCCTCCATTATTGTAGTTTCCTCCTTGTTTTGGTGCTTACCGCATGTGTATGTTCCAGAACCGGCTCCGTGTTGACATCAGGATGTCCCTTATACAAGATGGAGGCAGACAGCTTGCAGATTTGTTTTATTTTTTTAAAATCAATTTTGGGACATTTTAAATCGATTCTCAATCGTAGTAAATGAGAATCGCGATTCTTATATGAATCGATTTTTTTTTTTTTGGCACACACCTACTACCTTGTGAGTAATGATCGAGACAACCTATACCTTGTTTAACTTAAAGTAGTGATGATGTTTTGAGTAATAATACCGTCAGCATACAACATTTCTCCTCCAGCAGTACTGTGAGTTTGCATTCTTGTAGTCGTGCATTCATGTAGTCGATCTTGTAGTCAATTAAATATTTATATTCTCAAAAAGTGGCCTTACCATTTTAGTCACTAAAATATTAAAAATTTTATGTGACATTCATAAAACCCTCGTTATTATTGACGCAGATGGCTGCAAAGTGAAGCAATTTAATGGTTGAAAAAATTAAAAGCCTTAAGTATGTGCTAAAACATGAATTAACAAATTAAAAAAAATCGACTTGAAAATTAGAAAATGAATAAGAGGGAAGTGATCAAGAGAACAGGAGTTAATACAACTATCGTGTTGACAGCAGTGATGTAAATCTATAATATCTTTAGCATCCTTTTTTTCCTAAAAACAAGGCTCTTTGGCTATTTGGATTTTCCTGTTACAGATTTTTTTTTTTTTTTAAGATAAACTACAACTTGTTTAGACATTGCCAGTTAAAAATTGATCAGTACCTACAGCAGAATTGCATCAGGGTGTCACATGTACCACACATACCTTTTTAAAATCAGCAGTGCACAGTGAAAGTAGTATGTATACCAATAAAGGATTAGCAGCCACTTGCAAATCTGTCTTCCCGTAAAGATTGACCACACATTGTTACAACAAATTTTCAGCAACGTGTACGAAACTGGACCTTTTGCCTTGGAAACAGTATACCTCCTTTGAATCCTGTTTGATCAGTGATTTGAATACACATCTCAGATCCTTTACCTAAATTTATTATAAAGACAGTTATTCTTAAAAGTTAGTACTACTTTATTCTCTCTGTTGGACAAAAAAAATTAGATTTATTTGATCATTTTCCTTTAATTTCTCAACATTTCTTTTTTTTCCCCCCTAATTACTCAAGTTTAAATTTGTGTTTACATAACACCCAGTCTTGTAGTCAAAATGTCAGAGCGTTACATATTTACACAGGCTAATGACCTGTGCTGACACGAAGAAGGGACACAGCTATCTCTTTATTTAACACATGGAGAGTAATGATTTGCACTCAGAGGGGGCTCTGGTGAGGGCCGGACATCTCAGTATGTGTCCTTTTAATAGGGCCCATCTCCAGTGATTAGGGATTGTTGACAGGGAAAGTTGTAGCGCCTAACACCAGATGGAGCGCTCTTTTTCCCCATTTATTACCGGCCCAGCTTACACATACAAGAAACTACTAGCCCGCAGATGGACCCCCCCCCCCCCCACACACACACACACACACACACACACACACACACACACACACACACACACACATATACACAAACTTTCGCTCATTATGTCAACTATCACATGGTGGAGCAAACATTGTCAAGTCATGGGGGAGAGCTTGGCTGCCTTGCCTCCCACGCCTCCTGAAAAGTTCTGGGTCTCAGGGCCACGCTGGCGGTCACACTCCGGCTCTCTCATCATTACACCCTGGCTCATAGCACAGCATCAGTACTCTCAATCCTAAATCAGGCTGGAACCAAACTAATTAGCCTGTCATATCTGTTTCTTTGCGGAAGTGTTTTTTTGTTTTGTTTTTTTTTTCCCTGATTAGTTTCTTCCATGTCATTTCTAAAATGGTTCATAGGCCGCAAACTCTTTTCTGTCTAAATTAATCAACAGTGTCCTTTCTTCTCCTGGTTTTTTTTTTTTTTTTTAAATGGCAGATCTTGAATTAATTCTAAAGGGGCAGGCTCTGTCTCAAAATCTTTTCTTTCCAATAGACAAAGAAGCCTAATTCTCTCTTCTTCTTCTTTTTTTTTTTTTTTTTTTTTTTGGATAACAGCCTTGAATATGACAGTCTACTTGACCTTTCCTGTCTTCCTCATACCTCTTGAGAGCAAACCCAGGATCATGTAGAACCTCTAACACTTGGCCACTTGAGGTTGCGACTGACCTTTACCTTTGATCTGTGAGGGTACACAAACTGTACAATCACCAGTAACAGTGACTGAATAGTGAAGCCACGGCTAATGCTTTCCTCTCGGGTCTGAAGGCTAAATTAATTTGTGTGAAAGTCAAGGATAACTAATGGGTAGCCTGGACAAATAATACAATAAAAGACCCCTTATTCCACAGTAATTCAAACATACAAGGCTTATTTGATTATGTATTCCTGCCAAATGCATACTCATCCCCATATGCAAACGGAAACCTAATGGCATACTAATGCACAGTGTTAGCTATTATGCATGAACCGTTTCAGCCTAAGCTACCATGAAAGCCAATCAAACCATAGCCTTTCAAATTCCACAGTGTTTCTTATTTTTCTGAACAGTTTATTCTCCTGAAATCAGCAATTAATTGCGTCGAGTTAATTGCTGACTGAACCGCAGATGACCTGTACTGCTCTATTGCCGTGTATACTCTGAGAGACGAAGAAGCATTGCATGGAAAGGATGCACTCAAGGGGAGTAAAATGGGCTCTCAAGTGGCAGCTAAAGTTAGGATATGTTTTTTGAAGATAATACCAGACCAAAAATAAAGAAAAGCTACTATATATATATATATATATATTTCTTTTTTTTTTAGGCTATATCTATCATCACAGAGAGGTTTAGGGCACAAAGCCTCACTCTTCAAAGGTATTGTAAGATCTGGAAAATTGATCCAGCTTTGTCACAATCCATCACCCATGGTCATTAACCTGTTGCACATGGCAGCCATCTACCAATCATATCTCATCATAAATCACTGTACAATAGTATGTCCACACCTAACAAGGCAATCCCCGAATGAAAGAAGAGAAATCAGAACTAACAGTCTCAATTCCCTGACCAAGGAGCAGCTGCTTGTCACATATGATAATTGTTGTGTCGCTAGCTCCGGTCCATGAGCCCATGTTGTCTTATATGGGCTGGTCCTTGGGCATACAAGCTCTGTCCTTAATCGCTGATGATTAGGACTAATGGCTATAATGATGTACATTTTCTCCCCAGCAGGACAGTGCAATTAGCATCAAGCGGATTCAGTATCTCCTCAGGCAGTTCCCAAACCCGTTTTCTCTCCCAGTTTATTTAGCCGAGCTAGTGCACGTGTGCATGTGTACTGTACGTGTGCCCAAAGTATGGGTGTAGTTGTGTGACTGAGTGAGTGAATTATTGTGCATATAACATACTTTTAGGTGTTTTCTTAGTGTGTTCTTCACAGATTTTCTAAACTAATTAAAGAGGTAATTTTCAATAACCAAGACTTTTTTTTTTACCCTACAGTATGACCCAATCTGATACAACAACTTTATTAAATTCTTCCATCGTGAGACTGATAATAATAAGTCTATGTTGACAATGTCTCAGAGGTGTGGATTTTTTTTTTTAATTTTAAGTCTGTAGGCTATTATTGTTTCGTATTGGATTTAGGTGTTTTTACTATTTTGTCTTTCTCTGTGTTAAAACGGTGGCAGACAACATTTAAGCAGCGATTTGTACATGAAGCTTAGGATATTCAAAGTTACTGGGAGAGACATGTGCAGACGTGTTTTAAGGATATCTGCAGTTTTGTTGATTATAGATGGCTGCATTATTCATCAAACAAGACTTGCCTCTGGTAAAACGCTACGCCCTGCAGCTTTTTCTACCTATTTTTTGCTTGCAATATAGCACTGAAAAGCTCTGTCACATAAAATCACATATGGCTTTCCAGACACTTCATCTTGCCTTGGGCCACGTACACCATGTGTGTGATTCTCACTGTGTTCACTTTTAGTCAGCTACAGTATTCCCGGTAAATAGATGAACAAAACCTTTTATTTTAGAGTCGACACACATCCTTTAACATTAAAAAGATTTTGCTCTTTACAGGCTTCCTGTTGCCATGGTTACTCATGGTTCCTAAAGTCCATAGTAGAGGATGTGCGTTTTACACTAAGAAAATGGTTTTGGGGTTTACTTTCAGCTGTGTCTCTTTTCTACTTCAGACTTCTGTGCAAAAAACAAGAGCACACGCACACACACACACACACACACACACACACACACACACAATGTACTCTCACGCTTGCGTGCATTGTGCTTGTCAAATCAAGCCACGTCTCCATGGAAACTACAGTCGAATAAAGAGATTGCCTTAATCACTTGATAAGTAGTACAAACCCTGCTCTTGTCTGCCGGCCAAAGACATTCACTTTCCAATGTGATTTCAAATTCAGTATGTGAAATATGTTGGGCCATTTCATTCTATTAGCCCGAGTTAATCATGGTGACATCTGGGACAGCTCTCCAATATGTTGTACTTGGGGTTAATTAAAAATGTAATGGTCAAGACTGTATTTCTAATAGAGCTGACAGGAGCTCATAATTCATTCAGATTGATTAGATATTAAACCACTGGTCTGTATAACCAGTAGTCAGTGATGACTATATGGAACAATTATCCCTGAATCAGTGCCCATGATGCCTATTGCTCTGATTGGGACGTGGAGGGAAATCTAAGGAAGCAGCAAGGCCTTGTTGAAGCTTTGACTTGTATTCACTGCTACATCCTTGACTGCAGTGACACACACATTTCTCTGTTCATGATCAATGAGTTGGGGAAAAAAAAAGAAACACTAATTACTAATAATAAATACAAAGAAAGTCAAAGTATAAATAACAATTAGACAAAACTCTTCTGTTGTTGTCGTGAGAGGATTACAAAAGATGAAATTAAAATTTTTGTGTTTGGAAATTACAAGATTTATAAGTTTTGAAGAAAATCTGTACAATATGTCTTCTTTCTAGTGTCTGTGTGTGTGTGTGTGTGTGTGTGCATGTTTGTGTATCTGTGTGTATTTTGTTGATATGGATGCAGCTCAAATGAATTGAAGCTTCAGGATACAATGAATGTTGTGCTGCTTCACATTCCCTCTTACCTTGCAATACATGGAATTCCTATTATATAATGTGCTTAATAGATATTTATCATCTGATATAATGTGGAAGTGTCATTTGAAGGAATGAAAGAAACGGCGACCGGTTATTTGTGATATATTACACAATCATAATTAGTGCTGAACAACTTGACCACGACATGTCATTTTTATTAGTCCAACACTGTGATCGTGATTTTAAAAAATGAAAGAAAAGTGGAGAACTTGACATTACTTATTAATACTGAAACAAAAATCAGTATACAGGAGCTTAAAAATGCTGGTATACTCATTAAATTTGGCTAAGTTTTTATTGGTAGGTTGATGATATAAATCAGCTGTATTACATAATACTTTACATAATATTTCTATGATTACCACAGCTCTGAACTCTAGCTGTGATAGTTATTGGATTAATATGTGATTTGATATGATTTAACAAGTTATTTTTTATATATATATATGTATATATATATATATATATATATATTAAATGGATACAAGCACCTAGCATGACAAATCACCACTCAAACCCTGCTGATCAGATTGTTAATATACAAGTGTGTCTCATTAAAAGGTAATAAAAGCGATTTTTATTGCTTTATGTTGGTGCATCCAAAAACAAGCCATGATTGATGTGAGAGCTTCAGCTCCTTTCTGCACATCACTGAAAAAAATAAACAGGCTCTATCTGTGCTCTGCATCTTCATCCCCTGAGGCACTGTTCTGATGTGGATGGAGTGTAGAATTATCATTGTGAGATAAGATGGGCGTCTGCCTGGTATATGCTGATTTCAGCATTGCATTATTTATTTATTTATTTTTATTCCGGTGGTATTTGTCTGCATTGAAATGAAAAGGGAAAGGAAGAAAAAAAGTGGTCAATTTATGTTTCTCACATTAACCAAGTTCTAGGAGCCGTTTCAGAGATGGATAATGATGTCCGTGTGCATCAGTCGAGCAGAAGAAAATAAGCTCACACAAAGACGAAGGTGTTTCTGCCTCTGGCTTCGCACTTGTTCACCTTTATTAATCATAACTCCTTTTGAATGTGGAAGGCAAATATGTAGCATACTTCAGAACCCATATATTTTAGTGTTGTTGTGTTTATGGATTAGAAGACATTTATTCACCCTGTGACACGTTTTGAGTTTATTGTTGGTCTGATAAATCAGGGAACCAGATGTGGAACTTTAGAGACTAATATTAATTCTCCTTGTAAATGCTATGTTTTTTTTCCTAAAGGCAAAAGCGAAAGAAAAAAAAAAAAACTATTTGTTTCATCTCAGCTCTGCTCCACACATTTCCCTCTGATCTAGTCATGGAGGTTGCCACCACTGAGCAGAGTGATATCTGCTGGCAGTGAGTCATGGCAAGCACATATCAAATCTTATTTTGGTAAAAGTTATCATTTTCCTCTGCCCAATTCCTGTAATCAAAAGGAGAAAATGCGAACGGGAAAAAAAGAAAACATCTGAGCTTCCTTGCCTAAGCCTCATGGACTCAGAATTGTTATTATGTAGATGTGACTGGACTGCAGAAATCTGTTCACTAAACAGGATTCAGGGATGCACCAGCAGAGATTTTGCATGATTTATCCAATGGTAAACATATGCTGCTCAGAGTGGACAAATGTAGTGACACACCCAGTAATTAAAAGAAAAAGCTGTCGCTCAGTCAAAAAGTGGAATACATTTGAAACACTTGAGCTGATATCTGAAGAAGACAGAGGAGGAAACACTCCTGTCGATTCACTTTACCCCATGAATAACAATTTAATATAGGAAATGAATTATGCAAATAAACGGATGTGTCGGTCTTCATTTAGAGTGAGATGAGAACATCAAGGGAAAAAAAAAATTAAGATCTCATTTTTATCTGAAACACTTCAGAGATGATACTTAAGGACAAATTTAATGTAGTGATCGAATGAGAAGGAATTATCTGCTCTTTTGCCTTTTTAAAAAATCTGCTCCTGGCTATTTTTAATGCATCTCTATACAAAGTTTGCCCGCTCATATTGCTCTATGTTTTGGTATTTATTTACTAGATTCAGACTTATTAATGAAAAACCAAATGCCAGTTTTAATGCAAGTTTGTATTTCAGCAATCACCACATTTTGAAAATAACTGCTAAACTCGAAAAGAAACATTTTGTATTTGTTGATAGAAGGAAGGTGAATCCCAGTTTTGTTGAAATATGCAAATTCTAGTAAAATTATGCTAATTGCCGGAGACCAAATGAGATTAAATTTTAACAGTCTGCAATGTGTTGCATAACATTGCTTAAATACTTAAATCTGTGTGGTGAAAAGGGAAACTATCATGTAAAGAGTGTTTTCTTTTCTTAAGGTACACAATTGATTATTAAATTGAGAAAATTGAGATGGTTAAATTGTGATCTCAGACTAAAATGATTCTCTTTGTACTCAAAAACCTCAGATGTTGTTTGAAGTTTAAACCACTGTCTTTATTTTAGTTGCAACAAATAACCCTGTTTACCTTCATATCCATGTTTTAATCTGACGGAAACAGTTTCATCATCATACCACAATAAAGTTTTTTATAAAGCTTAATATTAAAATTTCAAGATAACAAGATATTGCTCGGTAGTTCTTTTCACTTCACTGTGTTATTATTGGCCCTTATCTAAAAACAACAGCAAAACATCAATAACATGGAAGCACACAGCAGTAAAACGCACAAACAGATACTGAAAAAACCTATTGCTGCATGGCCGCTTCAAGAGCAGCACCCTCAGCATTAAGACATGAACACAAGATAACCAAATGAAAAATATAGGAGCTAACCATGGCTGCTCATGGCATCTATGAGATAATTTACCTTTTGTTGCTTCTCAGAATTCCCCCAAGAAAGAAAACATATCACATATTACTAAAAATATAATCCACTCCCAGAGGCTTTGCAAGGTCTGATAGGCACTGTGAAGATTTTAGGAGCATTTTTGGCTATCTCTGTCTGTTCTAAAAATACGGGCTAATGGAGTCAAGTGACTGCATCTTAAAATGTAATAGAGCTCAAGCAATTTTTTATATATACATATATTTAATTTGTATGTTAATTTATTCATTTCCATCCAAGAATTTCATACATTTGTATTGTATCATACCATTGTATCAATACATCACATAAGTTTTGGTATGTGATGATAATATTCTATAAATTATTTTAATTCTGTGTTCAAATGTTTGACTAGCATCAAACCACAAATCACCATTTTCTACAAAGGAGCCACATTACCCAATGACTATATAAACGTAGCTGCAGGTGGTAGTATGTGTCCATATAGCCAGGCTTTACATTTATCAAAATCCTCATAAACAGTACTGTATGTTATGAGGAACACAGTGCATCTTTTGCCAGCGTGCAGCTGGCAGAATAAATGGCTGTGAAGCACAATTAATGGAATATTTAAAAAGATGTGTATTATGCAAGCCTCAAGGCACACACACATATGCAAGGGCTTGAATACTTCCCTTGTTTCTCATATCAACCATATGTTTTCATACCAACCATGATAATTAGAATGAGCATGTAAAAGTTTTAATATTACACCGTTATTTGTGCAGCTTTTCCTGTCTGATAATGGTCATCGTCCTTGTAATGAAGAATGTAAAACATCCTAGACTAACACATTTACAGAGTTATTACAGGAAGCCAATTACTCAATAGCGATATATGTATTTCATTGTATTACAGACCTCTCAGTGCACAGTCTCTCTCCAGCCTGGGAAAAAGGTGCAATTGTGTGTTCTTCAACAAAAGACAAAACACCAATGTGAAGAGATGGGAAAATATTTTATTAACCTCCTTCAGAAATGTAATGCTCTAAACCTGCCTACTATTAACCTGCACCCCTTGGCAGTGGTGTCTGAATAGCTTTATTCTGTTCAAATTCTGTCAAACTCAGTTTCCATAGCAGGCTTTGAGACTGCCTAGAGACTGAGGCTAGCTGTCTACTCAACAATTGGTTGTTTTGATTGGTTTTAGGCCAACAGGACTGTGAGACTCAGGGATATAAAAGAGAATCTGAAATCATAATCCAACTTTTACACAATTTTAAGTTGTTGAGATTCCTGGGGATTCTCGAAACTTTCCTCACGTACAGACACCTCACTGGACGTGGACTGTGCTGGGCCTCTAGAGCACTTGCCAGGGCTTCATCAGCTTTGATGTGTGGTTGGATAGGTAGAAGTAGCGAGAGGGAGCAAGCAAGAGTGAAGTCCAAGGCCAAGTTAGTTTGAACTCACAGTTTTCACAGCATTTCAATTGATGAAAAGTCACTGGAGAGCACATGGGTATTGAGGAAAACTAATCAAGTTAAAGGTCATTTTTATAGACTTTGAATTATTGATACTCAGAAACTGACTCTGAACGCACAGAATACAAGGGCAAATTCATAGTTATTTCAAATAAGCACACCAGAATGTACCAGACCCAAACCAAATGATTTATATTTGTGTTCTGTTACGAGGTTTGGATGATAATGAAGAGACTGCATATTGACAAGTTTCTCAGAAAGGTTCTTCTTGTGGAATGTTTTGAGCAGGACAAAATCAATGTTGCTTTTATGTATCTATGCGCAAAAAAACACAGTAATAATAAATGAGAAAACAAAATTTTCTCAGATATTTGAGCCATTTCTTGAGAGACCATGGATCCTCTCAACAACTAATTCAGTCTGCAGTATAGCTATGGTTAGACATTTTTTTTTAAACATATAAAGCATAATTGCTTTATATACATATAAATATTAGAATGGGTCAGGTAGCCTCCCTACTTTGCCAGTGAGACGTGCTCTATGTTCCGTTTGCATTGGAACAATATGTCACTACTAGGAGTACGACAGGGCTTGCCAAAATTGCCAGCGAGGAAATATGAGGATGGTGATTTTATTTAACAGCTCATTTAGCATTCATGTATAGTACCTTTAGCCCAGGTTGCTAATGGCCTGTGTCCTCCAGAATTTGTCAAAAGATGTATGAAAATGCAAATATGTCAGAAGGGATGTGCACCCAGCTTGCTCCCTGTACACAGATGGATTTTGTTGGATTCCACTGAAAATTCAGGCTCAAGTGGGAGTTTTTAGCACTGAACCGATAACACTGACGCACACGGCTGCCATAACGCTGTCATAACAATGGAAGGAAAGTGGCATAAATATAAATGAAGTTTAGTCAATAATTGTTTATGACTCTGAAGTGTCATTTGTGTAACACTGGCATTGTTGATGTAAAGTTTACACAACCCTGTGACAGTTTTGTTGTAGCATTTTGACATTTGTCAAGAAGACACAATCCATCATGACAGGGATTTATGGTAATGTATTGATATTACTCTGTCAATGATTATAATAGTGTCAATAATCATTTCCCTGACGATGATGGCCTTTAATGTTTTATCTGAATATTTCAGACTTTTTTTTTCATGGAAAAGAACTGCTAAATTATTTTTCATTATTTCTGACAAGTGTCTAACTCCAAGACTTTAAATAAAGATTAATTTTACAAGACTTGTATAATACAAAGTTAATAGACTTTGAAACATTTAATATATATAATACAATTATAATAACCCTGTCAAATATTTTCACAATAATATGATGCATGCATATCTGAAATAACCCCACTTAGACTTGAAATTTAAACAGGGCTAAGTGTGTTTAATCTACTTTAAGTTAAATGGAGCCACATGTATTAATGTATGCAAAATCAGATTCTATCCATCTTGTTTTTCCTGGCTGATGTACGAATCACAGCAGTCCTGATGGTGATGGATGGCAGATGGAAGTTTTGTTTAGTTTCCATGGACAATCACTCATGCCTCTGCCTCATCCATACCGATCACTCAGTGTTTGTGTTTATCAGGGGTCAGATAAACGTTACAACAGTGCTTCTTCTTGCCTTGTATGTGGCAGAAAGTCTGATGGTTAATTTCAGTGTAACTTCTGCCTGACTTCAGCTGCCTTTAGTTCATAGGACAGACCTGTGTGGCTGCTTCCTGAATGCCTGCTGACCACCTGTGCTGTACTGTCTCAGTAAAAATTATTTTGGGATTTTGGAAGAACTGATACAAACAAGTTTTAAACATTTGGCTAGAGTGTGTCATTGACCACCTCCAGAAGTGCTTTTCTCATAGTTTCTAATGATGCTTGGCTGGCTTCTTTACCACCATGCATATTTGGTTAAATGTAGTATGAAATTATCACACAGCAGTTTTGCAGTAAATGCATTTCTTTCTTTCTTTTTTTTTCAGACTTGTCAGTGTTTCAGTTGGCTCTCTAACCTCCATTGTGGTGTATGGCCATTCTGTTCTAATTGTAAACAGTGAGAAAATAATGGAATCTTCAGAGTTTTGTCTTTGTTTTCTTTGGATTAAAGTGTCCACACATATTTTCATAGGAAAGCACAGAGTAACTTGTCAGAGAACTTTTAATCACAGATGTTTGCGGATGGTATTATCCTTTCGTGGGCAACAAATCCCCTTCCACATACACAAATGCGTGCACACACACACACTCACACGAACACTATTCCGACACGGTCAATAAATCAACAAACCTGAACATACATTGTTCCTCCACCTTTTGCATCCAAAGCAATCCACTTAATTACACCCCTCTCTCCATAATCTGCCCGCTGTCAGCTGTGAAGGAGTAAAACTCCGCAGCTAACCTTTGTCTCCTTGCAGTGTTAGCTGCAACTACACACACACACACACATTTCCATGGCAGCGAAACTCTGCTGATCCCATTTGGAGTGAACTCATCCAGAGCATTGTCAGACAATTAGTTACTGAGGCCTCCTAATGGGTCTGCCACATGTATTACCTGGCACCATCCAACTAAAGTTGCTCTTAACAGAAACAATAGAAACCACACTGGTCTCTTTTGCATAGCTTTTAAACTGAGAGGGGAAACATTCCTGGGTTTTTATTTGGTGCTATAAAGTGTCATCAGGAAGTGTTGGTGTGTGATGTGTGGAAGTCCACCGTCAGCCCCAGTCTCCTTGTCAGCAGATGTCGTCTGGACCACGGCCAAGCAGAACTCCGACAAGTGGTGGTGTTTTTTTTTTTTTTTCCATTTCACTGCAACAGAGAGGCAAAGCTTTAAGGCGCGCCACACTCAGACTCCACTTACTGACAAGCCCACCAATAAAGTCTGCTTTGTTTGAAGCCAGTTGTGCATTTAGCTACGCTACAGTGATATGAGTTACAGTTCCTGCTGTTTTCCAATAGTTTAGAGCCATCATTTTCCCAGGTGAGTCAACTTTATAATGAATTAACTCTCAGCATTGGGAAAAAAGCTTCAAGAAAAGGCTGTGCAGTAACACAGAGAATTCTATATCGACACAGTGTAGTTGCTGTGTGTGACAGTTCAAAAAGTCAGATATTTAATTACTCCTTGACAGTGGCTTTCAGGTGAAAAGGCGAGGAGGAAAAATATACCAGTAAAAGCACAGCACTTGACCAAATTGCAGAGCTTCCCACAGTTCTCACTAGCTGAGAGCACTCGGTGGGAGGTATATTAATCACTGAACCTAAAACGTTTCTGTAGCCAAGCAGGAACACAAAATCCTCCTTTGTTTTTACACTGAACCCACCTGTCTAGTTTTTATAGGACTAAGAGTCAGTGTTTAGTAACACAAGGTGAAGTGTTTTTTATTGATACAGTGGTCAAAGGAAGAGTGTAGAAGTGTGTATGTGTGTGTGTATGTGTGTGCGCGCGCGCGCATGTGTGTATAGTTCAGGTTGTGCCTCAGGTCTGTGAGCTAAAACCTTTTTCTTCCCGTGCACACACTGGCAAAATCTCTCCTTAGATAAACACCTTCATTCCTGACAAACGCCATGCATTTTGTATCAAACCCTCACTTGTGAAAAGTGGGAGCCACTAAGAAGAGATAAGCAGTGAGATAATGTCCAACAGCTTATTTAACATTCATGTAAAGGACAGCTAATCTGACGTTTAGCTGTCGAACAGATCCAACCATCACTAGCCAGCACTTTTCTGTCAGCTGGAAGTGCAGTGATGCTGAGTGAGAAATGTAACTTCTCTCAACAGAAACTAATCTGTGTACCGCTCATCGTATATGATTCCCAGTGTCGTTGTGAGGACTCAGGCTGATCCCATTACAGTCAAATCTGACGTCTTACGGGTGTAGTAACCTAACAGCTGTAAAGGCTGGTCTAAAAATAACCCATCTGTTTCATACTTGTTTGGTCAAGTAGGAGGAGTACCTTTTACTTTTTTTTTTCCCCCAGTGCCTGGGCATGTTTTCTCAACTTGACCCGCTTTTTTCATTCTCACTGCTTGCCAATTTTCCTGACAACTGAAGCAGAATGCCGACAGAGAAAGAAAGAAAGGGAGGTTTGAGGCTGACGCAAAAGCATGACAGTCCATCTCTGGCCTTTGTAATGACTGCCCCCCCCACCCACCCACAGCCTCTCCTTTGTCCCTCCTCCCCTTGGCCTTACCAGAACTGGGTTTATAATCTGTGATAAAGTACCCATGGTCTGGGAAGAATCAGTCCTGGATGTTTATTGCATTAGGTCAGCATGTACTAATGGAGAAACTCCTCCAGACCATGTCATCGCCACAGGGCAACAGGGTAGCGGATACAAAATGGTATAACTTCTCCCTTCTCTCCCTCTCCTCTTTCTCAGTTTCAGTTGCTTTCTCTTTGTCCCTCTTTTCCTTTTTTTCATGTTGACAAAAGCACAAACCCATACTGGAAAGGTCATACTCGATTAAAAAGCTTATTTTCGTCTTTGGCATATGCAATTTATTTGACTCTATGTAATTTGAAAATAAATAAGCAATTATGTATTTTGTCTCCGGCTCACATATGCTGCTCTGTCGGATTCCATTTATTTGGCAGCAATGGAAAATTAGCTGGAAAGAAAAGGTTGAAAGCTGTTTTTAGCTTATGATGCTGTGTTTTTATGATGTGGGGATGAACATGCATATGTGTATGTTTTTGGTGGAATAAATGTACCCACAAATTGTGCTTGGGCAAACGTGTAAGAACCTTTGCTTCCACACATTAAAAAAAAAGTATGGTGTTTTTTAAGATCTGATCATGTGATTTGCTCACGTTTTACGTGCAAAACATCTGATGTTACTTTGTAGTGAATGTGTTCATGTCATCTTTTTCAGCTTTTATTTTTGTGCAGTCCAAAATATCCACTGTACCACCAAACTACACAACATTAAGATCTATTTTTGCTCTTCTCTCCAGCTAAAAAGAAAAAAGTAAAATACAAATTTTTTGCTATAATTACATAGAATTGTACACTCCACCATTAACAGTGTCACACAGTGAGGAGACATACAGATGGTATGATGTGCAATTAAGCTCTAAAACATGTTTGCTCTTAAAGCTGGTTCTGAGTTATACTTGAGTACTCCGATGATGACTTTACTCTGACTTATGCTGTTCAGGTGTCTTAGAAAGTATCAGCTGCCAGCTCACCTGAGGCCCACAATTAGTGTCGAGCAGCTGCTGAGCTTTCTGCACCATAGCAATTCACACTCTGTGAGCACAGACTGTCAGCCTTGCAAGATCAACCACACAGAGCGATAAGCTCTGTCTTCTTTCCTCCCCAGTTCAAGCCTTTTCACGCTTTGTCCTGGATTTATGAATGCACCCAGAGAGGCAATCCACCTTCTGCTTTTATGCTGTATGCTAAGTGGCAACCTTGCATCCTGGAGGAAGCCGCACATTAAAGGGGCTCTCATTCATTTTAATCAGTGATGAGAAAGTGCTGCGGATTCAACTGCTTGTTGAACCCCTGTTGAAAACAGGCAGGCCCTGGCCCATAGGTAACCATGGCAAGTGCCACATCAATGGCCTTGGCGGCACAGTTAATGAGAGACACTGGCTGTGTGTGATGTGAATCATAGAGGGACATAGCTTTACCAAGCTGTGCTGAATGCACTGTTTTCACGATGATTAGGAGTCAGACAAAGCCAGGACAGATGGTTTCTCTTGAGGCATTCCCTGTTAGGAGTAACTGTCAGGAGCGAAACTAGTTACCTGAAATTATCTGTTCTGCTATAACAACACCAAAATCATCATTACGATAAGATGTGCAGAGCAGCAGATAGGAAAGGTAGATAAATGTTCGTCTTGCTGAATTCAGCCTCCTCAGCTTTTCTCATGTTTGGCACTTTTCTGAGAAATGTGGATTCGTGAGCAGAGCAGAGCAGACTGAGCTAATACATGCTCAGTCCATTTCCTTCACCCAGCCGTCTCCAGGGTCACTTCTGCTCTGGATTAAATCAAATAAATGGCTATCTGTATTTTCAGCCAGTTCCATCCTATATAAAGCTTGTATAATATGCTAAAGGTGATAAATTGTTGCATAACAGTTGAGGCAATAAAGCCTTCAATAGCTGTGATACCTCCACCCAAAGTCAAACAATATATATATATATATGCAATTTAATAATGGGTGAATGCATAAAATTATTTCACAGCAAAACTATGCATTCAGACTGTATTCTAAAAAAGGGAAAAGGTCTGCTTTTTTCTCCACGTGTCCATGGGAATAATGATCTTTTCAGTTTGGACTGTAGGTCCACAGGCTATCAACACATACAGGGAAATGCAGACGTACTGGTGAAAATTGAAAAGATAATTTAAAATATATATCTTTACAAATGGCCTAAATTTTCAAACACCACAAAATGTGACATACAAGTACCAGAAGCTGTTATTGTCACATAGAAACAGGTTGTTGCCTCGAGCACTACACAGTGAATAATACAATGAGAGCCCGCTGGTGTAAACCCGTTCAGTACCATCAGAGTATTGTAATAGAAAAAAACACATGGTTGTGCTTTGCTCTGGCTCAAATCGAGGTATCTTAGAAACTAATGTTCTGTAAGGGATTCTTTCTTCTGCTAAAATCTTTTTCTTCTTTGAGCTGAACAATAACTCATCAATCACAGTATTGCAAAGGGCAACGTAACAATAACAATTATTCAATATTTTTTGTAATAAAGGTAAAATCTGTCACAACCCGTCCTCGTTGGCAATACCCATTAGGTCTGTTCAAAAGAACCAATGCACTCAAAGTGTCACCTTTTTATCATAAAATAAATAAGCTGCCCATGCACAGTAACAGCACACTTTGTTTCCTTGTGTGTCTTTCATTGGTTTTTCATATGTGGCAGCCTGCTGCTTATTTAAATCAGCCATTGCAAAAACAGCTCAGCAATTCAAAACCAGTTTTAATTACCTGTTGTCACAGGAGGATTAACATTTTTTTTTCTTATTTCCTTTTTGTCCAAATTTTCTGAAACATACCAATATAATGTATACAAGCACACACTCACACAAACAGTCACAGCCTTGATACAAGTGTTGGTACACCTGACACACTGTCACACATTAACATACACCAACATAAAAACTTGTACTGCCACGGTATTAACCCTCATATTATCCTCAAATATAATAACACATTTGCTCCTTGGGGTCAATTTGACCCCAAGGATATCTGCTTGCAGAAAATGATTTTTGTATCATGGAACTTTGTTCATTCTTTGAATACATAAGGAGTACCTTGATAATGACACTTATTAGCAAATTTCATGTAGCGCCACCAACAGGCCAAACTTTCAAAGTAGAAAGAATGTATCTTAAACTTTTCATCCGAATCTTTTCAAATTTCGTGACCACCAGAAAAGGATGAACCCTATTGGTTTTGGTGACCCCATGACCTTTCATTTACTTATTTTTATTTATTTATTTTTATTTTATTTACTTTTTTAGGTACATATTTGTGGTCAGTCACCATAAAGTCTCACTCACCCCTCCTCTGTCGACTGACAGTGGCAGAGTTTTATTTGTATATTTTTATTTATTTTTTTTTGTTTTTCTGCCTTTTGTTTGTGTGGGGAATGGGGGGCTGGGGTGGGTGCTGAAACTTTGTTCTGAGTCAAATTTGCCCAACTCAAACAAATACATTTTCAAACTTTTAGCAGGATTTTGTAAAGTCAGAATATGAAACAATTTTTATTTATAATGTGTGGATCTAATCCCAGCCAAATTCCTGGTCAGGGCAGGGTAGACCATGGACAGGTTGCCAGTCTGTCACATGGCCAACACATAGAGATATACAGAGACGAACAAGCACTCACTCACAATCAGACCTACAGACAATTTAGAGTCACCGGTTTACCTACACATGCATGTCTTTGGACTGTGTACCGGAGTACCTGGAGGAAACCCACACAGGCACAGGGAGAACATGCAAACTCCACAGAGAAAGGCCATGGGCCCAGGAATCGAACCCACAAAAATGAGGCAACAGTCTAACTGCTATGCCGTTATGCCACCGTACTTCCTTGCAGACATATTTTTTTGGATTGAGCACAGGTCATACTCGTCTTTGAATCCTTTTGGGTGGGACAAACCTAGCACCTGCCACATTACCTGCCTGTGGTTTGTACCATTTGAAATGTTGGGGTTCCTTACCAGGGAGTAAGATGTCCTTTAACCATGTCAAGTACGACCCCCGTGGCCTGATTTTTTTTTTTTCAGGTGTTTCCTCAAGGGATTTTCCTCACAGTCCGGCTAAATTGCAGACATAGCTGGACTGTGCATCACGTGCTGCCCAAATTTTGATGCAGGTTTGCTCAGCATATATTGTCAGAATGGACACAGCCCATGAAACACAACAAAGCATTCATCAAAAGTCACCATGCAAATAATCAAAGTTCTCATTGGAATTATGCTTTCCCTCCCCCCTTGTCATGTATCAACTCAAAAGCATCAATCCTGCACTTGCAAGTGTAGGGATGTGAGTTTACACACACAGACAGACATGTTTTACACAGCTTGAACAGCTTGGGGTCAAATTGACCCCAGAGGAACACCGATGCATACAAAATGTGTACAGCAAAATGAAAAAGTATCACCATGATAATTTTTTTGCATAATTAGATGTCCCCCTCAAATTAGGAAAAGTCATGAAATATGAAGCCAAAAAACTATAATCGACTCCAATTTTTTGAATGATAACCATTAAATGGGGTCATATTGACCCCAAGGACGATAGCAGGGTTAACTGAAATCCAGCTGTAACGCCGCTTTGCGTGCCTGTGCCGTATAATCATACAGCAGGTGTTGCTGTATGAATTGATGTTCACATAAATAAAGGTGTGGAAATGCCTTCAAAGCAGAGCAGGGTAAGGGTTATGTACTCTATCTGCCAGTAAGAAATCCTTCCTGGAAGCAGTGCAGGTACCTACCTCGGCACTTCGCTTCTTCTCTTGTGAAAATGCTTTTTCTTTCGAGGGAGTGAAGGTGCATATCTGCTCAGAGAGAGAGAGAGAGAGAGAGAGAGAGAGAGGGAGAAAAAAATGTTGCTACTGTACCAAAACAAACAGGATAAATTTCACCAGCAGAGGCAGTGGTGCAGAGACAAGCCTGACAACAGCCGCAGGGCCCAGCAACTACTGCACTCTGCCTAATCAAGCAGCCCTTTGAAAACATTGTCACTTTTATCCCAGCGAAAAGACAAGGGTGAAAACTGGCTTTCAGGTGGCAGAGCGAGGGGGGGGAGAAAAAAAAAAGAAGATTGCTTTCTCTTTTTTTAATTTTATTTTTCAAGTCGCCGTTCTTCAGGTGTGCAAAAGAATATGGAAAAGGGACAAAATAAAGCCGAGCAGAAAACGTAGAAAACACGGACAGAGGCTGTCTTGTCGATAATGGATGTGATTCACTGAAGAAACATCAAGCAGCCACTAAGTGATAACCAAGGTGAATGTTGGTTGCTTTTATTTTGATTCCTTTTTTTTATGTTTTCTCTTGAATATGCTCATTTGGACATGGATGGCAGGTAGTTAATAATGTCTCTTTCTGACCTTGGCAAGAAAAAAAAAATACACGTCAGAGTAGCTCAGTTAAAATGGACTTAACACCTCTATACCAGCTACATAAAACCTAAGTGAAAACAAATCAGCAGCAAGCCAACTTCGGTGGCCATATGTGCTCTTAAATCTGAAATGTTTTCATGTTTGCCAAACAATAGCGTGTAGTTATTATCTCCCAGATCAAAGCAGAACTATTTATGATCAGAGTCAGACATTTCTGGCTTTGAAGTATTCTCTCTGCAAACATGAGAAAATGATGAACCTCTCAAACCGAAGAACAGAAAATTTCATATCCAGCCTCAGAAAAATATTTTAACCATTACCTTCCAGATCTTGAGCATCTCACCTCATTGGGGTGTCATCATTACTTTATTAATAGAGTCTTACCACCACTTGAGGAGTAAGTCTTTCTAATCAAGGCTAAATTCATGGACAATGTTTTGTAAATCTTATTGACAGTCCCTGTTTTGTCTAACCCTGCTGTCTGTGACTTTGTGTTGTGTTTGTGCACTTGGTAGATTCTACAATAGAATTGTCTTTTTGGGATAAATAATCTGTCAATCAATGTGTTAAAACTGCACCCACCTATCAAAGCGCAACACTTTTTAAATGGCATGTACTTCACATGCCGTTTAAAAAGACTACAAACATACAAGTTCCTGTTTAAGGTGACTCATACACTGTACACTGTAACTATTACTGCTTTGTGCTATTTCAATTATGTGAGTGCAACTGTTAGACCTTCACTTAAGCAAAATATTTATTCAATCAGTTCTCTTTTTTTTTCTTCCTAATTTTTGTCAGCCATGGCAATGAAGCAGCGGGAGTAAATGACCTTCTATTCTTATTATAATTTTTTTTTCTTTCTATCCATTTAAGGGTCTTGTAATTATTAATCTTAACTGCCACTGAATTTCAGTGGCTCTTTCAATCCAAAATAACACAAGGCCTTAGGTTAAGCATTTATTATAAATAATTAAAACCAATTCTATAAAAAGTCTTTTCCTTGATTACAGAAAAAAACAGAGATTTTAAGTTAGCACTTCCAGTCTGATAAGGGTTTAGAACACTTTGCTGTCAAACTGTGTTGGATTTTGAACAATATATGCTTTCTGGCCAAGTAAATCTGTTTTACATTAACCCTGAGTGTATTTGTCATGGGGTATTTCCCCATTTGCCTTGTTTTTGCTATCAAACATAAAATATCAGCCCAACAAACAACATTTGACATTTCTGCTGGTCTGTGCCAATGTTTCCTAACAATATGGAAAATATTGAGAGCACAGTCCCTCAAACCACATGTTCTTTCAATTCAAAAGCATGCAGTGAAAGTTTTGAATCAAGATGTCATTCCTCTCACTGTAACATTAGTAACCCAAGATGTGCATCATAACATAAACCAACCATAGAGGGGAATAACACTCGGCACGAAACACAACCTAATCAAATCTAAACTGTGTCCATTGCCAAAATTAAATGTGATTGAATTTATCATTGAAGATTTGCTCTAAGGTTAGAATTACTGCTGTTACTCTTTTCTTTCCCAAACAAATTGTGGTTTTAATTCCGAGTGCACTCTATGCAGAGTCAAGTGATCAAAATGCCATGGGTGTTATACATTTCCCACTTCCTTTTTGAAAAGTGTCCTTGAAGCAAATGAAAAGAAAATTACTCAGGATAGCTATTAGCAGTCATCAGCACTCAGCCTGTAAGTGACCCTGAGGAAACATTTCTGTAAGAATAACAGGGACTTTAGGGAAAGTCTGACATGTGTTGGTCAGTTTGCCAAAGGCCATGTTTATAGGCCCCAGCCTCTCATCTCTGTGGTATCAATGTCTTCATCAGTACAGGGTGGCTTATTGAACCTTGTCTGCCTCTCCACCCAAATCCTACAATCTCAGCAAGCTTTCATATTGAACAATGTTCAAATTTAGCCTCTCCTCTCTCCAGCGGAGGAAAGTTGACTTTTCTTCTTTTCCCACCAGTGCAAAATTTAAAGTAACAAACTTGCTGTAAAAATAAAAATAAGGTTCGTGTGAGGAGATGAAAGAAAAACTTTGCAACATCTGGCAAGCAGACGCGAGCAGGTTAAGGTAAACAGAATGTCCTTTTATGGTAGTGCTCTTACCCTCCACAGAATCAGAGGTATGATGTGGAACACCTTCAAAGGAGCGAGGGGCCAGCACATCTTGTTTCAATTTATCCGCTCACTGGCAGACATGCTCTTTGGCCATAATATACTCCCACTAAGAGGATACTCGGCATATGCTGCTACAATCATGCATTGATAGTGAGCCATGCTTGGAAATGGGCACATTCTCAGACACAAAAGCTTTTGTTAAAGTATGCATTTCATAGAATGCAGACTCACTCATATACACACACACACACACACACACCCAGACATTCTGATATACACAGACTCGCATAGTTTCACTGTGACCTTCTGTGAAACCGGGCGGGAGTAGATTAATTAGTTCGTGGCCAGCCTTGAAAGCCAGCCTGATGCCAGACCTGCATGTCAGCCTGTACAACATCTGGCAACGGGCAGCTGGTGCCATACATCAGACCAGCTCCTCCATGTTCCACGCCCTGTACACTGAATGTTGGCCTGATCAAACTTAACTTCTAAAACTAACATTTGCTTACGAGAGGGAAAAGGGGAACCACAAAGTCCAGATGCAGAACGAGTTCTTCTACCTGTTTTTCAAAGGTCACCGCCTGAGGTGCAACGATATTTCCTGTTACTTTATTGAAAGAGTATAAAACGGTGTGCACAGGAATGCTTGGTCATGCTCTTTTTTTTTTTTTTCTTTTTTGTGACCGTGTAACTAATTCCAACTTTAGGCTTCCAGCCCTTATGCCCCCAACTGCTCCACGCGTGTCCTCTTTGCCAAAGCCTTTGATGTGACTAGCTGAAATGTCACAAACCTACAAGCGCTTCAACCGCTTAGAAAGCTCTAATGAACAGGATAAAAACACAATCCCTAAATCAATGAACAGGTAGCAGCAACCCTGTAGCTGTCAAACTTGTATCAGAGCGGGTCTTGCTGCCGTGCTGAGGCAGCAGAAGAAAAACACGCTTTCCCTGTGATAATAGGTAGCAGGCTTTAGGCTGTTAAACTGGGTCACTTAGTGGTGCATATATCTGTGGAGGTTTCTAAATTTTCCCTCACCTCTCCCTCCTCTCCTCTCTTTTACCTCACAGATCCTTTTTTCTATCAAATGCTTACCCCTCCAACAAGAGCACTACCTTCTGAAGCGGTCCTCTGTAGTCCTCCCCCTCGCCCTCTCACCTCTGATAAAGGGTAACCACATTCCTCTCCAGTGATACTACCACGTATTATTGCTACTGGTTGTAGAACACATTACATTGTTGGACTGCTATGTTTTCCTGCTCATAAAGCAGCTTGGCAGCTCTATTTTGAATAGAGCCGCCTATCTGGCTGCTCGTGTGTGGTATTTCATTATCATGTTTCATTGAGTTCCGGTTCTCTCCGTCTCCTTCTCCTCCTGTAATGAGAGAAAGAGATTGTTACCTCTGCTGCCTTTCATTCTGTGCACGGTGCCATACTCAGCTTTGGAGTATAATTGAATGGTTTTGTGACATTAGGGATTTTTGTTTATTCCTCTGTCGCTCTGGATTAGCGGTTCTTTTATATCTGCTTTGTGGAAAAGCTCATAAAGTACACACTTAATAGACACACACACACACACACACACACCTCAACAGCCACAGAAACCAACGTGCAGAGAAGATAGCAAGGTGGTAAAAATCTAACAACAAAGTGTCGGAGCTGTAAATGTGTAAACTGTGGTCTTTCTGTTTTTAAAATGAAATACCGTTGATAATGAGTCAACTTCCTGTATACATGATAAGCAAAATGTCCACCTTTTTTGTCTTCATTTGTGTATCTTGTTTAATTGTCCTTGTGCACGCAATGCTGTCAGGCTCCTTAGCATCATGGTAGCCTTCACTTAGGTAGTAAAGCAGTTTCAGAGGAGATAGCTGAGGAGGATTTTTCTCATGCACTGTATTCCTAAAGCAGCGGAGGTAGGCTCAGACGTTTATAATGTAGGGAAAGCCTGCAGGGCTAGCTATCTGCTGTTCAGTGGGTAAAAGGAGAATTTACTATTATTAACCTTGCTGTAAATCCCGTCCTTCTACCAATCCACCAGTAATCCTAATAATCTAAGCTTGCACTCCCATCTGTAATAAGGGCCAGATGCTGATGGACCAGATAAACAACAAACCTGTGCTTTTATCCAAGAAAAATAAAGCAGAGAGGCCCACTGGAATTCACATGCTGTGATGAAAGAATGTGAAAACAGTGGTACACATAGAAAATCTCATCAACCAGAGACAATGGACCTTGTGCAAAAACCTCCCTTTCCTACAGATTTGTTTTTAAGTGGTACGTGCAGTGATTTAAGAGAGTCTGGCTTTCAGCGATCTTCTCAGACTTTGTGGAATTAAGTTTACAAGTCATACTCTTGTAGTCTGACTTTCTCTGAAAACACTTGTTTGATTTTACAACCACGATGCTTTCTTCTGAATTAATTTTAATCATAACTGAAATCAGCTAGACTGAAGTTAAATTCTGTCTATCATATCATCATTTTCTTCATCTGGGCTCGCTAATTTACTGAGAGAGTCAACGGTGCTTTTCTTTAATTTAATAAATTTATTGGCATATTCTTGCATAACAACCAGTTCAGCAGGCTGTGAAACTCTCTCTCTCTCTCTGGCTGCTGCCTCGGGCTCTCAAAAGTTTAGCACTAATACTGGCATGTTCCTTTGACCACTTGACCATCATTCTCCAGTCATGGAATGGATGAGACTTCTTTTAGCATCTTGCTTTCATTTCACATAACTCTCTCCGCTTATTTCTGACAGCAGTGCTTGAATATCTCTGCTATGAAGTTCTGATTCTTTTCTTTTTACTTTTGAAAAACTTGCCCACAAATGGGAGTTATATACATGAGAGTTTGTGGGCTTCCATTATGCTTATGAGCCAATCTCACAAATGTGCACTTACTTGAGAACAGGCTGCATTTATAATGTTGCGACAAACAAATTTGCTAACATGAAAGCGTTTGCTGATCTGACTTGGAATAGAAGAAAGTAAATTGCTCTTTAGGATAAAACTGCAAAAATAGTTTGGCATAAGGCCAATTAAGAAGCTACCTGAACAAAGCAACAACATGTAGGAACGTGGCTAAGATAACGCTTGTATAGAGAGACAAATGCAGTTCATAGGAACTGACTGATAATCTCTGGGGTTGGGATTTATTTACTTATTTTGCAGCGGGGGGGGGTGCCTTGATAGTTTCCACCATTCCCCAGAAGCAGACCAGTGGTGCCAGAGGTCTGAAGAGGAAAGATCATGAGCAGAAGATTACAACAAATATACTGTAAAGGACTTATCCGTTCATATATCCCACCCAGAGGTGGTGAACCTTCATGCCAGGCACTATTTGATACAGATCTCACAGCAGATTATGAAGAGAAGCAGTCCTTTGATTAAAAACATGAAATGAGTATTTTATTTATGATTGAGGCAACAATATAATAGAATGAAAAGTGAAATCTAAGGTTGGGTGGGTTTTTTTGTTCCGTTTGTTTGTTTTTTAAGGCAGCCGACAACCAGGTAACTTTTCAATTCACCAGGCCAATTAGAAATCTCAGAGCGATCAATTATAGCGCGTCTCAATGGATGTTTTAGAATCTTTTCTTTTGTCAATTGTGACAGTGATTCATTCTCGGATGATAGTGTGAGTCTGTCTGACCCAGTTGTAGGAATGCCTTGTTTCGCTTTTTCCTTTCAGCTGGAGATATGTTGGCCTTGGCTAATACCCCCACACAATACATTGCTTTTAAGGCTTTTCCATGGCACTTGCTTGGATACTGCTCAATGCTGTATTGTTATCTCTTTGACATACCAACAATACATTTTATAATTTTCTTTTATCCTTTAGTGATTCAAGGTCCAACTGAGCTTAAAAAGAAATCTGAATGTTTCGAAGCAGGAGGAAGTGCTGGACAATATGAGGCGATTAGCATAACAAATATGTGTGCTTTTCTTCAAAATGAGCTTAGACAACTTTGATGGTAGTGATGCAGAGGGCAATAATGATAGTTGTGATAGCACTGTTTCCAATGAAGATTAAATGCACACACTGTCATAGTTACCATTTTTGTACCTGTGGCAAATATATCTGAATCTTAAGCAGCTATCCTGAGGTGCCATTGTTTTTAAGCTGCTCCCACGTCTTTGTTTACCACCTCCCAGAATATCAGGGCTCTTCCTTTGCAGACGGAACAACAAGAAAACCAATATCAAAGAGGAATCGATCATAGTAATGGTTTTTCCCCGTGGAGAGTGAAGCCAGGCCAGGTGACATATCCACCCCCCTCATACGCAGCACAGCACTCCATCAGCGCTGTCATCCTGAACTGCAGAGTCCTCTCTCTGTCCAATCTAGTGGTCCTTTACTTTATCTCTCCAAGCAATTGCTCCGGCCCCTGATGCCATCACCGCTCAGCCAATTTTAATTCTCGAGCTATGCTTTAGCTAACCAGAGCTCTCTGCCCTTTTGTCTTCCCATGAGGTCAAATTAATAGCTACTACCTTTACATCGGACATCAGAGAGATCGCTGCGGCAAAGAGGGACAATGATGTACTTCCCGCTTCTTTGCTTTGATAGACTCGGTGCAAACTAACCAGAACACTTGACTTTGTGTTAGTTGGAGTGTCAAAAATGGGGGGAAAAAAAGATCATTTATTTCTTTTCTTATTTTTATTTATTTGAAGACCTCGAGTAATTGAATGTTCAAACATACCCTGCTCAGTCTGGCTCATATTTCATCAGGGAAGAAAATGAGAAATAGGCTTAGATTTTTGTAATACTTCATGTCATTAGGTGCTAATATTTGGAAGGCAAGTAACTTAGGTCTTCTCTGAGAATAACCAAAAGGAAAGTAACATTTTTATCCACTTGACACTTTATTTCAAACCCTTGCTGTCCACATCTTGTGTAATGTGCAAACTCTGATTCACAAGTGGTCCTTTTTCTCAAGACTCAAAATCAGAAAAAAAAAAGTAAATGAAACTCTGACTTTACATGACAAAACAATGTCTGCTTTGTTGAGAGGATGACAGGAAGGATGACTAGTTCAGAAGGTATCCCAAAAGCTAACACTGCTCCTAATGTCTCACCCCTCTTTTCATGTAGAATAATGGTGGACCCCATTAGGTAGGGATGTGTAGTAGCGTGAGTCAGGCACACTAACAGCCTCTTTTGCTTTCTCTTTGTCAGTCTGCGCCTCACACTACTGAATACAGGACAGGGCAGTCTGCCAACATCAACTCCTGATTTTCTTTGCCCGGTGCACGTATGTGTGTGTCTGTAATTGTGTGTATGTGCTCGTTTCATGCCCATTTCTTATTTATTGATTTCTTTGTCTCATTATTTGTCTATTTGTCTTCAACCCATTACAGCATTATTGCCATAATTGCCCTTTGGAATAAATCATGCAGAAGGCTGTTAAGCAGTCAACCCACACACTGTACAATGAGGCATATCTCCAATACATATTGACTAAATTATGATGGTTTATTAACACAACAAAGATAATTGTTATCTGTAATTGACCAAGTACATGTATATTAAACCGGTTCAAATGGTCTTGCAAAGACCAGAGGCATGCAAAAATGATTTCTGTAAGTAGAAGTTGCAGAGACTTTTCATTGGGAAAACAAATAAGCTCATTTGTAGTTGATGACTTCTTTTGAAAATTACAAATTGCTGGCGTTAAGATACATTCATGTATTTCTTCCACACGGAGACACAATATACTTTCACAAACCTTTCCCTCACAGCAGACAAGTGAATGCTGCTGCTGCTCATGATGTTTTCCCATTGAAATGATTTTGCATTTATTTTTAATAAAATGTAATCAAACACCATATAGTAGAAACAATTAGAATGAATGTCATTAGCCACTTGTATACAGCTGTTATGTAAAATTTTGCATTGCAAATTCTATTATGCACCATTACATATACATCTTTGTCATTTGCCAAACATCATTACTGCACATTTGTCAGGCTTTCTTTCTCTGAACAAAACTCTAATGACCAAAAATGACTTTATTCCTGTTTCACTTAATGTCAGCTGGAGAAAGTTTTTCTATAATTAATCTGCAGGGCGTCAGAAGCTGCGCAGGGGGATCAAACATGGTCAACATTAATATTCTCTTTCACCGACACATGCAGTCTTCATCATATCACTTAATTGTCTGTCTCTTCTATCAGAGGAGTGGTCAGCAGTGCCTGTGTGGAATTCCTCTAGTGGTACAAAGACATGCAAGCTAGATTAATTTGCAACTCTAAATTGCCATGAATGGTTTGTCAAACAGGACCCCTGCCCAGGCCATAACGTAACTTTCACCTAATTTCAGCTAAGACCCTGAAAGCAGCACCGCTACCCATATTAAGAAATCACTGATGCATTTGGAGACAGTAAAAGAAAGAGCTGGCCATGTGCAGGTAATATCTTCTGATGCACCAAATCACTTTCTCCTGTCATGTTCCTCTCTTACTTTTTTCTCCACTTCTGTTATAATTAAAGCCACCATTACAACATTAACCTCCACCAGTCACTGTGACAGTAAGGACAGGTCTAACAGAAGTCCCACACAGTTAGTGAATGACAGTCTCTTTAAAAACTGTCTTCAAGAAAACATTGCTGTGTTGCTGTTTATGCATTATTAATGTAACAGGCTAACCCCCCCTTCCCTTGTTTCTCTTCTTTTTTGGGCATAATTAAAATCTCAGGAGCCCTCTGACTTTGCTAGAGATTCATCTCCCATGGCACATCTCCATCTAAAGCCTGTATCATCATTCATCACTCTCTGCATTAGCCCCCAGCTGTGCAACTGTCTGCCTGACCCAGGCCTAGTGCTCCATACAGGGGCACACTCAGGAAAGGAGAGGGAGGAATGAGAAATTGACAGAAAAAAATAAAAAAATGTGGGGATAGGGGCTCTGGGATTGGATGGAGAGGTATTAGAGGAGCAGCTATAAATCTTAATATTTCACTTCAGTTTTATTTTGCAGAGCTGATTTGAGCCTCATTTTCTCACAAATTGCCTTTTCCACTGAGATCTGATTTGATACTAATAGCTTCAACAGCGGTTACATTTAGGGAGGGTAAGAGGCGATTTTATTGGTGCGGACAGTTAGCAGTCACTGCGGCACCAAATACGATTGTAAATGTGGCTCTCTTTCATGTAATGTGACTCTTGAGGGTGGTTAGGTGTAGAGCGTTTGATACACCACGGCTGTCTATCCTCCCTTCCCCTCACTTCGTATGGCCAATAATAATGAGATGAGTAATATTTTAAATGCATAAACAGACACAAAATACAGCTAATTTCACGGGCCTGGCAAACTTTATTTGTAGGACTACTTGTTAACAGATAGCCATGAAAAGACTTAAATATTTCAAGAGCATGCCATCATTCTCATAAACTTTGTTGCTATCTTAATTTATCTTTCAGAGTAATTATATCCTCACAAAAAGGAAAGGTTTGTGATAGAATAGTGAAAATGCACAGTGACAGTAGAGTTCTCAAGTGTGAACCGCAACCACACATCACACCTAACATGAGCAATATGGCAGCAGGCAATCTCAGAGACTCATGGGTTTATAACTCTTCCAGCCCTTGGATTGGAAACTCGCCCGCCAACTAAATAGCCAAGTATTTGGCTGCCTCGTAGCCCAGGCGATTTAACGGGCCCTGGGCTCCTGCTTGCAAGATATGGTTGATCCAATTTAGGCCATGCTCAATCAACCTGATTCTACAGGGGACACGGAGGCTGGGTACTGCAGTGTATGCAAGAATGGATTGCTCAACAAAACAGCTTTTAAAGGTCATGTTTTCATTGCCGCCGTGCCTACAGGATCCTTATGGAGGGCACCGTTTGCAAACCCAGTGTGTAAATTCATCACAAACCTCCAACTCAACAGTAATTTAGTCTGGGAACCTGGGGTGCTTCACTTTTGACTCAGAATGGGCGTATAAATTGCAGCATAGCGTCTCTAAGGTCCTGTTTGTGGAAGCTGCTCTCCCAAGAAGTTGGGTAATCTCTTGAAGATCCAATGACATTACAAGGATTAAGTGTTTAAGATTAAATAGGTATGTTATGACCCTGGCCTAGGGGGCACCAGGGACACCATATGATCTATCCCCTCATTCTCCCAGTTCCAAAAGAAGCCAGCCAAAACAGGATTTTAGATTTACACAGTAGCATCCCTTTATTTTTGACTCGGAGAGAAAGTAGCACCCAAAACACCAAACAGAACACTCTTAGAGCCCTACGCTTACCTGCTGAAAGAAATAAAAGACAAATGATTAACCTGAACTCCTAACATAAACAGGAGAAAAATGAATACTAAAGGAACAAGGGCCTCTCACTCTACCGTCTACTGGTTGTGCTGTGATTATTTACAAGTGCTATAATTGTGGTGGGTTGACTTAACAGATACTTAGCTTCTTTACAAAGGTTTTGCACAACAACCCAACCCATCATTCTATCAAACCGACACTCCTAACAACAACATTCATAAACACACACACACACACACACGGCCGCTGGCTTTGGGACTGGAAGAGTGAAGAGAGAGAGTGCCGATCCCGACCTGGCTATAAAGCCTGTCTCAAACCTCAGGAACCAATCCTTGCGCAGCAATTCGGGACCTCACCCGCTAGTCGTTACTTTCATTCACAGAAAAAAAAAAACAGGGAGAGGGGGGGAGGGAGAGAAAAACTCACTCACACCCACAGGAGGAAAGTAAGAAGAGCAGCAAAATGCACAAACACAACCATAACAAGTTGCAATGTTCAAACTCTTGTTTTACTGTTTACTCTGGCTCTCTTTTTGTTGTAGACACAGTAATTACTTGCTAACACTGTTACTTGTCACAGGCGTATGCACGTATGCATATCAACAAGGTTTCCTGCTCCTTTTCAATATCTTCAACTTTCTCATGGGGTGCGCAGTGTCATGCTTTTGCTTCTGCCATACAAGGAGCCAATTATATTATCAGCATGGGACCTCCACTTGACATCGCATGTCCTGATGCTATAATGGAATAAAGGGGGTTTCACGCATACACTCCCACTGTGTCCTTGACGTTTGGAAATGTCTACTTTGCAATTTCTGTAATTTGGGTGAGGGAGTGTATTTTCAAAGATACCATGGTGTTCAGCGTTTCCCACAGGGGATAGGCAACCCCGGTTTCCATTTCAAGGGGTGACTCTTGTGTTCTAGTTAAACTTCCAATAGGAAATATTTTCTCTGAAATTATTGTTGAATAAAAATAGTACCTGTTATGTGAGTGCACTATTAAAATACCGTTGGAGTTGTTGGAGAGTTTTGCTCATCATATTGCTAACAATATTAGTGTCATCAACAACTAAATGGCTTAAAACGGGTTGTTTTTATGTTTACAGATGAAGAAATTTTAGAAACATTCATCAACATTCTTATTATTCTATTTTATTTTTGATTTTGTTTTGAACCCGATGTCTCTTGGTTTTTTTATTTAGAAATCAAGCATTTTAAAAACAACACCTTAGGTTCCAGGGGGCACTAATGGGTATTATTTGACATTTTATTTGACTAAACAATTGTTTGAGTAATCAAACAAGTTGACAATTACAGAAATTCATTTATTCATCGAGTTGAATTTCAGCCTCCTGTATGTTGCCATGAGGAGAATTTTACTAACTTTCGGAGGGCATCAAGCCTAACATGCAATCTTTTTATACCAGTCAAGAATGTTTGTTGTAAATGCTTAACATGCTGCAATAAAATTTGCAAAAGAGTGCTTGATGCTGGGGTCTGAAACAGGCTTGTTATAATGAGATCTCCCACCAACAAACAGATGTGGTGAACCAGCATTCTGTGAAGTTGACATCTGTAGATAATTGGGTGGTGTAGCTGTTGTGGAAAACACATTGTGGGCCCCTGTTCCTCAGTGAGAAGTCATTATCAATGTTTATGTTAATAGCTTTGCCATACAAGGTTACATATGTTCCCAGACTGAAGGGGGGCTCAGCACTATGTCCGTTATGCTACTTGGATTTTCTGAAGTTTTGAATATCTGAAAAATCTGCTGTGAAGTTCCCAACTCTTCTCTCTCACTTGATGATTTGACCCCTGTACTTCTCAGTAATGGTCGTGTCAGTCTTGCCTGGTAATTTTTTTTTCTCGGTTTAATTTAAAAGAAACTAATTTCTCAAATTGTATAGACCAATGCCAACAGTGCGTTTGTAGAAAAGGCATAATGATGCAGTTCTGTCTGACTCGTATCTTTTTGTCATGCCTCCGCACTGTGACCAGAGGCATTATGTTTATCTGTTGGGTGTTTGTCCATCCATCCTTCACCATTTCTTCAAACACAGTGTCTCAACTATTTAAAGGAATTTCTTCAAATTTTTTACAAATGTTCACTTGTATTTAAAGATGAATTTTCTCTGGTCAAATGTCAACGTGACCTCATTCAATGGATTCTTGGCAAGAACTCAAGAATGTGAATATTGTAATATGTGACCAGAGTTCCACACCAGTTATTCTAGTTAGCTTGTAAAAAAGACACATTTTTAAAGAATGTTATCTGACATTATAAATAAGAACTTCATAAAACACTTGATTTTGAATGTTTCTTCAGTGGAAAACCACTTGATGAAACATGGGTGACTTGTTATAAAGTGCTCCTTTTGTGTTGAATAACCATAAATGCTCTGCTCCTATTTAATATTCTCTGAAAAGTGTTCAATAATTTGAAACGTTTTCAGAATGAAGATGGCTTCTGTCCCTCTGTTTGTTTCTGGAAAGGTTTTCACTGTATTGAAATTCAATAACATTTGTTATTCACATTCAGTCTCATGGCAAACGCAGTGATTCAATGGAAAGTGATTTGAATTTGCTGTCGACAGGTGCCTGATATGCCACCAGCATCTCAAAAACCTTTGTGACCATAAGAGTTCCTGTTATCATCTATATGGAAATAAAAAACAAGCATTGAGGCCACAATAGGGATATCGCAATTAAGATAAAATAAGATGAAATAATCCTTTATTAGTGCCTCAGATGGGGAAATTTGTTATTCGGCTCAAGTATCAATAAAATACGATGATTCTTAATAACAAAATTCAATAGTACAAAAGCAGTAGTTTATTTTCTGCACTGAGGGTCTGAGAAAAACACAATTTTGATTCTGTGTGTGTCCTGTACATATTGTACAATTGACAATAAAGCTGACTTAGACTACCTTGGTTAACATGATGATAGATTAATGGTGTGAAAATATACATTAAAAAGACTGTGTTATATTCTAACATTCTCCACAGTAATGACAATAGCACACTAATGTTGATGTGAGAATGTGTCTATGCATCTTACATGATGAGGTGATGCTATGATGGCCCAAACAGCCTTTGTGAATGTGCTGAAACATCCTGCTACAATAGATAATGGTAACGTTTCAGTTTAGTGACTTCTGCCATTGTGCTTCTAATATGAAGTTGATACTCAAACTCAGTCACATTACATTCTGGGGTCATATTTGGATGCTTACATCGTGCCAGCTCCTGCAATCACATGTTGTTGTTAATGTTTACTCAGCCTGCCTTATCAGTCTTTTCCAGTTTGATGTCAGACTAGGCCCCTTTAAGGGGTTGTCATAGTGCTCTGGTTGATGCTGGAAGAATCAGTAACCTACAATGTCCTATGAAGTACTTGCGGTACAGCCGAGAAACAGGGATTAACTTTTACAAGTTATTTTCTATCTTAAAAAAAAAAAAAGAACAACGCCACAACATCATATGTGTGCATGATTGAACAAATCAGGCCTGGAACTAGGCTATATCAATTTATCATAAATAAAGGAGTTAAATGGATTAATCCATCTTTTGCCACTATGTCAGGATTATACTGTCATGTACAAAAATCTTATAAAGATAACCATGACTCCAACTACTACTGTCACCTACACTGCTCCCACCCTCTTGCAAATACTGAACCTTGGGATGTTTGTGACACAGAAATTAGTCAGTAGATAAAATTGGGTTTTTATCTACCATTTAATAAGAATGTCATTTCAAAACGAAGCTGTCACTTATTTTGAATTTAAGCCACTTGTCAAAGCAATGTACCAGCCAAAGTGAAATGAAAATTCAGGAATGAATATATCTACAATTGAAGGCATAATGTTTAATTAAATATGATGTTGTGTTAAAAGAAATTCACCTTTAGCCACATTAAAAAGTGTGCTTTCAAATATATAGATGCAATTTATGGTGATTAAAGGGGTTATCATAGTAACCAAGTTTCCTTCTTTATATATATATATATATATATATATATATATATAACTTATTACTGTGACATTATTATTAGTGATGAGTAGAGTTGATAGCGATTTGGCTTGGTAGGTTCAAACATACTGTACTGCAAGGTAACAAATTGATCATGAATTAATAAGGTCACTTCTAATCTAAATGTCCTATGCTTAAGTCTGAATGCATTAACAGGATCAGACAGTGTGTTCAGAATCAAAAGAAATAATCAAGGCTGCCAAGGCAGAGGAAAACAGACAATTCAGAGGGGTCAGAGGTTAATTAGGGGAAACAGCAGATATATGTGCAGATATGATACAACTGATTAAATTCTTTTGTTATTGCTCACTGAAATAAATCTTTCTGGGGCACACACACTCTCATCTATATATGCCCAGAAAGATATTCAGAATTTTTTACGCAGAGAGTCGTAGTTGTGGATAATAAGTGGAAAATTCTGTTAGAAGAGTCTAACAATATTAAAACATACCACTGAGTTTTTATTAAGAGTCTTGGAATGAATCATTTTTCCACCTGCCATGACACCCATGAAGCTTTAACTGTTTTCTAAAGTGGCAAATTGTTTATCCATCTCAACATAACTGATATTGATTGCAGTAGCTGAAGACTTTTTCTACAGGCAGTAGACGGCTATGGTGTGTAATTATCTCCTACTGTCTTATGCTGATTAGGAAAAAAATGCAGTGTCTCAAAAATTTTAATCTGGGTATTAGACAAGAGGCAAGAATTTGTTTTCAAATGCTTTCATTAGAGCTGAGTGATTGAAATAACTTCTTTGGCTTAGAAGGTTTCTGCAAGGCTTTCGCTTTGCTTTAATAGCTAATGTTGAGGCAACGTTGGCGCTGTAACTGCATAGTGGCTGAAATTGTTCACACTGCAAATGGAGTACAGGCTTTTCTTTTTCGTTTTGGTGTATAAGCAGGCCTGGGTAATTGCAATCATTAGAACATCTGAGAAAATGGGACGTTTTCTGTGAAAGCTTTTAAGCTATTGTTTATAGGCAGAATTTAATGGTCAAATGCAGCTGGACCCACTAATCCTGCACTGGTAGCAGTCGTAATTTTTCAAAATGGAGCCATAATACTGGTGTTGTGTTGTATTGTATTATTACTATTAATAATTTTACAGTTCATTTGCAGCAACTGAATGAGGCAACGCAAAGTGTTTCTCCTAACAAAGACATAAAATACGGAATAAATGGTAAAGGTGGCTGCCATGCAGGAACTTGATTCTGACACATACATAGATTATTGGATATGGGGTGGACATCTTGTTATCCGTAGGCCTTTTGTACATTTCAGCCTGTGATGGGTGGAAAAAAGAAGAAGTAAATGAAAGAATTGATGACTGAATGTGATTTAGCTGTTTTAATTTAAGGGTCCTAGTGTAGTTAATGCTGCTAAACTGTTCCGCTGCCATAACTTACAGGGACACTTGAATAGAGCAGAACCTCAGCTAATGTTATTAGTTACATCTGTTTAATTTTAATGTTTAACACATAGAAAGGCAGATGTGATGAAGGCCTATGTTTGATGACTTTCATGTTTCAAGGAAAGTACTCAGTACCCAGTCCCATTACAAAGTGACACATCAAATATTGTCGGCATGTTTGTGAAATATATAGTTCTATCTGCTTAGTTTCATCAGGAGAGTATTCAAAGGGGCTGCATGGTAAACTGCTGTCTAACTCTTCTGCTAACACTCGAACCACCTAGTTGGTCACACTAGCGTTCATTGTACTTTTGCCTGTACTGGGACGTTGATTCAGTCTAGCATTTTGTTTTCAGGGAAATGTACAACATTTCATTCTATGGAGCAGTCTGGGCCAGTTAGAAGGATTTCTAACAGGACAGTGAGTTTATAGTCCATTTCAAAGACATATATGTACGATCCACTCCTTCCTCATAACTGTCTGTAAAACATGCCGAGGAGAAAAGACTATGAATTTAATGAAGTAACATCACTAGTAAACTATCATTGTATCCCTCAAAATTTAACTTGATGCAAAAAATTTTACTTTTGTGAATGTACTTTGATTTTGCATCCGCTATTCATTTTAGTTCCGTTAAAGTAAATTTGTTTCATCACAGAAATCGGCAGGTGTAAAAGCTGATATGAACAGACGTTGAGTGTTTGACAAACTGCCACTTGAAGGTTTTTACCTATCCTGGGTTTAATTCAGTCATCGGTTCTGCTGTGGCTGTCGTCCTCCAATTACTCCGCTAACCTACCACTGCTGATTAAATGACACAGTCAGTTCACACAAAGCCTTTGATTGTGTGTAACACTAAGTTGGCCAGTACACAATCAGAGACCAACCCCAGTTTACCTGCTCAGGAGTTGAACTACTAACCTGCACGTGACGCTTTGATCCTTGACCCTTTCTCTGGACAGCACCTTGGGGCCCCCCTTGAGCTTGTCAAGGGCCTTTCCACATCTGTGAACTGGACAGCAGTTATTTATCTCTATGCCTTTAGCTATGAGGTGCACTGCGAGGTTGAAAGATGATTGCCCTCCTGAGCGGGGGAATAAACTGGCATGATGGTGTCAGGCACCCAAGCTGGAGCCGAGAAGTGACTCTATCAGAGTCACAAGAGAGAGAGTTGACCTTTAATCAAAGCAACCTTTACATATTGCTGCTGTCACATGAACACAAGGCAACGTGGTGATTTTTATTTAATGACTATCTCTACTGACAATGCGGGACCAGTCAATAGCAATAGTTGACTTATCTACAATAATGCTACCAAAGTCTTTAATTATGTTTACTGGCAAAAACCTTAATTTGTACAGAATATTTCAAACAGAAGTAATGTTGTGTGAATGTTTATGAAATTAAAATGTTGAAAATGAGCATTCAAATCAAACCAAAGCTCTTTTATTGATTCCCAGAAGCTATTGTAATTGTAAAAGTTGTTGTATTATGTATTGAATTACCTTGTCTACCACAAAGATTATGAGATGAAAGCCAAGTGGTTATTCTTTTCATTTTACTAATAAATATCAGTATCAATGCAACCACTCACCCCCCCCCCAAAACTATTGCTTCACAAGGGAAGATTTCAAAAGTAAAGTAACTATAATAAGGACGGGCTGAGGATTAAAAGCAGTAATCTTGTCCTGAATTTAACTAGACACCGGTAGTGCCACTGCGTCTCACTGCAGTTAAGCATCAGTGTGTACTAAATCATGTCCACCCACGCAAGCTACATCAACTCCACCACACCTACCGCCCCCTGACGAATCTGTCAGTGCCGCTGTTGATGACAGCACCTTCACTGTGGTGGAGGCACAAGAAAGGAGTGTGTTAGTGTGCGAATGCAAAGCATGTATTCATATTTATATGTGAGACAGAGAGAGCTGTAAATCTGCGACATGATTAATCCTTGGTGCTATTTTGATTGCACGGATTTAATCTTGTTTCCTAAATACAGGCCATTTTATGAAGAGTAGCGAGGACCTTAAAAGAGCATGTGCTTGCCACTAATGTCTATCATTTCTTTTTTTCAAATTTTTTGCGTGTGTTTTTTTGTTGTTGTTTTTTTTGTTGTTGTAGTTTTTTTTACAAGACTCTGAGGAGCCCATTGTTGTGGTAACACCAGCAGCTGTACACTTTGCAAAGATGAAGGGGGATGAAGTCATTATCTACTGATGTCTCTTTTAAATTTCTTCAGTCCTACTGATGTATACTCAAACCCCACTATCTTCCCCACCCACCTCAACCCTCCACTACCACCTCTCCTCTCTGTTGCCTCGTTATTTGACTTAATGCTGATAAATGAACCCTTTCTTACCCGTAGCATTTCTCATTCTGAGTGGCCCACTTGGATTTACTGGTGCTTGCCTCACAGTATCTTTCTCTTTCTGGCTTTATGGAATCGGTCACAGGGACGGAAAAAAGGGGTTCTGGTTGTGTAGCTCTGATGAAGGTCATTCACTACAAGACTAACTTCTCAGCAAGAGTGGTTCATTAAAGTTAGCAGACTCAGAGGTGCCACTTGCTTGCTGAAATATGGGGATTTGTTCTATATATTTCCTATTTTCTTTATATTTAATTTCCCATAAACTGTGAGCCATGATCTTCAGAGAACCTTTTGAAATGTTACAAAGAAAAACACCAGTGGTGTTTATTGCATTTAGAAAGAAACACTAGAGCTGTTAAATTTTACCTAGGAGACTTAAAGTCTTTAAAACCTTGTTATTGATGTAAATGAACACCATTCTCCCAATGGTTTTAGAGAATATTACTATAATTATCATAATTATATACTGTAAAAAACAAATTTACTGAACAACTGGAGCAATATCTCCACAGCCTCACTGTTTAGTGTATGCTTGCACATTTTTCAGCTCTTTTAGCAAACATCTCATTTTTATTCCCCTGAAGAGCTTTCTGTGTGGCTCTACGTTTTGTTTTTTTGTTTTTTTTTTTTTTTTAAGAGGATGGGGGTGGGAGGGAGACACAGGAAAAGAAGGAGCTGTGTGCAAGCATGTGAGATGTGCAGCTTTAGGGATACTGCTGTGTACTGTGTGCGACGCTGGGAAGCCATATCTGGGTCAGGCCTCCCAGCCTGGCTCAGGCATCATGCAAGATTCTACCGGGAGTGTTCTTTAACATCAACATGGGTGAAAAGGAGATGGATTTCGAAAATATCTTGTTCGGCAGGTGTGGCACGGCAGATAAAACACTCCCCGGCAAGACAGCTGAGTAGAGATTCATCAGCCGCACAGTGGGTCTAAAGTATTCACAGACCAGCTGGTACACTCTAACAGCTCTTGGCACCATGGAATTGCACTTGAAATCTTCCCACTTGTGCCTACCTGTGTCCGCATATTATTTTCAGACACAAACCTGCAGTGAAAGTGATGGTAAAATGCGGCAGCGTGCACCCTTGACCCACTCCAACCAGCCATGCCCTCATGTTTCTCAGGGCCTCTGGGGTGCAGGCTGGCTGATGTACTTAGTTTAATCAAACTGGCAGGGTGGCGTGTGCTGACAAGATGTGTTATTTGAGCACATTGCTCTCTGTGGCTGAGTTGGTTTTGATTTTAATGATGATCTGTTCATTGCTGGATTATTTATGCAGCTCAATCATGATTTTATACATCTGACTTCTTCTTAGTAACAGACATGTGGGTGATTAAAATTATATTTATGGAAATGTAAACGCCATCGTTATGAAATATATTACCAAGTGGGAATATTTGACTGCTCGAACACTTCAAATTAAAATGACATGATTCTTGATGACGCTGCCTCTAGCTTTTCATCATGTGGCTGTGTTTGCAAGTGGTCGTCCTTGTTCCACTCAGTCTAGGTGCCTGCCCAGTGAGGAGTGGATCCCATGGGAGATAATGTGAACCTCTCATATATATTGCACCCTGCTGGTAAAGCTTATCTGTGGCTGAGCTGAGGCCCACAGAAAGGTTGGAAAATGAAAACAGAGGAAATTTTTCCTGTGTTTTCAGTAAATACTGCTGCATTTGATGCTTTGTCCACCAATTGCAGAACAACTGTGCCTGAACTTGCCAGACAAAACAGCACCATCAAGAAAGAAATGCAGAATGAAAAAAAATATATTTGACTGCTTGAAGAATTTGTTCATCACCTTAATGGCAAAAAAATGTGCATAATAGAAAATCTAGTAGTTGGAAACTATATAGTCTTGATATTTATCTACCATGTGCTGCCTATGACCTTGGAGTTCAGTGTAACCATGCTACTTTGCATGGGGATGTAGCTGTCCAAGTTTCTACTCTTCTTTTTGAGAATCTCGAGAATATATAATAAGGTGATTTGGTTTTTGAATGAATTCCAGGTTATAAAAGTTTCTATTGAAAGTTACCAGTGAAAGCATCGTGAAAACAATTTAGCTTCTAATATTTAATATTTCTGGAGTAGAATATTTTCACTGCAATGTATTGATACACTTGGATCAATACTTGATTTCAAACAATGAGTCCTCCCTTATCAGAATCTCCCATGCTCCTTTCCTCCTCCTCATTGCTCCCTAGTGAAAGTATCATAACAACAATTTAGCTTCCAATATGTATTTCTGGATGTGCATCAGCTAAACTTTTTTTTTTAATTAGCACTACTAATTTTGCTGTGAGCCTGAAGCTAGTTTTAACTTGTTTCTTCCTGTTTAGATCATGAGTCACAAAGCCTGATCAATGAGCCCCCTACAGAGTGGAGAGCACATAATTCTGAGCAGAGTCAGGGCTGGTGGGTTGAGTACAAAGAAGACAATCATCCCGCTACGACCCACCATGGGCATTGCGAGATAGCGTCTGGTTGCTGGTAAATGGCCATGAGCGTGGTCATCCACATGGTGAGTCAGACTAATTCGTTTTGTAAGTGAGTGGGCGGCAGTCAGGTCATCTCAGTGGGACTCGAGCAAAAACATAGCAAAGTCTGGGGATCTTGCTCTTTTATGTTCGTGGTTTTGCAGGGAATCATGTAAAGGTTTTGTACATGTCAACTGCGAGAGATTAAAAACTGGCAAACAATAAAGGCAGGTAGGAAGTCCAAAGCCACAAGTATGGAGCATGAACCTGTAACCTGGGAATACATGTTGATTTTTGCATTGTTTTGTTCATTTGGGTCAGCTAGAGAAAATTCTTTGCATAGCAAAGGTTAAATTACTCAAGGCATTTTGTCTTGAAATGTGAAATATTTTCACTGGAATGTATTAATACACTTGAATCAATGCTTGTTTTCAAACAATGAGTGCCTCCTTATTAGAATCTCCCATGCTCCTTCCTCTGCCTCATTGCTCCCTATCTCAGACTACCTACACATATGTACAGAAATGCACACATGCATGCATGCTTGCTCATCCCTGCTCTCTGGGACTAATTACTTTAAATGGAAGAAAAAAAAAAAGCTCTCCTTTGGGGCACCAATTTCACCCAGTGTCTTATGAGCAGAAATTACATGTCTAATGGAATGGAATGGTTGTACAAATTGAAGAAATGAAACACACTTTTTTATATGGGTACCACCTTAAATTAGGTTTTAATTCGGACCACATTCACACATAATGGAGTGCAGTAAGCCTTCTTTGGCACCTCTTCTAATTGCCTATGGCTTTCTTATTTCTGTAGGCCGTTGCTGTATCCATTATCAAGTCCACTGATTGCCATTTTAAGCAAGATTCCTGGTGAGACAGGAGTGAGGTGCTTACTGTACTTGTCAATGCAACTACAGCAAGTGTAAAACTTGAACCACTACTAGTGTGTAAAGACTTCTCAAACTGTAGGAATCAGGCTTGGTGCCTTGCTGTTTTTCCTGTGGAAGAACGACCTGCTGAATAGGCAGAGTTGCTTGGCATGCCAGAAATATTCCCCTGCCTCTGGAAAAGGAACTGCTAACCAGGCAGAATACACCTAAATGGTAGAAATGCTGCCCTTCTTCCGGCTGAAGAACTTCCCTCTGTGGAAAATGACCTGTCAGCCAGAGCAGTATTGACCTTCATCCGGCTAAACCATCAGCCTGTCCTCGGTTTTACTTCTCTACCAAGTTTACAGGCTGATTTTTACAGGCAGGGCAAGATTTCCACCATGCAACACCTTTCCAACAATTTGTTTTGACAAAGGTGGAGCAATATTCTTCCCATGGTATGAATTCTCACTCACTGACAGGTTGTTTAACCAGAGATAGGGCTCTTGGCCTGGTCAGAAGGGAGAATTTTTAGGCATACAGAGCAATTTTTTTTCATAGTTGTTGCATAATTTTTTAAAGAATCATATTATTAACATAATTTTCAGTTTAATATAATTATATGAGCACCTGATTACTGAATGAGGTGAAAGAAAAGGGCATTGATCACATTTATACACAGGGTGTCCATAAAGTCTCCTTACAATTTAAAAAAATTATTACAAAGGCAATTGATGATCTTAATCAGATTTGTTGTATGTACTCAGTGGTTATCAAAATTTTCAATCACATTGCATTTGTATAATTCAGGTACCCTGTTGATGAAATAGCTAGTGGTAAATGCCCTAACCCTTAGAAGGGATGGCCTGATTCCATTGCCTCCTCGCTCACCAGATATCACTCCCCTGGACTTCTTTCTGTGGGGTTATGTTAAAGATGTCGTGTATTGAACAAAGGTACGGGACATCACTGACCTAAAGTAAAAGATCACTGATGCCATTGCGACCACTGATGAGGCAATGCTTGGCAACAAACATGGCAAGAAATCGAGTACCGTCTCAATGTCCTTTGTGCAACTAATGGTGCCCATGTAGAGGTGTATTAAATGAGGCAAAAAAACTTTTATATCTACTCCTCATTTTGGAATAATTTCCAAATATGGATATGTTAATTTGCTTTTTTAATAAATGTTTTAAGTTGTAAAGACACTTTATGGACACCCTGTCCATTTAACCCTATAACGCCGTGCGTATCATATTTGATACATACATTTATGAGACCATCCCCTTGGCAAAATAAAAGAAAAAGAGATTGAAAAAGGCAGCTGTTTGGAAAAAATAAAGATGCAGATGTTATAGATGACCAAGGAGAAAGGTTTTTGTTATTGCCTGAATTGGGTGTAATGCCCGATGTAACAAATATGATAGAAACAAAAAGGCAAATATGCTTTTTTTTTTTTTTTTTACATTTTGTTAAAGGGCCAAATAAAGACGTCAGATTGAAAAAAATTAGAATTTTCTGTCCATTATTTCTCTGGTCAGGCTTTTTAGGGTTAAGTATAACCACAACTTATGATATTCACCAATTAGCCATAACAATGTAATGAGCTGTTGAATTTTGTGTAAGTCCCCATTTTGCTGCCAGAACAGAACAACTGAACCACTGTCAGGGCCAGACCTCTGAAGGTGGACTTTGGCCCAATCCCAATGTTCACCCTACTCATTACCACTAGCCCTTACTCGCTACCCCTAGCCCTCACCCACTACCCCTTAACCCTCGAAAGGAAGCCACAACGGGGTAGGGCTTTGTAATCTTCCCTAGGAATTGGGACACCACTTGCTACGTCACCGCGTAGTTTACGTTCGGGCATGCAAGCGACTGCATAGTCCCAGCAGCAACATAGAGGCTACAGTTCATTTAAATTTCAATCGGCATGATTTTATTTTCGTATGTAGCGCCTTCACCCTGTTCGTACTCTGTCTGTCAAAGTAAATTTTGGCAATATATAAAAAAACAAACAAACAAACAAAAAAACATGGAGTCTACGGTTGCGATCGTTTCTTTTAGCATTCATCATGCTTCGGTTGATAAATAAACCAAGAAGTACACGGAGAAGAATACACCATCGACGTCTGTTGTCTCTTGTGAATTTTTGTGGTTTTCTTTCTCCGACTTCTCCACATCCTCTCGCTCTCTGGGGATCGCGAAACTGGCCCTTCCTCGGGAAGTCAGCATCGGAAAACCCTCGATTTGAAGGGCTAGATTTAGGGGTAGGGCTAAAAAGTAGGGGTAGGTGGTGTATTGGGACTGGGTCTTTGAGTTCTGTAAGTTGCGAGGGATCAATATTATTAGGGAATGCTATTTCCATGAAGGGGTGGACTTAGTCTGTCAAGGTTAACATTCATATGATCTGAAGTTGTCTAGAGCATTGCACTGTCTGCCTGCTTGTCTTTTTTCAATTGTGCATCCAAATGCTGTGTTTTTCCCAGGCAGGCAAGGCACTCAGTCATCCCCATGATGTAAAAGGTGCTCATCCAGTTGTGGTGCTCACAGGCCCATTGTGGGAATTTTTAGTGGTGGGAGGGGTTCAGCATGGAGACCCTGCCCAGCCTGCAGCTACACGACCTGTGACAAGATAAACTGTGATGCTCTGTGTTTCTTTTTTTATCAGAACTTTTTCAGCAATTTGAGCTACAAAAGCTCTCCTGATGGAGTAGACCAACCCCTTTAGAGCTCCAGTGTTGGAGATGCTCTGAACCAGTTGGACAGTTTCGCCCCTGTCAAAGTCTCTCAAATCAATACACTTGCCCATTTTTCCTGCTTCAACACATCAACCTCGAGGATGAAATGCTCACTTGCTGCCCACTGATATCCTTCACACAGAGATGTCATGGTAACAACATAATTGGTGTTTTCACTACATGAAAGAACTTAAACATTATCTAAACTAGCACAAATACAACAACCGCCTGGCACAATGGGCAAACAGGAAGAGGGGCAACATGACATGTTACCACTGGTCTCTTATATTTGGTTAAAATTTTCCATTTCAACATTTATCTCCCCTGCCACAACCCTCAACTCACCTCCTGAACCTCCTCCACCCACATGCAGACTGGAATTCCTGCACTCTACAGGAGGTACGAGTTACTGGTTAGGCAGTGAACAACGCCCCCTACAGTGTAACAATATTCAAAATTTTTTGTAAATAACTACCTGCACCAACACCACCTCCGATACCTCACTCAAACACAAAGGCCGTTATTTTTACCGGGTTTTCTTTTTTCCCCTCTTGCTCTTTTGAGACAGGGGAGGGGGGCGGTGGAATGTTTGCTTTTCTGCCTCCGTCTGAGCCAACTGAAAAAACATGGCTATATGGTGCTCAAAAAAATAAAAAGAAAAGACGAGATACAGCTGCCAGAGTTAAAAACAAACAGAAACTGAACTTGCGTGATGTGAGTTGGTGAGAGCTTTAGAGGAAGCTTCCAGAGGCTAATGGCCCAGAGGTCACAGTGCTGTGTGTTTGTGTGAGTTTGTGTGTGTTGGTATGTGTGTGTGTGTGTGTGTGAGAAGAGAGTTGATTTGGAGAGAGAAAGCCCTGAGCAAACTATTTCAAAGCAAAAGGCTACTGCAGGCCTGATAAAACAACATATACGATACAATATAATATGAATAAAATAAACCCAAAATGTGATGATGACTTTACATACCAACATGCACTCCAGCATTGAAGGTATCACACCAGTGCCAAGAAGAACTATGACGCTTTACAGCATTGCAATATTGATCCATTCATTTGCTCATTCGTTTTATCTCTCATCAAAATTATAGGTGAAAAATGTCTTCAAGTTTTATTAGGATTCTGCTTCAGCCCATTATGTGCTTAAGAAACATGCACTTACCAAGATTTGATGTAGTCATATGTGTGCGCCAATCGCAAGTCTGTATAGTTCACAGTATGTCATGAACAACTTCCAATGCAGTATGTAATTATTTTGGCACTAATGTGTTATTCATCGCTCGTGCTCTGACCCGTTACACGGAGTTGATGGCTGAACCACTATGAGTTTGCTGATGTAGAGCAGCTTTATGGGGGTGTGCTGGGTGAACAGTGTGGGACCCGTAATCCAATGTAAGGTCTGTATTAAAAGTCTTTATGATTCATCGTCTGTGCATAGAAACAAACTCGAATTCAAACTCATCTCAAATATAATATGTTGCAGTTTAACCAGCAAAATGACTATTGTATTATCGATGTGCAGCACTGAACATTTTATTCATAAACAGTGTGGAAAAACTGCTTTATCTCAGAAGCAATCAGTGTTAGATTTAGCCCTAAAAGAATGACATAAAAATGGTTTTGGGTTAGAGCCATAAGTGGCAACTAATGAGTGAACCAGAGCAAAAGTTAATGTTTTGAATTATGTACTGTTCACCTCTATTCGTTATTCATATTTCACAGTAATTGCATAACTGCCTGCATCCAAAATTACCTCTTCACCCAGCAACAAAATACTTTGTGCAAGATAATATTCAAAGCTTAACCCTCAAAATAATTCACCATCACATAATAATTGACACTGTAATAAGGGATTATACCACAGCTTTCTCTGAAGGATTTTTTTAAAGCCATAAGATGGCACAAAGTTCTCTGAAGAGATTAAATGTGGCATAATATAAACGTTGATAGATATTCCAACACTCAACCATCTCATCCATCATCTTGTCTCTTCATGACTCAGATAAGTGGATGGGCCAACTCAAGTGGGTTTGTTTTTTTTTGTTTTTTTTTTTCAGCTCTCCCAATGGATTTTAAGCTGTGAAGAGCAAGATATGGTCTTCAAAAAACTTTCGCTTCACTTACTGAAAATGATTTCTGTGTGGGCTTTAACTTGAGAGTTTTATTTCTCGATATCCCAACACTGCTTGTTACGCAAATTAACCTGTGGCCCTTCTGCCTGCCTGCACAATTTTCCCAGCACATTGAAAAACTACTGGCATTTTTGGAGATACAATGTTTGCTGAATGAATGCAGATGCTACTCTGAACTAGGCGGACATGGGACAAAAGAGAAAATGCATTACATTTACCAATGTAGCGTGGAGTGTGTTGCATGGAGAATTACCTGCAATAAATGAAAGCACGGAGAAGAGAGCGTGAGAGATAAAGTGAGGGAATAAAAAGTAGAGGAATGTACCCACCATTTGCAGATTTGTTGTGCGAAATAGCTGGCCATTATCTGGACAGCCAGGAAGGTTTAGCACAGTATGAGGAATGCTAAGGTTTGTCCTGGCGTATAATTAACAGATAAAACGGTTGGTTCATTAAATGCATATGCAGCGTCATGCATTCACTATGCCAGTATTGATCGTGGGGACATCTCGGCGCACCTCCCTCCTCACCGGACTTCTGACACACTGCATCCATCACGCCACCTAGTGCCACCATATTTATAGAATTTTAATTAGCTCTGAGCTCAAGCCAACATCATTAGCTTTTCTCTCCTCTCTCTCTCTCTTTTTTTTTTTTTTTTTTCAGCAAACAGCCAATGCATGGTAATAATGGTCTTCTCCGACAGAAGCAGTGGGTACTTGTATCAAGGACACAGCGAGAAAGAGAGGAAGTGAGAGCGTGGGACAAAAGGTTGACAGTTTAAAATGACAATGAAAAATGGGAGCAGCGAAAAGGAAAAAACAGCCCAACATGTGGAATGCAGGCAGTAATGTCACCTTGGAATAATTTCAGTATGATTAAATGAGTAGCTACAGCCATTTCTCTGTGATGACAGTATCTGAAAACAGTCAATACAACTGAATCCCAACTAGGTGAGTTAGAAGTTTTGGTCCGACTAATATGCAAGTCAATCCTTCGGATATCATCAGATTTTTGGAATAAAAAAGCGAAAAAGCAGATGATATTTTTTTATTTATTTATTTATTTTACAGAATACTTGTATTATTTAAACTGTGCTATAACCTCATTATGAGCATATGTTGAAGGGGGTTTGTTACTGCTACATAGGTATAGCTATTGTTAACATTAATAGCTATTTATCAGTCTTCAGCCATCATTACATGTACAAAACATTAGGTTATAGCTATAATTTGGTATTTGAGCTGTGCTGCTTCCTCGAGGCAGACTGTATGCTGCAGTAACTCAGTAACGGATGATAAGGTGGTCTAAATGGGTCAGAGCTAGGTGTTTAACATGCCACCTTCTGTAAAAAAACAAAACAAAAGGAGATAGATAAACAATCAAAACAAACAGACACAGAGACAGCTCTTTCAATAAAGATTTCAAGTTTGATTCTGAGCTTGCCATGCTTGCTTTCATCTGGTAAAGTTGGACATGTAGCTGTAGCAAAACATGCAAATGGCCATTTTTGTGCAAGTATGGACAAAAAAACGGATGCAGAAATCTGGATAACTTGCAGTCAGCTGGACTAACTTGAAATCAACCAGAATGACTTTCCCCTATAAACTTTTGTCTGTCTGATCATCATCGGCTATCGGCACAGATCCTTCTTCAACACTAACCACACAGCAGTTCGTCAGAAAAACAAAGATCATAGTGATAAGCTCTCATCTTCCATTGCTAGTGATAAGATGGAAACAGTCGTATCCACACTAATGCATTACAATGCAGCAATGTCTTGGCATCCATAAAGAAAAGTGGCCTCGTGCCCAGCTGTTGAGATAATGTAATCAGTAGGTCTGTCATGGAAATGACAGAGGCCGACTGCGACGTTGTGGCGCCACAGACACGCCTGGGCAGACAACAAACAATGATCAAAAAACCTGGTTACTAATATAAATCCTATCATCCAGGGAAGAGCATCCACAAAACTGGATCTGACTCATAAGCAGGAGCCTGCATGAGTGTCTTTCACCAAATCTGCTCTCACTTGAGGCCGGAGGTGCTTTTCAGCAGCCTACTGTATATTTATTCTTATTGTGACTCAGGGACATGACCCTCTGGTCTTTTGGGAGATGATGTTCACACATACATATACCCTCATAAATGTATACACACACATAGCATTGCACAATACTCACTTAAGAGTGACCTAATTAAGCCTGAGGGTAGGTGTAATTACATGCAACCTTCATCTGCCCTATTCTCTATTGTTATGGCTACTTTCTGCCTATGGACTGAGGGACTGTGTGCCCATAGTGCTGTCACCCAGGGACTCTACTTGTTCAATCCATTAGTTGTGTAATTCCACAGAGACATAAATATCCTTTATAAAGTTCTAAGGCATTTTTCGGCTGCTCTGCTGCCTTAGTGATCCATTTGTTTCTTTGTGCAGTTGTGTACGAGACCACATTTCTCTCTCTTCACATGGTCTGAAAATGAAAACTTATAAAACTATTTCCATCCATCCCTTCTCCTTATCTGGGGTTACGCTGCCTTTTTTTCTTTGCCCGTTTTCTGTAAGCAATAACCTTGTCTGTTAATCTCAAATTATTAATAGAAAAGGTTCAATTCCTGATTAAACTCCACATGACTGCGAATATATGTCATCTTTTTCACTGCATAACCCATAAGCAGCATTTTTAGAAGCAGTTTCCACTCTGATGTTGATGGCGAACAATCTGTAAACCAAAGTGTAAACAGAACAATTTTAGGAAATCATTTTTTTAACATTACAAGACATTGAAATTGTTAGAATTATAGATTGTGAATGTGTTTCTGTAGCTACCTACAGAGTAATTATTTTCAACCTCACTGGTTTTCAAATTCCAAATCCATGATTTGTGTACAAGGAATATAGTTTGCTAAAGCTGTCAAACCAGGACAGCACACAACAATTGTGGAATATCTGAGATTTTTCTCAGCGGAAAGGAGACATAAACTCTTGTTTATGTTCAGTAGGAAATAAGGAGATATTTCTTGTAGTGCAGAGACCGGGGGTGGGGGCATGAAAAACATTTAACGAGTGCATTCTTTCAATTTCCATCCATCGTCTATCTTTAACTCGTAACACTGTTTCATATGCACTGAAATAAATTGTGATTCTTGTCATGCATTCAATCATTTAGCAACAATGACTCCATTAAAGCTTTCCCTGAGAGGTCTAAATCAGGGCAGCGCGATCTGTGCAAGTTATAGAAGGGGTGATGGAGGTCAGTGATAAGAAATGTTATCACACAAGCTGTCATCTGTGGCGGCTATTGGCTGCGAGCCCCCCGTGTAATTAATCACAGGCGCTTGGTAATACATTCGTTCAATCGAAGAGGGATTCATCACGTTGGACAGTGGCCCTCTGAGGTCAAACTCCCCAGGTGTGGCCAGCCTTTGAGCTCTGTATTTAAATGACTCATGGGGGGAGTCCTCCAGTCAATACCAATTAATACTTATGCAGATATTAAACCAGTCAATGCCAATATTGAACTTCAATGTGTATCTTAATAATGTACAGATTTTTAATTTATTTTTTTATACCAGTGACAGGAAATACAATAGGATAACACAATGTTGGAGAGAGAAATATAGTTGTTCTCTTTGTATGCATCTACAAAAATCATTAAAGATTTTTCTGATAAAACAACAGGAATAATAACACCATGTCAGTATTGGATTTTTGGAAATGCTGGAGGATCTCTTGAAATAGACAAGACTGGTTTTCCAAATGGCACACAGGGGTCCTGTATATTGTCTGGATAGATTTTACACGAGTGAGTGGAATTTAAACAATACAACATGCAACAATTCATTCGCTGGCGCCGGACTCGCTGATGACGAGGCTTTGATTTGACCTCTTGGTGGAGAGAATGAAAGGTTAGAGGAAAGGAATGATTGCCAAATATACTTGCATCGATTTCTTCTGCCTCATTCCTTTACCTGCCACTCACAAGAGATGGAGTGGTTTCTTGGTAGCCAGGCACGCAATCAATGAGAGAACAGGAGGCGGTAGTTTTGGTAGCTAGAAGAACAAAGGAAAGGCAAGGAGCCTCGCCCTTATTTAAAGGGAGAGGCAGAGTGTGATTTGTGTCAGAGACAGAATGGCTGGTGGAGGAACAGCAGGAGAACAGGTGATTCTGCATGTAAAGCAAATGGGTCAAGGTTGGCTGTTTGCTGGCTGAGGTGTGTTATGAGCAGGTGTTGGATATTACACCTTTTGGCGACATGTGAGAGCGTGCAAGCACTAAGATCTTGCGCAAACTTCCGTGAATTATTTTAAAACTTGAACAGGACATACCATACCAGCCAAACTGGCTCGTATGTCATCTTCTCACCCGACGCAAGACTGGGTGGACTTTGTTATCTTTGGACAGAAACTATTTCTACTGTTTTGTTAGGCCAAGCAAACTGGTTGTTGTAAATGTAATGGACGGTTAAACAGCTGTCTGCCGTTTACATTTTTTTCCCCAAGTACTGCTGGAACACAATGCAAATTTGGGCACAAATATCAAGCAGCTATTTTTTCCACATCTAAAAACTGAGTTTTGATGCAGACAAGAAAGAGCATTAGCTGCTTTCCAATTTACCTAGCTTGTTTGAGAGTTAGTATTGATCTCCATTTCAAAATTCTATAAAAATCTTTACAATGTGATAGACGAGCAGTGCGCTGCTGTGATTTATTTTTTATTCCAATAATCAGATTTATTTACTCAGTTGAATCAAGTCTTCATTGATATTTATCATTTTGCTGCCAGTTGTCTGGGAATGGGGCAGCACGATGGCATAGTGGTTAGCGCTGTTGCCCCACAACAAGAATGTCGCAGGTTTGGTTCCTGACTTGGGGCCTTTCTGTGTGGAGTTTGCATGTTCTCCCCGTGCCTGTGTGGGTTTCCTCCGGGTACTCCGGTTTCCTCCCACCGTCCAAAGACATCATGTTTGGGTTAATTGGTGACTCTAAATTGTCCGTAGGTCTGAGTGTGAGTGGTTGATTGTCTCTGCCTGTCTTTGTATGTTGGCCCTGTGATAGACTGGCGAGTTGTCAAGGGTGTACCCCGCCCTTGCGCAAAGTGAGCTGGGATTGGTTCCAGCATCCCCCATAACCCATAAATGGATAAGCGGTAGAAGAATGAATGAATGAATTTCTGGGAATGGGAGCTGGAGCGAATTTGACAGAGCACAGCAGATTTGTGTGTAGCTACCCCTTTTGAGCCAGTTGTATGAGATATACGGTCAACCGCAGTACTCATAATCATTTGCTGTTCTATTTTTGCTCTGCTCACTTTTCACCGGCTGCGTTATGTACTAACCATCAACTTATAGGACCATGCTGATCCAAGCCTGACAAGAAATCAATAAATTGTATTCCCTTACCGTCAGTGTTAGTGGATATCAAAAAAAGATTGTCTTTGGAGCTCAGTGTTGGAACATGAAAGGGATCAACATGTAAGAGGTGGCAGTATGGTTTAACTTTAGACTTTGGTAAAAATAAACAACAAAGTGGTCACAGGATTTAGTGAGAGATTTGCTGCTGTGCAGTATTGGATTTTTTGCTTCCACTGTAGCTACATTTATTCAAAGATAATGAAGTTGCATGTGCGCAAACAGTGCATGTTTTGTGTGTGTGTGTGTATACTTTATCCCACTGGGATTTGCTTAATGCAGATCCTCTGTGACCGATATGTCACTCTGCCTTGCCATGTTGGTTGTGGTATAATATAGAATAATTTGCTATTTGTCTCGATATACATAAGAAAAAAAATGTGATGCTTACACCTATTCCAATTATCCTGTTTTGTGTGTGTGTGTTTCACTCTGCATTGATTTAAAAACTTTCCGTGTATCCTCATCAATATGCAAAGTTTTGTTACAGTCATTGAGCTTAGAGGACTCAGAGGGGCAAGATTTTGTTGCACTCTGTGTATCTCCACTTCCAACCTTTAGCTCATCTTGTTTTGATACCTACAGTGAAAAACATTCCCTGAAGTCAAATGGGCAGTGGGCCAATTAAATTCCACACTAAGACGGTGTGATTATCAGGGCATAACCCCTGGTGAGGCTGTGCTTTGTAGTCTGCTGAAGTCTCTCTCTGCATCCAGCCAAGAGACTGACGGTGCAGCAAGAGTAGCAGAACACAGAAGGTGGTCTGATCAGCTTTTTCTGGTCTTAACTGCAGGGGTTAAGTCACCGAGAGCCGGGCGGGGGCCTCCCCATTGCTCCAACCTGCCCAATATCAGTTCCCAACAATCATCTCACAAACACCCTCCTGAATATTTTCTCACCTCCTCATGTTTGTGTGTCAGGTGCTCTGCCTCTCTTGTTCGCGCTCTTAATCTACCCGTTTAAACACCCCCCTTCTCCATCTCCTCATTCTGTCCTACCCCACCTATTGCTTTCTTTACTCTGCTTCAACTCTGCTTATCCTTGCATGTTCGGCTGTTAAATCCTAGCAGTTGGTGAGTCATGACAGTGGGATTTTGCAAAGAGTTCATGTTGATTATGATAATGACACAGAAAAAACCCCCACTTTGTCAGGTTCCTATTTTTCCCAGTTTCCATCAGATAAATGGAATGGGGCCAACGCAGTAATATGCATCTGACGAGCAGCAATGTGACCATTCTGGCACCAACGACACCCTTCCTAATTCATAGCTGTAGTGTTGTTTTTTTTTTAATGAGCACAGTCATTAAAAAGATTATGCTGTACACATACAATACCTACACAAGTGATGTCTTAAAACCTTGGTTAAGTTGTGAATTTCTCTCAGAACAATGTTTAGAGCCTCAACACCTCAACTAAAGTGTGATCTGTAGCATAAGCCCCAGCTGGATGAACAATAATGAACAGGGCTGCATTTTATGAGTTTTGCTTGCACAGTGTCTGCCGCTGTGGCCTTATGTCAGGTTTATTGCACTCCAGAACTTTAGTACACAAACAGATAGCTCGACCACACACCTCAACAGTCCGTCGATGTGTTTCAGAGGTGTGACTGTGCAGGCGAATGACCGGAGTCGTAGTCAACCTCATGCGCCCAATACAGCATGAGTCGGCGACCCCACTCGGCTTTTACTGCGGTGGAGACTTGTGAGTTGGATGAATGCAGCAGTTCTCATTTGCTCTCAAAAATAAGAATAATTCAAAAATTATTCTCGATTTTGTTTCTTGTTTGCTGCCTTTCACTGCGTGTGTGTGTATACATATATAGACCCAAAAAATACAAATAACCTGTGCTTCACTCATGTCCACTAACCCTGCAGAAGAAAAAAAAAATAATCTGTCTTACTTCTCTGTTTAATCATATGCACATCCACTCATCATTTAAATCCATGGAGAAAACAGAGACATGTATTCAGGCATTGTTTATTCAAGTCAATCTTCCTGCTGTCTTTTTGGAGATACGAGGGTGTCAATTATCTATGAGATGATTGGACATTAATGTGGGAAAGTCTCACTTCAAAAAAAAAAAACCAAGAACAAGACAGTAAAAACTGCAATATCATAATTACATATTTGGAAATTCGTATGTAGACCGTACGGGTACTCTACTGTCAGTAATCGTTTGTTCAGTTGAATGATTTCATTTCGTATCTACGTACTTGACTGTTTATCACATGAATCAGTCTGTCTAATTAAGGCCCACGTCTCATAGAGGTTTTCCAGCGCTAAACAGATTTATCCAATTAATATGTAAGCTGCACATTTCAACTGCATGTTAATAATACAGCTGGCAACTCCAGGAAGCAACACAACAACTCAAACAAACGACATAAGTCATTTAGGCTTGTGCATAGTTAATATATGTGAAGTTTGGAGATTCTGCACAGCACATTCTGACAAATAGTTCTTCAGGATTAGGTGTCGTGATGACACCACAACCTCATGTATCATGTGAATTTGTGAAAGCAACCGCATGTCCCTTCTCTTAATTACATTGTTATATTTAGTTATAGCTATGTATAGAAACCACAAATGCCATATGCTGTTTATAGCAGTAGCCTTAAAAAATAAATTCAGTGTTCTATTACCTATATTTGGATCGCTGCAGATAAGGCAGTGTTGTATTTAAATGTCAAAAGTATAAAAGGATCCTGCTTTGAAGTATGGTTTAATTGCGATGTCTTAATTGTATTTTAGAGCCAGTTAAATATGCCAGTTATTAAAAGTATTAGCTTTAACTGATCCATCTTGGCAGATTCTCCTGCATCACTGGCACGCTGTCCTAGAGAGGTGGTGGTCAGCTGCAATCTCACTTTAGTCATAATGAGCATGACGGTGCGATGAGAAGGCTGATGATGGTAGATAAGTGACACCAAATATCAGTGAAGGGGACAAAGAGCACGTGATAACTGCACAGTCTCTGGCATATGCCACATCAAGACACAATGAGGCTCCTGTCACAGCTTGTCACATCACTTCACTTTAACTGTGCTGTCGTGGCTTCACAACTTAATTGAAGTGATCTCAGGTGCTTTTTTTTTTTTTTCAAGTGACAGAGAGAGAGAGAGGGAAGGTGTCTTGACTGAAATCAGCCACCCTCTATAAATATCCCTGCTCAGCCACCTCCTCAGCTCCTGCTCAACTCAGCCGAGAGTGAAGTGTGACACCTAGTGTTGGACCCTGTAACAGCATTTTGGTATTTCCAAGAACCCTCCATGAAGGCAGCTTTAACTAAGACATACATGATCAGTGACACATGATTAATTTGAAACAATACATAATTGAATTCTCTCTCCTGAATACATCACAATAATTTAAAGAGGGTGTTGCGCTGCCACTGATTACATCATTTACAAGCCAATCTAAATCCCATATATGCATGACCTGGTTTGTGTTATCCCAAGACAAACCATGACAAAACTATTTTGTCATGCACATTGATAGCAACTAAAATATCTAGCACTTGCCACATAAAACTCTAAATCCCAAGCCTGAGTCAACAGTGGGTTAGGAAGTTCGTGCTCAGCGTTCTTGGCAGCTGAAGGCTCTGCTCCATACTGTACTCCACTCTGGTGGAGGGTGAAAATGTCCTATCTGGAGAGATTGTTTTCACAGTATGCCGAAAACTAATTACAAGCAATAAATTAATTTCACGCTACTGCTTTAAAATGAATTGCATCTTTACAGAAGTGACTGGAAGTGATGGCTCAAGCAGCTCTGATAAGGGTGGACATACTAAGTGTTCTATTGAATTGTGTGGCTTATCAGTGGCAGTGCTTTACAAGGGGATGCACTTGATAATGCTTAAAGAAATTATCTAAAACTCTGGTGTGTTGTCGTTTTAATTGGTGCTGAGGTATTTTTTGCAGCTCCCATGGTGCAAACCATATGTTAGGGCAGCTGAGCCTGTCAGTCTAAGTGTTAGGCCTTTAGAGTTTTTAAACTGTGCTATTTTTAAATACATGTAGATTTGGGGCAAATTGTTATTTATTCATGTAAGAAAGCCAGCCAGAGTACAGGATGTCACCCGTATAGAAATGCTACTGTCACGTCAAACTCTGCTCCCTGGTTCTTCGTTTGAACCCAGATGATACATTTCACACTCACTAGACGGTAAATGCCTATAAATACTGTGTGTCAAATGACCTTTGTCTGTTGGAGTAATGTTTATTCAGAGGTCTTTGAGATCATCACTTTCCTTAGTTAGACAGTCCACAGCACGGATCATGACCTTCTATATCTGCCACATATTACATATCTGGCCCTTGGTGGAGAAAAAATAAATTGTGTTATTCCTCAGAAATACACAAGTGTTTCTAAAAATGCTTGAGGATTTCAATCATTGCAGAGTTCTAGAATGCCGAAAGATTTCATTCCGAAGAGGACATTAATTAAAAAGGGGGAGAAAAAAAAGACTGATTATTGGTGATACGGGTAATCGAGCTGTGCTCTCTGCATGGAGTGCCTTCTTTAGATATTTGGGTTAACTCCTCATTGTCATTATTTTGAGCAATGTGACTTTTAAGATCCTCATAATTGGTCCCAGTGGGATTTTGAGGAAAAAAAAAAAAAGCCCTTGATGTCCACATCTCGTTCTCATCCCCCTGTAATTGTGACAGTATTATAGTAATCTGCATGGAAAATATTGTTTTATTTTTAACAAGATTCCAGTGTTTCATCATAGCAAGGGACCGGTTTCATTCCAAGATTTAATTTCCCCCATTTTTTTTTCTGCTCTCTGCTGTCATCTTTGATACTCATCACCACAATCGCATGACAGATGGTCCCTTCTAGATCCTGTAATTATATTTCCATCTTTAAATTCATAATTCATCACGTGACGTATGTTTTACATGCCATCAGGAAAAAAAAATTGAATTGTTTACTAGCAGTGCAGATTTTTTCTATATATTCTATAAATTAATCATCCATAATATTCCTAAACATAATTAGATCAAGAACTCAAGGGGGATTTCTGGGTTCTGGGTTTCAATACATTTGTTCTAGCATGTTATTTATTTATGGAGATCTGTGCCTATTGTAGCTAAACTTATTATCTGCAGAATCTCTGCAAGTTAAATATGTTGTTAATAATTAAATAAAAGGGATGCTGCTCAGATCCCACAGTGACTCTCCTGTTACATAAAGGCCCAATATTTAAATTTACTGTTCACCAAATAAACTCCATGCATCTCAGAGTTTATGGTGACAGACAGTCACAGAAAATATTAGATAATCATGGTGAAGTAAAAATATTACCAACCAAAGTGCACCAATCTAATGTGCAGAAGGCTGGAGGTAAATATTAGCCAGAGGTTGAGTGGTTTGGCAGTAGATTTGATAGTACGCGCACATTGTGCCAGCAGAGAGGGTCACGCCTTGTGAATCATTCACCAGAGTACATGTCGTACCTGAGCACAATGACAGACTGTTTTTCTGCTCTAATATGCTGTTCTATCATTCTACCAAAGCAGAGTCAAAGCAGCACAAGCAAAAGTTTATTTTATTTTACTAGCTAATGACAATGTCCTGTAACATGGGATCAAAGCTGGGAGCACAGGGTTTAGTGCAAATTCTTAATATAATTCAAAAGTGGTTATATTCTGCTTAATAACACGTTTATTTAGTTCTTATTTAAAATTGTATTTGCTTTTAAATTACATCATTATAAAACTAAATCTGACACAGTTGAAAAAATACTCTTCAAAACATTCATTCTTTAATGACAATGCATAATTACAGCCATGACAGCTTAATATGGGAATGTCAGACCCCTTTAAATTATCAGCTTCAACCATACTTCCATACATCCAAACTTTTTAGCTTTCTGTAAAGTCTTGCACTGAGCCGGTTTTGGGGCGTGTCAGTTACATTGTATTCCCTTTCACACTCATGTGCTGACTTCTGCAGGATTACATTAGGTGTTGCAATAACTTCAGTGAAAGAGGTGAAACAACGCCCAGAGTTGGACTAGAGTATGTTCGCACTGATATTTACTGTAGATTTTGAAAACCAGAGGAAGTCAAAGATTGAAGTATTTTCATGTTAAGTATCTTTTAAAAATGCTGTTGTCTTTTTGTCAATTAGGCTTTTTTTCCCCTCCAAAGCATGTGTAAAAACTATCAAATTTAGCAGTTTAAAAGTAGCCACACATGCAAAACCTTATCGTGAAATGATTAACAATACGGAAAATACCCAAACATGTCACTAAGTGATAGAAAACCCCACAGCCAAACACTACATATGAATTCAACAACCATGTTAATCCTGCAAAAACCTACAAAATTTTAGAGACACACAACACGTTAACACACTGTATTATGAAACATGATAAGTATATACAACATAGTTTTCAGTGCAAAAGACTTTTACCAAAAAGCAATGAAGAAAAAATCTTACAGCAAAAAACAATAGCAGAGCAGTGCATGCATTACACTAAAACTGCATGATTGTTCTACCTGTCATTTATGTTCAGGGGCATATCAAACAATAAGATCCCAGACCTGTCTACATTCTGCACAGAGAAAAGTAAACATCATTTCAAAGCATCAATTGTTCATGTCTTTTTGCAGACTTCTGCCAGATTTTTGAACTTTGGTCCAAGTGTGTTTAGGAAGTCGAGGTTCTCGTTGGTGTCAATTTCACTGCAGCATCCCACAGAGCTGGCTGTAGAACCCACCCCCTCATACTCGTATTTGCACACTATGTCATCTGCATACCGTCCATCGTCATCTGTTCCCAAATAGCCCAGTTTCTACAGAGACAGAGTGGAAGGGAGAAAGAGTGTGTTATTACTCTAAATGGACAAAGCCTGGGTGACATGGAGGAGAGAAATTGCACCATGTTATTCTGCCAGGCAGCTCAGGATATGATGGGCGGTCTGATATTACAGAGCAAACACCTTCACCAATAAATCAAAGACGGACAGAGTCATTTTCAGTGAGAGAATGATTAGAGTTTACAGAGGATACTACCACAACTTAGATAGCAAAATTATATTACACAAGAGAGTTAGCTAAGCTCTTACAGATAGCAGAGAAGTTATTAAACCTCAGAGAAACAAAAAAAGATACACACGTGGACATACTGTTCACAAATTTGTAAGAAATTTTTAAACATTAACAAAAAGATTACCTGGTTTATATAGTGGCCGTTGGTTTGCCAGGTGGTAAGATAAGCCGAGTCCAGCGCGAAGAAACTCTTGTCAAAGCTGCTACCAACCCGATGGTCAAAAAAGTGACTGTCAATCTGCTGAATATCGTGCTGATACAGCCCAGGAAGCACACAGGCACCAGGCTTATATGTCCCAATATCATGCATGCCCTGACTCGTCGCCATCCATCCTGAATTCACATCCTTTGCATGTTGCTCCACAGGTGGAATGTGCATGCGAATAGAATCCTGGAGTGCAAAACAAAACCAAACAAAAACAACACTGAATTGAAGAAATTGAGCAAAGGAAAAAAAAAGTTTGAAAAAGATTTCACTATTATGACATTACCACTTCATCCCCTTTGCCCTCAGTGTTTGAAGGGAGCAGGATTCCATTACTGTCTCCCCCATCGTCAAGCGTCAACTTCTCCCTCTTTGTCACACAGACAAAAGAGAGGAGTAGAGCTGCAATAACAAAACTAGTTAGAAATATGTGCACACTAGGTGCATTTTTCTAATTAAAAAAAACAACAACACGATGAGCATGATGGTATTGTAGTGTTCTTTATAAAATGCATAATTCAGCAACAACAGAATCTTAAGCTTTACATCACTCTTCCTGCACTTTCACACACGCATGAGCACAAAACTGCTGTTCATTATCTACACTACGCAGCCTACACAATTCTGCTGGCAAGAGTATAGTAGTTGGTTACTCACCCAGCAGTAGGAGAAGAGCCAGAGGCAACAGCATAGTCAGTAAAGCCAGTCCCCCCAATGACACAGAGCGATCCTTGGCCAAGCAGACTCCATTCCTGCACTGGCAGATTCTTACTGGCACCATCTGTATGCCACCATAGCCCTGCAGATCCTTAATTTCCACAGGGACCTTGTGTAAGCCCCTGACTAGCTTTTTGGTTGGCTTCAATGTAGCTGCCGTATCTAAAGAGGAAATGTGTAATTACAAAAGAGGTAAATAAACAAAAAATTTACGTTTCTCCAGTAGTGGAAAAGAACATTGTGCAGACGTTTTGTTCTTGAGGACTGTAACAAGTTATTTTTTCTAGTTCTTACTCTGACTTTTATTTGATACCATAGATGTTAATCATAAAATGAGTTTTTAAAATATAATAAATTATTAGAAACTGCTCAACTTTATAGGAAAACCCATCTTATAATGAGTCCCACCTCAAAGTGTAACTATAGATTACTTGAATTCAGATCTGACTTTTTCCTTCCGCTGCTATGAGTACCAGCCTCAAAAGTCATTACTAGTTGAGCTCTGGCTCCTTCATTGGAATTTGATGTTTTTGATGGTCAAAATATAAATTAGTTATTAAGTTTTGTTTTGTTTTTTTGTTGTTGTTGTTGTTTCTTTCTTTCTTTTGTTTTTTCCTTCCCCGGAGCATGTACAGGCGTTTCATTAATGTTTTATTGTGGCTAACAGGTCTTCTTGGACCTCCATTAAAGATTTCTCTCCAATTGTCAGTCAGATATATATTGAATGAGCAGAAATACAACCACGTACCGTTAAACCTTGTCAGAGCCCATTTGCCATCATTGTCTGAAGGCAAACTAAAGGTGAAGGGGGAGGATAAGGGAGACTGGTCTTTGTCTTCAGCAACAACTACCACAGATCCAAGGTCTCCATCCTTCTCGCAAATTGACAGGTCACCAGTTGAGGGCATTGGCATGTTGTCATTGACGTCTACCACCTGAATGATGACAGTTCCCGTGCCTGTTTTGAGGCCTGAAATACATTATTACTACATTAGTGTTCATTACAGACAACACAGAAATGTTTGTATTACCTGAAAGCCCTAGCTGGTCATATTGTGACTTCACTGGGCTGTCAGTTAATTGGAAATGTCGAATTCTGTGAGTCAGTGCAAGTTCATGTATAGACACTAAGTTATGTCAAGACGAGACAAAGTCTGGGCAACTACTCGTATTTGTTCAGGCCCATACTCTTTAGGGTGGAGCTGCTCTTCTTAACAAAAGCATGAAAACACATGACAAATAGGCCATCGTCAAACACTCACAAAACAGCACTTTCTTGATGATAGAATAGTGGTATGGGTTTATAGGAGATGTGAGTTATAAAAGAGGCGAGGTGTTGCAGGCTTTGAAATCTTTATCCATCAAGTGTTGACACACTTGAGTTTAAGATATTTCTATTATAATTTCATATTAAGTTCATGTATGAGTAGCTGTAACTAATTTCTAAGCAACTTACTTGCATCAACAGCCTTCATTGAGATGTTGTAAATTCCATCAATGGCAAACGGCGACTCTCTGTCGATTGTGTTTGCAACCCGCAGCTCTCCTGTATTCCTGTCGACATTGATCCAGGAGTCGGGGTCTTTAATTTTGTAATACCTGAGAGAGACAGTGGAAAAATACTTGTATAACAATGTATTATAAGCATGTTTTCAGTGCAGCAGTCAAAGTCTGCCCTCCAGTGTTAGAGATGGAACATAAAGTTCAGTTGAGGCTGCGATTGTGACTATTGTCATTATTAACATGGGAAAAGTAAGATTGCTTACTTGATCCCATTGCCGCTCTTGGTCTCAGGATCGGTGGCTGTGTATCTTCCTATAACTGTGCCATTTGCTATGTTCTCTTTGACTTTGAAGCTGACAGTAGGAGCTGAGAATTCTGGGCCCTCATCAACATCTTTGACAGAGACATCCACAGGGATGGACATCCACTGGGCGTTGGTGTTGCTCAGCTCAGCCTCATTATGTGCGGAAATCTCAAGCTTTATCTTATTGGTCTTCTCATAATCTAAAGGCTGGAAAAACAAGGAGGAAGTGTATTATATATTTACAAATCTGTTTTCAGTCCTCTGCAATAGCCATTATCTTCTCATAAGATGTGAGTCTCTATGTCATATTTAATAGTTGTGGTTATAAGTTCTTAAGAATGTAAAATGTTACTCACCTTTGCGACATATAGAAGCCCCTCATTTGTCTTGGGGTCAGTATCTATCCTGAAATTGCCATTTTCATTTCCTTTGGTGATGACAAACTTTGAAATCCAGTTTGGTGAGTCTTTTAAATCCTTGTCCATCACTGGAATTCGAAGGATAAGCTTTTCCTGTTCATTTTCATTTACACTGACTGCATACTGAAAGGAAACAAAAAGGTGTTTATTGCATAACAAAGATCTGCCTTCCTAAAATTATTCCACAATTATTCACCACTTACGGATGTTTCTGTGAAGGTTGGTGGGTTGTCATTGATATCCATCAAAGTTATTGTTGCTGTTCCTGTGGTTATTAGACCAGTTGGGTCACCATTTCTATCCTGGAGCTGAATTACGACCATATGCTTGTCTTTAACCTTAATAAGAATGTGAAAAAATGAGTGAAATGTAAATGTCAAACCATGTTATGCAACATAAAGTTTATGTGTTGTCTGTCTGAGGAAATTCCCAAGAAACTGATAACAGAGCTCACCTCTCTGTCCAGAGTGTTAGTTGTTGTGGTGATGATGCCTGTCTTTGGGTTGATAGCAAACAGGTTAGATCCTGTCAAGAGAGTGTACTTGATCTCCACATGGTCGGTTCCTTCTTTGTCCCTGTCTGTAGCGTTCACCTTCCCCACCACTGTCCCTGTGATGAACAACCAGGATGGATGAGTATATTATCATCTTCTCTTAAGGTAAAATAGCGAAGGATTACTGACATGCGTTTCATGCTCCTCACCTGGTTTGCTTTGCTCGAGCACAGTAAACTGCAGTGAGTCTTTGAATTGTGGAGCATTGTCGTTCAGATCATCTACAATGACTTTGATATCCAAGGGTAAATCTGTCTCCTTATTAGTTATTCTGTCAAAAACTCTGGTCGTCAACTGTGAAGCAATTTTGAGCACAAAGGGTATTATGTTAAGTTCACGATTGAATCCACACAATAAATACTATGGGTTCACACTAGAAACAAAACTGGAAAAAGCAAACTGACAGGAAATTAATCAGCTGCTATTTTGATCATTTATCCTTTTAGTCATGCTTCCAGCAAAAATGCCAAAAAATACTGTACCTAACTGCACTCCTCATTCTTTTTTTTTGTTGCATTAGTAAATTGAATGTCTATGATGTGGTGATGGTCGGAGCTTTATGGAATCAAATTGCACATTTTATTAGTGGGTTTCAACAAAACCTAAATTGATTACAAATATAAAATTGTTAGCAATAGCCCTATTACACACTCACCACAAAAAATGGGTATTCCTCACGATCAACTTCTCTGTGCACAGACAACATCCCAGAGAACTTGTCGATAGTGAACAGGCCCACTGGATGCTCAGTGCTACCCGATCCACTGATGGTGTAGTACACAGTGTATTTGCCTTCAGAATCTGACACAATCTGCAACAGAAGACAAACATATTTCTACACGTACGAGCAAACAAAAAACAAACAAGCATTCTTTCATAAATCATCTATTAGAGTCCCCTTTTAGACTGATAATAATGGATTGAGCAAAAGGGTGAAGAGGAAAACATGTGACTGTGATATCCTTCCAACAGAAAACCAGTTTTACACCTGCAGGTGTTAAAAAAAAAAAAACAACCAACACACAAACAACTGACTCAAACCCTGCATAAACTCATGTGAAAGTAATACCATTAACAGGCGTGTCAGGGTGAATCAGAGAGTCTAGGAAAAAGAAGTAAGTGTGATTAATTAAAGAACAAAGGCAAGTCTTGAGTTGTTGTTTTATAAGAACAGACAGTCAGGCAGTGTAAATGTGATATGTCAGAACAGCTAAAATGACCTTTTCAATTTCTTTTGGATACGGCCCTTTGTCATTCTCTAATATGTTGAATGGTGGAGGACTCCATCTTCTCTTTGAGCGCTCCAGGAAGCCTTGGCCCCAGTACTGTGACATGCAGACAAAAGGAACATTTATTTATTTTTTTCTTTAAAATATGGCCCATGTGTATCTTACATGGCTATTAAAGGGAGTTAATAACACACATTCAGTCTTGCCTTTCTCTTCTGAATTGGTGAGTGGTAAAAGTGAACTTCCATCTCAGTTTCCGGCCCCCTGTAGTCCCGAGCCTGGAGAGAAAATGTCCGCCCTCCTGCTGCCACCGACACTGGACTCACAGCTACTATTACCCCGTTCGTGTTGATTGTGAAACTCGGGTCCGTTGTGGTGAGGTGCATTGAGTCATAGTCACAGTTGGAAAGTTCAACTGAAACGAGAGTGTTTTCATTATTATTCTTATTATTGTGGTTGTCTTTCAGGATAGGGGGGCTGCAGAAAAGGGGGGAAAGAGTTGAAGTCCAGGTGTAATGTAATGGCTGAAATGGTTGTGTGAGAGGTTAGCGGACAGATAATGGTGGAGGGGAAAAAATACCTTTTGTGACTTCGTATCCAGCCGGAATAGTTGGTGGTACAGGTACACGGAGGCTGCTCTTGATAAAACAAAGCTCCACACCGGACACGACCTGAAGTAGAGCCGGGTTTTTTTTATTATTATTGTTTTGTTTTAGTTTTCAGTGACTTTTTAACATTAATCAAACGGGTCATTTTAATTAGAAATCACATTCTACACAGCTTTTAAACATGCACTTAAACGTCGCACCGTTACATGTTTCCTTATATTTTACCCAAACCTACTTACCAGCCCCAGGAAGATGTTGAATATTAAAACAACAGCCATTTTGTTTGTTTGATTGTTTCGTGAGCTCCCGGAGGACTCCAGCGAGAGAGAAACTGTCCTGAAAAAAGTGATGGATGCTTAATTTATTGCGACGGATTAAAGCTGGAAGAGGAGACGGCAGTCGGACCCGATGCTTGGCGGTTCCCACGGAGAAGGCGCCGGACTGCAGCAGGAAGATTCCGTATGTGTCTGTCCCCGCTGGCTCTGAGTCAACACACCGACACACCTCAGCTGCCACACCCAGACTCACAACCCTCCCAGCCCGGCCCAGTCCGGCAGGACAGGCACCTCTTGGCTGGGAGCTGGTGCTGTGCTGCTGTTAAGCTCAACACGGCAACTCCTTTCAAAGTTTCTTCATATGTATATATTTATTTGTTATTTTTGCTGCCAGCAGGGGGAAACGTTGCTTAAGTCTTCTGTCAGCTGGTGTGACTCTGTAATCAATTTTCAGGCTGTTTGCAAAACCCTCAGAGTCAAACCACACACCATGAAATTCCCCATGGAAGAATTAAAGTTGGAGGTTATGAGATGAGATGAGTAAAGATGCCCAAAATAAAAGCACATAAAACAACAATAGCATGGTTCCTGTCGAAGCTGAGCAGGTGCTCTAGATGGTGAAACATCAGTTATTTTCTTCTAGTGGTAATAACCTATTTAGCCTCTTTTATTTTCTTTGCATTTACCCTTTAAATTGCTATTTGTTTATGTGTTTTGTCTCTCAAGAGAATCTGGAGGGAGAAACCTCACCCAGGTCCGGGTAGAGATTGACCCCCGCATGCTCCTCCTCTCTCCTTTATCCTCCTCGGCAACTCTGCCGTTGCAGGACCAGAACTGGGCTCCTCACTTAACGCCGCAGGAATGTGAGTTGAATGGAGCCTGGTGTGGGGGAGGCTCTGCTCCCACAGCAAAGCACTCAGCTATCTCTATAAACTGCTGATAAAAACAACTGTGTCCAGGGTCAACAACATGGGGACAGTGCCCTTCAAAATGTTCACATTTGGATTTAGTGTAACGGGGGTCTGTCTTATTGTTAAAGTGAGCCTAGGGAAGTGAGACTGCATGGGGCTGCTACAGGAAAGGTGAGAAAAATGTCAGGAAGACTGGGGTGAGTCATGGGCGTAGACATAATGAAAGAACTTAGTAAACAGCAATTCCAAGACAGACTCAGCAAAATACCCTCTTTCTTTCCCAAGCAAAAATTAAAAGGACATACTGTTGCACTCGGTATTGGGTGTATGTGCATAGGTGAGTTTTTCATTTGACCTCTCCCCCCTGCACTGTCTATTCATTATGATTCCCCGTGGCAAAACTACCCCAAAAGAAATGCTTTAGCTTTTGTTTTTACTCTACAGTTTATTAAAAAGTTGCATCACCCCAGTGTAGTTCATACAAGTTGTAGTGATATGATTGCTTGTGTGGAATAAACAGGATTACAATAACAAAGTGAGGACACCACATAACTATATAAATTTTTGTGTTACAAAATTTATGAGCTTGTACTGATCCAGTTGTCTTCTATGAGAGATATATCCCAGAGGCAAGAAAGCTTTACATCTAGAGCAGCGCCACTCGTTCTTCCACTCCCTTTGGATGATTGCCAAATGACAAGCAGGGTGGGGCACAAACGTAATGTCAGAGGGCTAGGACATGAGTGAGACCATTAGCTTGATAGTGTTTTTTCATCACTGGTTTGTTTCTATAGTGTGACTAGTGTCTGCTGATTATTAGTGTATTTTGTAATTCGTGTTTATTCAATATTATGATTTGAATCACACTGTACCATTTTCAAACTAGCTGGTTACTAGGGAAGCAAAGTTATTAGAACCACATAAACCAATGTTAAACATTGTATGGATTGAACTGAAGGTGAAAGTGTTTTAGAGAATTTTTGACTCAAATTTATGGTGGTGTTTTTTTGCTATTGAGATGTGCTTACGTTGAGCTCCCGAGAAGTGTTTCAATTGTGGAGTCTATGGATATAGAAAGAACAACTCCTCAAAATAACACCATATAGTTTAGGAGCATCTGAATCTACAGCTACCAAAATGATCATGAAGCTGAAAGGCCTTTCCATAAAAAGCTGTACCATTATAACCTCAGTGATGGTTTAACGTAGCACAGATCGGTCATATTAGAGCATAGAAACACGAATACACAATTTTCTTATTCCTGCTAACAAATCTCATACCATACTGATGCACTGATGTAACAAAAGTCTAAGGCTACACCCTCGCTCGTACACTGCAAAGACACACCAGCATAAATATATATCAGTCAGTCAAAACAAATTGCTACATTTCTACAAAGAGCACCAAGGTTCCTGGGGAAACATTGTAAGAATAGTTTTTTCAGGTCTCTGATATGTTAATAAGAGGAACATCATCCAGAAGCACTTCTTTTCACTCGGACTGAACTGATATATCTGACCAGCCTGCTGGCATGGTCTGTTTTCATACCAGAGTCACTGTGCCATATTAAAACCTTTGTAGAAATCTTTAAGATGCCTGTCAAACCTCTCCCAGATTCATTCCAGAGACTATAGGGGTTGGACGCATTTGAATTACGACATTGTGAGTATCTTTTTTTTCTAATCAGTTTCTCATATATGATATAGTTCCACTGAAACTACACATTGACCGTTGAGCTGCTTGCGTTTTGGGGCGTTGATAGAGGCCAATGAATAATTACCGATTGCTAAATGGAGTCACTTAAGGGAAATGTGTTGCAGCCAGCTGTTAGACTTACTCTGTCATAATCTCATTTGGACATTTCATGTGAGAGAAATCTTTGACTTCTCTGACACACTGCTGACTAGGGGGGGTAGAAGCTGTGTGAAACTTGGCAATGCAAACTCACAATTCCAGCTGTTCCCTTTGTGTCTGTGTACATTGTGCAACTAATCCGGCAGACACGTTGGTATACATACTCTTCAATATGCTATGCAGCTGATGTTTATAAGGGGTCAATCCAGGAACAGAGGTGTGCAAGCCCGCTCCTCAGGAATTTCACAGGTCAAAGTGAAGTTTTACAGATGAGTGGCAAAGTTGGTAGAAAAGGGAATGTATCATTTTTAAAAGTGAATGTCAAAAAAATCAAACACAGGATACTTAACACCTGCAAAAAGATTATAAAATGGTGTGTATTTTATTATATTTTTCCTTTTTGGTATTCAATGTCATTTCAGATTCTCAACACAGAAGAAATTGCATATCAAACTTGTTTGGAATGAGTTTTGAAGCCAGATCAGTAGTAATTCGCTCGGAGACCCCGTCCACTTCCGTGGGTGGCTGGATGGGTGGGTGTTTTATAACAAAAGGCTGTACGCAAGCGGTGTAGCAATGCAGGCAGTGGACAAACCAGCCCATGTCCCGCCTGTTATCATCAGTGAGCAATCAAACCCAGGATCCGCCTATCGGTGTGCTGTAATGCTGCTTCCCAACCTCTGAGGGGTCAAAGTCAACACGAAACCGACAATAGATCACAGTTAGGAGTTAACCTGACGTGATCCTTCTTCAGCAGAAGGATCCGAAATCTTTCCGTATTTCTTTTCTTTCTTTTCAGGTTTTGGGATTTTGTGATTGATGGCCCTGCTGATGAGGTGCAGCGTTTTCATGCTGCTGGCGATTTTCCCGACGGTGAGTGAACATTTAAGAATGCGCAACATGTTGGATCCATAGCGTTTTGGAGAATAGCGGATTTTGTACAGGTGTGGTCCTTCGCTGTCTGCTGTTCAACTCGACTGATGCGTTCGAGTCTACTGTGACAAAAGTTAAACCATCGAGTGTTCTCGATGGGAAGAAGAATTTACTGCGAACTGTGCCTGTCCACACTGCTCTGTATTTCCTCCTCAGCAGCAGCTTTTCCACAGGCTTTATTTACTCTCTGTCCTGGATTTATGGGCCAAAAAAAAAGAAAAACCTACCTAATTCCACTTATGAGGTGGAAAAAGTTTGGTCTCATTGTCAGATCAGAGAAAGTTTAAAACTTTTACAAAATATAATATATGGTCCAGTAATCTTGTATAAAAATGCTTTCACCCTTCAAAAACAATGTAAAGAAAACAGGATGATGTATTTTACTATAAGTTACATTTGCTGTTAAGGAGTTATTTAGTTTTATTGCCACTCATGATGTAAAAAGAAAATATGAAACAACTGTCTGATGGCTGAGTCAGGCCCGACAATAGACTGTGTTGTTTTGCAATCACATCGCCTTTTTACTAATTAACTTTTCCTCTCCCTTTTGTCTACCTGCAGCCTGTTCCTGTGGAGGCAGAAGGAAATGAGCTCCACAGACAGAAAAGAGAGTGGATCCTTGCTCCCAGAAGGCTAAAGGAGAATGTGGATTACACTGGCTACCAGTTTATTGCCAAAGTTTGTGCTATTCTTAAAAAAGAATCTATTAATAAAATTGAATATCCAAAGACTTAATTTACGGTCATCTAAAAACATATATTTTTATATGTTCGATGCAGTGACATGAAATTCTTTTGAAGATTTGTCATTTACGAAAGCTTAGGCTGATTTAGTGTGAGAACAGCTTTGCTGAGGTGCTGGTAAACCTCCATATTCATTATGAGTCAGTGCCAAAGTAGAACAAAATGATAAATGACAACTTTATTTAGTTTGCCTAATTAGGATCATTATGATATTGCCATAACAACAAAAGCAGTTTTAATGCTAAATTAAGTTATATATCATGTCATTGAGGGCTTTTGTGTGACCATAATGACAGTCAGAATATAATTAAAAAGAAAGAATATTCTGTCATAGCTACCTTTACATTTGTCATTGTGAGCTGAAAGTCCTCGTCCAAATCATTTTGTGTGTCTAATTTTTTTTTTTTTTTTTCCAGATTCACTCTGATAAGGCGAACAATTCAAAGATACTCTATTACCTAAGCGGGCCTGGTGTTGACCAGCCACCTCAAGGCAGATTTTCTGTTGACACTCTCACTGGCTTTGTGAAAGTCCATACCATTCTGGATCGAGAGGATATTCCCATCTACAATGTAAGACCATTTACAAATCCTATTTGTAAAATATAAAGCCTAAGTCATATGATCAGTGAGGAAGGGGTTTCAATGTCTTTCCTTGCAGTTAAAAGGTCATGCAAAATTCACCAATGGGACACGTGCTGAAAATGATATTGACCTCAAAATTGTTGTTGAGGATGAGAACGACAACGCACCAATCATTCACCAGAAGCAAATTGGATACGTCAATGAATCTAGTGCAAGAGGTATTTTAAGACTTTATAAGTATATTATTGATGATGACTCTGGGAATCAAAAGTATTTTGACCGTTACTCTGTCATCTGCATTATTTGATTGCTTTTGTGATTTTTAGGTACTGTTGTAATGAAAGTGATAGCTACTGATAGAGATGAAGAGAACACAACCAGGTCCCAAATCTACTACAGTATTGTGGAGCAGAGCAGCACAGCTGGACTGTTCTTCATCAACTCTCAGACTGGAGAGGTCATGGTTCAAAGTAACAACCTGGATAGGGAGGTGAGGTACTTTACCACCCTAGTTTTTTCAAATTCTTTGCTTTTACTAATACATTTATTGTAAAAGCCCGGAATTCATAACATAAGCAAAAAGCCACATAAACCAGCAACATATTTATCTGTTTGAGTAAAATAAGACCAGTTACACCAAATATTTTGACAGAATGTTCATCAAAAAGTTATGAGGAACTATAAAATAGGCATTAATCAGGCCATCATACTTCTGATTTGCTCCTTTTTTTTAAGATTAAAGATACCTATAAGTTGACTATCAGTGCCTCTGACATGGCGGGACAATCATTTGGAAAAACCGGAACTGAAGAAATTGAGATCAAAATTCTGGACATAAATGACAATATTCCCACCCTGGAAAAAGATACGGTAGGTGTGACACAATTTTCACATGTGAAAACTTTTTTGTGTGTTTTTTTTTTTTTTTTTTTTTTTTAAGTAGTATTTTAATTTATTTATTTATTTGCAGTATGAAGGGAGTGTGGAAGAGAACACCATCAATTCGGAAGTTATGAGGATCAAAGCTGTTGACATGGATCTGATTCACACTGACAACTGGCTGGCTGTCTATGAAATAGTTTCAGGGAATGAGGCGGGCTACTTCAGTATCACCACTGATTCTCAGACCAATGAGGGAATTATCATGGTTAACAAGGTAAAATATAGTCGTCTAATTTTGATTGACAACATACCCTTGGCGAATAAAATGAAGAATGCGATTCAGTCTGCAGAGTAACATTGTTACGAAAGCCGATGTGAACTGCATATCCTGTGTGTTATCATTCGATATTTAGGCCCTGGACTATGAAGAACTGAAGGAGGTCAACTTGGAAGTGGCTGTTTCCAACAAAGCAAAGTACAACTTTGGCAGTGGGACTGTCATTCATCCCTCTGTCTCAAAATCCTACCCCGTTAAAATCAATGTGATCAATCAGAAGGAAGGCCCCCGTTTCCAACCAACAGTCAAAGTAGTGTCCATTTCTGAGGACAAGTCGTCCATCTCCATCAACAAAGTCATCACCAATTATGCTGCCATTGACAGTGACACACTACAGAAAGCCACCAACGTAAGGTAAAGCCTGACAGTGAAAGCAGCAATATGGCTTTGATTTAATGTTTCTTACATGAGTAGCTTATTTTTGTGTCTTCACGTGTGGATTTTCTTTCTTCCAGGTATGTGAAAATCCATGATGAGGACAACTGGTTGATTGTTGATGAGAATACTGCAGACATCCGGCTGAATAAACTGCCCGACAGAGAGTCCAATTACTTGATCAATGGAACATATTATGCCAAAATCATATGTGTTAGTAAAGGTGAGTGCTGTAAATATGACAGTTGGCGTTATTCCACTGTACACACTGTGTTCATGCGTTCAAGTTAATCCGCTTCTTTTCTTGTCTTTTTTTGGGGGGGGGGGGGCTTTCAGAGAGTCCCTCAAAAACTGCCACAGGGACAATTGCAATTCAGGTGGAGGACACCAATGACCACTGTCCAAAACTGACCACTAAAATTCACACCATGTGCTTTGGGGACAGTGTGATTTATGTCACAGCCAAAGACGATGACGAGTTCCCAAATGCAGCGCCATTTGAGTTCAGTGTGACTGAGGGGAGCAGCAAAGGGAAATGGACAGTGGAGCATTTGAATGGTAAGATTATGTGAAGAGGACAAAACAACTTGTCAAAGTTGCAGTAAAACAAAGTTTAAACAATGGGCAGGGGCCTTGTGCTCTGTCTGCCTATCATTTACAATACACATTGTGTTTTATTACTACCCTGTTCAGTACTCCTTCATACACCGCCTTTAATCTTGTGTGAGTGACACTTGCACTGCACCACCTTAGCCGTTTAACAGATTGTTATCTCATTAACTGAACTTTTGTTACTGTGCCAACTAAATGACTCTTGCCAAAAAATTTAAATCTTGGCTTCATAACTTTGGTACAATAAACAACATTTATTACAATCATAAGATGCAAACTTGTTTAACTTGTGCAGCCAGCTTTTGAAGTCTGGATATTGTTTTTCAGAAACCACAGCCATTCTGCGAGACCATGCCAATTTGTGGCCAGGCAACTACAAAGTGGTACTGGAGGTGAAGGACCAGCAAGGATTGTCGTGTAATGATTTTCAGACGATGGATGTAACTGTGTGCACCTGCCATCAAAACGCGAAAAGCTGCTTGTCACGACAAAGAGGGACTGTCGGTTTTGGAGCTGCAGGTGTTTTGCTTCTGCTCCTGGGACTGCTATTGCTACTATGTAAGTGAGCTGTATTTGATTCCTGTTTTTGTTTTAATGTTGGAGTTGTAAGGCTCACGAGACTGGGTGAGTCATAACAGCTTACGAAAGAAATAGCTCATTGTTCCCAGGTCTGATGCACACTGTTCTTGGCATGAGTTTAACCCTTTTGTTGAATTCAAATTCAACAGCTGATGATTTGTCAGAACTGATTGTGATATTGTGGCAAATGTTTGTTTTAGTGGTTCCCCTGCTGCTGCTCTTTTGCCTGTGTGGAGGTGCTGCGGCTTTGGGAGATTTTAAGCCCATTCCATTTGATACGAAACAAGGGCTGATTTCATATCACACTGAGGGACAAGGAGAAGACAAGGTACTTTGATTAGCACCATGTTAATATGTTTGTTTTCTGAATCCCTTAATCATGTTTGCCTACCTCTGATCGGATTTCACATTTTTGTCCCAGGATGTTCCTCTTCTACATGTCCCAGTAGAAGTTGATCATGGGACATTGAACGCCAAGACCAGCTTAGAGATGAAGCAGGGGCTTGGACTAGCAGCAGCTGGAGGTGCGGCATTTGCAGGAGCAGCCACTCTGACCACCGATGAAATGCGTAAATATAGCCATTACTTCTCTGGACGAGAAGACAGGAAAATGACTGATGCAGAAATGATGGCAGCACAGGAGCACATGTTCTCTCAGTACAGAGGCGGGGCCTTCGATGGGATGGCTCTATCTGATGATTTCCTGGAGGAGTACTATTCAAGTGTGCGTATCTTAAAATTTTAATGACAATCAAAGTTTCATGGTTATTATTATTTTGCATCATAGACTCGTTAAAATGTAAGTCACCTTCTGTAAGGTTCATCATGGACTTTTAAGTCTGTGTGGGTCTCCTGTCATGTGAAACCACTTCGTGTTTTTCTTTACTTTTCATTTTTTGGCTCATTAGCCTATTGTAGGACGAATCTCACCAGTCAGTCTGTCTTCATTGGTTACTTGCCTGCATTTAATAATTCTAATAGCAATAATAATTCCTGAACTGCAGTACTGTAGCCTCCTAATAATACAACAAAGACTGTAGTAACACATTTGTTTTAACAGACCTTTGTACAGATGGAAAAATTCTTAGTATTTGAGCATCAATAAGATGTTAAATTTACATGATTTTTTTATTTTGTGATGACCTAAACTTTTTTTTTTTTTTTTTTACCTTAAATAGTTTGCGATCCAGTTTTGTACCATTTAGTGCCAATAACTCGACTTGAGCTGGTTAAATTTCAATGAAAACTTGGAAAATGTGCATCATCTAAAGCTTTTACCTGCTTGTATTCATATGAAATGTCAGCATTATTGAAGTCCAACTCATTTATTTTGGTCCCTTTGTTTGCAGAAATCCAACCATGCTGCTCAACAGTCCCAGCAGAAGGATGGACTGCTGGTCTATGACTTTGAGGGTGAGGGGTCCCTGGCAGGTTCTGTAGGTTGCTGCAGCCTCCTTGAGAATGAAAATGATCTTGCATTCCTCAATGACCTCGGGCCTAAATTCAGTACTCTGGCTGAGATCTGTAAGGGATCAACTGAGTTTAGGGCGAGTGTGGATGTCTCCCCAATGAGACATGTGTCTCCTGTCAGGCCCTCTTCTCACACACACGTCCATACTCACACAGAAAAAATCAGGGACAGGGATGTTAACATCAGCAACATCAACACCTCCAACGTAGCATCTGGATCATCTACAATCATTCAGGAAGAGAAAGTTGTTGAGAGAGCCCAGGCTTCAGCAGCTGCCCAGGACAAGATCATGATTCCTAGTCCAACTCTACTCATACAGCAACCTGCGATGTACTATGCCGCTACGCCCATGTATGTAGTCGAGCCCCAACCTCAAGTAGTGCTTGTGGCAGGGGGCGCCCAGCAGCAGGCAGTGGCTCAAGTAGGCCAAATTGGGCTAAGTCAGGGGCTGGTGCAGGTTGGCGGTCTTCAAGGTCATCAGGGTGTGGTTCTTATGGATAGACAGGTAGGAATGGGTGGAGTGACAGGGCAAGCTGCACAAGGCCTTTCACATGGAACCATGACCAGGTCCACCAAAGTGTTGGTGATGGAGAACGGGTCCTCGGGTAGATGGACAGGTCAAGAACGGGGGTCTACAGAGCAGGGTTTGGATGTCAGTCAAGGTGTGCAGGGAAGAGCTCAGAGATTTTCCCTTGGCTCAAGCAGTTCAACAGCATTCAATGACGACAATTTCCAGACAGCCGCTCCCACGTTGAAAGGGAGCCAAAAACTAGTTGTGCAACGTAAGAAGGTCATAGTTACAGAGAAAAATATTGAGTCTAGTCCAAGAGCATAAGGTAAATTTTTCATTTTCTTGGAGTTTCACACTAATGAAAGGACAGTTTAGTCTGCTTTACTTAAAGTGCAATATTGTGTGCCCTCTTCTGGTAATAGCTCTGCTGACCATTGTTGATAACAAGTGATAGTAACAACACAACTATCTTGGCCTTTGAAGGTTTGGGATTTCCATAGTATTTCTAGTTCACACATTAATACCAGGTAGTTTATTAACTGCTTGTATGCTAAGCGTTAAAATGAGGCTATGGTAACATTGCATTAAAAATATAAAATATACAATAGAAGTGGGAGATTTTAAGAGCTATCACATGACATCCGTAACTACACCTCTGCATCTTTGGATGACCAGTTACTTTAGGCACCAAATGACCTCTCTTTAGTCCAGGCACATTAACATGGCATGGGGGCATGAACAGCCAAAGTAAAGTGGGAAAAATCTGGACCAGCCAGACCTACAGGGTCGATTCACCCATCAAAGAAAAGGAACAAACCTCAGCCTACCTCTCCTGACCAAAGACATCTGATAAAGTGATAATCCAACCACCACCAACCCTGAGAGAAGAAGCAAGTTTAAACTAGCTAGTGAAATTAATATCAGATTAGTAAATGTCCCTATCTATTCTATCTCCCAACCTGTTGGGCTGAAGTAAGGGTTGGAAACCACCAGATTGGTAATAGCTTGTCCTCTATGTCCTTTAGGGATGTATTTAAGAGGCAAGTACTGTCCTGTCCTCTCTGCTGTATGATCAAACAAAGCTGCCAACCAGTCAAACCACCGTGAATGGAGGCCAGATGTATCTGCAACTTAATAAGTACCAAAAAGAGAAAAACAAAATATGTGTGCTGTAGTACAAGAAAAAAGATCATAGCTAATAAAATAAGAGGGAGATAAATCAGTGGAGTTACAATAAAATGTGTTGGAAAGTTGAAACTCGATACTAAAAATAAATACAATATTTAATTGTACTGGATAAACACTCTTTTCAAACAGCAGTAAAACTCTTACTCGTTGCTCTTTTTTATAATCACAGCCAAGAAGAAGTATGTTCTGAATACTGTGCGTTCATGGATTTCCTCTTGAAATTTGAATTTGACATTTCAAAGTAACTTGGCAAGCAATAAAGAAAAAAATTGTGTTCTTTGGTTCAAATTGCATTCACCCATACAGACTTTGAACCATATATTCAGTACTTTGACTGCTGTATCACTTGGTATAGTGTACTCCTTATGATATATGTTTTGCTTTTTGTGATATTTTATCTTTAGCCATGCCATAAGCTGTTCAGCTCACCTTTGAATTGCTGTACGTAGTCACACTGTAACTAATGAGGAACTGCTATATAGGTGGCTTCGTTGGGAACTCCATGAAATGGAGATGAAAGCTGTTTGTACTTTACAAGTGATGAAAGCAATGTCATCTGAAGAATTCAGGTGTTTCAACGATTTAGCGTAGCAACAAGGGATGAAATTCTTTTTATTGGTACACTAAAAGAAAATGACAACACAAACTCCATTGTATTGTTGCACTCTTGTTATTTCTATACGTGTGAATTCACTTCAAAAGATCTCAATGGCAAAACTTTTTTTTTCCTACAGATGTGTATTGTGAAATATTCCACCATAGTTTTTTGTGTAATGGAAACATAATTTGGGTATGATGGGGAAAAGTAAGTATGAGCTTACCAGGCACTGAAGGCATTCGGGAGAATGACGTTTCATATTGCTGTTCTTGCTTTTAATACCTATGTATTAATGTCTCATGTTTTTAGAGTGCTGTAAAATACAGCAGTAAAGTGCTGAAGTAGAATTATATTGGGGATGCTTTTGTTTTTTTTAAGTGTTGCACCTCCTATTAGAAATAAAATCAAACTGAAAAAATCTGAATTACAAATACTTTGTTAATCCCCAGAGGGAAATTCTCCTGTTTGGTAGTTTATCTTCCAGTAATTCAGGAATTCAAAAGTATGATAGCAGCGGGAATGAATGATTTTCTGTATCTTTCCATTTTGCATCGTAGACGGATTAACTGTCCACTGCTCCTGTTTCTCTGTTAAACTAGGGTGTTAAGGAGTAGGTGATGTAAGTATTTTAAGATGGTTTCTGCCTTCCTCTGTGTGCATCGCTCCAACACAGCCCCCAGTAAGTCTAATCTGGTTCCCTTTGCACCAGTATGACCAGCTGCTTTGCATCCATTTGTTATATGCTGCCTCCCCAGCAGGCTGCAGCGTAGAATAGCATACAGGCCACCACAGACTGGTAAAACATCTGCAGCATCTCTCTGCACATTTCTTCTATTCTACTGAGTTTGAAGATCCTCTAGGTGGGGTCACATATTTGGGTAAAGCCATTTAATTTGCATACAAAACAAATTAGATGCAGAAGTACACTATGTACATACATGTGCAAGTCTGGTCTGTTAGTAATTATCAAACTGACAAACCATTCAAATGTTGAGCTTGACAGATGGAAAATGTCAACTTAGTTGTGACCTACATAGTTAAGGCATATTTCTTTGTCGGTTAAAACATGTATGGAAAGATCGATTGGCTTTTTGCTCTCAGCTCTTCCGAGCAGGCATCAACAAGGTGAATGTCGAATGGGTATCGATGGTTTCTTTGTCGCTAGTGAGTGCTGACACTTGACATAAACAAAAATGAAAAAGTAGAAACTCCGGTTGCCCTTGTGGATTAGTGTGCAAGTAGGTGACAATCCAGGTGGCATCAAAGATGGCGGAAGGGGTTTTATATTAGATGTGTTTTACCAAAACCTTCTTCTAACTTCATCTTTCTAACTGATCCTGAGACTCGGACTCTTCTTTAGCTTGTAAAACCCGAAGAAGTGCAGTCAGCAGATAAGTTTATGGAGAGGGTCGGTGCACAGGTTGACTTCATGCATGCCAAGTAAAAAGTTGCTGGAATCACTTCAGTGCTGTAGCACTTAAATGCTAATGTGATTTTTCATCCTACTGTCAGTTTGACAATAGAGTCTCAGTTAAAGCACTACTGAACTTTTAACAACTTATTCACCTCCTGTTGTCTCACACTGATGCAAAAATCTTTTTAATCCAATATGAATCATCTTAAAACAACTTTACTGGAATGGTTTATAACTATGACTTAATTACATTTTAAAATTTCAGGCGTGGCAGTACACATATTTTTAAATCTTATAATTTGTCCTTGCTCAGAGGAAATCCTTTGCATCAAACAGTCGTCTCCACTTTGGCTGCCTACTGTAGTTTCTGATTTAATTGGCTGTATTTTACAAAAACAGCCAGCTGCCACTGAGTAGACAGTTATGAAAACTTCAAGCGGCTCGAAAATGATTTGCCTTTAGTTCTTTCTCATACTGTTGTCCTTGTATCTGACCAAAACAGAGGAGAACCTCCATATAACAGAGCACCTTACAAACAATTTTTCCTAATTTTAGGACAGACTTATCTGTAGACACAGCATTAGAACCTATATGAGCAGTTTATTAAATATACCCCTTTATTTCCTACATTTCACAGGAAATGGCTGTTGGAATTAAAAACTGTTTCCTGGTTGGTTTAGTTCTTTTCCTTTTTCTTCCAAAGCAGATGGTTTTCATGAAGAGATGGATGGAACATTCTTGCTCTGACAGCACACATTAGGGTGTGGCAGCACGTGCAGCATATTTCAGACTTAGGAATCCAAGAGAGTAGATAAACAGAAAGGTTCTGCTCGGAAAGAATTACAATGCGTTTTATCAAGTCTCATCATGCCACTGTCATGTTTTTCATTACAACATTTTGTGTCATCACCATTTCTTTGACGTTTTTGGACTCCTCCCTGGTTTTTTAGAATAAGTATGTCAATTTGGCAATTATTACCAAACCAGACTTGTGTTATAATGGCTTTAAAAAGTGGAACCGAAAAGATAGTTTAAACTCAACAGTTTATTATGGTTGATTCATTTTCAACCACAAGGCCCAGAAATGAAAAGTATTTTGCCCTTAACACGGCCAAATGGATGAAAATCAACCACGTCAGTGAGTCATACACTACTTCCTTATTAATTTATTTATATGTATTTACAGAACATGATTTTTCTGATTTATTTTTTTTTCCTCAGACTTCTGCAGCTATCAAAAAAAAAAAAAAAAAACATGACATGGACTGAATTTACAGGAGTGGATGGTTTATTTGAGACAAGGAACACATGTTGAAGTAAATGTTAGAAAACCGTGTTTAGGACAACACTTTATTTCTTTATTTAACATTGGCAAAGCAGGATCAAATGCTATGACACTTGCATATTTTTAAATTCTGTTACCACTTGTGATTATTTCTATATGCAGCACTGTTTTTGCTAAACAGCGATATTTCATCATGAGCGGCACACTGCAATACGTAGGTGATCATCTGCATCTCTGGAGTGTTTCTTATGATTTTCACTGTACTGTTCAACGACAATTACTATTTTGGAGGGAGTGGTTCACTCACAATGTCTGCTCAGTGTTTTATATTCAGTGGCGGACGTCCTCCTCATCCTCTATTTCATCTTCTTCATATTCACCCATTTCGTCGGCGGTAGCGTCCTGGTACTGCTGGTACTCAGACACCAGGTCGTTCATGTTGCTCTCGGCCTCGGTGAACTCCATCTCATCCATCCCCTCTCCGGTGTACCAGTGGAGGAAGGCCTTGCGACGGAACATGGCGGTGAACTGCTCTGAGATCCTCCTGAACAGCTCCTGGATGGCCGTGCTGTTGCCAATGAAAGTGGCAGACATCTTGAGACCACGTGGTGGGATGTCGCAGACGGCGGTTTTGACGTTGTTTGGAATCCATTCAACAAAGTAGCTGCTGTTCTTGTTTTGCACACTCAGCATCTGCTCATCCACTTCCTTCATGGACATGCGTCCGCGGAAGATGGCTGCCACGGTGAGGTAACGTCCGTGACGGGGATCGCAGGCTGCCATCATGTTCTTGGCGTCGAACATTTGCTGCGTGAGCTCTGGCACAGAGAGGGCACGATATTGCTGACTGCCACGGCTTGTTAGAGGCGCGAAGCCCGGCATGAAGAAATGCAAGCGAGGGAAGGGCACCATGTTAACGGCCAGTTTACGTAGGTCAGCGTTGAGTTGGCCAGGGAAGCGGAGACAGGTGGTCACCCCACTCATTGTGGCCGACACAAGGTGGTTGAGGTCACCGTAGGTGGGTGTGGTCAGCTTCAGGGTGCGGAAGCAAATGTCGTACAGGGCCTCATTGTCAATGCTAAAGGTCTCGTCTGTGTTCTCCACCAACTGGTGAACGGAGAGAGTGGCGTTGTAAGGCTCCACCACGGTGTCTGACACCTTTGGGGAGGGCATGACGCTGAAGGTGTTCATGATACGGTCGGGGTATTCCTCGCGAATCTTGCTTATGAGCAGCGTGCCCATTCCCGAGCCCGTACCTCCTCCCAGGGAGTGGGTGAGCTGGAAGCCCTGGAGGCAGTCGCAGTTCTCGGACTCCTTTCTCACCACATCCAGGACCGAGTCGACCAGCTCTGCTCCCTCAGTATAGTGACCTTTGGCCCAGTTATTTCCTGCTCCGCTTTGACCTGTGTGTTGGAATGTGTAAAGACAAATGTTGAGCAAACATGGCATCACTTGCTTCTAAGGGCTGAAAAGATGTTACTGTCTTTATTGTTGGATTGTAGTGATATTTCGTACAGATGTTCATGGCCCCCAGTGAACAGATCTAAAAGACTGTGATCTTGTAGTCTTTCATCTGGAACAGCTATAGAGGTTGATATTTTTGGTACTTTGTAACAGATTTTGACGATTTATAAAGAATTTGATACATATTAATTTACAGACATATTGACATATATGACATATTTTTTGGGCTCCAGTTTAATTACATATTAATGATCATGAAGCTTAAAGAAAGCTCTCCTGTTTGTGCGTTTCCTGTCCCCGGTAAGGAGAAATGAATAGTCACCCTGTAATGCATTGTTTTGGCTCCTGTATCCTCAGTTGAGAAAAGCACTGCACCAAAAAACCTTTGGGTTTTTTTTTTGTTTTTTTTTTCGTGTTGTAACCGCAAGAGCCGTCTCAGTCTGACACAGCTGCACATGGACAATGCATCACAGCATTGGCACATCGCTGAGAAGCAGCAGAAGCTTTGTACTGGGAATATACAGCACTCTGCAATGCTGCCAGGTGAAACTAAGCACAGCTTTAGGATATGACAGCAGCTGCTGACGTATGCAGATATTGCAAACACGTTGGAGCTGGTTAAGGATGAATGGACGACATCGTGATCTAGTGTCCACTCACCAAAGACAAAGTTGTCAGGCCTGAATAACTGCCCAAAAGGGCCGGAACGGACTGAATCCATGGTTCCTGGCTCCAGGTCCACCAGAATGGCGCGGGGGACAAATTTGCTGCCTTGGGACAAAAAAGAGCAGAGAATAGAGGGACAGGGAGGGGTGATGGATGGAAGGAAGGCGCAAGATATAAACAGTCTCAACGTGACTATACTCTGAATCATTCTTTTCTTCACATCTAGTATTAATGGCCCATTGCTCTGAAAGGATGTGAATGCAGCAGAACTGTTTGATAGCATGACCTTTTATAGGTGAACAGCCTCCATGTTAAAAGCACAGTGCAGCCTTTATCTCCTGCTGGATATTTGCTGGACAATATCACCCCTTCTCTTGTTTTTCTTCTAGTTTACCTGACTCCACCCTCTCTGTCTGTGACACCCCCCCCCCACTCACCCCCTTGCAAGCAGACTGCAACTGCAGCAAACTGCACCGCTTATTCTAGTGGCGCTTTTGAAGTGCTGAGCTCTGCAGAGTCCAATCAAATCTAATCTCTTCTGACTCATTCCTATATTTTTTAATCATGTCTTTTTATCATCTGCCCAGGTCTTTATGTTGCCGGCCTCTGTTAAGATATCTGCCAGCTCCCCCTCGTTAGTTTTAAGGTGAAATTGATTAGTGGGAATGCTTTATTAGTCTGCATGCAATATTAAGCCAGCATGCAACATGGAAACAAAGGATCAATAATGCCCGCTGATAGGAAATAGAATCTGGGTAGACGGTTGTAGTGAATATGTAATATCAACCTTGGGGATTTCCTATGAAGGCCTTTTGGTTAACCAAAGCGGAAGGATGAGGGCTGTTTGATCTTAGTCCTGGGTACACGTGGATCTGACTTGTTCTCTGAAAGGCTTACACCCAGGAGCAAGAGCTTTACGATTATTGCCGCCATTCGCCGGCTTCTGTTAGACTGCTTAATGTGCGATGACACGGGGTGTGTTTTTCCCCAATGACCTTCAGCATGCCACGCCAACAAAATCAAATTCTGAGGGCTCGAGGGCAGCTATACAGAGACTGCAGATACCTGTACTCCCTATAGAAAGAGAGAGCGAGAGAGACGGAGGGAGAGAGAGAGAGAGAGAGAGAGAGAGAGAGAGAGAGAGAGAGAGAGAGAGAGAGAGAGAGAGAGAGAGAGAGAGAGAGAGAGAGAGAGAGAGAGAGAGAGGGAGGGGGAGGGATATTTTAGCAGGTTGACTGTCCTAATTTTTCCCTCCACTCATGGTGGGACCTACTTTCCCCTTCCAGCCACATTAATGACATGAGCATTGAAATGAGGTCTGTGTAATGTAAGGTCATGCAAGGATAATGATCAATGGGAACAAAGCTTTATGTGGTGATTTATTCAGATGGAAGCATTTTAAAAACAGAATTATTATTATTTTACCTGATGCTTCATTGTAGTAAACATTTATCCTCTCCAGCTGCAGGTCACTGTCACCTTGGTAACTACCGGTGGGATCGATGCCATGCTCATCACTAATCACTTCCCAGAACTGAGATTAATAAAAAGGGGGGGAGGGGGTGCAAGATTAAGATAACCACAACGGCAAATTGGGATTATTCAGAAACAAATCCTGGCTTGAAAACGACTCAAAGTGTCTGCGCCAGTTCTAAATATCTGCGCATCTGCTCCCAGCGGCACGATGACACGCAGCAGCTGGGGGGGCCACATCACTGCGGCCGCTGTGCCCAGCTCAGCCCGACCCAACCCCACCCTTCACGTAAACGGAATATCCATCCCAAACCATTTTAACTGAAGACATTTGTTCGTTTAAATGATGCAAATTCACGATTTACTCTTTGGAAGCTTCCCTGGAAAATATAACACGTGTTATTATAACACCCAACACGTAATAAGACGTGTCTCGCATCATAATAACAATCCCTTCCTTCATTTCCCTCCATAATAATCTTTATACCTTCGCCCCGATCTGGTTTCCACACTGCCCGGCCTGGATGTGAACGATTTCCCTCATGGTGCGCTGCGGATGGAGCAGAGAGCGTCTTGTTTTCACTTCACCGGCGTCCTGCAGTCTTCAGTCTGTGGCCGCTGTGTTTCAAAAAATCTGCGCTTGCCTCATTTCTAGGGCGAGTGTTGAGCCAGCGAGATAGATAAACGCGCTGCTGGTCAGATGACGTTACACTTAGCGCAGCATCCCAGTATCCCCCTCAGCCAATAGGAACGGCCCGGTTTGATGCAGTGGACCGGAGGATGATGCTGCATCATCCCCCTGACATCACCCCGTCCCAGGCAGGGACTCAGGGTGCTCTCTAAGGTCTCTTTTCCCTGCCATGAAGATGCAAAAATCTTCTGATGGCTGCACATGCACTGATTTTATCAAACGACTGAGGTTGGTGGATAACGTGTTCAGGAGTGAGCTGTGATATTTTAGAGATTTTAACACTCAAAATGAAAAATAAAAATGTAGCTGGAGCTACAGAGGAAATGTACTGAGCTGAGAAAAAATTGAGTGATGCCTCATTCCAAATTCCACCCACATTCAGGTTTGTTGCTTACAGCTTAGTTTGTGGTATTTTTTTTTAATTTCATATATTAAACTTTATATGCACAGCGCGAAATTCAATTAATATTACATTTTATAGCTCCACGTAATATCATAAATTTTCCTGATGGGGCTTGACAGTCAGGACACACCCTCTGTCCTCATACCCAAAACCAGATGAGTCAAATCTTTCGTGGGGTAAAAAGGAAGATTTTTTTTTTTCCTTCACATTAAGTGGCAACCAAAGCATGAATGTGTCTCTTAGATAGTTATTTTAATGGTAAGATGCAGGAGTTACCTTGGGGAGAGCCATCAGTTTTCCATTTTTGTAGGTCACATTAGCAGCATGGCCCTTTGGATCAGCAATTTGAAAGCAATGGTTAGATACAAGTATCGGATGGCGTAAACAAAGTCATTAAGACAACTTGTGTGGTCTGTGGGAGTTATCTGCTCCGCCTAGTTGGGAACCCAATCTTGGCTTCAGCACGTGTGATTTGAAGATTATTTATATAGATGTGAAAGGTTTGCAGCATATTTTTCCTTTTCTCAGACACTTGGCCTCCAGTGAACAGTGAAAACATCTGCTCGACATGAAATAAAATCCATGGAAATTTGCAATAAAAGAAAAAAGATCACTAATATTCATGGTTGATCAATAAATAGTGGTTTATTTTAACAACAGGTATGGCTTATGTACAAGTGCATTATGTCCGTTAAAACAACAACAAAACAAAACAAAAAAAAATTAAACCAAAGAATTGGAAATTATAAATGGTACAATCCATGGTTTTTACATTCATTCGACTCTCCCATCAAGAGATTTGGAGTTGCACGGTTGAGAGAACCAAACCTTAAATGTGTACACTGGGGACTTCATGTCTCTGAGACTTTTTTTTTTTTTTAAACCAAGTTCAAAACTATTCACCAGTTCTTCCATTTTATGAGCAACAACCTTTCATGTTATCCAAACGTTTACTATTTACAAAGACATAAACCATTCTTTGTGTTTTTTTTTTTTTGCTTTTTTGCTTTTCCACCAGTGAGCGCCCGCCTGCCTATCTATCGTGGGTGCTAACATTGCTTTCACAGATTTTTACTTTTTAAATTTTACTCCAAATGGCGTTGAACCACAAGTTTTGTAAAAATGACATAGATGGCTCCTATCAGCACTGTGGAACAGCTGCATAGGAGTTGTGAAAGCCAAAGCAGAGACGACTCTGGTTGTACTGTATTGTGCTGTGTCATTGTCTTTACATACTGGTGTTTCCGTGGGGGGTTTTGCGATACACAATTCAACATTGCAATATGCACATTGAGACAGAGACACCAACACTCACAAACAACAAAAACTTGGAGTAATGTGAAGCTACTGACCACTGCAGTCAACCCACTGTCAGATGCCAAAAGTTCCTTATTAAATCCAGGTTCAACACCATGTTGCACAAAGAGGATTTAATGTGGGTCTATTGCAAAAAGTTTACATTTAACTAGCCACTTCTGTATTGTATTCAAAATCCCACTTTATTTCCCTTTTTTTTTTTTCAAAACTGTCAAGATGCCAAGCTCCACCAAACCTAACGTCACATGATTGCAGGGCTTTGTGCTTTGAGTCTTAGCAGCATGGCATACATACATGGTAGACATTAAATGTTCTTATGAAACTATCAATAAATGGAAGTTTTTTTTTTGACTTGATCTGCTAAAAAGATCGTCCTGAATCGATCCAAAAATAGAGCTTTCACACTTTGATCCAGGCTTCATTTGAGAAAGACAAACTAGGTTTGTCTATGCATTCAAATACCAAAAGATATGTAGCCTGTCAGTGCCTGTCTGACTTGAACAAGCACAAAGTAAAATTTTGGTATGTCATGTACCCCTAAGGTTCTTCTTAAGTGTATCACAGGATGGTGAGAGTAACAGAAGACCTTCTTTTAAGTCCGTTAGCTTGGTGTCTTCCACTCCTGAACGACACCTTGGTAAATCACCGGTATTCCCTGGATAGCTCTCATTTAACATATGACATTTATCACATTTGAAATGACAAGACATCATTGAATTGGCTCTGAAGGTTTTACAGTACAGTGTTATTATAATTATTACTTATTATTATTATTATTATTATTATCAGGATTGTTGTAAACTGTGGTCTATCTGTAATCACACACCTTTCCTTAACAAATATCACAACCTCCAATATATAAAGTATGTAACTACTACTGTCAAGTATAATTCTGTCCTCAGATGGACACAGACTTTGGATGAAAAAGTGCCTCCTTAATCAAGAGTCTGTCAATTTAAGATTATGAATAGTTTCATCCATAAATTTGGAATTGACCTGTGTTGTAAAATGTCATTTTGACAAAGGTGTGACATATTGCTTCTTTTTTTTTCTTTTTCTTTTTTTTTTTTTAAGGTAAACTTTGTGTCACTTACATATATGAGCTTCGTTAATGCCAGAACATGGTGTGGGAAACACACTAAGAAGGTTAGCAATGTTGTGACAGTTGGCAATCACATCAAACATTTTGTCATCCATGGATTTCATTTCAAAAATAGCTTTTGTCTTTTTGGGTTTTTTTTTTGTTGTTTTTGTTTTTTCTCTTTTTGCTAGTTTGTTTTGCTGACACATTCACAATTATTTTTCATGCTTTGTCCCCCACTGCAAATAATAAGGTGCCACCACACTTAGGTGCTACAAATACTGTTAGAATGACATATAGCGCTGTACAATAAGGGCACACCATGGGAGATTGTTCAAAATAATACTTTGAATTAAAATTAAAAAACAGAATCAAGCTCAATAACTAATTTTGCATTTACTTATATCACATTTACAAATAAAAGCATTTGCATACCATAAATTTCATCGACTTAGACAACTGGAAAAATAAGAGTTTCTTCAAGACCGACAAAATATGGGTCAATCATTTTGCTAATAACACTGTTCACACAATGAACCAGTGTTGGTGAAAGGTGTTTAGCTCAGTCTCATTTCTTCATTCTAATTTGTCCAACGGTGATATAGATTTTAGTCTGTTATCACTTTGAGAATTCCTTCCTGATGTTCGAAATTGGGTTCTTTTGATTCACTTTAATCCTCAGACAGTCTGTGGCAAGGGACCGCACTAAACAGTATTTCAGAAAATACTGTATTGATACTAACGTTTGGCACTGAGTCTACAATTAATTTTGGTCAGAGTAGTTTTTGGCATTTTATTTAGAAAAAAATCACTCCAATTTGGATTGTTTATCTCTATAAACAGCAAAAATGTACTTTGTAACATTCAGATTTTCTTGTCCACACAGTTAAGGCGATTTTTTTCTTTTTCTTTTTTTTTTTTAACGAATATGTTAGACGGACATTTTATTTTAGCAAAGGTACCAGTGATTACAGGTTTTTGTTTTTCTTTTTTTTTTTTTTTTTTTTTTACTCTCTCTCTTTCAGCTTCAATGTATTTATCACCAATCCTGATGACACGCCAGAGCAATTGTGGGTATAGTTGTAAGTCTCTTTAAAATTACAGACAGTGATTTTCTATCCATTTACATCAAAGTAGTTTATAGGCTGGTGATTTCCAGTGACATTCAGAAAGAACAGAAGATACTGTCACTTTGTCACAAGCCAGCCTCTGGCACTCTCTCACTTGTGTGGTCTCTTTATTTATTGGCTAATTGCAGGAAGTGGGGTTTGGGGGGTGGGGTGAGTACAGCTCAGTAAGAAATGTCCACTCAACCCCAGGTGGGGACAGTCTTCATGAAATGCCTGAAGTCTGAGCAGGACAGTTCTTGTGCCCCCCGCTTGGTTATTTATTGGACATAGGCTGCCTCCTGGTGCAACCGTAAAGCTTCTTTTCGTGGCTGCGACACTGGATCATGATGACTCCACACTGTTGACAGTGTTGTTTTCTGTGCTGGCACTGTCCCCGATGGGGAGGACACCAGAGTCTATGGGGGAGGAGACGGTGCAGTCCATTAGAGAGGGGGGTGGCGCTTCTGTAGAGCCTGAATCGGTGATGAAAGTGGGTAGTGAATCTAAGACAAGGGAAGCAGCTGAATCTGGTTCAGTATCTGTGACAGTCAGAGTGGTTGATTCTGGAGTGGAGGTGTGCACAATGTCTGTGACAGGAAGAATTGTGGGAGATGGTGCAGTGGCATTGACAGTATCTATAACGGGGAGAGTGGAAGAGTCCTGCGAGGGCAATTGGTCTGAGTCAGTGGGTGGAGGTGGAGTGGGTGAAGGTGAAATGCTTCCTGGGCTATGCGGAGTAGGAGAGGGAGGAGGCGCGTCATTAACACAAGGAGAGGTAGAAAAAGTGGCATCAGTGGCCTCAGGCAAAGTTGGGTCAAATTTCAAGGTGATGTTGTCAATGTCATTACTTAGGGGGTGTGGGGATTCTAACATGGAGCTGGGTGGGGGCTCAATGATTGGTGTGGTGCAGATGATTAAGGAGGCAGGTGTAGTTTGAGGGACAGGGGGAGTGGAAGAGTCCACCGAAGGGGCAGGGGGAGCAGCTGACTCAGCCTCTTTTAATTCAGGAGGGGTAGAATCTGTCATGGGCTCAACAGAATCCTGGACTATTGGAGGAGGTTGAGCAGACTCAGCTAAAAGGGGGTCTGTGATGCAAGGGGCTTTGTGTAAAGGAGTGGAAGACAGCAAGTGCTCTTTGCTTGTGTGTATGATGCCATCTTTAGCCAGTGCTACAATGGGGGTCGTGGATAAAGACGACACCGACTGACCATTGGGGTCTTTGTGCTCGGGCTTGCTGGGTTGGACCTCCATAAACATGGGAGCAGATATATCTCCGACTGACAGAGCAGTCAAGTCAATGGCCGAAGAGGCGGTGGAGTCCATGGTGGACACTGCGGTGGCGGCAGCCTCGTGGAGCGGCGTGTCGTGCACCCTGGTGTAGTCCCTGCTGCTCTCGGATTGGGCCAGCAGGAGGCGCTGCTCCCCAGGCTTCTTCGGGGGAAGGAAAGGTTGCCGAGTGTAGGTCTCGCCGTCGGCCAGGGTCTCGGGGAGGGGCTGGTAGCGGGTCTCTGGCAGCAAGAGAATGCAGATGATGCAGATGAGGGTGCAGCAGGCGAAGATAATGTGGTGAAGGAAATAGCCCTTCTGATTGTGGAGCTCCATGATGGGTGCAGTCAGCATGCCGAAGCCAGCGCTGGCTAAGACCAGGCCCAGACCACCACCCCTAGGGGAGACAGAAAATATTGTCACTTGGAAGGGTTTAGCATCTGGCACGCCTAAAACCTCACAAACTGAAAACTGACTTTTTGAAGAACTATCACCTAAATCCCGTCTGTAAAGGGAAGCTCTTGTTTTTGCTGTATTTGTCTGCTCTTGGATTGGTAAGCAGCAGCAGAGAGTGCTGCAGTACCACCAAACGCCCTCCTCTCCTGCTATTGCTTAAACTCACCACCAAATGGAGCCATTGGCGTAGCAGAAAAACACCCCTTGCATAACCCCAGATAATGAACCTCCATTGCTGTGTTATATATTCTCAGAGGGGATTGCTAACAAGATGTGGATTACATTTGACACTGAACTGTGAGACTCTTTTATTTCCAGCAGCTCAGTGATATCAACCCCAGCCATTGACAGAAGAAGGAGCAGCCCGCCTGTCTGTTAAACATCTTATATAAACCAAATGCCAAATGTTTTGATAGCTGACTTATATACTAGAGAGATGTAAAGATAAATTACGCCTGTTTTATTTTTCTCATCACTTGATTTAAGAATATATAATTCACCTATAAGTTCATAGACACGGCATGCTACGCATTGACAAAAATGCACGTACTCCCTCATAACAGTCAAAAGATTGTTGTTGTTTTTTTTATTTTTTTCCAGTGTTCCTGTGGGCTTACCTGATTACAGTGGGTGTGATCTCAGCACAGAAGAAAATGCTCAGGTTGCTGACTGCGTGGGAGGAGAACATGCCAATGATGGAGAAGGCAATGGAGAAGTTCTTATTCAGTGTACCTGTGCTATCTGCAGGCAAAACAGGAGACAGATACATTTAGACTCAGACTAATAACCCTGGGCAGTCAGCCCAATATATATATATAAATGCTCAAAAATGGCACCATTTTATGGATTTATGAAAAAAAAAAAGTCTCCAGTCACTCATCTGTACTGTTATTTCTTCAACCATGTATCAGACAGGATGTAACCTAAAATAATATCTCCTTCATAGCCCAATTGTTCAAGTATCTTCATTTCGAAATGAGTTTTAGCAACTGTAATAGTTTCAGAAACTGGACTTTAGAACATGCCATCAAAATTATTGTTAACTAAACCTGGATAGTACCAATAAACTGTAATGGTTTCCCAGAAACACTAAAGCCTGTTTTGCAGAACAGGTTTACAAATCACAAGGATATAAATAGCCAATTTAGGCCTCATATACTTTGAATATAAACCAACTTTTGTTTTTTATGATGAAGACATCTGCTCTAAAGAGCTTGATAAACAGAGGAAATTCACAGCTGCTTTATAAAGAGGGCCGTCCACCCTCCTCAACACAAAGGGGGAAAATAAGTGAAAAGCTGGTCATGATGACAGCTAGAACTTCATTAAAGGGCTCTGCAGGGTTAGTATATGGCTAATGAAATACTGAAGGCAACACATTGTTTAAAGCCTCATCAAGACAGTGCAGCTATCTAAGTGATGTGATAAGAGTCACAGTGTAAGATGATACAGTTCACACTGTGATAAGTATGATAGTGTGAAACCACCTCAGTAGGAGTACTCAATTACTAATCAAATTATCTACCCAAACAGAGGCATTAGTGGCAAAAACAAGACTTAGGGACAGAAATGAAGAAATGATCATACCTATATTCAGATGGTAGCTGTACTTCCCCAACACTAGAGGAGAATCAAAGAGAATAGCAGATATGTATCAGTAAAGAAAGCCATATCAGTGACATCATATGAACTCCGATAATGTCAAACATGAAAAAGAAAAAACATCCACACATGTTGTGCAAAAAAATTCACAGTGTTGCAAAGCAAACTGCTTCAGCTGGGAACATGAAACATGGCCATAACCTTGATGTGTTAACTCGGGTTAAACATTAAGTCCCACTCATTTGTAACAGAATAAACTGACTTGTGTACTGTTTTGATGATTTGGAGCACTCCAAAGCACACGTTGACTAAAACAGCAATCTGTAGTCATGTTTGACTCCTCAATTACAACCAACTAAAGGTAGCTGAGCTGTGACGTAGTGAAGTCTCAGCAGTAAATGTGAGCTTTCACAGCAGGAATCACTGGATTTCAAAAGCTGGTATGTTTGAGTCAAACTTAAAAGCATACACATTCTTATTTTCAGTTTTTTTTTCTTATGTATTCTATATTTTCCTCACTTGCACCTACAAACTACATGAAAAGCCTGATGCATTTGTCGAGCTCAATGTTTTTTGACTGTGGCCTTCAGCTTTTGCGTTTCGTCATTCAAGCACACATCTTAAAAAGCATCTTTAAATTTTATATATTAATGTGTTATGTTCTTTCTGTACGCATGTGCTCATGTAAAATTAGAAATTTGTGATTTTATGTGGCAGCAATATGCTGGAACTATTTGTCAGCCAAGCTAGTTTGAACATAGCAAGGCTAGCAGGTCCCCCCCTCCACTTCCAGTCTTTAAGCCAAAAAAAATCCTCTGCTGGAACTAGATCAATATATAGCATATAACCATGAGAATGGTATTGATCTACTCATAACTTTCAAAAACACAAACATTTCCCAAAACTCTATACTTGTTCCTTGAATGCAACCAGATGCTGTAAGAGAATTTTGGAGTTTCTTTGAGTACAAGTAAAAGATAGTCTTGACACTCTTCAAGAACATTGCATCATTCATAATGCACTCACAGTTGAGCAGACCCAGCTGCAGCAACGATGCTAAGGCCGTGATAATCATGAACATGAGCAGACCACCCCGCCGCCCCATCAGTCCCACTGCTGGGCAGAGCGCCATGCAGGACGCCACCGCAATCCCTGCCATGGTGTAATAGTCTGCATAGAAGTTATGGAACATAGTGGTTTCCTGGGCCTCAGGGTCCATCATGCTCCGAGCAAAGCAGTGGTGGATCCCATATCCTGTTAGCCTGCAGAAAGAACACACAGATGGTAAAATAGAGAGGAAAAATATCAGTGACTAAAATATAAGGTATGGGAGAGATGATCTCGAGGAAGTGAGCTGAAAAATAGAGAATTACAATGATACACACAATGGGCAGATATTAGATACAAGCAAATCTAAACAATGAAGAATTTGGATGGAAAGGGAAGAGGAAACATATTATGTTTGCTCACGTCTCAAAAAACTGCACGGATGTAAACACTGGATTATTGACGCACAAAGCATACACACACATAAAAAAGGCAAGTAAGCACTCACACCCCTTCTCCTGTTTCTCTAATATTTCCTAAGGACAAAGCTCATATAAAATTTATGCTGACTGAGTCAGGGACACTGGGTCTGCCTGTCTACGGTCAGGGTCTCAGATGGAGGGAGCAGGAGAGATCCCGGTGGAGATGAAAAGGGAGAGCAGCACGGACAAAAGCATAGAGGTCCACTGATCAATGATGTATCGAGCCTCCAGGTTAAAAGCAGAATTTTAGCTTAACAAAATGGCGTGTATGACTGGCAATGTCCTGCCATAAAACACACGTACACATTTCCTTTTCTTTCCCCCCCTGTTCTCTGACACATTCATTAGCACCTTGACACACAATTTTGTGCAGTTTACCAAACACTAAATTATTAAATACTTACGAGTTGACGCAGAGCACAACTATGTTCTTCCACAGGTTTCTTGTCCCAACCATTTTGACAATGCAAGTCTTTTTGGGTTTCTTCTGAAGAGCTCTCTGAAGTTCTGGAAACAAGCAAACAAATGAATCTTAGGAGCAGGCCAAACTCAGCACAGAAAGCTTCTTTTGGACACTTCAAAAGAAGGACACATTATTAGTTTATTGTTATTTCATATTCCTACATTACAGCATTACTCAGAATTGATATTATTTTATGTTTGTAAACTACATTATTGTAACTGTAACTGCTACTGTGATATGAAAATTTGAGGAGCAGATTTAGTAAACGATGAAGTTACTATCAAGGATAATGGCAAAAATAAACAAAAGACATAAATTAACAGCAATAGCAATCCCTGCAAACTGTACTAATTATTAAATATTTCACAAACACGAGTATGTAGAGAAATTCAAAATGTAGCCAATAATATTTATATATATATATAAATAAATGTTGCCAATACAAATGTAGGCCATGCAATTTATTTAGCATATTTTGGAAACATGTACACTGATTCTGAAATATCTGTTATAAATAAAACAAGGCACAATAAAGGAAAGTGCGGCAGCCTATGAAATACTTCATATTACGCTATCTATGATATGAGCTGATATATATAAACCCGCTGAGCTGTAGTTAATATCATGTCAGGCTGAGTTTTTCAGTCAAAAGAGATTTTGACAGCAATCTGGCTGCATCAATACTCAGACGAGGATGCTCTTCATTTATTCCAACCACAAAAAAAATTCCACATGTATTTTTAATGAGCATGTTTCATCCACACAACTAGTCTGCTGCTGCTTTGTGAGACAGGCATTACAATGCTCTCAGAAAAACAGGAACTTTTCCTGACAGGGCCACACCCTGAGCTGCCGGTGATATGTGACACTGCACACGATGGATGTTGTGGTATTGGACTGTGGGTTGCCACAGAAACACACCTCTGCTTTGCAGCACTATTTGTTCATGTTGACTCAGGCTTGTGAGTGCATTCCACACCAATGCCTCAAGGTTATCTTCGACTGTATCACTCAGGCTTTCCAGTGATCCAGCTGAGCTACTAACCTCAGAGTAGGGGCGATCCCTTCTGAGATCAATGCAAGACACTCTCCAAAGATGGTCTCATCGCAACAACATGAAAACAGAAAGGACATTCCATGCCCGAGATAATATCTGATGCTCAGCACTTGGAAGTCTAAAATATTTCTAAAGAGTTAGGGACAACCACTTAACATGATACGATAAATTAATGTGAAATGGTAATGTACTTTTGTCCAGTGCAGCGTCAGCACACTGTGTCTGAGTTATGAAAGAGTGCAGTCAATTTCACACTGAGTGCTTTCGCCTTAAGCCTTTTCTCAGCAGTGAAACTGTTTTTTTATTATATTGATATTTACAGAAAGCAACAGCAGAAAAACTGAAAAAAACCCAAAAAGAAAAAAATTCAAAAAACCAGCACTGTTAAATGGTTTTTGGTTTTTTTTGCGTTACGTCCCTCCCTCTGCTTTTTGCTGTGACAGGTCTTCTTAGCACAAACATTAACAGTTAACCAACCCCGAGTCAGTGTGCCTGACCTGCATCCATCTGCCGTCTGTACACCATCATGTCAGCCCATGTCCACTCATCTGGGCTATAATGAAATTAATGAAGGTCCAAGTGTGTCATAATGTAATGTTCAACACCCACAGCTACCTCTGGGGTTGCCTGTTACCATGGTAACAAGACAGGAGTTACATATAACCTTGTCAATCTGGCTCATACAGAAAAGCCCAGATGGGGGGATACCACCACACACACTGCTCTACAGAGAAAAATGCAGCAAATATGTACGTCACATATCAACCAGCATCATAATGAAAAAATGAATAGCAATGTGTATTTTACCTGTGAGGATATTATCTGTGTCAAGCTCCATGTTCACTTGGTTTTTCTGTGCTATGTGTCCCATAATCCACTTGGAGCGGCAGTACTGCTGGGTGGCCAGTAACCAACGCAGTGACTCTGGGAAGATCCTGTCAAAAAGAGGGGGGATGTCCTTTTCATACAGGCATGAAAAATGGGCCAGAATGAAACAAAGACTGTCTAAAAACTAATTAATCAATGCCAGCGGCTGTAAATCTCCATTCTCTTTCCCAGCACACCATTTTAAGACATTTCGATTTAAATGGAGACAAACGCTAAGATGATAATGGGTAGCCTGGGCAGGAAATTACCTCGGATTTCATTTTCTGCCTTTTATTTTTTAGTACTTGTGTCAGGTTACATGGTGCACATTCGTTACAACGTAATAAAATTTGGTTGTACAGACACTGTATGACAAAAAAATCTTATGTCTAATCTTATTCCTTTGTGGTTAGTAAAGTCAGTAAAAACAGTACCACCTAACCCTCAGTTGGTTAAACTTCCTGGACATCTGTGACGTAAAAGTGCTAGTTTCACTGCTGTTGTCTGTGACAACAAATCAGCACTAAATGTGGATCAACTGCAGCATGGGACTCCTCAGCCCAATCAGCTGTGATATTCGCAGAGTCAGTTACTTTAACAACGAGTCTGATTTGTGCTTATAACGACTGTCTGCTTTAATCCACACAGTCGAGATGGTGCCGTGCTTCTGAAATTCCAATCTTCTTGTGAGGGCTGACGCAGATATACTGAAGGATTTGTGTGTGTCAGCAGTGTGCGCTGCATGGATTGCACTAGGACAAGAAGAAATAGTCCACAGTGTTGCCAATAAGCGCTTGCCCCCACCTTACAGGTTAAGCTTTCTGCGAAACGTCCAGTGGTTTCTGTCAGGAATATCAATGTCATGACCTGCTTCATGTCCTTGGGTTCTGTTGATTTTTTTTTTTTAAGCCAGCAAGGCCATAACCGAAGCAAAGCAGACAACAAACAGTTACATAACAGATCAACAGATCACAGGTAGCAAGGCTGCCGCAGATCACGATGCTCTCTTCTCTTCCAACTTCAACTTTGGGTTAATGCTTTCAACTTGGTATACAATGTTCTTTTTACACTGTACAGAAAAATTCATGTTCTAACCAAACAATTGAACCACAGTCCTCAAAACATTTTCCCTGCAGCTCCTTCCTTCCTAAAGTCCTCTCAGAGGACTCATGAAAGATGATCCAATCTTGTCCAAGCTTGTTCTCACTTGTTCTTTTTCTATTGCTCCAATGATTCCTTTTAATTGATTTCTTATTCCTACACTTTATCCTCCCACCACTGTGGAAAATCCCCATCCATTCCCCATCAATCCTGCTCTGACCAACACCAATTATAGTGCATTATATGGATGTTTGATCAGTTTAGTGTTTTGGAGTCCTTTTTATTGTTCTGAGAGGAACCCCACTTTGTTCTTCAGGAAGGCTTGAAGAAAGGCAGGGTCTTTGATATGCTGAGATTAAATCCATATTCTTGGATTTCTTCTGTCAATTTACAGCAACGCTGTGGACCACTGTGGTGATGGCAGAATAAATGGAGGTGAAAACACAAGTATTTAGTGCCAGATCTTCAGCGAAAGGGACTGCAGTTACAATAGAGGTCACCGCAAATGAGTTAACAGACAGACATTACATTTGTATTAACTGGAAATTCCCTACTGGGAATTGTCCTTAGAGGCAAAGCCTTTCTCCACTTTTTTGTAATGTTTTCACATCTGAGCAAGCATCTCTGGTCTAGGAAAGGTTTATTTAAACCATAAAAACATTTTTTTTAACTGTAACCTATGTAATTTTTGTCTGGAGATCTAACTACATATTCGAGTAGTAGAAAAGTCTTGTTGAAGGATTTAAAATACCTTTTAAACAAAGTATTAAACGAGACAAGTCTGTGCCAGAGTGCAGCAGATGCTAGAGTCTCCTTCTTACCAGATGTAGGACAGCATCAGCAGCAGGGGGCAGATGATAACAGCTTGAAGTACCTGCCAGTCTCGACAGAGGTAGGCCACCCCAGGCATCAGCAGCTGACCACCCAAAACCACAAAATTGGCCACCATGGTCATGGAAAATCGCCATCCTGGCAGGCAGAGCTCAATCCCTGGCAGGAAGAACAAAAAAAAGGTAATGCATGTATGCTCATAAATTTTTTGGATGGGACGAAAACACAAATGGGCATCTATGACAATGGACAATGTTACATTTCCAAGATGAACTGTCCATAATACACAAGGAGTAATTATATAAACAGAGCCCTAGATCAAAACAATAATATGATTTGTCCTTGTACTGACAGAAACAGGCCAGAACATTGGTTTAGATGACGATAACGGCCTCATGAAGAGCTATTTCGTTGTTCCAATGCAACGCAGACATATTTCCTAATCAATCAAAGAAGATTCTTTCTTTTTCTTTACAATATTTAATATTGATCCTACACCCAATTAAAAAATAAAACAAACAAACAAACAAAAACCTTTAGAGGCACAATGCACACAAAGATGTGAAATGAGGGCGATTAATCATCGTGTACAGTGGTTGTTCAAAGACAGTAGCCAAACCTAGACAGTAGGCTGCTGTGAGAGTGACCTAACTAGAAAGAGGTTCCTTGTACTAATTTCGCCTCTTTCAGAATGGCACTGATTCATTCAACCAGTCATTAACATGCACACCACACCGGCAGCCAGCAGCCACAGACAGTCCAGGCCTTTAGCTGCTGCAGTGTAGAGCACGACTTCACATCAAATCATAGAAAGTGTACACTACTGTTCGCACCCCACACCCAAGTCATCGGTTGTGGCTCATTCATTCCTTTTTTGCGATATTTATCACAATTTCTTTTTCTCCTAATGGGTTCTTTTCTGTTTCCCAGGCATGTGAATAGTCTCCAGATGGGCCTTTCAAGGTGACAGGGCCAACATAATACAGTGAGTGTCGGCGGCCGCGCTTCATTCCAGTGGAAAAGACCGGAATTTCAATTAGGACTTGCCCCCTTCTGAGGACATGAATAATGCTCTCTGTTCACAGACACTATCGCAGCTGGAATGACAGAGCCAATGAGCGGAGAGCGGAGCGATGGGTGCAAGACCTGCTGAGTTTGAACCAACTAACCTCGAGACTCCTTTTCTTTTTGCTGCTGGGAGAAAAGTGACGCTTCACTGAGTATGGACTACATGGGATTTGAATTCTTTGGTACTGAATAGGGTGTCATGTGCCCTGAACAGGCCACTGCATTGGGAAGGGGAAAAGGACATCCTATGGTGAGCTATGGAAAGATGCTGTTAGACAGTCAGATGCAGCCTTATAAAAGGACAAACTATATGATGAGAGCCTTTAATATACATCTTTGAATTCTGGTACATTTTCTGGATTGAAATTCAGAATGAGTACACAATCCTGCGGGAAGGAAAGGAGGTCTGAGCACATTACTCCCAGTGACCCTAATCCTCCAAAACCCACTAAGTCAGCATTCCCACAATGTCCTGCTGCAACCTTAGTCCAACTGACATACAGTAAATCTACCAATCATTAATCTGATGTCATAAGCACAAGAAACTGACCAAAATTGTGGAGCAAGTTTCTTTGGGGTGAAAAAAAAACCCAAGTGTAACATAGAATAATCGATAACAGGAAAAAAAAACAAGTTTAAATAGATTTACTATAGATAGTAGACAAGGAAGTGACATCATCAATGATAAAGCCAACAGCTAATTAAGTGTGATGATAATCCCTAAAGAAGCTTTGTCTGGTTTGCTGACTTTGGCAGAACAAGTATATGAATCACACTCTCTGGTGCATGCCACAGTAGCTCAGTAGCTTTCTGACAAGTACACAGCTCACTGAAGGAGGACCATTGTTTTATAACTGAAAGCGATTGGTTGACCACTAAAGGCACTCAGTAAAGCCACTCCCTGTACCCACAGGCTAATGTCATGACCTTTTAGTGGTCACATGAGCTCCTTAAAGCTGCATGCCACAATTTCACTGCATAATCCTCTCTACTCCAAATAACTACAACTTGATGATAATAAGACTTTTGTTTGCTTTATTTTACTTTTATGGGATGATTCTTATTTTTCTTTAATGGCTGGAGCTTTGCTTTTTTGAAGGTGTCACAGGTGAAGGTGTAAAGTGCTGCAGCGTGATAGTGAACAGCACCGCAGTCCACCATATGGCTTCAATTTCCTGTGATAAAGTTACCTACTCCTAGCAACATTTAACAGCTTCCCTGCTGACTGATAGCAGTAGGTCATTAGCACAGGTAAGTCGCTCACTATCAAGTTCCAGAAAGATGGAAAAATTGTGACTAAAACTCTATTCCCAGGTTTGATGTTGGAAAGATTTCAAGTCTCAGGTGCTGTTTAAACACCCAAGCACTTAAGTTGAAGCATAAGAAAACAAACAAAACTTGTCACAACAGAATTTGATGACTATGAAAGGTGTATTATATAGATTATATAATTTTTCTACTCATCATATAAGTGAACCATTGTGCTCTGCATGCAGGAATCCACATCCACATTCGGGCCTTGTCAAACTCTCACATCCACTAGTATTCCAAAACAGAGACAGAAAGATAACAAGCCAGGTTCTTGTTCATCTTTATTTGGTTCGACTGTGTCGGGCTCATCCAGTTAAAGCTCCGCACCTTCAAAGCTCTGGTGACAGATGGAAGGTGCTGAGTGCCCAAATTCAAAATAATGCGTGTACAAATTCGCTGACGAATGTTTTGGAGTGCTTCCTCGGAAAGACAGGTCAGTGCAGGTTTTTCAGCAGAACGCATTTCCCTGATTAGTATCCAGTGAACTTTGGTGTTTGCCTGGACTTACTGTAGATCAAAGAGTTTTGTCAAGGCCAATTGCATCACCAGTGGAACATAGTGATCCCATAGGAGAAGAAATCAAACAGTGCTGGAGCAAGTCTTTAGCCTTTTTGCATCCCACAGCTAGTCAGGGAAGTCTCTGAAAGAAAGGCCACTTTGCTTCACTTTTCAAAAGGACAAAATCTTCCAAGAACATGCTGGAAGATCTGATGTCCGTGAAGGTAAAAAGTCTTTGTCAGGTCAGTTAAAACAAATGTGGGATGATCTTCATGGCACAAAAGGAGAATCCTACTGACGGCATCACCGAAGATCTAGGCACGTATGAGCAAGACAAAAGTGCTGCTCATTTTCAAGCTCGTTGGCAGATAACCTCCAAAGATGACTCAAGAAGGCATTTTTTTTTCCTTGGTTTATATGTATGGTGACGGTATTATCACACAAATATCCCAAGGCACCGTACCTTCTTCCAAGCATGAAAAGGGGCTATTGACTAAGAATATGGTCATACTCATTGATTAGTCCCTTATCCAGAGCTGCAAAATATGCCAGCTAGCCCAAAGTAGCCACAGGGACTTTCCTTTGATCTACCCAAACTAAAAATTCAACTCCCAAACTGCAAGTAAAAATACAAGCAGAAGATTATTTCCTTTCCATAATGCACAAAAGAAAGACGGACACAAAACCAAGTCATCATTTCCACAGGAATTTGGAATGGAGTGACTAATAAACACTTTACACTTTGACACAAACAGAAGACTAAGTCCAGGGTTTCCTGACCAAAGATCTGACACAGCATTTGTTTCCTTTTACACCCTTGAAAAGAAAGTGCAAAGGTTGGCTATACTCATCGCTGGACTTTACTCAGGAATTTGCAGTGTGAGATAGCTTCTTATGATAGCCAGCTATATCAAGAAATGTCTTTCACAAATGTTGCATCACAAGTGCTAAAAATGAGAGCATCAAATGAGACATGGCACAGTGTAAAATACAGAGAGACAGAGAAAAAATGTATTCCTTATATGGAAGTGAGGAAGTCTGCTGAGCAACCAAAATTGCAAACCCTGCACAAAAGAGAAGTTTAACCCTGCTCAGAGAGAGAGAAAAAAAAACTGAGTCTGCACCTTAACCCATTTATCAGGAGACAGCTAGAGCAGCTGGGGGAAGCATGAGGACAGCTCAGCCTGTGTCCCGTGGCTCTTTGGCTAAAAACCATTTGCACTTTATATACAGCCTATGGACTGTGTCACACCCTGCCCCTTTATGTATTTCATCATCATTTCATCATTTAACCCATTCTTAACCCCCCAGAATGACGCTCATCTTGTGGCAGGGCAATATCTCTGCATTAGCATGAAGCGGACCTGGCTGCTGTCCTCTGGGAGACATACGCATACGATGGGAAATGAAAAGCTTCTCTTTTCAGAGTCCTGACCTGGCACACATTTCTCAGGTCAGGGCAGTGAGTGATATCCATAAACGGCAGACAGCCAACAGAAGAGAGGGAGGGGTGAGGAAATGGGCGAGGAACCCCCCCCCCCCAAAAAAAAAGCTTTCTGTTGGACTGGACCAAACAACAGGAATGTCACATCGACACAAAAGGAATCCATTTACACAGGTAAATACACACAGGGCTTCCATTGTTCTGTGCTGCTGCGTTTGTGAGCTCAGAGACTAATGCCTGTGGTAACAGGAGAGTACCGCAGAGAGAAAGCACTTCAAGATGGATGTGATGTCACATGTTGGCTATGGCTTTAAAGTACATACTTCATGTGATTCCCCATGTTTTTAATGAGTGCACCAAAATGAAGAGCCAGTACTTCCCATCACGTTTAACCATGAACTCACACACACACACAAAAGGTGACTCTACTCCTTTTGTGTAGACCATAGCTCTTATTCTTCATTACTGCACACTTAGCATAGCAGTTTTATGTCCTTATCTGCTCTCCGTCTGCCATATTAGCATTTAGATTTACATTAATTTTATGTTTATTTTAATGTGTTAATGGTCTATTAAATGTTGCTCGCCTCAGGCTGCGCCAGAGGGGTTGTAAGCTGACCGACAGTCTGTGTCAAGCTTAATTGGATTTGTTCCGAAGCATCACATGAGCAGCGCAGAACCACATGATAATGGATAATATCGTCGCTTAAGACCATTGAAAGGTATTAACAAACTCAGTCACAACACAAAAGGGAAGTGAAATTATTAACTTTAACATGTTATAGAGAAAAGGAAGCGGTGTAATGGTGTTCACATCACATGTGCTTCACTGGGTGACTAATAAAATGTAGTCATCCGTTTGTGCTTATACTTGTTTGCTCACCATACTTGTCCAGTTAATGTACAAAAGGAGTGACAGCAAACACAGCCACAGGATCAAACAATGCAACTGTCTGGGTGCAGCAGAGGAAAAATTGAAATGCAGAACAATATGCGTTTCTTTTTTCCCCAGAGGAACTATCCCCTCTCACACGCGGCCATCAAACCTTTATGGATTAGTCATAAATGGGATACATTTAAGATTTCTACCACCTTTACTCTTCTCTTTCTGCCTGACCCTCATGGCAATGCATCATTTCTCCCTGACAAAAAAAAACCAAATTCATTAGCAGTAACGGGAATCATTAACTAAAGAAAATCCAAGTTCCGTACATAAATAATGACTTTAGTTTGCATTTTAGCCGGGATATAAGCGAGACCACATGACTACCTCAGCTTGGAAGATAAGAGCTCAGTGCAGGATGCAGTTTCTTTATTGTCCTTTTGTGGCATATAGTTACAGATTAGGTTTTCCAAATGAATTTTAAATTGGCACCGATACTATATTTTTAATTATCGAATTCATCAGATGACTATTCAGTGCCAGCTACTGTCATCTGACAAAGTGTTTTTGGTTTTGTGTGACCTGTTGCACTCACTGCCGACGTTTATGTGGCCATGACCCATCATCTGGCAACATCTCACACCATCTCTTATTAAATAAAATAAGTATAATAAAGGGACAGCAACTTCAGCTTGGGCCATTTCCCAAAGCATTACAGTGACTTTGTGCTACAACACGTGCCATTAAAACAAACTTTTTTCCTTCTAGATGGTCGTGCACAAACTAGTTATGAGCGTGTGTGTCAAAGGTTACCGACAGAAAAGTCATGAAGCTCTTTATAAAGCATGACCCCCACTGAATCATGCGCTTTGTCTGTTGTCCTCCTGTATCTCTCTGTCTGATTCTCCCACTCTCTCTGTATGCCCATTGTAATTCTCCCTACAAGGCTTCCCTTACACAAAGCTGTGGCATGTATAGACACGCTGCCTCTGATTCAGACATAGAAAGTGAGCTCCCGCTTAGGAGGGCAGAGATGTTTGCTCTTTTCTCGAAGGTAATTATATGTACCTCTGTAAATAAACATCTAGCTGCTTATAATCATTGTATGCCTGCTTTCAGGAGCTTGGAGCTTTGCGGTGAAAGACAAAAAACATAAGCCAACACATGCACGTAGCAGAAAACTGTTTTTTAAAGAGAGGCTTCGCTTTAACTTCGCTTTAATTTTATAAAGAGTTTGGTCTAGACCTGCTCTATATGTAAAGTGCCTTGATGTAACTTTGTTATGATTTGGCGCTATACAAATAAATCTGATTTGATTTGATTTAACATCCAATTCTTTCTTTCTTATATCAGTGTCAGTGTAATAATGCCGCTGAACTGATATTTGTTGTAAATAAATACTTTGGGGGGGACTCAATTTGTGTCTTAGAAAAACAATAGATTTTATCCCCAAAGAGCTGATATCAGTGCATGATATAACCTGTGTAAACAAAGAGCCCGCGCTGGCCCACTGGCCCTGTGCACATTCATCCGGTCTGAAGCTGATCACAAAATTCTCACACAAACACCCGGCGCAGCCAGCTAGCATGACTCAGCTGGCTGATGGGCAGTGTGTGTTTAATGTAAAGAGGGTGGTGGGGTGTTTACTGGTAAAATTGCAGTACTGAGAAGCACCATGATGCTGAGCTCTGGGCATTGTAAGCCTTTTCTGGCCCATCTGCTGCTGTGATGCAAAAAAAACTGACTCACAATGTTGGAGCATTGGGGTATAAATAGTAGGGCTGCATCAGATGGCTTTCTATAGCTACCGGCTTTGCTATTCTGCTCATATACCTGTGATTAAAGGAATGGTTTAGATTGATTTTCAAAGGGCTCAATGTTAATATAGAATAATAATACACTTGTGGTGGTGCACTTGATGTGGTGCTCTAATTGTGTCACACTTCCCGTAAGTCTTCAGAAGTGAAAAAACTCTCTATCCCCTGTGCAGTTTCCACATTCCTTTCAGTCTTTACGTTCCACTTTTTTTTTTTCCCCCTCCTCATGTTAGTTACTGGTCCTCATTCCTTTGTCTGAAACCACTTTTCTGTCTCTCCGTGTGGCAGTTAGCGTCAGGAGCTGCACAAGTGTCACTTCACGTCAGCCATGTTCAGCCCTTCATTGGGCTTCATTCTGACAGGTCATCCTGGTGGAATGGATTATAGTTGCGCACAAATTGCTCCACAGTCCTAAAACAAGGGCGCTCATCCATATTCTCAAAATGGGTTTCCTGATTGATGCCTCCACGGACTGATGAGGTAATATACAGCGGGGTTAGGAGGGTGCTGTCTTACTGCATAGCTGTATTCTCAAGGTTGTATAAAATTGTCAAAACAAACAGGAAGGCTGCAGTTATTGTATTGGTGTTTTCCTAATTGCTCGTGGATTGATGAGAGAGGGGGATTAGTGCAACATATCCAGTGCAAACACAACCCAAGCTGGGATTTGGCTCTGACTTTCCTTTGAAAAAAAAAAAAACAAGGCACTGACTAAAATCATGTGGTTTATAACATTACATGTTATGTATGTAAGAACTGTCACATGGCTGAGACATTGTCAGGACTGCAGTGTATATTAGCTTTGCTACATCCCTAGCATTGGGCCAAATGTCATGCAAATGCATTAAATATCCAAAGCAGAAATAAAAGGATTGATTCACTCCAGTAATGTGTTATTGAACGACTGTGTTCCTACTCTTGGAACAGTGAAGTTTTGTCAATACAGAGTGGCTACAGGATAAATATCATGTGACAGGGGACACACATGATCAGAAATAAGGGCAGTGGTATGGCAACGCAAAACCTACATAAATATGCATAGCTCAAATACAAATCTGCCCGGTTCAGTTGAGTTTACTTTTCACTTATAGAACAAAGTTTTCAGAGACAGAACTATAATGTCCAAACAGTCATAAAATCACAGTCTCTATAACCCTGGCTAATTGCAGGCTACACTAATTTGCTCGTCTATTAGGCTACAAAAGATTTAAACAGAACATCTTAGCAACTGCTAGTCCTCTAGTCCATTGTTCAACCAAACAGTTGTTGGTCACAGTATAGTATATTGTAGAAGGTACGGTGCAAATCAACATTTCATAAGCCATTTCCATAAAGAAAGCGCAACAGATTGTTCATGTCAACTTCTTTTGCTCCAATCACGTTGTAGTTTTATAGATTCCAGGCTGCCAGGTATTAAAAGTAAATGCAATGAATTTAAAAATAGCTAAGAGGAGACGGAAGCAAGGAAAGCAGACATAAAAAGTAGAGACTGAGAAAGGAACAGGGATAACAAATAAAAATTGTTATTCTGCATAAAGAATCAGAAGAAGGATTTATGAGATATGAGGTAAAAAAATAATTATTATTTAGTAAAATATGCTGCAGTGCTACAGTTCTAGGTGGAATACACATCTAGACTTCACAAGATACAGAAGACAAAAAAAAGGTCATACAGGGAAGAAATGTAGAGGAACAGCAACGGTAAATTGTACGATCTCTCCACTTGATGCTGATGTCCAGTTCAGTTAAATTTGACTAACTGCTATACGACTCCATGCCTTTGCCTCCATCTTCATGCCATTTTCTCTTTCCCTTGAGACTAAACGGTCTTTCTATTTTAGGAGTGGGACAAAGCTTTTCAAGGAATATCTTTTGGAGTAAATCAGAGAGACAAGGACATTGAGGGCCTTCTTTTATGGTTTCATCCTTGCTCCATTGCTCCCTCCCTCTCATATTTCCTTACCTCCACTTTTGCAACCTACCTCTGTGCTGGTCAATTACTGCAGCCAAAGAGGCTTTTAAGGATCCATCGCTGAGAACAGAATGTGCATCTGTAAGGCCAATTATTGGGATGCTATCAAAAAAGTCTCTTCTATCCCGTTCTTTGGAGCCTGGACAACATTCTCACGTTACTAATCATTTAAACCTCACTGTGTGTGAAGACGGTGACATCAACAGAGTGGATTCTGTCTGTGCAGAGCGCTCCTGCAGTGATGGGTAAAGCTAAAGAGAAGTTTTCACACCACCTCCTACCCCTTACCATCATTATCGCAATATTGATCAACTGCAAGAGGGATTCAAATCTCAGGAAAAGACACATGCAGGTGCACTTAAATCATCATGAGGAGTGCGGCAGTTTCTCAGTAATGAGAATTTATCCCAACAAGGGCTTCAAGATTAATAATTGTTAGGAGGTCATTGCAACACAATTACTCTTCTTTTAGCTGAATGGTATCATCAGCTATGGGCAGAAATTACAAGTACAATATCTTTTTGATTAGGTGTGTTAGGTTGTTAGTGAGAACAGGAACAGGGGGAGGATACTGAGGATTAAGGAAGGGTAGTGTACATGTGGTTGGGAATCACTGATATAAGCTATTACTTTGTTTAGCTGAAGATGTGAGATCTAAAAATTGCAGTGGTTTTTAATGCCTCAATACGATTATAAAGAAGTGATGAATCATATTGAAACACTGACTCAGCCCTGACAGGGAAAACAAACAAAAAAAACAAAACACAACACCTGGTTGGCAACAAGTGCATACAAGTTGTATGTCTTTGCTAGAGTCGGAGTCAACCAACCAGTTTGACCTAAAGATAATTACAACACCGATGTTCAATGGAATAGCTGTTCATTTTCTCCAGGCTGTTTCTGTATTGCCACTGTGGCAATATCTTATGAGCGCCTCTGTTTAGGCCAGCTCAATGTCAAGCTTAATTCTTTTACTTACAAACGAAGTGGAAATGCTTTATTTTTGCCACACTTATTTTTATCTACTCAAGTTAGCAGGATAACCAGCTAACTCTGGCTCTGTCAGACCATCGTATCACCTTCCAATATGAAACGACTGTAGGGTCCAGACTGCCTTGGAAAAAGTGGCACTGCTAGACATCTTGTCTTATAAACCCAATAATGTCTGATGTTCTTGGCAGAACTGCTAAGGGAACAGTTAATAATGCTAACTGGTTGGACGTGTACCAAGAGCAATACTTACAGCTATTGCCTGTATGCCACCATCATGGGCATATTTAAGGCCCTTTTCTAAATAGTTTATCTAATTTAGTCAACAAGAAATATTTAAAAATGGACGCAGATAAATTTTGACATCGGCTGTATCAAAATGACTGAAACAGGTGAAGTCAGTCTGGTAGCAGTATCAGCAAAGGCACTCGGGTTTACCAAAGGGTCAACTAACATTTTTAATGAAAAGTTAGAGACTTACTGAGGACGTAGAGAGAGAGGGTGATCCCTGCTAGACAGAATCCCTCAAAGAAGCGCAGAGTGCTGAACATGGGTACGTTCACAGAGAAGGCCACAGTCAGACCAAACACCAACATGAACAGCACCGATATAATCAGCACTGGGTGTCGACCAAACCTACAGAGTAAGATTTTTTTTTTCAAAAAAAAAAGGGGAATGATTGTGGTTGCCGTTAATGCATTTAATATATTTTAATTCTTCATATCTGTCAATAAGACTTGATGTGAAAGAGCTTGGCAAGAAATCTTACCAGTCAGCAAGGATTCCAAACACCAGGTAGCCAAAGATGGATCCCACCAACAGAGAGAACTTTGCAATATGGACTTTCCATGCTGAGTCACACACCAGACTCCACTGTAGAGACAAATAAACACATTAGTGAAAGTGAAAGATAAATGTAATGCTTTGAGGATGAGACATTATTGCCTCGACTCTAACTCTTGGCCTGGTCTGTCTCCTGGCCACCCAAAAAAATAAACGCTGAAGTGGCCCGTCTTAATTATTCCGGGCATTACTATATAGAGAATACTTTCAAGCTGATTTTTATGTACAGTTGTTCAGGCTCCGCAGAATGGAAAATATCTTTACAGACCTCATATTTCTCTGATAGACTAACTTATTATTTGGTTATTAACTCGTTCATGTCTGTCTTGGAAAAAAAGATTAAGCAAATAGGTACGAAAAAGCTTTGGAAATCATCAAAATGGTTAATTGGGGTTTTCCTCCACTAGAAAATGTTTATACAAAGCCCACATGCATTTGACTTGTGGTGCAAATGTTGAAAAATCTTATTTGTTCCACATAATTCAACATTAATTATCTCTGTTTATGACAACGATATGCCAAACAATATATCCAAATCATCAGGTCTGCATAAACAAACATTTTATCATTTCACAATTTATATTTGTTTCTTCTACTGAAATGCTATACGGCAGTTCACTCTTCCGCCTCTTTCCTGAACAAAACTTTCTGAAGCAATCGTGGAGGAATTCCTACAGCGAAAACAATGCAGTCCGTGAATGCTTTCAGATAAATTTAGCACAAAACAAATTTTTTCTCCCCTACAGCAATGACAAGTTATGATCATTGCAAGGCCTGTTTGTCACAAAGAGGTGCAGCAATGCCTGCTGCGGAGTATATGCAGAGCCTCACTTCCACAAACAGACTACCCAAACTGGTAACTCAGACATTCATTCATCTTCAACCGCTTATCCATTTCCGGGTCGCAGGGGGTGCTGGAGCCAATCACAGCTCACATTGGACGAGGGTACACTCTGGACAGGTCAACCAGTCCATCACAGAGACGGACAGGGACGAACAACCACTCGCATTCACACTCAGACAATATAGAGTCACCAGTTAACCCAAACATGATGTCTTTGGATGGTGGGAGGAAACCGGAGTACCAGGAGGAAACCCACACAGGCACAGGGAGAACATGCAAGCCCAAGGCCGGGGACCGAACCCACAACCTTCTTATTATGGGGCAACAGTGCTAACCCCTATGCTGCCGTGCTGCCTGGTAACTCAGGTTAAACTACTCTATGAGGATCATTTAGTATGTTTGACTGAGAGTAACAGAATTTGAATTTCAGATAGGACATGGATATTATGCTCTTTTGGGCAATATTATGTCTGTACTGACAGAAGGGGCAGGAAGGAGCAGACAGGGGCTAGGTGGCTATAGTAGGTTCATAGTGCGTGGGAGGCTGATAAACCCCTGGCTCAATTCTGTTTCATCTATACACTGCACCTTCTCACTTCTAACAGCATCACAAGACGACACACTAACATGGCCAGTGAAAATGACATTTATTTCATGTCGCCCACAAAATGTAGTTTGTACCTGTAATTTCCTCTGAGAGGCTGTAACCTTACATAACCTCTGCCATAGTGATTTGACCAGAATGGAACGCTCCAGGATTACCCAGAGCCATTCTGCCATCACATGATCCATGCATGCCACTCATTCATGGTTTCAGTATCGATGTCAGCGGAGAAAAACACAGGAGGCGGCCAACAAGTTGCTGTTGCGCAATCACTGCAAAACCAAAGGGGTTAAAAAAGCTGAAACTTCACTCCTCTGGGGCAGTGACAAACTCTGAGTCTGCAGTTATTCAGGTTTCAACACTGCACAGCTGGATGACAGTTTGGTGACTAAGCAGATCACCCGCACATCTACACATGATGCCAGACAGACAGATGACCAATGTTAAATCAGCAGTCAAAAGTCAAATGAAAGAGACAAAGCTGCTGCACTTCTTACAAACGTTAGGTACAGCTGAAATAGGCAGCCAGTTGTGTAGAGGGTGGCAGGTTGTGATTGCCAAAGTATCATAAATGTTCTTCATTTGAAAGCATCTTCCGTTTTTTCATTAATTATTAACCATAGTTTGTCATCAAGCCAAGACTCTTACTGAGCTCATACACCATTACTGATGGACAGACAGAAGGAAGAAATCCCAGCAACTGTGAATCTATCTGCAATTCAAATTCATGCAGCTTGTCTGCTATTCCCCTATTATTTCAGTCTGTCGTTCCCTTACTATTGTCTTGCTCATTTGGGAATAATGAATAGGAGTGAGTGCACAGAGTTGGGCTAGACGCATATGAATCTATTAGCTGACAGAAAAATGCAGAACAATGAAGGGCTAGGAGCAAAACAGTGGAGAGCCACTGTGTCTATGAAGGGGGTGTCTGTTGACCGCTCTCAAATGACAGGCCACCAATGATCAGTCTACACCAAGGAGTCTCATTAGCTGAGATGAAGACACTCTCAACTACAGCTGCACATTTCTGCACTCGTTGAACTACAGGCAGTGGGTGAGTGGAGGGGCAGGAAGGGGGTGTTGAAAGGAAGAGGGGAGGGAGATGGATGAAAGCACAGGAGGAGGGAGGAATAAAGATTATACAATACAGAAACCAAACATCTACAGACAGAGACACAAAGAATAAAGCAAAGAATAGGAAAGGATAACAAGCTAAAGATACAGAGATGTTTAAAAGCACTTGAGAGGAGAAGGCAGAAAAAAAAAAAACACACAGAGAGACTTCTGCATAGTTACTGCCTAGCAACAGGCCATCTCTGTGGTTATCAGACTCTTTCTGCTTCCAAGTGCAAGTTTTCGCACCACTGCTTCACTGAAAGGTTGAAATCCTATAATGTGTTGTTAGCATAGGTGAGGGTAAGAGAAACTAACAGAAGTAAACAAAAGGTGGTTGAGCGCAAGCTTAAAGATGTATGAATATTGCCCATTTCGCTTTCTGTTGCAGGTTTGTGGTGAAAAGACAAGCCTGATCAATGCACATATGCCGACCCTGCAGATACAGCCTGAGGGTTGTGAGCAATACACCAGCACTCCTACAACCCGAATTCCACCACACGATCCTCAAAAGAAACTTAAACCAAGGACAGTTGTCAGTCACCCCACAGTGGTCATCCTTCCTTGTTACAAAACAACACTTATCAGAAACAAGTCTGCAGCACACACACTTGTCACACACACGCACAGACAGCTTTATCTTTTGGACACACAAGCGTCTTTCCTCCCAGCTGAAGCTGTGAGTTGCTGTCATTGAGGGCTGCTTGGGTATCTGCAGCGGGGTCATTGCCTTTCGACAGCTGGGACAGTTTCAAAGTGTCCCACACTGATCTGGGGTCTGTGGAAGCAGCCAACCAGCTGGGTAAATAGTATGAGGGGACGCAGAGTAGAGAGGCCTGCATGGTGTTAAACTACAGTATCATCTTTCAGATCTTAGGGTGTGGAACCCACCAGACACAGTCTGGGTGTACCCACCAATAAGCTTTGCAACATGTCTTTCTTATCATTTCCATACAATGTTCTAACCCCGACCAAAGGGGGAAACCACCCCCACAGAAAAAATGGCGCTAACATACTATTTGATTGTATTATCTATATACCAAGTCATACTAAAAGATTTACTTGATTAATCAATCACTCAACAAACAATTACTTACATGGTCAATCACCCAGTAGTTAAAGTGTAAAGTGACATCATTAACATTTTTGTTTTGGTTCTGAGTTAAAAAAAAAAAAAAAAAAAAAAAGAAAAAGAAAAGAAGAAGAAGCTACAAATACAGACTATTTAGCATTTTGTGTTTTTAAGACTCATAGCTCAGCGATTAACAGAAAATCAGTCTACATGAATTTATGTAATCAATCATTTAAGGGATTCACTAAGCTGAAGCGTTTCTTGTTCCAACTTCTACAACACAAGGATATGTGGTTTCTCTCAGATTTGTCCTAACTGTTTTCCTCTGAATATTTGAGGTTTTGTACTGATGGTTAACCCTAGCAAGAAATTTGATGAATTTACATTAGAATTCCGTGATTGACATTTCCTCACTATTTTCCAACATGTTGCAGATTACATGTAAAATAACTAAAATGCATGATGATGTCATAGTTTGGTAGGAGTCCAAATGCCATTCGACAGGAGAGAATTAGAGGAGGGGAAATCCTAAATGAAGTTTCAGATGGAAACAATCTTACCTCCATAAATGCATCCACAATTCAGGTAAAAGAACCAAAATTTCATAGGGGATCAATAGGGAGGTTCAATTTTGCCTTGTGGACATTCTCAGGTCACTATTTTGGGCAGTATGTACAGCTGCTACCCTTTTGAAGGGGAACTGAGTAGAGTAGGTTGCAGTGAGATTAATCTGTCTCTGAGTAATGATACATTCTCATTTCTAAGGCTCAGTCCAATTAAGACGGACCCTGAGGAGAGCTTTGACTCAATTAGGATGGGTCTCCACATTAACCACTAATGTGGAGACCCACATTAGGTTGAGGTGGTGATGTGTCCTTCACCATCACCACCTCAACCTCCACTGCGTCCATCAAGTCCTTCTTTCTGCTACGCAGAGAAAATGATGTGAGCGGACATGCCTTCCCCTGCTACTTATTCTGGAGACAAAACCTGTGGCACATAGTAAAAACATGTCTATTTCTTTGCATGTTAACCACGTGTGATATTGAGGGTAAACAGAGTAGTGACATGTTAGAATTTGTTGGCACATTTTGACTGACAATACTACATTTTGACTGTGTTGGAAGTCTGCTCAGCTTTTTAAGGATCAAGTGTCACAGGGAGCTGAGCCCAGTCATCTGCAGTTATGCCTATGCAATCCAAACACAAGAAGAAAAGCCAAGTCATCACTTCTTGCCAAAGTGTCCCATCCTAGCACCAATGCTGTAGTCTGGAAAGGGGGCCTGAGAAGAGCCAGGGATGGGTTGTCAAGAGAGTAAGGAGTCAATTCCCCCTCACTTTTGGCACCATTTTGAGATTCACTTACATGTCATCTGACTGAATTTCTACCTTCAGTGACCTTGTCAGAATGTGAGCTGTTGGGGTCAGGGAAGACAAGCACTGCCACTTACCAACCCCGCTTGGTCCTGTCACTGATCTACCATGGTGGTAGTGTCAACATGACATTCTATGTATGTTTGCAAAGGCAACACAAAAGTTAGTATCTGCAGATTATACGAGCATAAGCCAGCAAAGAGAAAAGTTTGTGAGCTGAAGTCATCACACTGTAGACATTTCAGCATGTTTTAAAGCCTCAGAGAACTGATATTTTTTTTTGACAGGTAGTAATAAAGACCCATCCGACCCAATTTCCTAACATATGCCTACATAGCCAGCTGCAAGTCAAGAGTACTTGGAGGGCTTCCCTCTATAAAAGATTTCTTGATCTCTAAATTGCAGTTAATGAAATCAAAACTTAGACTGTCCCCCAGCTCATGACTGAATTAAAAAGCCACAGCTGCATTTTGTTTGCTTTATTTAAATGAGTTCATTATCACTGATAAGCAGATGTGCTGTTGGTATCAGCTCAGGATGCCACCACCTCCTTCACGGAAGCACAGAGAGACTTCGAAGCCTTGCTTCAGATCAAACTCTTCCTGGTAAGCCGTTTGATTATGGCACACATTCCAGACATTTTAGAATTGGAGATGGTGCAGATTAAAATTCACTTTGGTGTTCTCTCTGAGGGGTTTGTGTGATTATTAGGGTGTATATCACTATTTCAACTTTTTATAAGTAAAACAGAACTATGTTTCCATGTTTCTCATATCTCAATGATAAGAATATGAAGAATGAGCCATATTATCCTGGTGCTTTGTCCTGAAGAGTCTTGTTGATTTATGTTTCATGGTTTTTTCCCCCCTGCTAACATAAAACTTGATATTTTGGTGTAAGCATGCAGCATCCACAAGGGGAGAATAGCTGAAAGGCATGACATATAAAACCCATCCTCCTCCAGCTACCAGACCAAATACTGTCTCCTCAGCCTGGCATGCACAGATAGGGAGAATACATTAAGGTGATGCTATAGGAGGTACACACACTGCCTCTGAAAGTCAGAATGAAAAGCTATAGGAGTATCTCCCTGATGTTGGTTGGGGCCAGTGATAGTGCAGATGATGTTTGACCAGGGAGGGGGTTGCATTATTCCAGAGTGGACAAACGACCTTTGCTCTAAATCAAAGGCTTCCATGTCCATTATGTGCATTATGACAACTGGCAAATTCCACCAGCCCTGGTAGTTCTGTCCAAAGTGCCAATAGTGCCCCCCTCTATCTATCTGCTATGGATCTCACTTGGTGTTGCCCTGACTGACTGTCAGCACGATGCCTGCTCTCACCTATGTGATCCTACTACTTTTTTAGCTACGAGCCAAATCGTGGCTGTGTATTAGAGCCTACAGCATAAAATAACTCAGTGCTAGACAGCCCACTTTGGGTTGGGGTGGGGAGAGGGGGGGGTGCACGCCTTGGATGCAACAATGGACGCTTTAAACCATAATCCCAATCCGGTGGTGCTGCCAAAGAACACGATTTGGTAACCATATTGTGATATGTGAAATCATGGGTGCAGCGTTTCATTGGTGCCAGAATTTAATTTTTATCTGCCTCCATGAAAACAACATACAAAATAGGATTGCAGGGTGTCAAGGATGCACAACAAAACGACGGGGTAAGGTTGGGGGGGTTTGGGGGGGGGCGCTGGAAAGGATGCCCATCCACGGTATGAACAGCTTACCTTGGTAACCACGTTCTGCACTAGACCCGTGTGCAACTCAAATGTCCACTGGCTGCACTTGCACTGCATGCCGGTCGTGTCATTTTGGGTGCCGTAACTTCCATTGGCATATATATAAGCCGGCCGGCCGCTGCTGTTGTTTTTCGGAGCCTCAAACAGCGACGAATGACCCGTAGTCTGATTAGTCAGGTTGGCCAGCGGCTGGACGCATGTGTTGTTCGGCTGGGCCAGGAGGAAATTGTCCGAGAACTGGCTGAATCCGATAAACAGCGCCGGAATCCATGTCAGCACGATCAGCTGTTTCTGGTACTTCCCAAATCCACCGAGAAACGGCAGGACGGAGCCGTCTATGCGTGTCAGCAGCCCTGGCGACGTGGTTTCGGGAGACACGAAGCCGTTCTCCGGCTGATGGTCCTCCGTGTCGAGCTGCACCACGGCCATCTCGGTTTTTTACGCCGACAGATGCCTCCGTTGTGTAGCCAAGCCGGGGTTTGCAGTGCGACTACCCCCTGTCGACTCCACAATGCGTCAATGCCCCCAGCTCCGGTGGAAGCAGTGCGCAGTCAATCACTGGAATGAAAATAAGACGCACCTCTTTCTTATCAGGAAGCATTTGTCTCCGGCTGCCAACTTCAAAAATGTAATTAAATTAAATTAATTAATTAATAAATAAAGCTGGGTGTGGACTGAAGATTAATTAAGCAATGACGATCAAAAAAAATTATATCATGATCTGATCTGTTCCTTCGTGTGTGTGTGTCAGGCAGCTGAGGGGGAAGAGCTCAGGACGTAGGTTACTTCCTGAGGGAGCCACAGGTAACACACCTGCCCACAAAGCACTCTTCCCAACATGGCACCTGTAACCAATGGTAACCCATTTGAAAGGAAAATATCCTTCTCTTTAACAGACTTCTGGACTAGTCAGCTTTTGAAAGTCAATAATATACGATATTATTAGTCCTTGTTATGTTCTTCATATCCAATAAAAGTAACCAAAAAAAAAATAAAAAATACAGCATTGGTAGATGCTTTCTTTGAAAATGGATAGGATTTACTGCCAGAATAAAATCAAGCCAAACCCTGGTAACTATTGTACCAATCACTTTTTGCTAATTTATTCCAAACATATGACTTCTGGGCTGTCAGAAATTACAAGTGACAGCGTGGACCTACCATATTTTCAAAATGACAGGTAAGTACATTATAAATGAATGAATATATGAATAAATACAAAGATTTTTTGATGCACTGTACGGGTGTCCAATCAGCTAGGAAGAGGAGGAGCTAACTGTCCCCGCCCACTTTGGTCGTAAACCGAATTTGCCACTTCTACTGTAGAATTCAACAAATCAGCCAGGTTATATAGTCTGAATGGATGCCCTAAAAACACTCACACATAAAGAAATAGTATTATTGATCTTGTCAAAACATGTGGACAAAAACTCAAACACAGGAGACTGTTAGGATTTAGATTTTGAAAATGGAGAATTAGATTAAGTTTTGGTGTTGACGCTGTATCAAACTTGTATTTTATGTGTTCTCTTGTAGTTGAGTGATGTAGATGGATCCAGAATATGTCCCGTCTCAGTCTCAGGTTTGAGCATTTATGCAGCCTGCAGTGCTTTCTGAAGGAGAATTTTTTAAAAAAAGAAAAAAAAGCAAACTACCTTCTAACACACACAGGCTTTGTAACTCAAGATTTGACTTGCTTTATTCAAGGTTACTGTATTTTTCAAATCAATTCATTTATAGGTCAATAATATTTTTCCAGTTGCCTGGTGTCTTAAAAGCAAATTGATTTCTCACTTTTAAACGATAAGGTCTGAAATTACAAATGTTCATGAAATAAAAGATACTTCTGCTTCCCTCATGTCTGGTTTTGTAGTGTTTTTTTGTTTTTTTTAACTAATACTCATTTCATTTAAAAACCAACCACTCATTTGGAAATGCATATTCATAATTACCATTATTATACCTGTACTAATATTATTTAGGACTATTAGTATGTCCTAAATAATGATATTTAATTTTGTGACTTATTGTGAAGAATTGAATGTAACCTTGTGGGAACTGAATAAATTACACAGTATTTATGATGAACAGATTTCAATACCGGTCAAGTTTGATTTACATTCATTAGTTTAATCGCCTATATTTATTTGATCACGTGATAGCGGGCTGCTGCTTCAGCTACAGCATAATGTGTGCAATGCCTCACCCTCCTGGCCATAATCTGCTAGTATGTACAGCTTTACTGACTCAAAGCTGATACATGCAGTTTCATTCATTCATTCATTCATCAGTAATTTCTGAAATATCAATATAGGTCATCCACATATTTGCAATTTCTATAGTTAATCATTATTATAAAAATTAGTCCTCCAGCTGTTATATATCTCAGTTGTTGCTATATGCAAAACTCTGCAGATCCTGAGCAGTCCCCAGGGAGGAAGACTGAGGGCCTCTGAACTGTCTTGTGTTTTGTTACATGCTGATGACCCCTGCAGGTAGACTGGGGCAACAACGCTGTTTCCTGCTCATTTTTTTCCCCTCCTTTTTTAAACGTCAACAATCCAGTAATGTGTTTTGTTTGTTTGTTTGTTTTTGTTTTGTTTTTTTATTCAAATTGTTCTAATTAAATTGAACTAATGATCCGAATGTTGAAAATAGCTTTAAAATATGCACAAAATTATAAAATAAAGATGTTGAATGCAAATTAATGATTTGTGTGCCACACATATTAAGTTAAATATAAATGCCTTTTCTACGAAGTAAACTTTCCTGTTTTCCTCTACAGTTATATCAGCTTAAAAAAATATTTCCATGAACATCTGGACCCGTTTTTATCTGTGTACTTTTCAAATTTTTCATCCAGACAATGTTTTCAGTATGTGTACAGTATGGCTGTGCTCCAACAGAAACCACCCAACCATTGTACTTTCACACTATCTGTTTAGTATCATTCAGACTTGGCTTTTAGACTCCCTGGTAACAGGTGTGTCCAGGATCCACCCCATACAAAGCTATGAGTCAGCCCAGGTGTGTGTCTGTGTATGTGTGAGAGAGTGTAAGCGTGTCACTCTATCTGTCTGTCTCTGGCTGGTTACACATGAGGAGTAAAACAAACAAACAAAAAAAAACCCAAACAAACATTGGGGTGTGTCTGACATTTTCTGCAAAACTATAACAACACACATTATTAGTAGAGCCATAAATTTACATAGTAACCGTAATAGTAATGAAACAAAAGAGCAAGTTCCCAAATCTAACTATATACCTTAGAAATATGTTGTACCTGTGAATTTAGTGCACTTCAAAGTCCAAGAGATAATAAAATATTGTTTATCTCTGGGGTTAAAGTCGTGTTTGATTGATAGGAGAAACAAAAAAACTTCCAAGGACACACACACACACACAGAGAGAGAGTAATGGACAAACATTGTACAAAGTTTTCACTTTATCTTCTTTGTTTTTTCTTTATCACAGCATAATTGAGGAAAAGTCTTTGTTGTAGATTTATTTTATTTGTATTTCTTTTTTCAGGAGTAATTAGACTTCTGGTGTAATATTATTGGAAATTTGGGAGGATTTACTGATAAAGAGTTCACATCCCTATTTTGTTCTTTTCGAAGTTGTTTTTTTTTTTATTTCTCTGTTGGAGATCTTTTCACTATATAAACTTCATAAAAACTTTACAGATTTTTTTTAAGACGACGTGACTGAATTGTCAAATGGTCATGTAAAACGACATACATTTTTTTGTTTAAATATACATGTATGTATACATATATGTGTGTGTGTGTGTGTGTTTATGCTTTTTATATCTGAGGAGCCATTTCCATACTAAGAAGATGCATGGGAAAATCACATCAGGACACCATATGAGTAAGTGAGACTATTGTCGATGTAATTCCATAACCAGATGTTAGGTTTTTATATCAGTAATTACTCAGTGATGATGTCAGGGCAATTCCGTGAAAATTATCTCATATGTGTATCTGCAAGTGTCAGCAGGTCTCACGGTCAATGTGAATCATGAATGACACAGTCTGTTAGAGTAATCGTGCTGGTGCTTTTGGATTGTGCTCTAGTATTCCAAATGTCAGTTTGTTGTGTGTAGCATATGTGTGAGTGACAATGACACCTTTGTACCAACTCTCTGTTACAACCATGAAATGTACTAGTGATCCACAGTGGATTGTTGCACAGAAAGCAAATATCAAGTTAAATATTTACTCCTAGCCAAATTAGAGAGACCGTGAGCAATCCTTTTAGTGTTGCCTCAATATTCCCTCTTAGTAGATCCTAATGATTAGACAGAAAGTGTAGATACAGAACAGACATGAAGGATAAAGGACATTAAGCCAAAGGGTGGTTCCTGAGCATAACAGCAGACATGCAACCTATTTTTAAATCTGACAAGATGAACTATCTCTGGTAAATATACAGTGAGATTTTTTAATCTTGCAAAGAAAACATACAAATGGCAACTTCCAATTGACTATATTGACAATAAAGCTTTGGTGTGAAAAGTCTAGAGCCTTTCTGAGACTTTATAATGATAATGGCCTGGTTCCAAGTAGCCCCTGCTATCTCACTGTGCAGTACAGCATGGTTCACTGTCCTGCTGTTCAATACATCTCCTTTTAGGAATGAGAGCCATCACACTGGGTTTTTGGAAAATTTTACATGTTCAGTCTTGCAGAGTCTTTTTGTTTGGACAAAGCACAAACAGGCAAAGCAAACCCACATGAGCCCAGTTCCCGGGCTGGAGGGTGTGTCTTGGTGTGCAGGGTGTATATGGGTGTGTTTAGGGTATGTCACTGGCCTTTGAAGAAATTATTACAGATGAGACTGTTATGTTACGGCTGAAAGTGAAGATAATTACTATATACTCAGAAATAGCACAGACATGTCACTCCAACCTTGTTTGACACTTTCACTGAAAAAGGTTTGAATGTTGGTGGGGAAAAGAGAGGGCTGAAAGGGATTGAAATTCCTGTTTAGGGCGTTGGTTCATCAAGTCACTGGTCCAGTTCTCACTCATGATCATATCTCCCTCTCATCCTGTCTCTCCCTCACTGTCCTTTCTCACACCTCTATGAGATGTAATGAAGTATGTGTGTCTGTAATGGCGGTAGCCCAGGGTTGAAACACCAGAGGGCACAATATGTCCGTCAGCAATGTGAACCCTTGTTTTTTTCCTTCAGTCAGAAAGAATATGACGTTTATTTTGACCCATGTGAGAGTTTTATACGGGTTAGTGTATTTCTTTTCATCTTTTTCTCACCAGAGCATAGGAGTAAAAATGTCACCCATGCAATTTCTCTCAACTCTGCCCCATACTGACACTAGGTATACGTGACCCTCCCTTCCCTTCCTTCCCTCCCCCTCCCTCTTACTTTTCAAAGCTGAGACACACCTTTCTGGGATCTGTTTTATCTGCAAAGAAATAGTCGAGCTTCACAGCAAAAAAAAAAAAACAGGAACAAAAATAAATCTTTAAAAGAGAGAAGCACTGTTATACTTACAAAAACTTGGTGTCTCCTTAGTTTCGGTCTAAGTAACTCCTCAGCACACTGGACTCTCAAATGAACTCCTTTTGCCCTCAAGAATGCTGAACCCTGGATGACAAATTCTTTGCGTAACCACTGTCTCTACTGAGGATTAAATACTTTGGCTGCTGTTTTTTTTTTTTTTTTTTTTAATTACTGTAAATTGGATAAGACACTCTCACACAGGTCTAAAGTGATCTTGAGGCTGTGGCTGTATGAATTTACTGAGAAGCCAGATCTAGAAAAAAATCACACCATGAATTCAGAATATTTATTAAACATTTTTAAAACCAAGGTTTTTTGTACCTGTATACATTAACAGCACTCTGGATAATCTAGATGCAGTTTTGATTTGATTTCTAAAAGCTACTGTATTCAGTATGCAGAGCAGGGACTTTTTCATCGTGTACAGCCAGATTTTTTTTTTTTTTCCAAATACAACACAAAGGCAGTGGCCACTCCGAAATTTACTAGTGCCCATATAAACACACTCATTGTGAGCTCCCAGAAAGAAAACATGCTCCACTTTATTTATCTATGCAAAACAAGGAGACAGGCACAATGATCAACTTCACTGTAAATGGGAAGCATTTGTAAAAAGCTAAGCTTCCATCCTGCACAGATTCTGCCAAGAATGTGTGTAAAACAATTTTTTTCTTGTAGTCAATTTAAGTCGATGTTCCAGACATTGTAAATATGAATCAGTTTATTCTAGTTGTGCATTTGACATATTGCCAGGCGCATCTTATTATATTAAATACTGCATCACCAGTCCCTAACGTTTAAATGTGTCTACACAAGTTGTGAATGGGACACAAGGATCTGCTTGTAGTATGACGCGCATCTGAACAGACAAGCTGCTTCAGTCAAAACACACCCAGCGCTTTCACGCCAGTTTAAACTATAATTCATAATAATTCCACATAGCAATCTGCATTGTGATTGCAACACAACTTTCCTACTTTTCTGCAGACTGACATCGACGACCCCAGCACTGCACTTCCCACACAGGCCAGCGGCTGCAGGGCTGTTTCGTAAACACAACAAGGTGTGGTTTCTATCCTTTCCAAAAGCGATCCGCTTCCGTCTATTCACCGCACACCATTATCTGCGTAACAGGAGAGCTGGGCGGGGAGAGAAGGCCGAGCCTGTCCGCTGTCCGGACGGGGGGAAATAATTAGAATTATAATACTACCTAAAACAAAAACTCACCAAACAACAGATCAGAGATGAGTTTGCACGGATCCACTTCCAAACTGGCCACCCTGGGCCAGAGAAGTATGTCGAATTCGCGACCGGATTTGACGACTGGAAACTTTCGAAACGAGGTGTTCATCGGTGGAAACGACTTCCAGGCGGACTACACTGGAGCCGGCGGCGGGCATGGCTACAGCACCTTGACCAAGACCTGGCACAGGGTGGGGCACGGTGCGCAAAAGGTGCAGCCCACCATGGTTGTGAGCGGAGGCAGTGGAATGAGGTAGGAGCCCCCTCAACTCACCTGTTGCTTAGAAATAAACACTACACCGTCCAAAGGGACAAGGGTTAATCCATTACACACACAAATGGCTTTATAAAGTGCAGGAAAACGTCAGAGCATTATTTGGAAATGCTGTGTGCGATTATGGGTTTATATTAATTGAGAAAAATGTTATATCAAGCAGGTTTCAGGATAGTGAGTAATTTGTGTTGTCGAGCTCAGTAAGAGATCACAATGTAAATGAAGTTAGTCCGGAGAGAAACAGTCTTTCAGGCCGAAGGCTTCCCAGGTCGTGACCTTTCTAGTTTAAAACAATTCATTGTTTTCGTAACATATGTTCGTTCAGTGGTTGTATCATCCCCCCAATGTTGCCCAATCTGAGCAGCGTACTTGCACACACCCCATGAATGTCGTCCTATTGTGATCATTTTTTATGACGTATGATGCGGTATGTGTTGTTATCACGAGGGTCGTGTCAGTGTCAAAGTTTTCTGGACATTTCCCTTACTTTCATTTTTTCCCCCCTAGTTTATATTTTAATGCCTAACTCATTGTGAACAAGGTTAAAGTCAAACACTGAATATGGAGGTGTTGCTCTTTAAATAGAGAAAATGTCCCTGTGAGTATTTTAGATTTTGGTAACTCTCTAGTCGCCCATTTCCATTCAGCAGTTTTATGCCATGTTCATTTAGAGTCTGCCTTGTTTTAGTTAATTAATGACTTGCATAATTGTATGCATTTAGAACAAAATAATGAGACAACTAAATGAATGTTTGTCTTTGAAACATTGCAGATTTAATGCTTGAGAAATTATGTCACTCCATTTTTTTTTGGTTGTTCACTGATATTGTTTACATGTTTTGTTTTCAGTGCACATACTGTTCAAGAAAAAGCTTTTTTCCTGACTGGACAATGTCAAGAGCTCTTGCAGAGAGCCAAGTTGGCTCTCTCCTCTGTAAGTGCACTACACAGATTCAAGTTCAGCATTTTGTTGATTGTTTGAGGTTTGAGTGTCTACATATCAGCATAATGATGCTCTATCAGTCAAAAAAACTGACATGGAAATTCAGGATGTGACTTAAAGCAGCTAATCTCATCTGCCACAGTTAAAGTGATGTATAATTAGGTGGGAAGCAAGAGTTCAGTGTTTTTCTGTGTGGTTTTTATAGGGGGCTCCTGCTACGGAGGTGGAAAGGTTACTGCTGATCGCTGCAGACCACATGGATCAGTTGAAGGGCTGCGGCCGAGAGATGCAGCATATGCGTATACCCAATGATGTCTTCAGAAAGTAAGACCATGCTCTGTGTGAGCCTGTGTGCACCTTTAGAATGTTTCAGGTGTACACATGTGAGTTTGTGTGTTGTTTTTGCATATGATCCTTTTGATGTGTTCCTTGATGACTGTGTTTACATTTTTGAGCAATCCTGCTGCACGTAGGTGCTCAACAAAAATAATGTTGAAGTGTCAGACCCGAGAAATGTAATGCCTCCTTCACTTGCTTCTTACTTGCCCACCTGACCTCTTTGAAGTCATGAGATTCACAAAGTATTTCCTTTTTTGTACAACTCAACAGTGTGGAGCATTTCCAGAGCATACAAGTTGCCATCCAACAGCAACTCGGTGGTAAACGGCCCAGGGGCAGTGTGGGCTCTCTTGATGGGGAGCGGGCCTTTAACGATGCCATTGCCTGGATTAGCCAACAGAAGGTAAGGTCTCCTTACTCAAAGAGACATTAGGAACATGGGTGACATCACAGAAATCAATACCATAAGATTACATTTCCTAATCAAGACACAATCCCAAAAAAGAGGAAAGATGTGCAAAATCAAACTCAATCTAAAACAAAATGTTCCACTGTTCCAAATCAGGCAAAACTTCAGAATTCATAAATTTTTTTGTTAGAAAAATTATTTGAAGTGAATATTAGTCAATTTTCACTAGCATCGGTGGGATTTATACAGTGAAAATATCACCCACATGTCCTGGTAAGACCTGGACTCAACAGTTTCTAACCTGTTGGAGCAGTATGAATAATGGCACCTGCATGTGTGTGCATGTCTGTATGGGTGCATTCGTCTGCAACGTTTTTTACGTGAAAGGAGGAGCACTGTCCGTGTGTGTGTTCTTTGTAAAGGTGGGGGGGGCTCTCTCACCATATAACTTATTCTGACCTCTTGTAACTGAAACCATCTGGGCTCGCTGCCAAACCTCGATACATGAGTGAAAGAGGCCAAAAGAGGCCGGAGGATTTGACACAAAGAAGGTAGAAGAGCTCTGCCACTGGAGAAGGAAAGACAGAGAGGATGGTGGAAAGCAATAGGGTTAGGAAAGAGGGAGGCAGACAAAGACTGCGTGGAAGCAAATAAATGAAAGTAGAAGTACAGGAGTTTGAAATCTGACACTGTCCGTGGGGTCAGTCGTAATAAGACAAGGCAGGTTGTCGATTTCTTAGGAGTTCATGGGAAACGCCCTTGTGCAGAGTACTCCCTAGCCCTCCTACCCATGCACAAACACACCCTGTCATCATTTGTCACCACTTCTAGCCACACCTCTTTAAATGTCATCATCCATTTTCTCCCCTGTATGCAGCTTTAGAAATGTTTCTTTGCATATTTTGTCTGAACCTTTGTACTGCTTTGTACTTCAGCTGCCATTTTTTTTGTCTTGTATTACCTTTTTTCATTAAACATTAGCTGCAGGATTCCCTGTCAGGCTCTCATAAAGGATGTGATGCATGTAGGGGCCAAGGAAAAGGGCATGGTGAGAGAACAAAAGCCTTGCAAGCAATGCCAAAAAGAAAAATGCAAGTACAGAGGAGAGACTGGCTGTGGTTGGTTCGTTGGCAGGGCTCTTATCTAAGCTGAGAGCTGCGAACAAGGGGGGAATAGTTGGAATAGTTTCCTGCTCAGGAGCAGACTTTATGATTATATACTGACACCCAGAGGACAAATATAGAACTGCCATAGATTTTAGGAGCAGGGGCTGGTGGACATTCTGATTTTTGTTTTGTTTTGTTTTGATTTTTATAATTGGCAACCACATCGCATTAATAGACTAAGGCATGAGAGTTAGGCCATGAATTGTCCAAAAATAAAAATAATCAATCAATAATCATTTAGCCAAACCACTGCACTGTGTGACATGGTACATCATTTTATATATATATATATATATATATATATATATATATACCCTTTCGTGTTCCATGAATAATGCTTTCTATAGAGTTGTATTTGCCATTGTAATTGTCTAAAGCATTTATTGTATATCTAAAAGGTAATATATTGTGATTCTGCATCTTGTAGCGTATGATTGAGATGACACCATGGGGGGACGATGCAGAGACCATAGAAAAGCAAATTCTAAACCACAGTAAAACTCATAGCTCGATCCAAAGGAGCCAAGAAGTAGACCGTGCCAGAGATGAACTGGTAAGTCTTTCTCAGCCATGTCTTCAGCTCTTCTTTGTTGCTATTTTACTGTTCCAATTAGGTGTAAGAAAATGTGTTTGTCTATGCATTATATTTGAAAATAAGTCAAATGAAAAATCTCTTCTTTAGAGGGGCAACAAGTACAACCTCACCACATTGGAACAAGAATGGGAAAGCTTGCAGGTAGACCCAAACCTTTTTAGTTAATCCGAATTTGCAGCATTATGAAAAATCACCATTGTCGCTTTTTGTTTTGTTCCCTACTCATGAATATATGCCTTTCTCAGAAAATGTCCCACACCCGTGCTCTTCAACTGCGTGAGCTTCAGAATATCATCGAGGAGATTTCCCGAGCCATCATGTGGGTGAATGAGAGAGAGGAGGAGGAACTTGTGTTTGACTGGGGAGACAAGAACATTGAACAGTACATCCCACAGAAACAGGAGAGCTACTCGGTACGGTTCCCCAGCTGAATTCTCCTTTGACACTGCTTTGGGATTTTATTTCTCAGCATTTGGATCAGATTACACATTTATATTTCACAATCACAACGATCTCATTCAACATATGTTGTCCCACATTGTTACTTTCCTAAGTTTCTTTTTTATCTGACAGAGGCTAATGAGTGAACTGGAGGTGAAGGAGAAGGAACTGAACAAGCTGAAGGTGAAAGCAGATTCACTTGTGAACAACGACCACCCTGCCGCAGATAAGATTGAAGTAAGTTGTTTTGTATTTTCAATCTCAAATAGCAAAATTATTCAGTGGTTTTGTACTGATGACTCTTTGTGTATGCACAGGCCTACATGGATACCTTGCAGACCCAGTGGAGCTGGCTTCTTCAGATCACCAAATGCATTTATGTTCATTTGAAGGAGAACGCTGCCTACAGCCAAGTAAGTCGTCAGTCCTGATCTTCCATTACATCGCTATGTTTTCATATGAGTGCTGATCAAAGTGTGTTGCTTCCACTGTCAGTTTTTCAAGGAGGCCAATGAGACCAATTTAAAGCTGAAAAAGGATCATGAGAGCATCCGAAGCAAGTTCACCTGCGACAAGAACACCTCACTGGAAAACTTAACTGAGCTCCTGAAAAACCTGGAGGTATCATTTTTATTGTTAGTCTTCAAAACCCTTCAGGTGTGAAGCACAAAATGTTCTCAAACAATTTGCTGTGTTCAGTGACCAAAGCGCAAGAAATTACCATTTCTGCTCATCTGGTTTGGCCAGTTTCTTGAAATAACAAACAGACGTGACAATGAAAATGTAACAATCACAATTTGCATCCAAGTTAAGAACACATATTGTGGTTTGTTTTTTGTTTTTTTTTGTATGTTTACAGAAAGAGAAGGGCCGGATTATGGAAAACAAGAGGCAGGTCCAAAGCCTGCTCGCAAAGTCTAAAAGTATCGTCAGGCTGAAACCTCGCAACCCTGAAGACAGTAGTACCAGCCCCGTCATAGTAGAGGCCATATGTGACTTTAAACAAGACCAGGTGGGATATGTGTTCTACCTCTCTCTCTCCCACACACAGAAACACATACAGATGGGCACAGAAAATTAAGTAAAATATCCGACTTCACTAGCTGTTATTTCTGTTTTTCTACAGAAAGGGATTCTAAAAGGGAATGACGGAATCCTTAAGGACAACTCACACCGTAGCAAGTGGCTTGTGACAGGACCGGGAGGATTGGACATGCTGATTCCCTCTGTGTGCCTCCTAATCCCCCCACCAAACCCTCTGAGCATTGGCCTCGCCAACAAGTAAGAAAGATTACGTGAACAACTCAAATGTCGATCAAACATAGTTCAGGAATATTCATGTATTGGTGATGGTATTTTAAATCCCATCAGGTACTGTAGATTTATATTTATATTGGATATTTTAACTTCCCTAACCCAAACAAGAATATAGATTTCTTCAGATAGATATTACTGAACATATTACTGAACATTTTCCAGCAGTGTGCCTTTACAGTACACATAAAATGTGTGTGTTTAAATTAAATGGAAATGTAGTATTCAGTCATCCGTTCTGATTGTAGTGGTTTATTGTGCTCTCTAGAAATGAGCAGTATTATGAAGCCATCATGGCCATCTGGAATCAGCTCTACATCAACATCAAGAGTCTCATCTCATGGCAGTACTGCCTCAAAGATATCAATTACATCAACTCTCTCACTGTCAGCATGGTAAGATCGCACAAAGAATTCAATCAGCTTCTCTTTTTTATTTTTAAAATTACTTGTTTTTGTTTTCAATGCAAACAAAGCTGCAACTGGCTCTACTTAGTGAGCTCACTCTCTGTATCGTTTATTTAATGTGAGCACTCCTTGTTGTCTGACAGCTCTCCAAAATGGGTCCTGAGGAATACCGTAATATCATCAAACGACTGGAGACCCACTACCAAGAGTTCATGCGTACCAGCCAAAATTCTGAGATGTTTGGGGAAGAGGACAAGAAAACCATTCAGGGCCACTTCGATAAGGCTCAGACTCACTATGACACACTGATCATCCAGATGCCTGCTCACAGTGAGTGTAAAATATGTTATCCATTTTTATGTCAGTTGTATACATTTGCCGAGGTAGCGATATTTTTTGATATACAAATGATCACACTTTTCACTGACCACAACAGGGGAGGAAGGAGTGAAGCCTGAACCCCCAAAACAACAAAAGATCACCAAGACTAGTGTTACCAAGGTTCAAGCTCAACCTCCTGCAAGCAGCTCGACCCTCAGCCTCACCCTGCTCAACAGTCTGCAAGAAATTCGAGGCAGGCTGGAGCTGGCAGAGTCCGGTCTCACCAGACACCTCCATGTTCCCCTGGGAGCAAACAGTGTGCATGAGTGCACAGTGCACATTAAAAAGCTGGAGGCATGTGACAATCAATTTATGTTTCATTTTGATCTTTGCTAGAAACACCACTTTAAAATTAGCAAAATGTAGGTAAAACGTAATTATAAAACTGCAAAAGCCCTCTCTGCAGATTTAACTAAATGTCACATTTCTTTCCAGGCTGTGCACCAAGATTTGGATGCCATTCATGATGAGTACTTGCGCCTAAGAGAAATGATTATAAAGCAGTTGGAAGGGCTGCCTGCGGACTCTGAGCAAGCCAAGTTCCTCCGCTCTGAACTAGATATTATCAACCAGAAAGTGGGAGGGCTGCAGGGTGTCTACTCAGCCTACCTTCAAAGGTAAATCCTTTTACTCTGCTTACACCACACTAATATTAATTTACTCATGTTTAAATGAATGCTGCAGAAAACAAAGTACTGGGATAGAACTTTGCTGTTTATAGAGTAAAATAAATCTTCATCTCATCAATGGTATCATTTGATCTAATGACGTAACATCTTCAACAGACTGGCGGCTCTTAAGTCTTTGCTCCAGAGCCTTCTCCAGGCTGAAGATATCATTAAAGTCCATGAGGCCCGGCTCACAGAGAAAGAAACTTCCTCTCTGGAACTTAGGGATTTGGAAAGCTATCGGAGCACACTGAAGGTTGGGCATGCTTTCCATAAATTAGTAGATTTTTACGTTCCATAGATGAAATTTATATAGACTTTGTACAGAAATGTAAAACATTGTAGAACAGCGATACTAATCATTTGTAGTAGCTACTTAGTTAATTCACTTTTAAAAGAGAACTAATATTTTTGTGCAACTTCTTATTAAAGCAAATGAAGAGTGATTTGGAGCAAAAAAGAGACCTGCTGACAGCCATGGAGTCAGATCTGACAAAGGCAGCACACTGGAATGATCAAATCTCAGAGTCCTTCCACAAGTGTGATGTTGACTTGGCCAAATACTCAGACCTCGTGAATCAGATGTCTGACCGCTGGCGGCGGATCCAAGACCAGATTGATAACAGGTATGTTGGATAGTCTGCGTATGCAGACATTTCATTTCAATACCTATGAATAATGTTTTTCCATATCCTCTGTTTGTCACTGCCAGCATCAACTTCAGTGATATCCTCTCATCTCTTCCTCTGCCTCCCACTCTTTCCTCCTCAGAGTGCGGGATTTAGAGAAGCAGGAGACACAGCTGAAACATTATCAGCAAAGCAGCACTTCCCTGGAACAGTGGATAGACAATGCCAGGAAGCGCCAGGATTCCTTTCAAATGGTTAAGCCTAGTGACATGCAGACCCTGACAGACCACCTCAACCAACAGAAGGCACGTCTGTCCCCGTTTGCACCAACAGATTGAACTCAATAATAACATTTGGCATGAAAGTCTTTGTTTTTCAATTGAAAATATTCACCATTTACACTTAGACTGAGATGCTGGCGGCCATTAGCGTTGATGTAGGTGTGCGGATTTTATAAATAAAAGCACAAGTGGAAGATTTCTCAAAAATGTCATTCCTATCCCAGATGATTTTGAGATTCTGCTAACTACCACTGGAAATAAAGAAAAAATGCCAAATGTCATTTGTCAAAACACTAAATAATCAAATGACAATGCTTCAATAAATGACTGAATGGGGATTAATTTTAATCCCTCTTTTATTTTGCTGCACAGGCACTTTACACTGAAATTAAGGGAAAGAAGGAGAAAGTTGAGGATGTGCAGAAAGACGCGGACACCTGTGCTGCATCCATAAAGGTTTGTAATGAGTTCATGTGCACTTTCTTGCTTTCTTTAGATTAAGTAAATCTATGCTGACCACTGAAGTCTGTACTCTGTTTTGTGTTTCCAGAACTATGAGTTGCAGTTGGCTTCCTACAGTTCGGGCCTGGAAACTCTGCTGAATATTCCTATTAAAAGAACAATGCTGCAGTCCCCTGCATCTGTGGTCAGACAAGAGGTATGAACACTGAGCTGCCATTATGTCACACCAATCAATAGTAATATTAACATATATTGGCAACTAAAAGAAAATGACATATTTAACTCACTATTATATGTTAATCATCTCTATTATTATTTCCTGTGTCTCATAAGATCATGTATAATACTGCCAATTTGAAAGTGAATTCCTTTATAATGTGCCATTGAATGAAATTCAACTCAACACGTCACGTCAATGATCAATTCTCATCCTGTCAGGCTGGTGAATTCCAATCCCGCTACATAGAACTTCTGACCCGCTCCGGGGACTACTACAAATTTTTAGGGGAGCTACTGAGGAACATGGAAGAGCTGAAGGTATGTTTGGATTTGGATGATACCATTTATCATTCACTCATCATCATATGTAAACAAAAAAGCATGATAGACATAAGATGAATGAGGTGTAAGTAAATGACTGAAACTTTTTCTGTTGCTCTTCTCAGTTGAGGAATACCAAGATTGAGTTGCTGGAGGAGGAACTGAAAGGTGTAAAGGACGACTTCAGGGATACTAATCAGAAAAAGAAGGCTCTGGAGGATGAGTTGAACCGCTACAAGCTGCAGCTCTCTCAAGCAAAAGAAGAGCTAATTTCTATGGAGGAAGTGAAAGTTACCACAGCAATAAAAGTAGATGCTGCCAAGGACAGCCTGGACAGCACACGCAAGCAGCTTCAAGATCTTAATGACCAGCTGACCACCATTAAATACCAAATGGATGAGGAAAAGAGGAAGAGACGGCTGGCAGAGGAGCGCTACAACAGCCAGCAAGAAGAATATGAGGGGGCCGTTCGCAGAAGACAGAAAGAGCTGGAAGAGCTCAACTGGGCCAAGATTGACTTAGAGAAGAGTGTGAAGGACAAAGAACGTGAACTGGAGAGGATGAAGATAATGTTGGAGGAGGAGACAGCACGTAGACGAAGTGCAGAATCAGATATTTCAAAGGTAAGAACACAGTGCACCCAGGAGATTAATCAACTTAAGCAGACATATGAGACCCAGATCAACGTTACCAAGACCACAATCCTGAAAGCCTCGCAACAGAAAGAAGAAAATGCTGCAGAGTACAGACTGCAAGTTGAGAGACTCACTGCTGATAAAAGAGATCTTGAGGATGAGCTGAGAAGACTGAGACAATCTATTGCTCACACAGAAGATCAGAAAAGTAGAGCAGAGCAGGAAGTCAGCCAGCAGAGGGCCACAATGACACAAGAAACGAGGATCCGTAGTGAGCTGGAGGTGCAGCTGAGAAGCATCACGCAGCAGAGAGAGGACGATGAGCTCAAATTAAAGGAAGCCAACAAAAGCAATCAGGAAAAGTCCAGACAGATTAGCATGTTAACATTTAACTTGGAAGAGGAGGGTAATAAGAGGAGAGCCCTGGAACTGGAAATCAATCACCTGAGACAGGCTGAGGCAGAGCTGAAGGCAAAGAACGCCTCTTATCTGGAGGAAATCAAAAAAGTTAAAGTGTCTGAGCAGGAGGTCCGCATCACAAAAGTGGAGCTACAGAAGCAAACCAGTGAGAAAACCAGAGCGGAGCAGAGCTCTGCCAGGCTGCAAAGCCGCATCCGGGAGCTTCAGAGCTGTCTGGATGGGATGGAGGCTGACTTAGAGAAGCAAAAGAAGGAAACGCAAGAGGAGTTTACACGGAGAAAGAGAATAGAAGCTGAGCTGGAGAGGATGACACATACCTGCAAAGAGCACACAATCACGATTAACTCACTGAAATCTGTTCAGCTGGAGGTTTCAAACGCTGGTAGGAAGTATGAGCAGGACCTCAGAGCCGTCCAAGAAGCTTTGGACAAGAGCCTGAGGGAGCATAAATATACCAAGGATGAACTGGCAAATGCATTGGCTGAGCTGAAGGCACTGAAACAGAAGCTTATGCAGGAACAGGCCAAAGTTCATGAGCTCAACCAACGCAATGAGAGCCTGTATAAAACCATCGAAGAGAAGAGCCGCCAACTGAATGAGTACACTACAGAGATTGAAAAACTGAAGACTCTGACACAGAACCTGACAAAGGAGAGGCTGAAGTTGGAGGAGGAGCTGAGGGCAGTTAGACAGGAGAGAGATGAGCTGAAGCTTTCCAAAGATAGTATTGATGGAGAAAGTGCCACTCAGATCTCAGCCTTGCATGTCCAGCTTCAGGGTAGCACCAAGAAGACAGCAGAGCTCCAGGCTCTCATCAGTGACCTGACCAAGGAGAGAGAAAAGCTTAAATTGGAGATAGACAAATTCCAAAAACAATCTATTGAGGTATTTTTGATTACACTAAAGGTTCATCCCCATCACAACTTTTTTTCTGCTTTTGCATGAACGCTTATAAGTGCATTTGGATTTAACCTGATTTTAAAGTAGCCCTGCTATTTTGTGCCAATAAAAGGGTTCAGGTTTGCATGAAATTCCCTCAATTAAAAGTGTCTATCCATGATGTTTACTCCTATGCAAATAATGTCACTAAACTGCCTTCATACAATAATAACCATCAGTTTCTTACCACTGCGTACTGACAGATGTTGACATTATACGTATTTACAAAATCTATTAATATAAAACTGTGTTGATGGCTGAGGGACATGAAATTGGATCATGACATCAAAAATTTAAGTAATGACAATTTTATATGTTGATTAACTCTTAAAAAAACACAGATGTGGCTTTTTACATATACAAGAACAACATTTTACAGTTTTTGTACAGTCATAACGATTTGTTCTCTTGTCTCTCTATAGACATCCATCAAGGTCCATGAGTCCCAGAGTCATTACAGTGAGCTGCTGTTGGAGAAGGACAGTTTGCTGTCCAAGCTTAAACTGCTGGAGCAGGACAAGAGTCGTCAGCAGCGCATAGAAGAAGAGCTCACCCGCATCAAGCTCACACTCGAGACTGAGCTCCGCAATAAACAGCGGCTGCAAGATGAAAAGAATGCCATTCTCAAGGATTTCAACTTTATGAAGAGTCAGTATGAGCTGAAAGAAAGCCAGATCAGGCAGTCCGAATCAAACAGAGACATGGCTGACCGCGACAGGCTCTCCCTTAAGAATGAGATCGAAAGGCTCATGAGGGAGCTGAAGAGTGTTGAAGAGAGGTACAAAAGTCGGCTGCTGAGCTCCGAAAAGGAGGTGTCAGACCTTGCTCTCAAGAGAGATGCCCTGGAGAAAGAAATTCAAAGGCTGCGGCAGAAATCCCCCACTTTCACCAAGCAGACCCAGACGGCTGAGAAAATCCCAACAATTGATCCCTCCAAGCTGTTATTTGATGGAGTGCGCCGCAAAGTCACAGCGCACCAGCTTTGTGACTGTGGTATCATCAGTAAAGCTACTCTTGACCAGCTCTTAAAGGGACAGAAGACGGTGGATGAGGTAGCCCTGGACATCCAGCTTAGTCTAAAGGGTACTGGCATTATTGCAGGCATGACAGCAGGCTCTCATAGAAGAATGCCATTCACTGAAGCTAAAAACAAGAAACTCCTCAGCCCAGAGAGCGCGCTCATGCTTCTGGAAGCTCAAGCAGCAACAGGTTACATAGTGGACCCTGTATTAAATGAGAAGATGCCTGTGGATACCGCTTGCTCAAGAGGGATTGTCGACACTGAAGACAGAGATGTCTTGGTGACAGCAGAAGCAGCGAGCGCAGGCTTCAAAGATCCCTATACTGGCAAAGTGTTGTCTGTGGGTCAGGCATGCAAACAGGGCCGCATAAACAAAGACACAGCCATCCGCTTGCTGCAGGCTCAGGAGTCTGTGGGAGGAATAATAGATCCTGTTCTGAGTGTGTTTCTTCCAAAGGACCTTGCCTTGGATCGCAATCTTATCGATGAAGAGCTCTACAGGGCTTTAAACAAGAAACCAGCCTGTTACCTAGATCCCGGGACAGGAGAGAAAATTAGTTATAATGACCTTAGGAAGAAATGTACAGTGGAACCTGTTTCTGGCCTGCTTCTGCTTTGTGGTTCAGAAAATCCCATGAAAATTCAGGGTATCCGCGGTGAAGTCTCTGTAGAGACCCTCGTCAAATCTGAACTTCTGGATGAAACAGACTTGGTAAAGATCGAGAAGGGGCAACTCACTGCAAAAGACATTGAGAGCAAGCTGAAGTCCTACCTCCATGGCTCCACCTGTATTGCAGGTATTTATGATGAGGCCAACGACCGAATCCTGCCTTTCTATCAAGCAATGAGGGAAGGTCTTCTCATGAAGGGAACCACCCTGGAGCTTCTCGAGGCCCAAGCTGCTTCTGGTTTCATTGTTGATCCCATCAACAATATCTTTTTGACGGTGGAGGAAGCCACAAAGAGAGTCCTGATAGGAAAAGAGTTTAAGAATAAGCTGTTGTCCGCAGAGAGGGCTGTAACTGGATACAGAGACCCAGCCACTGGAAAGACAATCTCCCTTTTCCAGGCTATTGAAAAAGGTCTTATTGAGAGAGGTCATGGTATCCGTCTGCTTGAAGCCCAAATTGCCAGTGGTGGGATTATTGACCCCAATGGGGGCCATCGTATTGAGGTTGCTGTTGCCTATAAAAGGGGGTATTTTGATGAGGAAATGAATGAGATCCTAACTTATGAAGGGGATGACACAAAGGGTTTCTTTGACCCTAATACCAGAGAAAACCTGACGTATCTTCAGCTAAAGGAGAGATGTATGACAGATGTCAAAACAGGCCTAGTACTTCTGCCACTCAAAGACAAGAAGAAGCCCCAGAAGTCCCAGATGTCACAGGAAGGTCGTACCAATGTGTTACGAAAGAGACGGGTTGTCATCGTTGACCCAGACACTGGCCTGGAGATGTCGGTGAGGGAGGCCTATCACCGGCAACTAATTGACTATGACACATTCCTCGACCTGTCGGAGCAAGAATGTGAGTGGGAGGAAATAACTATGAAGGGGTCGGATGGCTCTGCCCATTTTGTAATAGTGGATAGGAAAACAGGAACCCAGTATGACATTAAGGACTGTTTGGAGAGGGGTATCATTGACCAGAAGTCTTTGGATCAATACCGTGCTGGAGACTTAACCCTGACACAGATTGCTGACCAAATCACCAGCAGTGGTTTGAGCCATGAGATGACCATTACAGCCAGCAACATTGAAGACATTGTAACCTGCAGCAGCCCGACCCATGCTGCACCGTCCTCTCCCACTGTCCGTAAACGCTTAAGCAGTATTTCCATCACTGTCTCTCCCCCTGAGATGTTTGACGATCACAGTCCCGTGGCTGCCATATTTGACACAGAGACTTTGGAGAAGATAACTATTCCTGAAGGGCTCCGAAGAAGCATAATTGATACTATTACAGCACAAAGGTTGCTTGAGGCCCAGGTATGCACAGGTGGTATTATCAACCCTGCCACTGGTGAGCGACTGTCACTGAAGGACGCGGTCCATCAGTGCATCATTGATGAAAGCATGGCTACGAAGCTGAAGCCTGCCAAGAAAGCCTACGCTGGTTTTGAGGATGTGAAGACAAAAAGAAAGATGTCTGTAGCAGAAGCAGTAAAGGAGACGTGGCTGCCGTATGAGGCAGGTCAAAGATTTTTGGAGTTTCAGTATCTGACAGGAGGCCTGATTGAACCTGGCAGTGGACGTCGCATTTCCATTGAAGAGGCTATCCGCATGGGGTGGCTTGATGGTCAAGGTGCCCAAAAGCTTCAGGATTCACTAAACCACCAGAAGAACCTGACCTGTCCCAAAACAAAACTGAAGATCTCCTACAAGCAAGCCATGGACAGCTGCATGGTCGAGGAAAGCAACGGTATGAAGCTGCTGCAGGCCTCCTCTATATCCACCAAGGGAATCAGCAGCCCTTACAATGTCTCTAACCCAGGATCCCGCTCTGGGTCCAGGGCTGGTTCCTGTGCTGGCTCTAGGAGTGGATCTCGTAGAGGCAGTGTGGATTACTCCTCCGCTTACACCTACAGCTTCTCTTCCACCAGCACCACCTACAACTCCAGCTCTTTCTCTTAATGCTCTGCAGAGAAATGAGGCTCTACTTATTACTAGCTATTACGATGCAGTTTAAGTACTTTAGCAAAGATCTGCTTTTCTAAGAGTTTTTTTTTTTTTCTTGTAGTCAAAAGTTTGGGAGATCTGTTTTTAAGGAATGATTCATCTAAATGTTTTGATTGTTTGCAGTTTTTGGTGAATTGGTGTTTTAACATTAAGCTTAATTCTCAATATAATCCTTGTTGTAATGCATCTATTTTAACAGATTTTATTTGTCATAGCTAATTTTAATATAATGCTTTTTTTTTTTAGAATCTAACATCATGTCATGTCATGTTTTGCTAGTTGATTTAATCTGCTTAGAATTAATTTAGCTTTTTTTAATTGCAATTGTTGAGGTTTGGTTTAAAGTACTAACTTAAAAAAGTATTGATTATAACTATGAATATTCTTTGTCACTAAAAATGTATTCAAATGATTAAAAAATAAAGTTATTCAAAGCATTTCCATTGATTGATTCATTCACTCGGTGAGTATCTACATTACTCAGTAAAAGCAGTATCCATTGTCACCAATGGGTGGCGCTAGTTATGCTAAAACAGTTAAATGGTAAGTCTAACCAACAATAACATTACACATAACAAACTATAATAATGAATATAATTATTATAAAGTTAGAACTTCATAATTTATCATTTCATAAGCAGCTCATTGATAATTTGGGTTCACTTCAGTTAACCGGACTAACTGTAACAAGACACTGCTGGAGATTTACCATTCAATAAATAGACTTGTAAATTTGAACTTATGTGAATTTTAATTGCTTAAAATCTACATTTGCCTAAATATAGCTTATGTTGTACCACCGAACCACAAAGTAACACAATTTTACTATTGTTTAGTTATTTTGTAAGGGGGGAAAAAGGAGGACGTGTGTCATTTGAGTCATAATCAAACTAATATAATACTGATACTGCTGTGGACAGACTTAAACTTCGGTGGGACCTGATGTTTGGGGGGGCTGAAGGAAGTCAGACTGCGTGTGAGGAGTGAAGGTGAGAACAAATGGAGGGAGGCAGAGGGTGGAGGCCGCCGATAGGGGAGGCAGGGTGGAAGGGGGAGGAGGGATAACGGGAGGCAGCCCCAGCGGCGCGGTGGGAGGACTATCCCGTGCCAGGACTTGTGGCGGCTGCAGCGACAGCTCGGACTGGAGGAAGTGTGTCTTTTTGGGAGGCAGCAACAGCGAGGCAGCAGCCGCAGATCGAGCAAAACCCAGCTACAGCTTGCGATCATCCAAGTTTGATCCAGACAGAAAAGTTAGGGGGGAAAAAAGGCCTACAAACATCCCACCGGGTGTGAGACCAGAGATCGGACTTGAGCGCACATTCCATCGGAGAGAAATGAGCCTCCCGGCCGCAGCCAAGCCTGTGTGACCGGGCTGAGGGCTCCGACTCTGGACTCTGCCCCAGTCCCTCTCCTCCAGGAAGTCTGACTTACTTAGGTCTGAGGGATCCAGAACCAGAAGGAGGAGGCTCAGAAGAATAGTTCAAGTACTCGATCTCAGTTTGAAAAGGTAAGAAACAGTGTCTGATTTTTTTCCATGGTCAAACAGGAACAGGGAGGGTTTTTAAAAGTAGGACCGGTCATTCCTTAAGAAGCAGGATTAGACCTCCACACAGCAGAGAAGCTCTCAGCCTTTTCTCTGTCCTCCCTGGAGTCCTTTACTCCGTCACATTTGGTTGAGTTTACCCATTTATTCAAACCAGCAAAATAAAGCACTGCTCTCTGTATTTACTTTGGCTTTGAGTCCCAGTAAAACCAGGAGTGTGTGTGTGTGTGTGTGTGGATGAATGCATGTGTGTATGCTCCAGCTCTTTCAGCAGGATTCTGCAGACAGAGAAGGTCATTCAAACTGAGCAAACACTGATCTTGTGATGTTTTTTTTTTCTTTTTAATATGAAAGACTATTATTGAACGCCTTTGAATTGAACTCCCTGAAGCTCGGCCTTATTTAGACATTTTAGCTTTTTTTCTTTTTTCTTTTTTTTTTTTTTTAGCCTTTCTCAATGAATTGTGTTGTTCACTCGCTCTAATTTGGGGTTTCTTGCTGTTGTGGGCCCTGGTGTACTGGAGACCTTTATAATGTGAAACATATGGGGCCATTCTTGTAGAAAGACCTGTACCCTGTAGTCTTTTGAGCGCCAAAAGAAACAGGCCTACTTTGCCCTTTGTTGACCGCTTTGACTTGTCCTGCTGATGGATAAATAACCAAACAGATTGAGAGAGTCTGGCTTTTTTCGCTTAACTACAGCTGCTGAGTGGTATTTGTGGCCTTAGGGCAATGCATCTCAGGCAGCCATTGTTGATGACATGTCCTTACATCACAGCAACTACAACCCTCTTCACTTGAATATCACTCCCTCGTTCTCTTTTCTTGGCAAATCAGACTTACACCTGCATGTACACCTTCTGCACATCTTTATTTCAAATAACATTAACCGTGCAGGGTTTTTTTTTCCTCACTTTTTTGCATGCTAAACTCTTTCAAGATGATCTTTAATTACAGACAGGAGAAACATTTTTTGAACTGGCAATTATAGTTTTTTTCTTGCTGGTTCTATTTTGAGGTCACAGCCACATGAACAATATCTGCCCCACAAGGTGAAAAGAAATGTGCACCAAAAAAACAAATGTGTCAGTTTACTCGCATGGTAACAGGCGGCGGCCATAAAGGGCTAGCATGGCAACTGATGAATGGGGATTCTGATGGTGTGCTTTGGACAGGTGGATTGACAGTGGCTTGGAGATTGTGTACTCTAAGCGGGACACTGTGATCTAACTCTTGGAGAAGCAGCATGGTACAGAGCACTTGGGCATTTCACTTTGTCGCAGCGGTGCCATGGCCACTTGGCTGACATGTGTAAGCCATTAACGAAAGAGATGCAGATCTGGAGATGGAGGGAGACTGAAAGTAATAAACAGGCGAGAATGGTAAGAAAAGGGGAGTGCAAAAAGATGGAGGGAATGAGAGAGCGAGAGTGGGAACATAATCCATTTTGGAACGCATTCCACCATGACCTTGGGATAGAAAATGGTAATTAGGGAGTACTTTAGGAGCCTTAAGGGTGCACAGATTTGCTCAAAGCCCGGGCTGTCATTTTTATTCTGTTCAAAATAGTGGCACAAATACATGTTAGAGTTCCAGCCTTACAAAATGAACATGATAAAAATGCCTGACTACCTTTTTCCGTGCCTTTCCCCCCCCCTCTCTCTCAACAGTTCTCATGGTTTTGTTTATTTCAGATCTTCAGCAGTGAATGGGTGTCAAAGCCACAGCGTAAACACACAGCCCCTGACAGGAAAAGGCCAGAACAAACTGTGGCCTTGTCCCTCTGTGGGCCCTTAAACCGGCCTGTTATGTCACTGTGGACATGTTATCCAGCAGCATGAGGGTTTCGCTCGTGCCAAGTATGAACACAAGGTGGTTTGGAACAGGGAGGCTGATGCTATCAAAGTTATTAGATGGCTATTAAATGTGAATGCTAAATACCAACTGGGAGCTACAGCTACAGGATAAGGGCAAGAAACAAATATGTTCTGTTTGTGGAGCCATACTCTCATCTGATGAAATAATAAACAGGTATGAATAGTTCTTTTCATGTGCTGAACAAACAAAGAATTAAAGGTAATAGGAAGAAATGTAGCTGAATTTAGATCGAATACTTAGAGTAACATTTAAGTCCTGTAGTACATGTGAACACAGCCAGACTTCCTGAAGCATTTTATGACACTAAGGGTGTTAGTCATGTCTACAGACAAACAGTTTAGAGGACCATTAATCTCTCCAGAGTGTCCCAAAGAGACAGTAATGTACTGTATGTGTTGGTGCATTTTTTCTTTTTTTTTTTTTCCAAAACAGAGCCATCACCAAGAAGTTGGGTTGGATGACCTTTTGTCACCTCACTCTTAATTTGAACTCTAACCGCAACAGCATAGCAATCTGTACAAAGTTTCTGTTGAGACGTAGCATGGAGTCTAGTACTATTTGGAAAGCATCTTTTTTTTTTTTCAATTAGTAATGAATATCAGTGCACCCATTTTTCATTTCAGACATGATTTCACTTTAATGGGCCTATAAAAATATTTGTGCTGTCACAAAGGCGGCAACTGCCACAACATGTCAATCATAAACCAGAAGTCCGAGCCAAGGGAAGCAATTCAGTTTGATTTCAGAGTGTGAAGGGGGGGAAGGGACACCTTGATTGCTTTCATATGTGTGCAGACGCAACGGTTGTGGAGATTTTGGATTAAAAACACTTTGACTCTCATCCTATCCATTTAAAAATACATTTATAGCCTATTCATAGGAGCTTTTTACACTTTACAGGATCTAATGAGAATCAAAATAAGGACTGAAAATTTATAATTACATTCTAAAAAAAGTGGTTGCTGTCCTCATTTCTCTATCATTATTTCTCCATACAGCATTACTTCTTCCAGTAGTTTGTACAAATATGTAAAAGCAATGTGCATGATGATGAACACAGAGAGGTTTCTAATGGAAGATACAGCTGGGGAGCCTGCAGACATGTAGCAACCAGTCTAATCACATATAAACAAACTTTCACGTAAATGGATTCAGTTGCTGGGGCTCAAGCTGAGGCATAGGAGAGACTTATTTGTAACAGACAAGTATGCAAAGTTTTTGCCAACTCTTTTCACCACAGTTAGCTGAAAAATGAAAACAACTATGAGGTCACCGTTTACTTGATTAGGCTGTCATTTTACCCTCAGGGGATGACTTACTTACTGATGTCTGGAGTTTGAGACAGCCCCCCCCCCTCACAGTTTATGTCCTATTACAAGATGCTGTCCTCTTTCATCTCGTGGTCCACCTGCTCATACAAAATGGAAGATTCCATACCGTGGGGGCCAGGTGAAGGGTGTGGCTCCTGAAACAGAGGCAGGCTTCATCTCAGCGCTTTAATGATTTCTTTCTACTCCGTATTCCCTGCATTTTTTTTTTATGCATAAATAGCGTGTTTGATGAATTTATTCTCAGCATTGTTCTGGGCAATTGAGAGAGAGGTATTTGGAGCTGGCCATGCATGTGAGAACGTGGCTGACAGCACCCACGCAGTCTAGTCGTGCTCTTACCTGCAGAGTTTGGAGCTGGGGGAGCCAGACACACCCTAATCCCCCAACATCCTGACCTTAGTAAACCTGTTGCAGCTTGTACATAGTAGACCTGGCAACCCCTATTCCTGAATCTTTGTGCCTACCCCACTCCTCTACCAGACTTGCTCTCACAGTGCCATGGGTGGGCTTGGGATTTGAGTTCCTTGGCACTGCTTATTCTGCCTTTGTGAACTAATGCTGTGCCTCAAACCAGGAACAAAAGCAGTCAGTGCAAATTAAAGACCAATTATCTTTAGTGCGTGCTTGGGCAAGTCACTTGTGTTGGCTTGAATGATGAGTGGGAGCGAGGTCTTTGGAGGAAAGGGATGTTGATTATGCCGTGCTGGGCATGAAAAATTCATGTGAGATTAATAAACCTGAAGTTCATGTTTAATAGATGTTATCATCTATTCTGCCGTGTCAGCTTGTGAAACTTCATAGCTTTTAATTGAAATGACCCCAAACTTTATTTTACTGTATATAGTTACTTTAAAATAGGTTATTTAGTCCATTATTTATATGGATACCTGAACATTATGAGTAATAGACTTCTTTGTTGTCGTGCTTAGAGGTAAACAACATGATTGACGCCATAGTCACAATCAGACCCATAAAGCTGGTTGTTGTTTTACAGTTATTTTTTTGTGTAGATTAAATGTACTAGATATTGTGTGTTCATTTGTGAGTTTTGGTAGTTCCGGTAAGCAGATTTTGCAACCGTTATTGCCTTTGGACAGGCTTTTCCCCCTTTTTTCAGTCTTTATGCTAATATATGCTAACAGGCTACGAACAATTGCTTCATTATTTTTTTGCTTTTATACATGAGAGTGGTATCAATATTTTAACCTAATTTTCTCCAAGAGAGAAAATAAGTAAGTTTAGTGATAGCAGCACCAAGTTCATTAAGTAGTACTCTTTCACACTCCTGGGTCACATACAGGGTAAGTGTTGGTTAGAAAGCCTTCCTGTCTCTAGTTAGCACAAGTACTTTGACACTTCCAAAACATTGCTGTAGCTTCTTTCTATATCCCTGCCCTGGAGACGCACATAGCCTAAGTACCGGCCAACCTGTTCATTAATTTCTCATTAGTCAACAGTTTCTCCTCGGAGTCTAAGGGGAAATAGACTAACCCTGCTATTAGTTCCAACAATCCCTGAGGACCTATCACTCCTCCCACCACCTCCACCAACACACACACACTCACAATACGCCCAACCCTGTTTCCCCGAGTGATGACCTCCTCTTTGACATGGCCTCTTTCATTCCGCTCTGAGGGTTGCTTTAAACTGTGGCTACACTGTCCCTGCTTTATAGCTACCTCCCCGGCCCCCTTCAAAGTGTTGGGTTGTAGCCTGTAGTCATAGCAGATTTAATTGACGGATGCATTCTCGACTGCGGATAATCACAACAAACAACTGGGGTAATTCAAAAAGGATGGTGATGTGTTTGGGAACTGTGAGAATGTATTTCTGTTTTGGAAAATATGTAATGGGTGAATTCACGGATGGATGTTTGTGGCCTAGTTATTGGCACATAATCTTAATCTGTAAAAAAGTAGTGTTTGACAATATTATAATATATATATTCACCTATTTTGAAAACCATTTCAGAAGAAAAAAACATGCTTTTTTATATGTTTTAGTTGTTCTTATTATTTTCTTGTATGATGCCTTGGCCGTTATAGTCTGCAGTAACAATAAATGATAGAAAAACAATGTAAGGCAGAGAATACAAAATATGGCACAAAATCACAATCAAGTAGAAATATAATTATACAACTGGAAATTACATTTTTAATACTGATAAATGCAAATGCTATTATCTAGCTATAAGACACCTGAAAACACCAAGCCAGAAAAGCCAAGAGTCACCTAAAATTTATTTTTTTAAAAAGCAATGAAACCACAAGAGCACCCAGTTTCTGCAGCAATCAATTGAATTAACAGACCAAGATTTTTTAGTTTAGGCGCAGAGGGCTGTAACACAGTAACTCAGGCCTTTCAGCAAAAATCACCTTTTGTCTTTTCACATTTTTAGTCAACTGTCTAAATGTCTAAACTTTCATAATTTTTTCTGACCAAGAGGTAAAAACTTCAACATGCTACTTTTACAGTCACGTAGAAATACAGAACCAGCTGAACAAAAGCTGGACAGACTGGATAAAAGCTGCAAACAGCTGACTTATTGATTTGCCGACTTATGCAGTGTCAGCGCTAGTGTTTGCAGCAACGGTACTGAAAACCAGTGCAAAGCATACAGAGATGACTAGATAACAGGGTAAGGGATCTGTATGGGTGTGATGGCAGTGGTGTCTTTGTGTGTGTGTACTGTGGGTCCAGACCATCACCACAGGAAGTTCATGCTAATGAAGTCACAGCGACACGCCATCTCTCAGGGATTTACGGCAACTGGTTTCAGCTGGAATTCTTTGAAAGTTTGTTTAAAAGTTTTAACTCAATGTAACTCCAACTGACTGAGTTTGGTCACGAGATTGCTGGTGTGCAATCACCGGAAACTGCTGTACCTGTTAATCCGGTACAGATAAGAAACAATCATCTGTCATGTTAAATGTCTCTGATATGTTTCACTGGAATCAGTACAGTACTTGTGACACACTCTGTCGACCGTTGCTGTGCAAACAAGAAAACTAATGTCACAATCTCAATCTGGAATTGAGGTCATTCTCTGAAAATATCTTCAGGAATCCTGGGCACAATGACTAAAGCTGAGGACTTTGACCATCAAATATTGACTTGAGGAAAGTCACCTGCCTAAAGTTGGTGACTTTATTGTTTAGTGGTTGAAGAACCTTATCCAACTGCAGGTCTGCTATAATTTTTTTTAACAGGAAATTCCCAGATTCAGGGATGGAGGAGGGATATGAACTCGACCTCACGTATATCACAGAACGTATCATTGCCGTGTCCTTCCCCCGGGGATGCTCAGAAGAGATCTACTCACACAACCTGAAGGATGTCACACGAATGCTCAAGTCCAAGCATGCAGACAATTACCTGGTCAGTGCTCGTCCATGTGCTACTCAGTGTCTCACTTTGCACTTTGACTCTTGGCAACAGCAGACTTCAAACAATATTGATGTCTGTACTGATGAGCTTGCTTGAATTATTGACATAAAAGTATTGATCTGGCGCTTTGCTCATATTTTCATCACATGATACTGTCACAGTAAGTCTTTAAAGATGATGCCATATGAAATAATATTCCTTACAACAAATTAAAGCATAGGATTTGTTTAATTTTTTTCTTTAGATCATCAACCTCTCAGAGAGAAGACATGATCTCTCTAAAATGAATCCCAAGGTAAGTTGAAGTTACTATCATCTGTATAAAAAAAAAAAAATACTGATAGGATGAGTATATCAATGCGTATCAGTCTGGGAAAAGAACAGAGCACAATGTTTCAGGGTAGAGCCTGCCCATCCTCAGCTGTGTCTAACCAGACAACAGTAAACACCAGAATATTGATTGGTAATCCATTATGACGGAAGGTGTGGCTGTGCGGAAAGATATGATATCTCTTCACAATGTATGATGTGTGTTTTCAGACCCTAGATACAGGCTGGCCAGACCTGCATGCTCCACCTCTGGATAAGATTTGTACCATCTGCAAGGCCATGGAGAGCTGGCTCAATGCTGACCCTCAACATGTGGTGGTTATACACTGCAGGGTAAGCATTTACAGGTCATGTGGTGTCAGTAGCAACAGCACATACATCTGTTTTTTTTTTTTTTTTTTTGGATATGGGTGAAATAAACTTCTGTCTTAAAATAACCATTTGGATGCCATTCTCTCTGGAAACTGTTTCAACTTGGGCGGAAAATTTTTTGCTTATGTAGGATCCCATCATTCTTAGTATGTTTGTGGCGTTGGAGGCAGAGTAAATCCACAAGTGCTGAATGTGTACTGAATCATCTCTCTTGTTCCTTCAGGGTGGCAAGGGTCGGATCGGTGTTGTCATTTCATCTTTTGTGCATTTCACAGATGTGTCGGCAAGGTAACCACCACTATGTCTCATATTTTTGATGGTATTGGACCGTAAATGGCAGGAGTCACCATAGTTTGTGTGTACCACATTCATAGCTGGCGGCAAATGATAACAACAGCACACTGGAACAACCCATGAAGACTCATTTTGTAGACCACAAGCAATGTCATCGCTTAACCACAGCTGATTTATTTACCCCTTTTGATTTGGGGTCAAGGTGAATCAGAAAGTGAGTCAGAAAAAAGTTCCCTCTTTCAAAGTAAAAAGGGAAACCACACAATTTAAGCCATGAATCACCCCATATTGAATTGCATGAATCAACTTGGAAACATGTTAGTTACTGTAATAGCTTCTGGCCACAGTGTCAGTTTCATGAAATCTATTCATCGTGAAGAAAACCCTTTTAACCCATTTTCTAACCATTGTCAGTCAAAGAAATTCACAGAGGTTGGTGCTTCACTGAGCCCTAAAGTTAAGACATGCGACAAACATTTGGAAACAGCCTGGTGTTCTGCTCCTGTGCACAGTCTCTCCGCGCACGGCAGACATTGTAGCATGAGCACACATCGGCCTCTGACTCGGCCAATCCCTTGCTTCCCTTAGTGGTTGTGTCCCGCTGAGAGGAGACCGGGTCAGTGAAGGTGAATGTGAAAGACAGAGGAAAAAAAGAGGAGTAGAGGAAGAGATAGGAAAACAATGAGGCAGATTTACAATAGAATAGATTCAGCGGGGTGGAGCAGAGGGAGAGGGGCGATGAGAGAGCATCAGAGCTGGGGTGAAAAGGCTCCAGCGCCTGTTGGTTTTAGGTCTGTCTGAACAGCCGGGCTGTGCACACACTATGGCCTCTCTCTGTCCTCCTCTCCCCCTCCATGTTTACTTAAGGCTGCCATTCTCTTCCTCTCTGCTGGAATCCCCTGTCTCTCTGGTTACTTTCACTCCTGTCAATTATGCATGTTTATGTGTGTGTGTGTGTGTGTGTGTGTGTGTGTGTGTGTGGGTGTGGGTAGGTGTGCATTGTCCTAATTGAAGTCAGGGTTAACACCATTCAATTATAGAGCAGCAGAGTGTAATCTCTGTCAAGTCATAATTGCATAAAGTGTTTAACGTATCTCCCTGTCTCCCTCAAAGTGCTGATCAGGCGTTGGACCGCTTCGCCATGAGGAAATACTACGATGATAAGGTCTCAGCTCTGATGACACCTTCGCAGAAACGGTAAAACCCAAAACATAAGCACGCCCTTCTGCACAGAGCATGCGTCTAACCATGTGTTGTTGCTGCTGTTTTGTCTCCTTTCAAACACATTCACGCCTCTGACACACCTGATTTAATGGGAATCTTTGGGTGTCTTAGTGTTGTTTGTGTGTTTGTCATTGAATAGCTTCGCCATTGTTGATGGTTATAATGAGAAGGGGTTCCTATGGAAACCTGGTGTAATCCTAACCCTCATCACTATGACTCATTATTATTGTTCACACTGATGACTCTTAAACTGAGCTGGTGTCTTGAGTTTGTTTTGTTCTAACATCTCTGAGCTGTCATGTTTATGTGAACAAAAATTTTTTTCTGCAACAAACAGCAACAGATGAGAATTTTTTTCAAATACAAATCTTGAAATTCAAAAATCCATTTGATCATTTAATGAAAGGAACCAGAGTTTCCAAAACGCTGTCCGCTGACTGTAACACATCCAGAAAGCAGAGAAAGCAAATACCCCTATTTTCATCTTAAATAACTGGACAATGTCTTAGTGATACGACAAGGGTTATCTCACCTTCGGCTAGGAAATTGAACTTTTTTATTGAAGTCATATTTTTCAAAACAGGCTTTTGTCAGGTCCTAGTTTGTTGACCAAACTGCATCATGGAAAATGTAGGAGCGAGCATTTGTGGAGCTTGACCCTTGAAACTAAAAGACAGAATAACTTGACACGTTTTGACCAGTTTTTCTGCTTGTCAGGTATGTTTGGATTCTCAACAGTCTTCTCAGTGGATCCATGAAGATCAATGCCTCCCCCTTGTTCCTGCACTGTGTCGTCCTTCATGGGATACCAAACTTCGACGCCACTGGAGGTTCTTGTCGTATATTGTTTACCACTACACACAGCTGCAGCTCCCCATTGAAAGTACAGTTGCTGCTACCACATCAACCACATTAGAGGTGGAGCCGTAAACAAGATGGAGACTTATCTGTATTTTATATTGTCTTTTTCCAATTCGTACACATGCACGCTCGGGCAGATTGAAGCACTTGCATAAACATAACAGAGGACAAGAGCGCCTTTCTGGGTTCCCAGTAAACCCGTGGGGATTCACACCCATGTTTACATGTAAATAGCTGTTTTCGCTAATTTCGCTGCAACAACAGAGGTTTTTGTCACATCGTGGAACTGAAATCCCTTTCTCACAACAACATCTTATGACACGTTAGCTGTGAGCAAAACAATCTGATGAGCTACTCTTGAGGTCACACTCTCAAAGCAACAAACATTTATTTAATTTTTTTAATCTTTTTTTTTTCAGTTTGCTGTCCCTACATCAAGGTTTACCAGGGAATGCAAGCAGTGTATTCATCTGGAATCTAGTAAGTAGTTTTCACATGTGGTACAGTAATTTGAACATTACTGTTTACTTCAAAGATTGTTGGACTACTTCAAAGCAATTTTCTGTTTAAGTTAGTTTAATGGAGGTTTTAATTCTCAGTTACTGCTCTGTAAATATCTTTGATTGCTTTCAAACACCGGCTTATATCGACTGACTCTTGATGTTTTTGTTACAGTCACATCGGTCCAGGCCACAGAGACCGGGTATGCATCACCCTGGAGCCTGCCCAGCTTCTAAAAGGGGACATCATGGTATGGGGAAAAAAAAAGAAAAAAAAAAAACCTTTTCAGAAATTTGGAGACCAGTTCCCATTAAAGTAATTATTGTTTTTCCGTTTTTGTAGATTAAATGCTATCACAAAAGTGACCTCACTTCTGAGCGCGAAGTTATTTTCCGGTTGCAGTTCCACACGGGAGCAGTGCAGGGCTACAACCTGATGTTTGAAAAAGAAGACATGGAGGCTGCGAGCAAAGGTAAACCTGGGAAGGAGGAAAAAAACAAAACAAAACAAACAAACCCTGAGAACAGGTCTCGACGTGCCGCCACAGTTTACAGCGCCTCCCTTGCTCCACGCAGCATCTGAAAAGCAGAGTCTGGACTTAATTTAGACTTGGCACTTTGAGACCAATAATCTTGTTTTCCTAAACATGTTACGTGTACTGAGAGAATCCTGCTCACAGACAACACCATTCATCTTTCCATTTCTGCGTGGCAATAACATTCCTGTGTGTTTATATTCCAGATCCCAGATTCCCAGATTATGGCAAAGTGGAACTGGTGTTCTCTGAGGGACCAGAGAGACTTCCAGGTATATCCCTAAGTTGAAATTTTTTTTTAAACTTGCTTAGTTGGGGAAAAAACAGACTCTGTGCTTTCTCAATTTTTCCATTTGTTTCATCCTGTGCTCTGTTCCTCCCTGTCTGCCCCCTGGTGAGAAGGGATGTGGAATGCTGCCGAGGGGAAATGTAGTGTGAAGTGTGTGCTGACAGAGGGGTAAAGGAGCACAGCATGTGCTGCCCCAGATCCCCACAGGAATGAAACTATGCTGTATGGGTCTTTGGCCGTATGTGTATTTACACACCTTTTGATATTAAACACCGTTTTCAAAATGTTATGCCGCAGCAACACAGTGAAAGACTTCTGCTGGAGTGAGACTGCTGTGTTTGATATATGCTACCAGCCTTTGTAATACTTCTAGCATTTAATGTTGCTCAAAAATGGGATATTTGTCTGGTTTTATTTGTACCCATGTACCCATGATACATTGAAGCAGTCTGTTGGAATGAACAGTTGAATATTTGAGAAATTAATTTATTTGCTTTATTGTGGCGAGTCAGAAGAACTGCCTGACAGTCCCTGTAAAGCTCAGCAGTTAACACATTATATGTGATTTGTTAAGTCATTCATTCCTTATAAAAAAAAAACCCAACAAACTGTTTAAATGAATTCTTTATTGTTTTACTTTTGGATAGAGCCAACCTAGCTATTTCCTCCTGTTTCTCGTCTTTCTGTAATGCTAAGCTAACTGCATGCTGGCTGTGGATTCATTTTTAGGAAATGGTCGTGAAAGTTGTGTCAATCATCTCATATCACTCTTGGCGAAAAACTAAACTTATTTTCCTAAATCTGTAGCAACTCATCTTCAGGCTTGTAAACAGGAAATTGTGAAATGTAGTGGTTACAATCTATAGTGAGGGGAAAGAAGTGTAACATTATGTATCCACTGATGTTATTTTGGCTCCAGGTGCTGACAGGTGGCAAAATGGGGCAGATGTTATTGTGGACTACAACACAGCCGATCCTCTCACCCGCTGGGACTCCTACCAGAACATCTGTGATATTGAAGGTACTGTTGCTCTGCTGCATTAGTCACCACATGACTCACAGTATTTTGTTGTAACAGTGCCTAACAAATTCTTCTTAATGAATCAGACGCTATCTGAGCGAAAATATCAGTGGTTGTTTTATGAATGGAAAAAGAGTCGATAGGGTGTTGTTATGGGACTTAATTGCTATTGTTGCGTTTCCACTATTCAGTATGTTTCCCTCTGCTTCTTATATACACAAATACATGCTACATGTACAACTCTCAGTTCTCTCAGTGAATTAAAACAGTATGGTAGGTCCTGTGCCCCGAGATATTGACAGTGTGACTGCTTTACAATGCACACATGGTCAACACTGGCTTAGTTTATGTTGCAGTCACTGGTAGCAGGAGTTTTTATTCACGAGGGGGAAGGAAAGTTTTGTTTCCACAGTTCCTGTCTGCCTTTTTATTATGGCAAAACTTTACCTCTGTGTAAGAAGGTCTTAAGATTGCAGAATGATTGGTATGGCACGAGGTGTTGTTTCTCTGTGGAGGACAGGGAGGAGGAGTGTTGTTGTATGCAGTGAGCGGTGGTTTCAGAGGAAGAGCGGCTAGTTCTCAAGAGATTTCTATTTTGTTGTTTCATCAAATGAATAGGCATGCTTGAACCATCCCACACACACAGCCACGCTAGCGCCCCTGCACCCACACACACAAATATATATATATATATATATATATATATATATACATATATATATTTATACACACACACTCGCACTCAAAGCCACCCTGCTGGGACGTCCCGTCCTAACTGCGGTTGTTGCTCTCCACTCAACCACAGAATTCACAACAACCTCCCAGAATAGAGCGACGTGGGGGTAGCATTAAAACTCAGATCCACCCTTTCCCAGTATTCACTGAGTGTTTTTATAAGCAGTTTTATGAAAATTAACTGCCCTTTTTTTTCTTTTCTTTAAGCTTTCGTTTCAAATATCCCCAACACATTCATGTAGTATTTTATGCAGCATCTCTGGGAATACAATCAAAGAGCAACCACTCAAATTTAAGAATTCATCAAAGCTCAGAAAATACATGAACAAAGAAGCAATATTTTCTCTCTTTTTTTTTTTTTCAAAGCATTCATGTGGGATATTTACAGGCTTGTTTTCTCACGTAAACATTACATCTGGGATGGAAGACTGGGAGCTTTGTTGGAATTCTACATCTACTTACCACCAGTCCTGCGGCAGGCCCAGTTTACCTTTGAGTGGCTGTCACTCACAGACGGCTCAGGAGGAACAAGTCCAAAAACCTTTGCCACTGTAGTGTTAAGGCTGTGAAAAGAAAACCTAATTTACTTCAATGGCTTTTCAATCACCAGTGAGTGTGTTTATTTCCATGTGTGAATTAAGAGCTGAATTTTAAAAGATAGTTTTTTCCGGGAATGTTGTTTGCTTGAGTTTATTTTCAAAATGGGTCTTTTGGCTTGGAGTGCTCAGCATTCCTCATTCTTCATGGAAATGAGTAGTTTTTTTATCTATAGCTATAGCTCATGCATAAGTAGTAACATGAAATTTGTTTAGGCTCTCTACAACTCATACCTCTTTAAAGGGCAAATTCCAATTTAAGAAATTGTTGCACATAAAGATGCAGATTGTCATGCCTGCAAGGATTTTTTTGATTGATTTTTTTTTTTTTTTTGTTGCCGTTCCAATGCAATGAGGGTTAATTCAATATTTTTTGAGCATTCAAAAATTAGAATTTAGAAATTCATAGTTGGTGTCCCAAGTCTGAATAATCCACAGACCTTGCTTTCAATCTTTAATCTTTGTAGTCATTGTTTCTGTCTGTAGGATGTAGTTCCATGTTATGGGAGGAAAATAATATTTAACATGCACAAAAACCACATGTCTGATTTGATAATGTCTCACAGCGACTTTAGAATTTTTCAATATTTGCTAGATGTCATTGAAGAGATAATAACAGCATTCGGAAAAGAACTTGTCACATTATATACTGCGATGAAATTAAAGATAAGCCACGGGATGAGTATAATTATGGCTGCATGCAAACACTCAAACTTGGGATGTCTTAAGTGAAGTTATTAATTAAATAAACTGTATTGAGCAACTGAACATCATTTTGACACAAAGTATGCTGCAAACAATTTGAACATTCTTGCGTGGACAAGTTGATGTGTAATGCACCTACTCATTTGTCTGAATATTGCAAAGTCTGTGGATGGTTCGAGCTTTTGGCAAGAACTGTTAGTGTTGATTTAATTTTGTAATGTTGTGTTTCCATATTTTATGCACCACCAACAAAACTGGATTCACTTCTCTCGTATTGGAGCAGTAACTGTCAAAATATAATTAATGAATGAATTTGCAGAGGTTGATACCACTATGGGTGTGTTGTCCACTTGCTGTATGTACAGTGTGTCCAAATAGTACACAGGATTTCAAGACATACCAGAGAGCTGTCGTCTACACATCGGAGGAACAAGTCGGAGCTTGGGCGGAAGAAAGCGATGATGATGATTGTCAGTATGCGTTTAGCTCACAGTCTGGCATTTAGATGGTTTGAATAACTGAGAAGGAATGGAAAGGGTTGGGTAATTGCCTAGCCATACGTGACCAGACCTCCTTCTGTGATGTTAGTGGAAGAGCTACGGTCTCACCGCTCTCTGCGCTCTAATTGGTGGATTATTCAGGGCCTTGCTGTACCACACCAACCAACATCATGAATGCTAGATATAAATGGTTGGACTGCTTTTCTCAACCTCGCTAGCTAAGGACATATTTGGTTAACCATTTATGGGATTGTTTATGTCAGTGTTATACCAATAATCCTGGTTTAAAAAATAAAAATAAAAAAGTTTTTATAACAATTGTTGAAGCCCGTAATTGAGTTTAAAGCCCATCTGTTTCATGGTGATATTGTACATCAGGAGAGCAGGCGTGTAATTTCATGACACACAAAAGTGGGAGGAAAACAACTTTGCTGCTGCTGCTTTTCATGAGAATTGCCCAGAGCTCCAAGTAAAAGAGGAGGATTGGTTTAATTAAAAAGTGTCTTTTTACAGTGTGAAAAAGTCTGGAGCTGCAGGAATGTTGTTTTCATTCTATGATCCTCTCTGTGCCACCCTCTCCCTTTTCTTTCTTTGCCTCACCCCCCCCCAGTGGGGTAGTCCCCTAACGCGAGGCAAGAGGTCCAGTTACTGCTTTCCTCTGGCCCGCCCCTAACCTTAAACTCCGCCCCACTTGTTTACATTCCTCTGTCCTTATTTGGAGATCTCAAGGTCCCCCTTGTGTAGAGTGAAAACACTCTCACCTTCTCAGTAGAGAAAGAAAGCAGGGCCAACTTATTCGACCTCTCTTGATTTGACCTGAACCATTATTTCCTGGCTAAAAGCCATGTCAGCTCTCATGTGCCTGCGTGGCCTTTTCTCCCCTTCAAGTTTTACTTCATGGGAGATGGGAATTGTCTTGTGCTCTTACCTGGCAGTGGCCAAAAAGGTAAGGCTTTTTCTTTTTTTTTTCTGAAGACAGATGGGTAGCCGTGAGAGGGGGGAGAGAAAGGAAATGTTAGGTAGGATGACAGGGGTGACAGAGAAGAGGTAAGATGACCAGTGTTGAGGGAAAAGTGGAAAACATCCGTCTTAAAGCCTGTTCGGATCTTCCTCCGGGGGGACGTTATGAGAGGGATTTGTTGGAAACCTCCCGAAAGAACTGACCTGCATGGAGCCCCGAGCCAAGGCTGCTCAAGGCCGTATGCGGGGGTGAGGAAAGGGGAGGGGAGCATTCATACAGGAGCTTTCTTGAGGAAAAAAGAGGAGGGGGAGCTTTTATCATGCATGTCTGGTATTCAGATCCTCCAGTCATAGTTTGACTGAAAGGCAAGTACTTAAGGCGGCAGATTTAGGGAGAAGCATAGGAGTCATGTTCCAGCTCTTTTGTTGAGGAGTGACAGTGTAACAGCAGTTTTACTTACTTGACCACACTTCTCATGTACGTGGACTAGAAATTTCTTCTTCAGCACTCATTTTGTGTGAGTACAGAAAGGCTTGATTAGATTAATTTTTTTTTTTTTTCTCTTTGTCATGACTGACCTCTGTGATTTCTATGTTACTTCTGAGGATTAAGGAAGTTGTTTGGACATATGTTGGGAGTCAAGGGGCAGCCTAGAGGGAGTAGGCAGGCTTAATCACAGCGGGGTGAGGAATGCAGGGGTCAGACTCTGAAGATGCACGGCCATCTGACTCTTGTAGAGGCATACTAAATAACTTAACATCAATTATGTAACCTGAGTGTGTTAGTACCTTAGCAATTGACCTTGTGACCTGGTGGGAGATAGAGAAGTTGTTATCAGAATATCTTTGGTTGAAATAAGATTGGATTAGGTGATTTGTCTCTATTCAGTTACATAATTCATGTTTCTCTCTGGAATGTTGTCTTTTTTAGGTGAGGTGTGATTGTAAGTGTTGAGCTTTGTCAATAACAGATTGTGGATGATGGAGTTTGTGGAATGGCATGACTGTGCTTGTTCTTGGAGTCCTGCATTATGTGTGGCTTTGTGTTTGTCTGTGTGATCGTCTGCTGTTTGTGTGTCTCTGTGTGTTCGTGTGCCCATACCAGCTGACTGTATGAAGCGCTGCATCTTTTCTATTTTGCAGCGCCACGCTCTCAAGGCCTAACCCAAGACAAAGCAACTAGTAAGAGGAGCCCCAGTGGAGGAGAGGCAACGCTGAGTCAAGGGGCCCGCACAACCTCTGCCACCTCCAGCCCTGACCACAGCGACCACGCCCTCTCTGTCAGCAGTGACTCGGGCCTGTCAAGCACTTCCCTGTGGGCAGACAGACCCACACCTATCACCACTGCCGCCTCCACTGCCACCATCAGAGCCAACCAGGGCCCTAGCCAGCAGGAAAAGGTCCAGCTGAAGCGCCTCCTAAGCGGCTTTGGTCTTGAGGACCCCTCGCTGGAGGAGATGGACGATCAAAGCCCTAGGGTGGGCATCCAGCAGATTGTCCCAGCCCAAGTGCACATCAATGGAAATCCCCGTCCCAGGGAGAGGGAAACGGACATCCTGGATGATGAGGTCATTACAAGTCACGATCTGCACAGTGTAGATAGCTTGGGGACCTTGTCATCCTCCTGCCACAAGAGCAGTCAGAACTCCCTGCTGTCGGACGGCTTTGGGAGTCCTGGGGGAGAGGAACAGCAGAGCCAAAGCCAGCACCACCAACACCACCACCACCACCACCATCCGGCTCAACCTCCCATGGAGGAATATGAGAGAGCCTATACTGAGGCTAGAAAGGGCTATCTGAGCTCCCAGAGCAACTCCATGGCTTCCTCTAATCCCAGTAGCGCTCCCATGCCCAAGCAGCATGTCTACAGACAGGGAAGCTATTCCACACAGTCCTGGGTTCGACAGCAACAGATGGTCACAGCACAGAAGTTTATCTACATGCCAGAAGAAGGAAATGATACTGAAAGATACCCAGGGAACAAGCAGGGGAGTAGCTTACCCAGTACAGGCCTGCCTGCTGAACCACAAGGCCCTATGAGGGACACAACAGTGGATGCTCTGAGAGCCACGGCGTCCCACAAGGAACAGACAACAATAAACAATAACAACAACAACAAGCAGGACGAAGAGTTCAAATCCTTAACGATGGACATCGACAACTCCATCGACCAGCTCAATCAGCTCATCATGGACCTGGATCCCACGTTTGTGCCCGTATCAAGCTCCGTCAAGAGGAATGGCAGCATTCACAGAAACAGCTTGTCTGGCAAATGCGCAAACGACATCAATCTCAGATTCAACGTAAATAAAGCAGCAACCCTGAAAAACATGCAGCAGACAGGTAAGACAGTCAGACAGTCTGGTTGTGGTGGTAGTGGTGGTGATGATGTGGTGTGATCTTGAAGTGTGGTCATAAAATGAAATGTGTGACAGATTATCATGAAACCACAACAGCTGCTTTACTAGAAATGTCCAATAAGTTTGGGAAGGATAAAAGTTGTGAAACAGCTTCACTAAACCCGCCGAGACTATTTCAAAACAGTCGCGCCTTTGAGAGTCAGCTTTCCTTCCCCAAAGTTCACTCAACAAAGCACACCTCTCCTTCCCCCACCTGGCATGCTTTAATGGCAGAAATAGCAGGGTTGTTGCCAGGTTTTCAGATGTTTTCAGTATGTTTCTGAAGAAGGAGCACCGTCCAGACTTGTCTGTAGAGCTATCTGACTACAGGATCAGTATAGTACATGAAAAGAGGGAGAGCAGCTGTCATCAAACTTTCTGAGCATTGCTGTCTTTCAGTGTTTGATTATAGAGACTGCGTACAGGGAAAGAGAGGTAGTTACAAAATCAGTCCTTGAAATAATTGTTTTTCTCAGACTTCCCTGCATACTGCAATGCTATTGTTTCATTCAATCTTTCATCTCTAGTAGATCTTTCCTCATTACTGTGTCCTGTTGTTGTTCTACAGCATTGCACTTTGAACTATCCAAGTTCTTTCATATCAATTGTATGTTACTATAGTACTGAAATATCTTATTGTTGAATTGAAATATTTTATTGTTGTTGTTAGGTTTGTTGTGCGTTAAAAGGTTATGCATCATCATGATTTCTGTAGCTATAGTATCCAGTGCTTAGTTTCCACTTCATCCCTGATGAAACTGATCTCAGAACCATTTTCTTGGATGACGTCTATGATCTTGAAACAATGCAAGAATGTTTCTGTCAATAAATGTGTGTCTACTTCTATCACCATGCTGTACACACTGCATAGAAATCGCTTGACTACAAAGCTCCACTGTGTAAAGGTTTGCTTCTCCCTGAGTTTTTTTTTTTTTGTTTGTTTGTTTTTTTGGTGATATTTTGCTGATGACTATCTTGGTTTTATGTCAGATCTGGCTCGGCATTAGAGGTGTGAAAGTTCAGTATTTTTGGCTCCAATAATCATGTGTGCTAAAGTGATGTGTCACATGGTTTTAGCTGAAAGCCAGTGAGGCAGAGAAAATACAGAAAGCTGTCTGGATGTTAGCAGTGTGTAAATCACACTCCAGTAAGCGTACATGTGGTGGCAAGGGGCACAGGATAGAGAGGCCTGAGGAATTTCCCGAAGAGGAACAAGCGAGCCCGGAGGCAAAGTTTTTTTCTGTTTGATTCCAAAGGCATACCTGTCTGTGCATATCAGCTACGCTGAAGAACCCTTCCAGGAAAACAAACTTGGAAAGCTATAACTCTCTTATTTGCAAATAACCTATTACATTATGGATTATTTGGATTTAATGTTGGCTCAAATTCAGACTGCAGAGCTGTGTTGTTACATGAAATTGGCACCATTAGTTGTTTATGGTAAAGCAAAGCTGATGAATGTTTTGATTTCATGGATAATTTATCACTTTCGGTAAAGCAAAACATTATAACTACGCTAAGGGGGCGAGGAAGATGATGGGAAATGGTGGACCGAGGTTGCAGTATTTGTCTCGCTGCTGCTCATGTACAGCAACTGATGAGAGGTGAGAAAAGCGAGGTAAGTTGGAGGATGACCAGCAACACAAGCCAACTACCTAACAACTACCTTAGCAGAAATTATGTCAGCTAGATTTCTACTGCCTCCCTTCTCCTGAGGTCATTTACGCAGAAATTATAGCGCTGAAAGTGAGTCATTGGAGAGAAATCATGTGTTCATCAAAGTATCTTAACCATTCAGATCCATGCTTGCCAGCACCCATGACTGTTTCACACGTCTTAACCAACATACTGACAAACTTTCACACATTATCAGGATCAGTGATACACATAAATTCCTGTAGACGGATATGCAATATGTAAGAACTTGAAAAGCAGTGAGCACAGACAAGCATCACCAAGCATGCATGACGCTGTTCGTGTCATCCATATTCGCCCCAGACCAAGTGAGTAATGATCCCTGGCAGTAGCACTTTTGCACCATTAGCATTCTTCAGGGATGAGAGGCCAAGCTCGCTGGGAGGGCTCAAATTAACACCTCAGTGCTGAATGGCAGTACTCATCAGAGTTGTCACAACACTGAACCCCCCCACCACCACCACCTCCTCCTCCTCGACACACATACACACATGCGCCACACCACTGGCCAAGACCCTTGAATGCCTCAGCTGTCCTGTCCTCTGAAAACATGACTGTTACAGCACCTTATTGGAGTAGCAGTGTGGCCCTTTTATTACGGTTTATGAATTGAAAGAATAAAAATGTAGTCAGTTCCCAACTTTGTTCCAGAGAGAGCTCATTTTAGTGGCTAACTCCGGCAACAAAGCTGTCTGTGTTAAAATGTGAACTAAAACTACTGTGATTGTCAAATCAGTGGCAAATTTTAGTAGCGTGCAATAATCCATAATTATAATTGAAGTTCGGCTGAATTGTATTAATGATATGATCATTTTGTTGCCATTGTTTCCCAAATGAGTGTCTTCCAGTTGAATAATCAGCTAGAAGCACTGTTACTTCCTCTCAGTATTTTGATTTATGTTACATTCTTGAAGACAATGGTGCCTGTAAATCAGTGAACATTTAACGACCCAGTTGCTGCTGTTTACCTGTGTGTTTCCAGCTGTGCAATCTGGTGAGGGACGGGTGAGTGTCCCGCTGAGTTTGAGTTGTCAAGGAAGTGATGTGACAGATCACCCAGGCTTCTGTAATTCGGGATGGGGTGGGGCCGAGGAGTACAGTGGCCAGAGGACATACTCCCCCTGTCTGCCACAGTCTCAGGTAAAGACAGCACATGAGCGCACAGTGTGTAATGCTTATAGCTATGTTTTTTATTCTTCATGTCTGTGCATATGTGTGCGTTCCAGCATCCCATGTTGTACAGGAATGACAGTAGTGACTACAGGTCACAGGGCCCTGTATTAGACAGCGGGGTTGAGGCTGGGAGTGACATGACACCACCCACTCCTGCCTTCCCCATATCTCCACCTACACCGTACGGTAAGTAGCTACTGTACATAAACCTGCTGCGTCTTCATGAATACGTTCCATAATTCACTTAGCATGTATGTGTGACCAGCATCCTTTGATTCGGTTTGATATAATGTCTATATCTCATGTGTTTTCAGCGAAAAATATATCAGAGTTGACTCCGCTAAGGCAAACACCATCTCCAAGCATGCAGTCATATGGCGGTTACAGAACAAACCATGGTACGTTTGACATGCAGATGTTTAAGAAAATATCATCATGTGAAACTGTTATGACAAATTCTTCACATGACTTGAAAATTTTCACAAAGAAGCTCTTTCTTTGTGAACCTAATGGTTGTGTTTAAGAAAAGGAAAAGAGCATTTCCAAAAAAAAAAAAATTTTGGGGGGGAATTCTCCAGCAATGACATTGCATTTTAAATTAAACATACGGAACATTTGACCTTTTTAAAAGCTTGCAGATTTGAGGCATCTTAATATAAGATTTTAAACAAATGACCAAAATGGCATTGCCCCACAAATGTCCCCCGCATATTTTTGTTTTTTTCCTTTGAACAGAGTAAAAGTAGTGAGTGACAAAAAGACAAAGGGAATGAGAGGTCATTGCAGTAGTTTCCTTTAATGTCTCACCCCATGACTGCCTGCTGCTGCCGTCTTGCCTTACCTAATAATGGCGAGAGTGTTGTTCCTGGAATCTTAGCGGTTTTTCAGACAGAGGCCGAAAACAAAGACGTCTCATGAATGAAAAAGCAGGGAGATTCCTAACCTCTCTCTGCCCTTCATGCTTGGTCACAGCCTGAAGGGAAATTTTTTCAGACATAACAGTTTGATTCTTTAGATTAGAACCAATTCCGCTCTGTTTCTTTGCGTGTGGACAAAGAAGTATGGCTGTAATTTTCAGAAATGAGAAAAGTTGTGTATATAGAGCACTTTTTTTTATAGCAGAAGCATTTGTGGACTTCGATCTAAATTATCTATAATAATCCTCTCATGTTTTTTTTTCTATTTAATCAATCTTAATGATAGAAATATTAAACAATAATAATGTTATGTTGGTTTAAATTAAGTTAACTATCCGCATATAAATGATCTCCCCATGATCCAAACGCTTAGTTTCATTTTCACTCTTTAGTGACCTCTTATTGACTTGTTCCCATAGACATCAGAAAAGTATGTCTGAAGGCTGTAGGGCCTGGGAGCAGATCTGTTCCCCCGCTGTGCCTCTTCCTACCTCAGACACCCAGGCAAGAATCCCTGCATTCAGGCCTGCCACATCTCCATGGTTACTGTGGGTCACCATTACACAAAAAAACATTTGTCTCTGTGTGCACAGACGGGAAACAGGCAAGAGAAAAAAAAATCTTTCCCTGGCTTTGCACTTCTTGCCCCCGTGAATGATACCCATAGAAAGCCCAGCCTGTAAAACATGAGTTGGAATATGAGCTTTTGGGTTGGAGGCTGCCAGTGGCTGCAGTCTATGTGCGATTAAAAATAAGCTTTCAGATAATTATGTCAGGGGGCTTTTAATTTCTGGTTGCTGAGTTTGATTTGTTGACTCTGTGGGTTGTGGCAGCAGTAATTGGTAATTGGTTTTTATATAGATTGATGGCTGGGTTCAGGGCCATGTGGACAGTTTTCTTTTTATTTCAACTCCAACATTGATTGTTTGATGCAGGGAGGAACCCAGAGCTCTTTTCTTGGGAATTTTTCCCCCCATATCATACAATCATATTTATTTACAGCAAGTTTGTCTCTGCTTATTTTACGTTTCTAAGTTTGTTTTCTGCAGCTTTGTGTATTTTTGTGTATTTATAGAATGTCAGATACACAAACAGCTACCATCAGACAACAGTCTGATGGTAGCTGTTGTGTTTTGTAAGTATGCTTGAAGAACTCAATATGTGTACTCTTCATACAATTTTTTTTTCTTTTGTCTTTCTTGGTGTCTCACAGAACCGCGGGAATATTCAGAGACAATTGGGCACGTAGGTGGTGAGGGTTTGCCAGACTCCTCTGTCAACTGCCACAGGACACTAAGTGCTACTCACTCTGCTGCTGTTGTTGGAACCCTAAAGCGAACAGACAGGTAGAAATCTGAAACAAACAAAAACTTAAACTTAACCATTTTGCAAGGATGCAAATTAGTGTTAGAACTGATGGGTCTTTGTGTTGTTACTAAATGTTAAACATCATAAAGGTTTGACGCAGTTTTTTTCTGAATTCAAGCTCGTCCATGAACCAGTCCTGGCCAGAGCATCCCGTCCTGAGCCGCCACTCCTCTCTGAGCAGCTACAGCTCTGCCAGACAAGCGCCGCAGCACTCCATGTCACTGGACTATTGTCACCACTCTCCTCCACTGCACCATCCCCATATCCACCCGGCTCCCAACGCCCACAGCTCACCTCGAAGCAGCCAGCGAAGACATATGCCTCACTACGCTCTTAGCCACAATCCTGCTCAAAGCTTTGATGAGCAGGATGACTTCAGCGGTGGCTATGGCCCAGACTGCCCCAACTCCAGCTCTGCTCTGCTGGGAAATGGAGGCATGGACAAAGATCTTTTGACCACCATGGATGGACAGAACCAGTCACAGAGTCATCCCCAGGTACAGCCCCCTCTTCTTCCTGAGAAGAAGAGGGCGTCGGACGGGGAGCATTCACTGGGAACGACCTCTCCAGCCCTCAGCGGCTTCTCAAGTCCCCACAGTGGGAGCTGTGTTAGTATTCCTTTCCCCAACGTGTTGCCTGACTTGTCAGCTCAGACAGTGGGCACAGCCTCACCTCTGCCAGGTAAGCTGAGGTCTGCTTAAGAAACCATTGGCTCCATTGGATTAGTACTGATTAATAACACATTTGAATACTTATTTTTAGCTGATGATCATGTGTTTTTGTTTGTTGTTGTTTTTTTGTTTTTCTTTTCTCCAGACGTACTGGCCAGCAAGCAGGTTACTGTAAAATTTGTCCAGGACACGTCAAAATTCTGGTATAAACCAGATATCTCAAGGGATCAAGGTAGGCTTCTAGTGTCCACATCATGTCCAGGCTAATATGAGAACCACAGAGCAGCATCATGATTTTCTCCCTTCCTTCAGCCATTTCAGTCTTGAAAGACAAGGAGCCTGGCTGCTTCATTGTGAGGGACAGCCACTCCTTCAGAGGGGCTTATGGACTGGCAATGAAGGTGGCTACGCCTCCACCCTCTGTTCTCCAACAGACCAAGAAAGGTACAACACGCGTGAATGACTCACATATTATAGTATAACATATCAACTCATTTAGAAAAGTAGTAAATATTGATTAAACACGTGTTTAACCAAAAAGTTGAAAGGCATTCTTTCAATTATCGTAGTAAAGATATCACTAGTAGTCATGGGAATCACGCAATCTCACACAAAGCCATCTACAGTTACAGCCCACTGTACTCGACTGCATAGTGGAATATGAGAGTCCCCTCCTCTGGTGGTGTGTGTAAGAGCTCCTCACTCTCTTTCTCTCCTGGGCATCATTGCAATGAAGCCAAACAGACCCCTATTGCCTGATAGTCTTAGATGTACAGCTAATGTTTCACCCATTCACAAAGGATTCAGCAAGTCCATAAGCCTGCTCTGATCCCATGGCCTTCTCCTGAGAAGCACCCTGCCCCACATAACCAGATATATCCGGGGTTATATCCGGGGTTATATCCAGGGACTGTTCAAAACAGGTTGCTTGGATGTTTACTTTCCTTGTGTGTTTGTTTCAGGAAATACAGGAAGGGATTATGTTTTCTTATAAAAAAAAAAAAATTAAAAAAATTCTCTGAAGGAGTCTGTCCAAACATTGTCATGTTTCAACATGCAAAAAAAAAAAAAAAAAAAAAAAAAGCTGATTGATCAATGATACAAAATTCACACATCACTTTATCTATCCATCAGAAACAACACACAAGGGCACAATGGGTGCCCTTATGCCCTTCTTCTACCAGCCCACCACCGCACTCAGCCCTTTTATCTCCCACTCACACCTGTCCTTTTGTTTGCTCTCACCCCTCTGCAGTCCAATGGCACCTGTGGTGACATCATGACACGGCCCTTCTCTGCACTCTCAGTTTAGAGCATTGTGGGTTCTTACAAGTGTGAAACCGAACCCACCTTAAGGAGCGGGCCTTTCTCGAAGCCTTTGTGTCAAAGGCATTCCTCACATAGACTCCTCCTGCCCCCTCAGAGGCGCTCCTGTTGAATCTTAATCCCATTAATCTGAGGAGAATGGAGTGATTTAATATCTTTTATGTAACTCTTTTAGGCTGAGAAATTACACGTCGTACCGAGATAAATACTTGGAGCTGTTTTTTTTTTAGGTCAGAGTAAATGTAGGGTGTCAGATAGAGGATAGTTTAGACAAAACAGACCGCACACAATTGTGAGGAATTAATTATCTCTCATATCTCTTTCTGTATCCTCTTTCGGATCTTTTTTTTTTCCCACAGGAGGCGATCTATCCAATGAATTAGTACGCCACTTCCTGATTGAGTGTACACAGAAAGGAGTCCGGTTGAAGGGTTGCCCCAATGAGCCTTATTTTGGTGAGCCCCTGCTTTGGAGAAACCTCACTCTGTACAGTTTCATGACAACAGTGACAGCTCCTGGTAGATTGGCCACCCAACAACAAAGAGTATCATTCATACACAGCACTGCCCTCTACTGGTGTGTGGTGCGCTGTGCCCCTGGCTGGTATTGTAAAACTACAAATTAATATGCAGTCCAGTGGATGCAACTAAGTGATTATAAAGTTAATCAATCATGTTGTTGCCCCATTACCTGTCATTGTTATTTTTCTATAGTTATTAATGCTATAATGAGTTTTTCTGTGATATTTAAGTAAGAGTAATTAATGAATAAATAATTAATGGGATCATTTACGTATAAAATCTGATTGTAATGTTGATTTCACTTGCTGTTCTTTTACAGGCAGCTTAACCGCTTTGGTCTGTCAGCATTCAATCACCCCCTTGGCACTACCCTGTAAACTTATTATACCTGACAAAGGTAAATACTCACACACATTATTTTCCTGAAGAAAGATTGTAGTTAGAATAGAAGATAAACACTATGGTTTTGTGGTTAACTATAAAACCTAAAAGCTGTTTTTTTAGCTCCTGCCATATTGTGATTTTATTTGTTTATATTTTGGTTTTCACAAAATAATCTATTGTGTTTTTTGCTGTGTGTTTTTTTTTTTTTTCATAGATCCTCTTGAAGATGTTGTGGAGAATACCTCACAATCAGTCACCAACTCTGCTGCCGAGCTGCTAAAACAGGGTGCAGGTAATTGTCCAAATGGCACTTGCTATGAATAGAAACATGGCACTGGACGTAAACACTTACAAAGTCCTTGTGTGTAATGTTGTGACTCTTTTAGAAATGAGTGCACCCACACATAACCATTTATCCTGTCCTGTCATTAGGGACTGTTGGACTTTATCACTTATCCAGTTATTTGCTCTGCTGTTGTGATCTGTGTAATGTGTAATGTGACTCTCTGTGCTTCCTGCAGCATGTAATGTGTGGTACCTGGGCTCAGTGGAGATGGAGTCCCTGACAGGTGTGCAGGCGGTACAGAAAGCCACTAGTATGACACTGAGCTCCAGTCCTCCACCAACCTCTACTGTGGTCCACTTCAAGGTTTCTTCCCAGGGAATCACCCTGACTGACAACCAGAGGAAGTAAGAAATATAAAAATACTTTAACACCATACAAATAACACAAAACCACATCTCATGTTAACCTTTTTTTTTTTTTTTTTTATTTAAGGCTTTTTTTCAGGAGACATTATAATGTCAATACGGTCATATTTTGCGCTTTGGACCCTCAAGACAGAAAGTGAGTGTTGCTAATTTATAGTCTGTACACATGTGACCACAGGGTTTTAAGAGTGTTAGTCAGCGCTATTGGAAGAAAATACCTGTCATACTCTGAGAAGGAGTGGCATGACAAAATGTTTCCTAGATAATTACAGCTTGAGCCAGACATTACATGAGCAAAGGAATACCAGCAAATCAGTCCGTGAAATGTCAAATAAGACAATGACTAACTGATGCTCTAACTAGCCATTATCCTCTTTTCTTGATACATAGGTGGAAAAAAGATGGCTGTCCTTCAGCAAAGTAAGTGAAATATTATAATTATTGTAATTATTTTTATATATCGTGGTTTTCAGAAAGTGTTCCTTTCCTTTTTTCACACTTTTATTTTTACCCCGGGTTTGCAGTCTGATTGTACTTGTATATAAATACACTTGTTTTTCTAAATTTTTTTCTCCTTCCAAATACTTTGTGTAAAATGAGATGTCACTTTCTGAAAACTTTATATTGGATTGTGAATATAGATGGGCAACTTTTTAAAATCAGATTCACATCAGAACAAAGTGAAAATTTGAATGAACCACTTTAGATACGCCCAGATCATCAGTTATTTTTAAGGGGACTTGGTCGGTTTGAGGCAGATGACTGTGAAGCTGTTTAAACATGTGCTCTACCTTTGCAGGATCTTCGGCTTTGTGGCAAGGAAAACTGGCACTTCCATGGACAATATATGTCACCTGTTTGCAGAACATGATCCTGAGCAGCCAGCAAGTGCCATTGTCAACTTTGTGTCAAAGGTGATGATCGGCTCGCATAAGAGTAAGTAGGATGGAGCCTGGACAGACGACAAATAAAGACTGAATGTCAAAATACAGAGACTGAAGATGGTGATGACCTGATTATTAACCCTGGATATTAACTGGATATTATATACACTATACTGCATCAGGACATTTAGTTATAACTTTTAGTACAACCCCCCCATGTTTGTTTGTTTGTTTTTTTCTTTTGGTTTTCCTTTCCTGTAAAGGTAAATATAAATTAGCCAATTACAAAAACACCAAAATAAAAAAAAAAGTAACTGTATTTTTTTAACTGTAATATCTCATACAGTTATATTCTTTCTCATCATATTTTAAGAACATAACACAAGGGCTGCTTTTTTCATTCATACGTACAATTTTTATGGGCAATTAAAAAAAAAAGCCCAACAACTTATGTTTGCATGTTTTTTTTTTTTCTACTATTTAACCAAAACAGGCTTCATTTAAGCCATTAACATCTTGTAATGCAGTCAACATAGAAGCACCACTAACGTTGAGCTTGTCCTTATGGAGTTAAAAATGTACAAAAGAAAGTGCTGAAGATGTGTATAATTTTGTAGTGAGACTGGCTACATTGCAAACAGGATGATTTTATTTTATCTATGCAATGTAAAATTTTATTTTTTTAAACCACAGCCTTCTGTACATGTGCAGCATGTGGCTGGCTTCTCCGAACTTGTTAAATCATTTTCCTATTAAGATCTATGTGAATATGACCACTTATAAAGCTGTCAGCAACAGTTTATTGGAAGTGTGCGTTTGTATGTGTGTGTGTGTGTGTGTGTGTGCATGTGTGCCAAAATGAGGAAAAACCATAGAAAATATTTTAATGAAACGCTAATATATATTGACTTGACAGGAGTTGGTTAAAAACATGTTGGTACTTTGTGGACAGAAGCCAGTGGCTTCCACTTCCAGCTGCCAAATTTTACCCTCTTTGCAGGGGCATATGGCCACAAACAGCACTGCAGTGTCTCAGTATCAGGAATAAATCAGTAGACACCAATTTGTGTATTTAATTTGCCTTTTAAAGAAAACACTAGCTGCTATATTGAGAAAAACATCACACAGGTGTTAGGGAAGTGAGAATGCTCAGTGTTGGAATTCCTAAAATAAATTTAACATCTGTCTGTGACATATACAACAAATACTTTCTGCTCTGGGACGCAGAAAATGTCAGCAGTGTTTGGTGACATTGTGTAAGACGTGATGGCAAAAAAAAAAAAAATCCTTTCAACAGTTTTTGTGTTGTGCAGCCATTTGATAAAGAGAGGGACCTACCACCACAATAAAGCTCTGTTGATATTCCTACATTCATTATGTACACACTTATTATTGTTATTTTATGAATTCATGACCTATTATCTGTACCTCATACTTATCTCATACAATACTGGGCCTCTGTTTATAACATGCTACATGTGAACAGTTTATGTGTATATTGACATTGCATTGTTTTTGATGTTTTCTGTAAATAAATGGAAGGAAACATTTATGTCATCTCGGCGAATCATTAACTCTTCAAATTAAAACGCTGACATAGATGGCTGCTTTCGTTATCTGTTGCTTTTTGGTTGTTCGAATTGGATTTTTTTTTTTTATATTCTCTCACAGCAAATCTGATACATGATCTGTATCAGCTCTTCATTGAAGTCCAATATAACTTCATCTTTCTATCTTATGGATAGATGACACTAATCCTTTTTAAAGTCTCCACTGCTGTTTTAAATGAAAAGGTCTTTGGGTTTTAGTCATTTGTGGTTGCACAACATGGGTTTAGAGTGACTGACCACCCAGTACAGGTTTCAAGCCTCAACAGCTTTAGTATTAATTCCAGGATGGTTTCTAACTGTAGTATCTTCCAGCAGTAGTTTTAATCCCACGACACAAAACAGAATGTGAAAACATTAGGTAAGTCATGACATGACCGCTCAGTCAGTAATGAGGAGATCCTGCTGGAAACATATTTACTGGAACTGCAGGGAGAGGAAATAGCTTCATTTCAGTTTGCCACCAGCAGAGGACACCAGCAACACAAAACATTTGACCTGCATATGAGTGGATTGGTTTTGTGACGTGGCTTATTTCCCCAGTCAAAATGATTATTTTAGCTAAAGCTTAAAGATGAAATAGTTATTGTAAATAGACCAATACTGCATTTAATAAGACCCATGCAATAGTACTCTATCTGTGACTTTTTATTTCTGCACACATGGACATTGACACACACATGTCCACTGTCTCATTTGAGCTGACGTGAAAGAGAACTGAACCTCCGCACAAGCCAGGGCAGGTTACTCTAATGGCACTAAGAGGGAATAAAATTGCAGAGTCGACCCAGGGAGGGAGGAAAGATATAATGGGTTAGACCCCCCCCCCCCCCCCCACACACACACACACACACACACCTCCCACCTCACCACTGTCCCTCTGCAGGTGGTGAAAGTGAAGAATTCCCGGGGAGGGCAGGAAGGAAGCAAAGGCCCAGGTGTGGCGACTGCAGAGAGCCCAGAGTCTTCCTCTGTTATTTAGTGTGAAGTGGCCTCGAAATAAATGAAACTGGGGAAAGTCCAGAGAACCCAGCAACAATATTAGACTACAGAGGAACCTGTCAGCAGAGACAATATTTCATACAGGTAATAACAGTGTGTGAGAGCATGAGAGAGCTGGCCTAGTTGGAAACTGCAATAAATCCCCATAGAGCTTGATTTATGTCTTAATATTTATTATTACCAAGCTTATTAATGATAAAGGAGAATAACAGGCAAAACAGACAAGACATTGCCCAAGAGCAAAATTAGATTCATCTCCCATCACTACAGATGAGCTTCTGTAATATAATCATTGCTATTGTGCTGACATTCCTGACCTGAGCGAGACACTGAGTAAGCCTGCCACATTCAGTATAATATGCCCGTCTCAACAAATAGCAGCTTTCCAATAAATGCTACAGATTTACACCTATTTATCAAACTGAAGCCCATCAAGTTTTATTTTGCAGATAATAAGGTGAAAGGCCCCACTTATTGGGCCGACAGGACTCTTTCTCATTCCTCGGGTACCCCCAGCTCGGCTGCATTTTTACGAGCACTTAATTAGAGGGGCAGGGCTCATCTCTTTCCTCTGAGGCAGAACAAAGGCTAGGGAGCAAAAATAGAAAGTGCATTCTGGGATGGCTGCACAATTTGAGGCCCCTGTTTGGCTTTCAGCAGATGCTGGAAGAATTTTCATGTCGGGCCAGTTTCTCGACCCGGCTGTGGGGATAAGACGAAGAGTGGGGGAATGAATATAGTAGAGCAAAAAGTACAACAAAATAATACCATGAACACAAAGAAACAAAGGAGTGTGTGGAATGTATGCATGAAAGTTATGTTTGTTTGTATGTTTGTGTGTGTGTATGTGTGTATAGAGCAAACTCCTAGACAGAGGCCAGGAATAGTCATACCACACACAGACAGTTCAGGTCAGCTCAAAATGATGAATTATAGAGAAAAAATGTGATACTTATTAAAGATAATGTGTATAACTTAAATTTTGCTCCAGAACCATTAAAAAACATTCACACGAATTCTAAACTCTGCAATTTTTGAAATTGGTCTCTAATTGGAGTCTATTGTTGTGCTATTGTGTCATGACTGCATTTAAGTGTTACCTAATAAGTCATTGGGGGGGGGGATTGGCCAAAGTCTTGGATTGGCCATGTTCAATGATGCTGAAGTGGAAACAACAAGCAGCAGTCTGTCTTTGTGAAACTGACATTTTGCTTTGAGATAAGGTGTAAAAGCTGACGGCAAGGGGGGGCATATGAAGATATAGGTGCCATAGAGACATAGTTTTTTTGTTTGTTTGTGTTGTCTACAGTAGATTGGGTTATATTTGCCAACTGAGTGGCATAAGTTCACTATTTCCACATTCAATCACAGCACAAGACTTTAAAGTAAAACAACAGACTCGGCATTGGTGGGACACTGTCCTGTGCAGCTAGTCCATTATAACTGGTAGTTCATTTACTGCTGTGACCAAAAATATTCATATGCACAACATCAAAACTAATTTTTTAAATTTGCAGTCCCATTTGACTTCATATTTCCTCCCAGATATAAAAATGTGGATATGTACTGCAATAAATTGCGGTACAAGTACGCCTGTGGGAATCACTGTACCGAAGAGTGAAAGAAGATGAAGTTGTGTGATCATGACAATTTTCCACTTTCTTAAACCAGCAGGGAAGCAGTGAAAATCCCTGACATCAATAAAAATGAAAGCTCTGCATGCAACTAAATTGCTTTTATGTTTCTTCCATCCCTTTGGCTTAACATGGCCAAAATAAGATAGAGTAGAAATAAGATGAACATTAATAATTTCATATAATTGCTTTAAAGTGGAGAATAAGTAGAGATAAAATAAAACATGGTTTAAATAACAGGAAAAATCTAAAAGTAATTCAACTTGCATACCAATCTTACAGGGAGTAAATTAGATTAGGTTTCCACAGTTGGCTGAACCTGTCAGAGACAGCTACAGCTTTTTACACGGACTGTGATAACACTGTCTTTTCTCTCCATTCCTGCACCACACCGCATCTAGAAACCACAGACCACCAGCACTTATAAAATAAATGGAGCATTGTAGGGCCTGCATCTGCAAGGGATATTTCCTCCTCCACTGTAATTTCATCTTTGTTTTTACGATGAGTGATGGCGAGTTGGTGGCAGTGAGAAAATGAGACGTGACTGAGCAGGAATAAATTGCACACATTGTTGTTTGTTTCATTTGGATTTAAATTGTTTGTCACCATTGTTGTGCATTAAAAACACATGGTATTATGAAGAATGTATGTAAATGTGGCTTGCAGCCAATGAGAGACAATTTAGAACCCCTCCTCTGTAATCTATTTAAATAGCAAAGCAGAGCGACAGCGTGAACGACTTAGACCAAGAAGAAGGAGAATTGGTATGTTTTGGACATGTATATGTGTATAAATGCAAGTTCAAATAACATTTATGTATAAAAGGGGGAAATACAGACATAGGATGTGATACTGTCTGGGCTGGTCGTTGGGGGGGGGTTCAGGGCCCAAAGTGAGCGGCGCCACTCTCAGCCCACTTCCGAGCTCTCTGCAATCCGTCAGGCTGAGTGCTGAGAGCTCCGCGCTCTCTGTCCTCCACTTCGCTCAGGCTTAATTACAGCCTTGGACTGCCTCGGGGGTGGGGTGGGGGGGCCAAGCCTCCAGACTTGGGGACCATCGCAGCTCCACGAGTCGATCACTCCAAAAAAAATTATTAGCCAACCCTGGAATAAGATGAAAGCTGGCCTTTGACCTTTTGGCTCTTTTATTTTGTTCACCATTCAAACCACATCAAATAATTGGATAGTTGTCAAGGGTCTGCATGGGTGCCCATAAGAGCAGAATCAAAGGCAAGAGATGACCGTATTAATCATAATGGGACCTTTTAGTCCAATTCATATGTGATGAGATCTTGCTTGAAAAACTCTCAGACAGGAGCAATTATACAAGAGACGGTCATGAGATGGGGCCAAAAAGAATAAGAGTGACTGTACCAGACTTATCATGTGATCTGCAGCGTTCTCATTCCCAAACAGTCGCACTCCTCTTTTACTTTAACACAGTTCCTCTATGTACAAGCACACACACACCCAGACATGCTCTACAGACCTCCAGCTGATTAAACTATGTGCTTTTCAATCTGTGAGTTTAGGTGTTTGCTGTAGATTCTTTTGCTTGTCTTCATCACTACAATAACACCATCCTCTGTATCTCTGCACTGCACTCAGACAGAATCACAGCAACAGAGCCAGAAGAGGAGGAGCTGCCAAAAGAAGCACTATTACATATGGCATGCATCAAAAATACAATGGAGTTACTTTTTTCAGTGAACGGAATACTAATGGGGCATTTTGATCCTCCACCAGTGATGTAAATTTTTCTTTCCCTTAAGCATCAACTCAAGAAAACAGTTGGAGTGTCTGTGTTACGAAGTCAAAAACAGGGCAGAAATACAATAATAAAACAGCATTATAAACATAATTGCTCATGGCTAATCAGAGATATGACGTTTGGGTTTTTGAAAATACACAGGTATTCAGTTGCTAGTTTATATCTAAGGGCTTCCCTGCCCTAAGGTACAGTGAGCAACATCCTGGCTGCTGGAGCCTCAGAAGGCCACTCTCAGAGCCTCAAGCCAGAGTGTCTGATTTGTCCAAATCACCTTAAAAGGGTGGAAAATTGCTGCAGATTAGGATTTGACAGGCAGTTGCGGTTGGCCGTTGTAGCCTCTGACAGCAGGTTATGTTAAACACATGTACAGTAATATCCTGTGTGTGCAAATGTGCATTCTTCATACTCCCTCTTTATTGAGTGGCTACTCTGCGGGACAACATTCCTTCAGTACATTGCTCCCTGTGCCCGACGTTCTCCTCTGCTATGCTGAATATGCGCAGGTGGTTGAGAGACCCCCTTCCAAAAAATCTGAGCAGAGGAGAGGGAGGAAAAATCAGCAGGCTTTTTTTTTTTCTTCAGCATATGAAACAAATGTTTTGCATTCCACCAAGCACTGCTCTGCTGTAGACCTGTCTGTTAACAGGCAGCAGTATGCCAGGGCTTGTTGGCAAATGATTTGACTTTGCCTTCCAAAAAATTTCAAAAGCAAAGAGGAACTGTACACATCGCCTCTCCTGCTGTTATTCTTCTCAGGTATTTCGGCCGTTCCATGCTGGTGTATTCCCTCTTTCATCTGCAAGCAATTAATAGTGGACCTAAAAATGTTACAGATGTAACTACTCAGGAATTTTCTCACTTACACGTGTGGTATGTGTCCTTATTTTAAGATCTACTTTGTAGCGCTGAGAAATGACCAGAACAGGCCCAACTATGTCACACATCCTAACAAGTTCAGAGACCACTGTTTCAGTCTATGTGCAAGGAACAGGTACAAGAGATGCGTTCTTTGCATGACACAAAAACGCAGAATATCTTATGGGCAGGTCAACTTGTAAATGCTGTTTGTCTGCATGGCAGCTTTTTTCTTGTTATGATTGTGTGGACAGATGGCAGAATATCTTGTGATTCAATTACATTTTGGTTTTTGATGTGAAACCTGGAAGAATAAAATAGGGTCACTTGGATTTTCTTCAAAGCACTGCACCAAGCATCATGTCGGCAAACAAGGTCATTTTAATGGTACTAAATGATCATATGCAACCATCTAAGGACTCATTAATACAGAAGAACAAGACTTTAAAGGGAGAAACTCTCCTTTGGTCATAACTAAAGGAAATGTAGAACATCTAACAGTTTATACGGTAGTCAGTGATAGTACACACTAAGTGTATAATAGTAATAGTAACTAATTATATCTTATTATAAAGTAGTATAAAGTTTTTATATTTAAACAACTGATTATTTTGGGTGATGCAAACTATAACGTTATTATTGAACTTAATAGAAACAGGATGGAATTCATGGAAAAGCACTGCTGGGTTGTTCAATCTTCAAATTCACCATATTCAACAAGATCATCCTTAGTTTTGTATGCAACATATTACTCTGAAGTGTACCTGAATTATTTCAGTAAATAAAAAAATCTGTGTAATGTGACAGAGCATTTACTCTGGTACACATTTGTGATATCTGTTGCCTTGTGCTCTTTAAATTTCTCAGTTATGTTCATTCTTGAAAACCTAACGTCTTGTATCTCATACTGTTTCAAAAGCTTAAAATAACCGTCTTATGTATGTGTTGGTCAAAGTTTATGTGTCTAAACAATAACCAGGTCATGCAGGGTCATCTGCAGAAGCCACTGGCTCTAAGAGCAGCGTACACACACACACATGTAAGCACATGGTACATAAGCACACTTAACACTGGACACACACAAAGAAAAAAACATGATACAGTAATCAAGTCTCCATAGTTCAGTGCAAGTGTTTCTCAACCGTTGAAAATATGAGATAAATGCATGTTGGCGCCCTCTATGAATGAGTCCCTGTATCACTGATGCTCTGCTTTACTGTGTGTGGGCTCCTCATACTGAGATCGGATCCACATGAAGTCATTTCTCTGAGTATTTTCCATGGGTTGCATAATCATTTCCTCTAATGGGACTAACATGACGTGAACAAATGTATGTCAAATATCCAGACGTGCGCTTAGATCACCCAGCTATGGTGAAGGGGAAAGCAAATTGTCTAATCTTTTTTTTTTTTTTAAATCAAATGTACGTCATTTAAAATAAATCCTAAAGAGCCCACTGCTGTAAGTCAGCGGTCGGTGTATCGGCCCAAATCTTTAGAGGGAATAACTGAGTCGAGACGAGCCATGAAGGGACCACAAGCCATTCGGGGGTGTGACTACAGTCACTGGGGTCTATATATTGAGATGTTTTGTCCGGCGGCTTTATGTGAATGGGAGAGAAGCAGCCTGGAGGAAAGTCACCGCAGCAGGACAGTGCGCCTCCTCTCTCTGACACCATTTATGCTCCCGGACGCCGCAATGGACTCCCGCTTTCGCGCACTTTGCATGACTTTCGTCCTGGCCTCGTTCGGCCGCAGGTCAGGTGCGGTAGGGCCGGTGATCAGATGCGAGCCGTGTGACGTCGGAGCGCGGCTTTTGTGCAAACCTTTGCCCAAGGACTGCGCCGAGAAGGTCCGAGAGCCGGGCTGCGGCTGCTGCATGACCTGCGCGCTGAGCTTCGGCCAGCCGTGCGGCGTGTACACCGGCAGATGCGGCTCCGGACTGAGCTGTCAGCATCAGCCCGGAGAGACGAAGCCTCTGCAGGCTCTGCTGGAGGGTCGGGGCATCTGTGCAAACGCTACAAACAGGAGAGCTGCAGCGAGACCGACCCCTCCGGTCAATGAGCTGCCAGGTAAAGCTGTATGAACAGGACGCAGGTCACTGGACATTCATGTGCAATAACATGCAGCTTAAAGAGTTTTCTTCATCACCCTCCTGGATCCAAAAGGTGTTGAAGAAGTTGATCAGATGCAGAGGTGTAGTTTGAGATGTCTCATATCAATTATGGACAGAGGATGAAGAACAAGTGGAAGATTATTTAAGAAAAACTTTTTCATTCATATTAAAGATTGTGCACGAAAATAAAAAAGAAAAGAAAAAGAGGCTCAGCTCATCATCAGAACAGATAGATGAAACTTGACACTGTTGATGTTTAGGGTCCTGCCATGACTTAGTTTAATATTTAAAAATAAATTAAATCAATTTGAGACAGCAATATATTTTTAATGTGAAGGTGGTCTTGATGTATATTTCTGCCACAACTTAAAAGGTAATGCTTCTTAAAAATGGTTTCTCTCACATCCCTCAAATTGATCTCCAGCTTGAAAAGTTAAACATGTTTGAATCAAGATGAAAAAGCCACTCCTCAAATGGAATATTATATATCCAACTGTACTGTTTTGTGAATAAACACATGTTTTTCTTCAAACTTCCAGCAGAAAATATTGACACTCAGGATGAAGAGCGAAATTCCACCGGCTCTGCCCTTCAGATCTCATACAGCACCCACAGACCCATGGGATCCCTGAGACCTCCGCTTCACCCTCTCTTCCCCTCTACCAAGTCCGAAGTCCTGAGACGGGAGCAGCAAAAGCGAACCCAGAGCTTTAAAATGGAAGAGCTCCCGGGACCACTCATCACAGACCAACAAAACTTCTCTCTAGAGACCAAACAGGAGTCTGAGTATGTAAGTACCACAACCAATATTTTTATGCCTTCGGAGCACAGTGGAGGAATGTTTTTCTCCTCTTCCTCTGTGTTTTGGTGTTTTTCTCCCCCTGCGGGTGATGAAATGCTTTGGGTAGCGGTGCTGATGGTTGGCAGGCATCGTTGTGAGCAATAGAATGGCATGGCAGCGAGCGGGTACGATGGCCCTGTGGCTGACCTGGGTCAGGCGGTTGTTTGGCCACAAGGCGTCCGCGTGCCGGGTGTACTGAGAGCCAGCAAATGATGGATTGGCCTATGTGAGTGCCTGTTGGGAAGCCCTGCTGCTATTTTGATCTTCTCTTTGGACAGAGAAGTGAGCACACATTAGTAATGGGCTTTGACTGCCTGCTTTGATTAGTGACTGGAGCACTTGGACTTGAGTCCAAGCCTTCTAGCTCCATCTTTGAGCTCTTTGAATTCACTTTATTCCCCATCCTTTGTGTAAAGTGTAAGAGGTTTAAGAGGCTTGGGCAAACTGTTAAGCTCTTACAAATCGGTCCGATGAATTCAAGTCTCATCCGCCACCATTGTTTCAGTATTACAGCCAGAGTAATGTGTGATTCCGTTTGAGCCAGCTTTGTTCATGTCTTTATGTGCAAACCCATTTTTGTCAAAATCTCACCCCTAAAGGAAATCTGAATGCAGCTGACGGCATCAGCTGCATTCAGATTTCTCAAAGTGCTTCAGTAACCACCTATGTGTTTCCTCACCTGTAGGGTCCCTGTCGGAGAGAGATTGAGAGCATTCTCAGCAGCCTGAAGATTACAGACATTCTCAACCCCAGAGGTTTCCGCATACCAAACTGTGACAAGAAGGGCTTCTATAAGAAAAAGCAGGTAACATGGCACATTTGAAGTGATACAACATTAGATATTCACAGGTTGAATACGGATTTGTGCCTCAGGGGCCCCGAATGAGTTAAAGTTACAATTTGAACTTCTTTATTGCTTTTCAATGCTGCAAAAAAAACCAACAAACAAAACAAACTTTTACAAGCTACATTAATCAAGATTCATTGCTGAAATGTAGTGACTCAAACTGTAGTTCTCCTGCAGCCTAGTTACAGATTTGTAGCTGTCCTCCTGTATTCATTGGTAGTTATTAGAGCCTCATCATTGCACCACCACACCAGTGAGGTAGACCCGAGCCACTGACTCTGGAGACAGAAACCACAGGGGCCAAACCCCATTGGGGTTGACGGCTGGGACGATGGCCGTTTAACGGGAACCCTCCCAGGGAGACAGACGTCAAGGTGGCCACCAGCACCCGATGCGCTCGCCCCATAATTGCTGGACTTTTGAGAAGCAGGCACAGAAATAGAGCTGCAGCCATCCCCACGCTTACATGGTTCACCCACGATCGGGTTGTAATAAATGAGTGGTTCTGACGCATTCATATGGAGGCACTTAGGGCTCCTGCGCCACTGCATGACAGAGGCAGCTTTTCTTATTACATAGCAATCCCTCCTGCTTAATGGAAGTGTTCTCTTTGACCTGCAATCATCTCATAACCAGCTTCACAACGCCAGGCTCATTGTCTTTGTTTATGTAGAATGGGCCTAGTGTACCGTGCTGAGCCCTCAGGCGTTGAAGGAGTGGCAGACATTTCATGTTGGTCAGTTTAATTTGGACATTTGCTTGATTTTAAGCAAAAACATGTCTTATTACTGCTCTTAATAACAGTGAATGTCTTTTTAAAGAAAAAAAAACATACTTACACACACTTTTCTAGAGGATATGCTAAATTGGGCTTAAATTTTTGATTACCACATTAGTTTTCCTACCATACGGTTTTGTTATGCAGTTAAACTTTTTCATCTATTATGGAACATTTTTGTTCTCACAGAATGCATTGAAGATAAGACATCAGTTTTTAAAATTCAACACATAACGCCATTGCTTTCTTTGCAACAGTAGTCTCAGACCAGGAGGGTCCTGCTCAACTCAAACCCCTTGCTCAAACCCAAACCTGAAATATTGAACTAAATAAGGATGCCCCCCCTCCACCTCCTGCACCCCGCCCCCACCATCACCACCACCCTGATCAGCTCTGACTCTGTATAGCGGTAGCACAGTTGCTCTAGCCCTTGAAATGAATGGCTGCATGTTTTACTAGAGCGGAGGTTGACCTTTAGTAAAATTGGCAGTAAAATAACAGCCCTTGGGTAGCTCCACAGACTCTGTAAGTCATTTGTAGTACCCATAATTTGGAGCTGTGGGGTATAATCAGCAACAGATGATTCGTACTGGCCACCAGCTTCTGAAAATAGATCTTGGTTCTCAGTTGTTCACAAACGGGACTAAGCAAATATTTTACCAGGTTTCTGTTTACCTTAAAGGTCTCTATATGTGTGTGCAACAGGAGGTAGACCATAAAAGCAGCTCAAAATACCACAGCGTGTTGGATGGCCAAGGCTGCGTCGACTCAGCACAATCTGACCATTAATACCTCTTAACTATTGCTGTTCTACTTCATTGAGTAAAGTGGCTTGTTACCCATAATGCTGCATATTCAACTGGCTTTACACAATTTGCAGCCCCCCGCCCCCTTCTATTTCTCTTTCCCCCCTTTCACCTTCTCCCTTCCTTCACTTTCAGTGCCGTCCATCCAAAGGCAGAAAGCGCGGCTACTGTTGGTGTGTGGACAAATATGGGCAGCCTTTGCCAGGTTTTGATGGGAAGGAGCGAGGAGACGCCCAGTACTACAACTCCGAGAGCCAATAGGACCAGAGCAGGATGGAGGGAGGGAGGGTGGGAGTGAGAGCAAGAAGAATTGTAAACAAATGGAGACACTGAGGATATTGGGAGAGAGGTCAAGAGATGGCTCGACCGATATGTGGATGTTTGCTATTTCTATCTGTTGCCTGTGGGACCTTTTTCTGAGGCAGTTCAAGGGGAACAGAGGAAGAGTACGAGGAGGAAAAAAAAGCCTCCGTGTGTCAGATAGAGTCTGTAATTTTCTGCGACGGATGGATCTTTTATAAGCTGTTTGTCACTCACCCAACCTGGACAGCTTCTGACAGAAGGATACACTTCAAGAAATTATCTCAGAGGCCTCATTCTAATCACAAGATACAGAGACGTTAACTCGTACATGTCACAAACGATGATGAGAGTGCTCTTCATTTACGCACAATTGAGTGGCATTGCACATGTGTACGTGCGTGTGATGTGTAATCATAATTTGTATGTTGGATGATTTTTTTTTATAAAGAAATTGCGAGTTGTAATGACAACCATAAAATGTATGTATGTCCGAATATGTCTCAGAGTAAGCATGCCGTGCCTTACTATGAACTCCTGTTCTATGAATTCCACTTTTTCAAGTTGCTTCCTGTGCAGCTCAAACACTACAGTGCATAAAGTTTTTACGCTGGATGTCAAGCCACAGAGAGAAAGATGGAGATTTGTTATCTGTACAGTGGTTCTTACTGTTTTGTTGTCACTTTACATAAGCTGAATTTTCTGGGATAAAGGCCACAAACCATTATCTCTGATCTCTTTGTAGCCAGTGATAATTTCATCACTTGCCTTGGTTTAAGTAAATATGCTGTTTGCATGTACAATGCAACCCTCAGAGGACTATTTTTACTTAATAAAGGCAGTATAAAATGACCCAGGTATTACTTCTTTGGAGGATGAATGAACCAAATGGGGAACCATGCTTTAAAACATGACCAATCTATCCATCATAATGCAACTATATTTATTTAGATGCACATTGATAGAATTAAATGACTCAACAAAACTGATAATGGAATAGCAGCATTCCTGGTAAATAGCATTCACAAAAAAATTGCTCCACTGCACCTCAACAATAAAAAAAAAAAAAAAAAAAAAAAAAATCATAATAAATACTAGAAGATAAAATAGGCCAAAAAGAGCACATAATCCTCTAAACAAATACAAAAGGTCAGAAATGTGCAGCTGAGAAGAGCCCTCAGCAAACCTCTGCTAAATCAGTGGACCTGCAGAGACTAGTAGAGGTAGACAAATGCAGAAGAACCCATCCTAAACCTCACGGTGGTTTGGATGAGCCCTGATATGTTTGTGCTTGGCCACTGTGGACATACTTGTGGCACTTTAAGTATTTCCCCCACCAATACCCATTGAGGAAACGCCAATGGAGATACATTCAGACAATGTCAACATGTTGAATGAATGAGCAGCTGTGTTGTTTCTTGCCATGCGCAGCTTCAATTTTGAATGAATGAATAAAAAAAAAAAAAAAAATCTGATCCTGAAAACTCTGAAATGGTCTTAGCATAGCGGTGGACCTGTGGTTTTGAGCAATGGAGTTATTTAGTCAGAAACACAAATGTATACAGTGTTGCCCTATTTACAATTGGAAAAAAAAACAAAAAAACAAAAAACAGGCAAACATAAAAAAAATAAAAATGACATGGTTAATACCTGATAGAATATACATGTAATGAATAAATAAGTCTTAATAGATACAATACATTATGTAAATAAAATGAATAAGTAAGAGGATGTCAATTCATCAGGCAGTGGCATCTGGACATTAAGTTAAGAAACGTGTTTGCTTTGTGTCTGTGTCTGTTCATGTATGCAGATGTGTGTGCGTGTCCGTCTATATTTAAAAGCATGGCCATCCCTCAGTGCGTGAGTTCTTGATGACACTCTGCATCACCAAACAGGTCAGTCGATCCCGGGATCTTCTTTCCATTCCAGGGAGAGACACACCAACAGCGAGCAGGTGGTCCAACCAAGGAGGACTCACACTAAAGGAGGGACAGAGATGGAGGTGACATTAGTTTCTCATCTGCTCATTTCAGATGACTCTTTTTCTAAATAGTTTTTTTTTATTTTTTTATTTTTATTCCCACCTGTTTGGATTTGTAAAAGCCACCACTGTCACAGTTGGGGAGATAGAACGTCGTGAAACTCTCTCCTAGTTTCTGCTGTGAGCTGGCTATCTGTTCCAGAGCACTGTGAAGTTCAATGTGACAGGGCCCCTGTGCAGGAAAAAAAAAAAAAAAAGCTGTCAGTGAGAACACAAACCAAAGAAAAAAAAGAGCATCATATTTCCAATTAACTCAGGAACCATGGTCCCCCCAAAACCAAGAGCTCCCTCTTGTGGGAGGAAGGTATATGTTGTTGAATTATCTACATTAGTCAAGATATTTTCCTCACCTCTTGTACCAGTTTGCTTCTGATAGCGTTGACCTTCGCCGTGATGCTCTCATGGCCCTCAGTAGTGTCCTGGTGGTCAAGGGGAAGGTTGAGGCCCAGTAGATAGTGCAGGGAGCTGGGGTCACTGGTTGCTTCAGTTTCTTCTGTGAAATAAATGTTTGGAAATACTGTTTACCAATGTGTTTGAAACATATCCCTTTGTACAAGGCATTCTGTGTTCAAAACGTAGCATTTTCTAACCATGACGGTGGGAAAGATTGATAATGGAGACAGAAGTAAACCTTGAAATACTTGGATTACCTTGGACTCGGTCTTCGGTGCAGACTCCCAGCCCCCTGGTCAGAGCGTAGAGAGGTCTGACCTCACCGGGCCCGGGAGTGCAGCGGAGGCCCTCGCCACAGTGGGCTGTGTGAACTCCACAGGACGCCCCTTTCTCCAGTGCGCAGGCCATGCAGCAACCACAGCCAGGTTCCTTCAATACCTGCTTGCAGCCTGCCGGGATGGCAGGACAGTTGTTTCGTTTCTCCAGCGTGCAGGGGGCACAGCGAATAGGCTCTGGGCTGACCACAGGGGATGACCGCACCATGACTAGAGCCATAGCCATTCCTGTCACAATTGTGAGCTTCTCATATAATCCAGGCATCTCAACTCTTCAGATAAATGCTGTGAGTTTTTCCTTTGGGATTTCTGTGAACTGTTCTGAAAGACTGCAGTTTTCCTTCTTAAACCATTTCTGCAAACCAGCAGTATTTATCTGGAAATCTGGCCTCCAGAGAAGTTAATGTTTGACACAGTGACCACAGATATAAAATAGTTTTGACAAAGCTGCTGTAAACGGTGGATGACTGTTTGACGTGCGTATATCCAGGTTCACATGGTCTGCTGTCAATATTGACTTTGGAACATAAAGTGACATCAAAACAACCCTGTTTTTGGACGGCCAAATTACTAATCTATATCTCTACACTGGAGATTATGAAAAAGTGCATACTGCTTTTCAGAGGAATTAATCAATCAAGCAGTAAATAACAATAAAAACCCCACATTAAAGAATCTTAGAAAATCCAAGGAGTTATAGGCTACCAGATAATGACTGGTGATCATGAAAACCCACTGATTGTTGTTGTCAACCACTTATTTTGTAAAGTAATGCTGACTGATATGGTGTTTTGACACAAAAACCCTATTTGTGCATGTAGTGTGTTTGGTGAAGGTTGCTCTTATCAGACAGATAGATAAACACGATCATTCTCCTTTAAAGTTGCATAACCCAACCATTTCAGAGCCCTCTGTTAGAATCACAACATGTTTGTCTGAGGAAAGACAGCAGTAACCGGTTGTTTCCTTGGTGTAGTATTTGTCATAACTAACTATGGCAAACGCCAAATACCTCACCACACTATCTGCGACGTAGACAACAACACCGCTCATGTTGTCAACTCCCCAAGCTTTGTTTTGTCACACTTTAGAATGAACAGAAGTCCTGTCATCCAACCTCACCTACTGAAAATGTGAGCTGTTGTAATCATACATCATAATGTTTCTACTAATAAAGATCAGGTTTTAATCCATTTTTACAAAAATTATTATATGCAAGTTCCCATGAATACAAGCAAGTACAGCGGGATGATGTGATGGCAGTGAACAGTGAGAGTTCAGGCTTATGGTACAATTTACTTATATTACTGAAGTTTTTCTTCACTAAATGGCAGAAACCCGACACCTGTAATACATTCTTTAAAAAACAAAAAACTAATGTATAAGATAATACAGTTAGTTAATGAAGGACTTTATAGTGAAGCTACACGCTCCCACATAGTTTATGAAACTGAATATTATTGAAATAAAGACATTTAACTGCCAGCGAAGTGTTAAAGGCACGCTGATCCCGATAAAAGGCACATACGGGCTTAATAGTTACTTTATGTCAGATATGGAGAAATTACCAGAGAGAGGAAAAAAAAAAAAAAAGCAGACACAACAAAACCTATGAATCAAAATGGGCTCTGCTGATTGGCAGGCCAACTCATCTTTTGTTTTTTTCCCCTTTATTCTGTACTCACTAAGATCAATGTTTCCTGTGGTCAATATGTTCACCTCCTGAGGCCTGTCATGAATGTTACTCAACCACCAGTTGGTGTGTTGTTGCCTCTTTGATGTTGAACATCAGGTCCACCACCCACTGAGGAAATAGCTCCTCCTTGAAAATGTTTTTTGTAGATATTGGAGGAAAAAGGACAAAAAAAAGCACAATTCATTTGAATGGTTTCATCATCTTCACTTAAAATGAACACTCACCCGCACTCGCAGCCGCTTGCGGTATTTCCTCTTTGTCGTCGTCCTCCGCACTGATGGCTTTGGTGGTGTGTAGCTTTGCCATTTGACCATGGCAATCTTGAAAACAATAGCTCACTTCATTTATCACCCAACTTGTGTGTTATCAATATTTAATGAAAAAGGCTTACCTTTTCCCTCAGCTCTTCTGAAATGAAATACTGCTGCTTCTCATTTCTTAACTTTGGCTGCTCAGCTACATCATTGAAATCCACTGAGTTTCGGGGAACCTGAACTAAACTCTTCCCCCTGTTGATTTGAGACGTTCGTCTTGGTCTGTGAACCCTCAATGGTCCATCATCAACATCATCATCATCATCATCATCTTCTTCTCCACCTTCATCTTCTGGGTCCAGTCCTTTTCCAGTTTCACTTTCTTTGATTTCATCTTCCTGCTCCGACTCTTCCTGGATGGGCTCCAGATGCAGCTTCTGTTTGATCATATAAGTCCACATTACATTGTGGAGGAGACACAGGATGTCATTTTGCTAATGTACTTGTAGGTTTTCTTAATTGTAACTAATTTCACACAAAATTAAATAGCATTGGATTGAAACTTACATTTTGCAGCTGAATCTCCATATAGGATAGATGGATGGCTGAGTTTTGTTCTGGTATGATGAGATCGGGGAGTTTGCAGTAGCTGATTACTCACATCAGGTGTGGAGGCTTAATTGCAAACTAGTGACAGGTGAAGACCCCCCCTTAACACTTCCAAATTTAAGGAGGGGGAGCAAACTCAAGTTAAACAGAATTTTTGGAGCTTCACCATCTTTAGAGATGTAGAGTTCAGGATATGTCCGCTCACTTATTTTAAACTTATGTTTTGTTCCACATTTGACCCACATTTTATCTTCTCAATTATTTTTTATAATAATTTACCTTATTTGGGAATGTCATGGCCTATTTTACTCATCATGACCCCTTTTAGCCTTGATGACACCAGAGGGAGGGTTGTTTGTGAGCCGACATCTACCTTGGATTCCCTTTATTGCTTAATGTCAACTTTAGTTTGAAGTCAGGGGGTTCGACAGTGACATTGGTGACAACATCTCTACTTTTCTTTACTAAATTCCGTAACTCTCCTGGACCACATCTACGTCACTATTATACTACAAATTATGAATAACTAATCCGATTTTCTTTTGTTTTATTCCATAAAAAATAGTTATAGGACAGTATGTTATCCTGAAAATGGCTGAGCCGGGCCTTTGTTGACATAACTGTTATGCGAAGTGAACCTCAGACAAACTCTACGTGAAACTCGAGAAAACAGTTTTGGCCCCTGCCCTCTTTTTGTGACATGGATGGTGACGTTCATCTGGCTATGAGCTGTGGACAAACATCAGTGAGTCATTGTTTGCTAAACTTTACTGTGTTGACTGAAATTTGTTATTTCAAGAGCCATAAAGTAACGTGTAAGAAATAAAATTTTACAGAGTGGAAATAACAGGAAAGACTACCCATAAAAAATGAGATGCCGGGCAGGGGGACAAGTTGTAAATATTGTGTTTGTGACAGTTCTCATATTGCTCTAAATTGGGTTTATAAAGCACTAAGAAGATCCTTATTCACGCTCCAGGCCTCAATTCTCCACAGAACTCCCTGACTCTACGGTACTTTTGTGAGTACTTTAGCCGAAAAAAAATTCAACATTTTGAATTATTTAGTGTTAACATTTTAACACTCACTCTTGTGATATTTTATACACCAATATCGTCTTTATTACAAAATATTCAATAACCCAACTTTACACTGTACAAGATACAACATAGTTTACAGCTTTTGGCTATTTACAAAAAGTATGATCTGCATATCAAAGTGAATATATCTAAAAAGGCAGGTTGCAATCACTTTAAGCTTAATGAGTAAGGCAAAAAACTTGAACCATGACGTATTTACACTTTTGCAGATCAAGTAAAAGTTTTGTATGCTGATAGATACGATATCTGAAGATATCTGAACAACCCTTACATTTCTGAGACTGTATTTGAGAGACGTGCTAAAGCTCATAGTTTGTGAGGAAAATGGAAATTTAGCTTCAATATTACAGTGAGAGTACAGTGAAAAAATACATGAATCTACATGTAACATTTGCAGAGGCTGTGAGTAAAGGACTATAGGTTGTGCATTTGTAAAGGATGTGTGCTCGATTTGTGTGCTTAAGTCATGGATGTGCTTTCTCCTTGTGGACAAATGCCTTCCTTGACTCCCTTGGTTATCTGCTTGCATCATAGGTGTGCATTGGTCCTCTGTGATTTATTTATCAGTGGTATTGATCCTGTGACTGCTCCTGTTTTGGCATCAACTAGATTCCATAGCAGAACATATTAAACTAGAAGAACTGCTCTTTAGGTTTACGCACCAGCTCCTTTCATTGACCTCTACAGTGTCCTTTGGCTCACATGTTACATAATGCTAAACCATTGTGAATCAGGGCAGTGTAAGAACATTCAGGAAACCTAATTAAACTGAAAAAAAGACACTTAAAGTCTATCAATGATGTCTGAAAGAGTAGCATATGCCATATAAGTCCAACCTACTGCCACATCATTTCTCCTCTTGTCTGGTCAGACAATAAGCAGTAAAACTAAGGATCCATGGAAATCTCAATACTTTGGTTTCTTTCAACAGGAGTTACTATGGCTGTCAACTCTTAAAAATCATGCAATACTAACTGTAAATATATTTCAGAAAAAGCCTATTTTATCCAGTGAGCTCAGTGTGAAAAAAAGTATTTTGTGCTGTTTTGTTACAATTCAGAGTTAACCATACATGCATACACACACTCACAAGTATGCATGCTTACATACCACCGAAAAACAAAAGAAAGAAAGAAAGGAAAGAAACACCATTTTACACTGAAAAATAATGCAATGTATCCTTGGCATAATCAGAAAGACAGTGCAAAAGCAATAGCATGATCAGTCTTTTTCTGGATATCATTGCACATATCCCCCGTACATGGAATATGTAGTACTTAGAAAATGTAGATGCACATTATAATACCTGGATCTGAGGGAACCCAGGAACACCACAAATCAAATTATCTGGTATAGAGTTGGTAAAAGAGAATTTACGATTCCGGGTATCATTCCTCTTCATTCCATGTTTTATTCCACGAGTGGCAAACAGTCCATCAAAGTGAGTATGATTGTCCGCGTCACCCTGTCATTTATCTGGAAGTTCATATCCTGAATGAGCTTATTGTGGGCATGGCCAGTAACTCAGGACTCAGGAAACACCTGGACAGCCCTGTCTTCTCTAGGCCTCCAACCAGGCTTTTCTTTCCTTGTTTCAGACAGGTTTGATAGACCTGTCTCTCTCTCTCTCTCTACACTGCAACATCTGCGACAGCTGCTGCAGCCTCAATCTTAATCTCTGTCACCTCTATGTCCTCCTCATCCTCTTCTCCCACTGCGGGCACACAGGACGAGGTCAGGCATGTTGCTTGGCTGTTGCTGCTGTTGGCGGCGTTCATCTGAATGTTGCTGCCCATGCTGGCATGAGCAGTCAGGCTGGCGGTGGAGGAGACGCTGCCCAGGTTGGCCGGGACGCTGGTCTTCCCGCAGGAGTGAATCCGACGGGCCAAGCTGGCTGAACGCACCACTGAAGAAGTGGTTACAGTGCCCACGCCCTGAACCTTCCCCTCCAGGAAGTAAGTCAGCATCTCACCCTTACCCTTAACGCTAACTTTGCCACGACACACCAGGTCATAGTTGGTGTTCAGCAGGCGATAGACATCTTCAGTCACCTGAACAGCACAGACAGGGAAATAGGGTTTTTACGGTTCTGACTGAATCCCCTCACATGACAAACAGCAGCAGAATGAACTTTGAGGTGTTGTTTAATGTTTCTGCAAATGCTTTTATTAGAAAGAAATAATATATAGATACAGTAGACAGGAGAAGTTGCTACTGGTGAAAAAGAAGTGCTAGTTAGTCATCTTGGTGAGCAAAACCAGTCGTGTTCTTGTCTGAGCCAAAGTTTGAATATTAAATGAAAAGTAAAAGGCCTTCATTGAAAAAGTCAAGTGAGTCATTTCTTGAGTGTCCTGGTTATTTCTCACTAACGTGGCTTGGAAGTACAAAATAAAAAGCTCATTTGTGTGTTGCGTTTTTCTGGTAATATGAACCACCTGCAGCTTTAATGTTTTTTACTCAATTTTTCCTACAAGAATTGTTTTTGTGTTGCTTCAAATACAAACAAGTCTTTTTTTTTTAGTTCACATATTTAAGTTTATAAAGTGCATAAATGTTGTAATTTAAGGCACTTGGCATACCTGTATCTTTCCAGGTACTCCAGTGCTGTCCATTCGACTGGCTACATTGACTGTATTCCCCCAGATGTCATATTGAGGTCGTCGTGCCCCAATCACCCCTGCAACCACTGGACCAACATTGATACCTGTGTAAATATGTAGATATGGATTAAAAAAACCCCAAACAATGTCAATCTACTATCATTTCTTTAATCCAGGGTGACACATACCCACTCTCAGGACAAATTCATTGTATGACTGATAGTTAATTTCATCCAAAACGTCAAACATCTCAATGGCGTAGTCTGCTATTGTGCTAAGATGGTCGTAAACAGATTTTTTGGCCTAAAGAAGAAAATCACATTAACCAGTTAGTATTCAAATGTACTACTTCTTTTTATAAATGTAGTGACAGAAACACAAAAAGACTCGCCACCTTGGTACCAATGGTGGGGACGAGGCCCACAGCTGCCATGTATGTACTGCCAATGGTTTTGATTTTCTCTATGTCTTTGTAGCACTCCTTATCCATGAGCTGCAAAATATACATTCAAAGAAACACTCAAAGGTGCAACACAAACCAAACTGAATGTTGTAGAGAGATATGCGTGGGAAAAGAACATTTTACCTCATCAAAGTCAGCAATGATCTCATTCAGAAGTCTGAGGCACTCCACTCCCATGTTGTTTCCATCCAGCTCGATATAGAAATCATTGAAATTTGGGATGGATGCAAACAGGACACCTACTTGTGCATAGGACTGATAATATAGGTCCTGATAGGAAAAAGAAAGAATACAGTATAGGAGTATAAAATAGGTCCTTTCCTGGTGCTCATTATTTAGTTTTCTGCTTTTTATCTACCTGTTTTTCTGTCTGTCTGCCTGCATGTCTATTAGCGAGGCTCACCATGTTCCTGGGGTTTGACATGAGGAAGTGTTGAGCCACATGAGCTGGCAGAAGGTTGAAAAGGATCCTCCTGTTGTCCAGCTTGACTTTCTCCATGCCATCTCTTTCCTCCTCCGCCTGCCGGCACACCACACACAAAATACACATGAGGACTGTAGTTTGTTCTCCCTTTTCACCACATGGAGTCAGTAAAAAACCTCAACATACTGACTAATGTCTGTGAAATAGACTTGGATAGTTTACATCAGTAATAATGCTACTTGAAGGGTTAAATTGCTTGGAAAATCAGCTTTTGCCTTTACACTTTCAGCCCACTATGCAAAATAGCCCTTTTTTTATTTAACACCTCTGATGCCAAATGAAAGAAAACAAAAACAAGCTTCTTACCCTTGTTTTTGCCAAAGAACAGACAGCTGGTAGCCTATAAATACAAATCTTCCACATTTAAACTAATAATTTGCATATACCAAAACTGTGATGGCAGCAGTTCTAGGATACATCTCAGTTCCTGGACCTCCACAGCCCACCTCTCAAATACACAGACACATAGAGGCCCACACTTCCTCACCTGCACAGCCCATAGGAAGTCCAGGCGCAGTTTGAGGTCAAGTTGCCTGGAGTGAAGGGCCAGGGCACTGACAAAAAGCAACAAAGACAGGATGGGCTCATACCCCCGGATGTGGAAGGACCCCCCACTGTGGAAGAGACCAACACACAAGTCAGCACTGGACTGGACCACACAGAAGACTACACAGGCGGGTTGCAGGGACCCCCCACAGTGTCAAGAACAATCATGAGTTAAATCTTAGCTGGAAAACTGTGAAGACTGACTTTTTTAAAGGCAAACATGAAAATGAAGCATTAAGTCAAATTTAAATGTTCTGGACCATATAATACTGTATCATTTACTACGTTATTAACTGTATCAAGATTAGATTAGCATTTCATTAGAGATCCTTTAACTTAATAACTTCCAAGATAATAATTTTTCAGGGGAAAATTTATGATCTGGACACCGACAATATTGCCCAGGCCTCTCTGTACTGGGTTGAAACAGCTAATGTGCTCCCATCATCCAGCCCACATTGTCCTTTCAGGCCTCTGATTTGGAACTAATGAGCACATGTGCTGCTTCAAAGAGTGGAAAATGAAAGAGTGTGTGGGCTGAAGACAAGCAAAGAGTCCTCCACACACACACACTCAAAGCGCTCCCCTAAACTCCTGGTTATGTTTCTTCAATGCATCAAACAAACACTGAATGACTGCTTTACATTCGCAGCTAATCTCCATCTCTCATCCGAGAATGATGTTTGATGATAGCTGGATCTCACTTTGAGCTCTGTCATGAAGTTACTTTCATGTAACTTCAGGAAATGACAGAAATAAAAAAAAAAGGGAAGAAGCAAAAGTTTCTGTTTTGTTTTGGCTTGATTGTGTGTCTGTGTCTGTCTGATGTTCACAGTCATGATGTGTTGTTAACCTCACCCTTCAGTCTTGTGAAATTCACTAAGCTCCAGCACAGTGACATACAGCACCCCCAGAAGGAGCATGAGCGCCATCTTTGGAAGCCAGGACACCCGCAAGAAAAGTGCGAGGGTGAGTGTGCCCACCACACAGGAGAGAAAGGCATAACGGGCGCCATCGCAGGGCAGCTCCACCATAGTGTGGTTGGCACCACTATCCAGATCAATGATGAGAATAGAGCTATTGGTGTTGGCACTACCCCACATCCAGGGCATACAGCCCACCTGTCAGAGTTAACAGGAGGATAGACAAGCATATAAATGACGGGATGTTAAAGAGGGAAATACCCTTTTAAAAGCTAAACGGAATTACAATTACAGCTCCAAACATGGCTATGATATTTTTCTCTTCTCAATGATTGGCCAGTAAGGTGGATCATTTGTAGAAGATTTTTTCTTTGGTTTCTCCAACTTACCACACAGGCCTGGGCCACAGCGTAGATTAAGAGCACTATGAGAATACAGAGAGCAGTGCGAATCTGAATGGTCAGGCACCCTGGAAAACACTAAGAGGCAAAGACATGGATAATACATATTTAAAGGTGACAGCAGAAGGAACCTTAAATGATATTTAAAACCATACATACACATATATTTATTCATTCAAGGCAATATTATGATGGGACAAAGTGTTGATGATTGTAACAACAGTATGAAATAAAAAGGCCTGAAATCAAACGGATGTGATGATCGAGTCAATAAGAGAGCGAGAACATCAACCTAATGAAGACAAACTTTCAAACTTATATAGTCAGACGTTTTGACCACCAACCTTCAAAATAGCTGAACTTAATAGACCAGCCATCTGAATTGAAATACCTTACAGAGACTTAGAAAGTAGGCCAATGAATATTCCAATAACTACTGAATTGTTATTCAAGGCTTTAGGAAATATATTTGAATATATCCCTTTGGTCAGCAAAAACATAAAATGAATAAAGGTAAAGTTGCCACGTCTGTCTGTAGTAAAAGTTGGTGCAGGGATATAAAGTGATAATTACAGAATGAAGTAAAGTAAGGATGAGTGCATCTTTAATTACCTGTACTCTAGTGATATGCAGGTACATGATACAAGCTACTAGGAAACAGATGCAGAAGACGAGAAGGACTAGTATCACTGTGCCCCTGAGTGGAAAAAGAAGAGAGAGGGGAATGGTGGGGTTCATTTGAAAGTTGGGGAGCTGAGTAACTGATAAAAAAAAAAAAAAATTAAATGGTAAGAAGGAAAACATTTGAGAGAAGAAGACCCAACAGTAAAATCAGTTGTACATACTGTGGTATGATGAGAAGATAGACAAGGCCAAACAAGGCAGCTAGGATCAGAGAGAGGACCACTGCACTGGTGAAGTACTCATCAGGAACCTGGTGGTACTACATGATGCCGGAGACCAGATAAGGGTCAGTAACATAAACGTTACCCATTAGTGGTTCAATCATCTGCAGCGTATGAAATCCCTCACCCTCTGCTCGCGCTCAGAGCACTTATACATGAGTGTGAGGACGTTGAGGTCTGCTGTGTTTGACTCGGTCTGGCGGGCCTCAATCAGCCGGCCGATGTAGCGGTTGACCCGGGTCCTGGGGCTGCTCTGGATCACAGTAGCCTGGTTGGTGTTGGAACGATTCCTCAGCTTCTGTGGAGCCGTCCGCATGGCCCTCCGCTGGTGGGATGAAAGAGACATTTTCACTAGAATAACAGAACGTGAAAAACAGCGGTGTGATAAATAGGCTGCCACACAGCACACCGTGTTCTCTGCACTACCGGAGCATTATCATATTAGGCAAAAGGGTGAATAAGCATCAACAATAAACACAAGCAACTGAATATACTTTCAAAGTAGGACATCGCCCTCACACTTTACTTCATTACTGAATGCACCCCACTGTGTTTAAGTCTCTTCAGCAGTCAGAGTGGGCAGATTTTAAACAGTGGGTACTGAAGCAAAGCCAGAGGTAATATGGCAGTATAAATCTTTGTGTGTGAACAGTACGTGTGTGTGTGTACACAAGTGTGGGTACATATAAGTGAGCATGTTAGATGAATTGTTTAACTAAGTGGCAGTAAGGAGTGCTCATGGATACATGACATTACATGAATATGTACAACTAGCACTGATGTACACTGACTACTATATATTCCTCCTTCATTCCTTCTTTCCTTCCTGACTATTCTGTGCTCCCTTCTTAGCTGCCCTGCTTACGTTTTCCTTCTCTCCTGTCCTCTCATACATTTTTCTTACTTTCTTCCATATTTCCACATATTCCTCTTCCTTTTCCTTCCCTTTATTGATTCTTTCTTTTCTCTTTTTCCTTCTTCACCTCATCTTTCCTTCCTTACTTTCTGTTTTGGCATCCTCTCCACTCCTTCAATCCAGTCTTTGTATCTTCTCTCTCTCTCTCTCCCCCCGATTTCCATCCTTTATTTCTCTGTGCCTCCCTCACACTTTCGTTTCATGTTATTCATAAGGCAGTAACACTGGCCTGCAGATGCTGACTTCCTCTTATGTTCTGTATTATGTCGGACCCAGTACGTGGCACATCGTGCTGACATGTCCGCTGCACTAAAAATCTTATTCATTCATCCCCTGTATCCCCTCATATTGCTCCCTGGTTGTGCCTTGAATACATATGCCATTTCACACAGCTGAGGGGTGTGTGGTCTGAATGGGAAATTACCATTTGTTGGGTGGTGTATGCATGACTTAACCTGTCACCCCTCTTCCTTTTTCCATTTCTCTTTTTTATACTAATCTGACTTCTGTGTACGCTGTGAGGATGTTGTCATTACCAGTAATACAGCTGTAAGTGGAGACACAAACATGTAGTGCGAGGGAAAGATCTACCAGTTGCAGCAACCGAGGACAACATACATGTAACATCCTCATGAACTATCCAAAACTGACACACACACGAACACACACATTGTCCCCAGATGACCTTGACCATAAATGCTGCATTCCTTCCCAAATCCTATCTTTGTCTTAACTCTCATATAAATGATTAATGTGAAGGTACAAAGGAGTTTTATGTCCTCAAAAAGTAATAAATATGTGACACAAACACACACACGCACACACACATAAAACATACACATTACTGCAAATCTGGATTAAAACAGCTGGTGCAAGAATTGTACAGATGCCAGGCCACATGATCTCTTTCCAGGCATACAAGGTCAAATAAGCTCTCAAATAGCCAGAGTGCCAGCGTCACTAACAGTATATGCTGAGGAAATGGTATCTTGGTCTCTGGCAGCAGCAACATGCTGAGGTCATTACAGCAGATTGTATATTCTTAACACGTCTCACCACGGTCCATACCTTCTTACGGTGTAGTATGCAGCTTGTGACAGTCATTTATTTACAATAAAGTGAAGAAGTTATTGAAGGCTTTAGAATAACTGGGAATCCTGGCTTTTGTTTTCCAAACTGTGGTTGGCTAATTCAGATGAGTCGTAACACAGATAAACAAGATCTTATATAACATGCAAAAACATACTTGGTTGGCCACACTGTACAACCATCCATGATAGACATCTACAGTATTTAATGAGCTGACAAAGCATGTGTGTATAACAACTATGGACACAGGAGCTTTACTTGGACATGCTAATATATGTGTGTCCATGAATTACCCTTTGAGAAAAAGCCACTGAACTGGGGAAAAAACAGTTTGCACCCTGGTTGCCTTGGGTGCGTTTTGGCTTGGTTGGAACAAAGTTCTGCGGAGGTGGAGCTCATGTCTTAAATAAAAAATAAAAAAAAGGCATTGTGGTCGCACAAATCAGAGTCCTGATGCTAAAGTTGTGTGACAGATATAATTAAAATTCCACCACTACTGTCCATCTGAAAAAACACAATAAAGACTTTATGGGGTTTAAATAAATACATCAGGCCACATTTTGGAGCATGTACAAATCCAGCTAATTCAAACAAACCTTTGCTCGCATTGAAGGAAACTCTAGACATTTACACTGTACACTTTTAGTCACTACACAGCACGAACAAACACAGAAACGTCAATACAGACACTGAGAGTTTATACCTTATCCCCGTCCTCGCAGTTCATGACATTGGAGAAGGGAATCTCAGCCTTGAACATCTTCCTGCAGTGCATAAGTTGCACTAGTAAGTAGCACACAGTTTTGAACTTCATCTTTTTGGCGGGCTTTATATCCGAAAGAATCAATCCTGGGAATATCTGTCACCAGATAAGAAATGGGAACAAGGATTAAGTCATGATATCCCACACAGTAATATATATTATGTAAGGGTCTATTACTCATGCACAGGCATTGGACAGTATGCAAGTGCAGTCATTCTCATGCACACACATGCGCGCAACCATTATTATCAGGTTTGATTTGGCTAGAGAGAGGTTAAAATGAAGTACCTTGATCTCTTTGGTGTTTTTTAGTTGTTGTTTTTTTGTTCTACTGCTCTTGTCTGTCTTTCGTATTGTTTGTAGGAACATAAATGTATTTTGTTCAGTTCACATGTATTTTCTGTGTCCCTAAGCAGCAGATTCTATAGCAGGGAAAATAGTGGCCTATCCAACACAGCTTGGTTAGGGCACATCTCTCTGAGCCATGCCTTTGATGAAGTCTAACGATCAGCTCTATTAAGAGAATCAGCAGTCTCCCGCATACCGAAGAAAAATACATGCAACTGTTGAGATGTTACAGGACCATATGTAACTTATGTATAAGCTCTATCTTACATAACATGAAACCTGCTGCGAGGAATAATGATGGAGGAGAGGAGAAGAGAGGAGAGGACAGGAGAGGAGAGGAGAGGAGAGGAGGGGAGAGGAGAGGATTCCTGATGGACACAGAGACAAGACTGAAATTCCCTCTCCAGCCGCTTGTTCCACATCTGTTGGAGATGTGCGTGTTTATGTATATGCAATGACAACACACACACCCACATTTCTCTGTATGTTTGTCGGACAGTGCAGATTTGACATGATAGAAACCACAGGCTGTTTTTGTTTTCTCTTTATAGCCCAGTCCAATCCATTACAAAGCCGGAAGTGAGATTAGCTCCACGACAAATGTGTGAGGGCTCCATTATATGATGCTGGATGCTGTAGTTAGACAATATTCTATTTGAAGGATGGTTTCATTGTAGATATTGGTACAGAGGTAAAGACAGGTCAACATGAGTCTAGCCTTCTGTAATTTACTACAGAGGTCCATTAATATAGATTAGCATACGACCTGCAGAAGCTTTGCTGAAGTGTACAGTATCCTGCCTGGGGTATTAAAGGGTTCAGCTAAGGGTAAGGACTAATAAGAAGTCTCATCTTAACATACATCTCTTTTAGAGCTATAAGTGTCCTCTTGATTAGTTCACATGCAGTCTCTGGTATATTTGTTCCTGAGTGCAGAATAACAATAGGATACCTTCCGACGGTGAGATGGCACTATAAAGAAGGTTTCAATTTCATGTTTTTGGAGGAAGGCGTTCCTTTCATGACCGTTTCCAGGCTCCACCTCGTAGTCTCCATTTAGGCACTCCAGTGTAGATCTTGTGATGTGGACTTTCCTGTGGCACAGACAGGAAACACAAAACAACGAGTCTCACTGTCAGTGCAATAAACAATATTATATAAAATATTGTATTGTTTCATTTATTTACTAGCAAGACTAGTCATTACTTTGTGCAAACTAGTAGATATTGTGATTAAAAAAAATATTATAGAATGGAAATATAAATAGGAATAGAGGAAGAAGCTACAAGTTCCAAAAGAGAGGAGCCAAGAAAATTGTTGCCCAAAGCTCCTGACAGTTGTGTTCATGTACAATGTTTAGTACTGACCCAGGTAGTCCTCCAGCCTCCATCACATTGGCCAGGGTCACATCATTGGACCAAACATCATATTGCCATTTCCTGAGCCCCAGTACGCCACAGAGCACCCGACCTGTATGCAAGCCCACGCGCATGTTCAGGTTGACTTCTGTGGCTTCTGCTACTGACCTGCAGGGGCAGAACGCAAATGTTAGGGTGAGGTCATATCTATATCTACATCTATATTTATATTTAGAATAAAGCACAAAATATCTTCAATCCAACCTATCAAAGGTAAAAAAACAAAAACAAAAAAACATAGTCCATAGTCTATTTTGAACATATCAAAATAGACTGAAGAACAAAACAGAAAGCCAGGCTGATCTTTTTTATTAAATCAGTGTTGAGGAAAGTCTAATCATAATTAACAGGCTTCCAGTCAAGTGGTGAAGTACCTGATTTAATCTTCTTCTGCTCAGTCTCTCACTATCGCTTCCTTTGTTTTTTGTTTTGTTTTTTTTTTATCCCAAAGTATGCAGGGTAAGCAAAGCAAATAAGCACTTTCACGCTCAGTAAAATAGCTTCTTTTTATCCGTTGAAGAGTTTCCTCTCAGCCAACTGTAGTTCTGCTCCCTCAAATGTTCAGCGTTAGAATCCACTCATGGCACACACGGCTAGTCAGGCTGCAGTTTGCCCAACCTGAAGGAAATTTCTTATTATGGACTTGATTAAAGATTCGGCATTGAATAAAATGAATAGAATCTTTTCCATCCCATATAGTGCCTGTTTGGCAGCACATTCTATAAAACTGATAGTGATGTTTTCATTCATTTACCCATAAAAAAAAATTCAAGACATTTCAGTACATCGGTAAATGTGGCTACTCACGTGATGGTGTCAATCATGTCCAGACCCATCTCAACACAGCAGTGGGCGTGGTCAGTCTTGGGTTGGGTCAGTCCAGACACACAGTAATAACAATCCCCCAGGATCTTAATCCTGCGACAGTGGTTCTCCTGTCAACCACAAAGATGAAGTGAAGAGAGAGAAAAGCCGTTCCATGTCTTCCTACATGAATTATGAGCCAATATGAGCCAGTCAGTGATAAAATCTATCTCTGCCTCCTGATTTCATTAAAGTTATACTGGTTCTATAGTAGTTATGCCCTCTCACAGTAAAGCATGAAAGATTAAGCTTAAGTCATCATGGTAAGTTTAAGAATTATTTACCACATCACAGCAGGGCACATAAATGCAACACTCATCCTTTTTTAATCAAAATCATGGTAAGTGTGAGACCATTGGTTCTGGAGTCAGCACATTTAACTCCATGCTATCCTTTACACTGATCCATATCTATCGGTAGAATTTGCAAGTCTAGCTCCAAGCTGCATCGCTGCAGTTACCAAGGTCGGCTGAGTTCACGGTGAAAGGTTGTGCCTTGATCAAACAACTTTCTTAACACTGTTTTGTTTGTTATGCATTAACAGATGTCATCCTCCAATACATTAGATAAATTACACTGCCAACGGCTGAGATTTAAAGAAACTGCTATTACAACACTGCAGTTGCATCACTGGAAGATACCAAGTTGTACATTTAATTTCATGTTCGGTAAGGATTGCTGACTAGCAAGACACCCAGGCTTTAAATCAGGATGTACATTTTGACTGACAATAACAGGATACCTATCAGGATAGTCAGTGTATACTTTGGAGTACAGCAGGTAAGTTTCTCATATCTGACATACTGACATCATGTTACAACTGGCAAGAAAATCTCTCTTCATCTTAGAGAAAGTGCATCACAACTGTGCAAAGAAATGGCCAAATACTCATAATTGCATGGCTCTTGATCAAATTAGTGCTTTTTATGTGAATCCAGTTACTTAATAGAATAAACAAAAGTCATATATGTCAAGTCTTACAGATGGAGGCAACATCTGCTGCTATATGGATGAACCCAACCGTATCAATGAGGGTTGACAGCCATACAGCAGTGAAGGATAATATAGAAGACACCCAGCAAATCAGATGGGAGTCTACACATTGAGTGATATTTGCGTTGCATGTTTAAATTCTTGAGATTCTGAAGTGACACCAACACTGAAATGGTTCCTAAAATGCAGCACTCAATCAACCGATCAATCTCAATTTAGAGAATTAGTGTAGTCGCTCTGTTACTTTTTAGAGACAATAGGCAGAGGCATGAAAAGGCGGCTTACAAACAGACTACTAATACATTATTAGAGGATATGAACAAGAGGCATTCATTTTACCAGGGAGACCAGGTTACCGTGGACGCTTTCTCATAACCCTTTATTGTTTCCATGGAGGTAATGGGATAGCTGCCCATGTGTGTCTGGAGCACAAAAGACTCATAATTATGCATATCGGTGGGCACAAGACAAGACAGATGCTCTAATTTTAACAAACAAGCCATGTGAGTTTCAAAAAATGCTGAAAGCTGGAGCTGGTCAACTGGTGGCAACCATCTACTCTCATGTGAAATATATTCTTAGGTACAAATGTGCAAAGGAAGGAGCATGCCATACACTATATAAGTAGTAAGAGGTACAGTACAGACTGCTGAGCAGCTGTTCAAATAATGTCTTAACCATCATTATGTGTGAGCTATATAACATGTAATTATACACCTAGTAATATCATGGTTACTCATGTCTTATGCAAAAATACTGATATTTATATAACGCATGTCTATCTCTCACATACATTTACTTTGTCTTTGCTGGGAAATGTGAGCAAACTTCTCTTTTGCCTTGGGTAGCCTGTGTTCCTGTGAGACTCAAATTCCCTCCTGGGGAAATCATTTTTCTTATTCGTTACTGAATCATTTCATAAATAAAAGATTCAAAACATCATGGTCATCAGAATGAGCCCTCTGCTAAAATTAACAATGCAACATATTTGTGACAAAACTGTTTTCTTCTGTAACTGAACACTGAAACACTGGAAATGTGGAGTTTCACCCTAAACAAGTCACATGGATCTTAATGTGTGCAGTTATAACAGCAGATATTGGAATTCTTTGCGATGACGGTGTTGAGAAGTGTCCTCTATACGTTTTTGATAATGGTAAAACTTTTTCTTTTATTTCATTGGGGTCTCTTTGGGGTAGAAGTGGAGCAGCAGCAGATGGCGCTACACGGCTCTGGCTGAAGCAACAGGAAGCAGGGAAAGACCTGGTACTTAGAGTCTCCTACTCTGTACTTTTCCTGTGCTAATCTGCAATGTGAGGGCGTAGGAGCTGATTCAGGCCCAAGCAGGATTACCACTGTCATGTGACTGAAGCATTGTGGGGAATCTGGGTGGTCATGAGTGCAGAAGAAAGATGGACACTGTCTATGAAGCCCCGAACCCTATTTCAATCTAACAGAGAGGAAGTTTCTTGTTTTGGATTATTCTCTCCATGCTTTCAGTGAGATCAGAATAAACTGCAAGCAGGATGTGTCCAAGGTAGGAAGCCACAATCTTTGGTGCAAAGACAAAGATCAGCACTGTGTGCACACTATCGATGGAGATAAAGATTAGGGCCTCCACTCGTACAACTATGGGAAACTGAGAGGCCACAAAACAGAATGAGCACTTTTCCTTTCTGTAATTAAAACCACTCAGACTGATTTATAATTTTTGTGTCAGGCTACAACATATATTAGACAAAAACTAACATTTTTCCAATCTGCCTTCTCCTGTTGAATGATTTCATGTCAATGTTTCGTCAATATAATCAGGCAGTGATTCATTACAATGGGCTTCTTTTGGGCAGAATCTTTAAGAACCATTAAAGTCCGGCTTTCTCCATCTCTGCCAGCATGCAAGCAAAACCCCTCAGTGACGAGGGATTTCCATTTTTGTCCACCGCTCTGTTATTGAATTAATGTACAGTCATTTATGTACAATAGCAAGTGAATAACATATCAACACTTCCTCCACCCACCTCAACCTAGTGGGTAGGAGTAAGTGGGTGTTTGAAATCTGTGAAGTAAATCTATTAGTGTAGATATATTTACCAGATATGACACATAACAAATGTTCTGTGTTGCAAGACATGACTTATTTATTTAATTAGTTATTTTTTTCATGAATGCCACTGGTTTTCTGAGCATCGGATCAAAACTGGAACCAATGCTTTTTAACGATAGAGCCAAAAAAAAAAAAAAAAGTTTGAAAGGAATTTGGGTGGCTGGGTTTTGTATACTGATACAGTAGATATCACAATGTAACATAATTAAGTTAAAGAATAAGCTCTGAACAAAGTTCAAAGTTTAAACGTTTGGTACTCATGTAACTCTCCCTGCAGACTCGAAGAATGCTGTGACTTATTTTTCATCACAAATATGCAATCATCATTGCATTTTTTTAAATGATTGTTATTTTAGATTTTTTTTTTTTAAGCTGGGGTATTTGCTCTGGGCTTTACTCCAGTCCACAGGCATCTGAGGGAAGCTGAAGGACTTGACAGTGATCCCTGCACCTGCTCATGAAACAAACCCAAACAGGGTTATTTGAGTTGTGCTTACACCCAGACTTTAGTTTCTGGCAGGCAGCTGTCACAGTGTGGGAAGTAAACGGACTTTTTGCTAGGTCTAAAAATAATACTGTCTTTTTTTTTTCTTTCTTTTGCAAGGATCTTAACCAGCGGTACTCCTTTTGTGCTCTATTTTTCTTGGCATAAAGGTTTTGTATTATGCAAACCCACAGATGTACAGATGATCTATAAGGCTTCTTGAACAGGCTTTTCAAAGTTAACTTTTTTTTTTTTTTCAAAAATAACACTTTCCTTGTGAATATAATTGTCTATAGTTTAATTGTTTGGGAATCTTTATACAAACTGTAGTTCCCTAACAAATGTACATCACAATTGAAATTGTATCTCATATTTATTGGCCCGAAAGGGAAATTTGGTTTGCGAGAATAGTCAACACAACCAATAAACATTGTGAAATAAAATAATACAATTAGAAACTGATCTGATATACACTATATGTCATCATAGTAAGTCACAGTGAAGTGTGAAACACTTCGTCCATCGGTATTTTTTAATTGCAATAACAACTAAACCTACAACTGGATTACAATTCCAACAGCTGATGGGACAAATGATCTGAAATATCTACCTGATCTGTCAAAATGACCTTTGCCTGTTCAGTTTGTCTGACTTGATAAATGACAAGGATCGTTGAAGTTGGTGCCAGCTATATTTTATAGATGAAACCAGTGTTGGCCTGAAAAGTAATTTTATCTTCCAAACAAGGTGCCCAAGTATTTATATTGGCAGATAGTAATGAATGATAGTTCTGACAACTGGATGTCGGATTTATTCCTTAGGTAAACTTAGATATTCCCTTAGAAATAGAAAACAAGTAAAATTACTAAATATGGCAATGAATTATCAAAACGTTAGCACACATTGAAGCGCTGCACATGCGATGCAGGTCGTTTTGTAAGCTTTCACATGTGATTGAATGAAAAGGGAACTCTGACTAGTCGAGGAAGTAAGAGACAGTAGATAGAGACATCATTGAGTCATCCTAAAAATGGAAACACGAGAAAGGAAGAGAGTGCAGAGAACCATAGGGTATAAAAGACTCAGTTGAGGGAAGTAGGCTGCTGCATGTCAATCACAAAGCTGAGAGACAAGGAGCGGAGGAGTCTGAAAGCTGTGATGCAGGGAGGTGTTGCGAGAGAGACAAGAAAGAAAAGCTTTGTGAATCTGTGCCATGGAAACAGCAATGACATGCACACACACAGGTACACATGCATACATCCATAAAAACACTAAAGTACATCCAGTCCAGAGCTATTAATGTTACGTAGCATCACAACAACCGTCAGCGACTCTCTCCTAACAGAAACAGTTGTGTCAGTTTGTAGACAGACTGTTGGAAACTCAGCCAGGGAGAGGAAGTGTTTACAGAGTGAGGGGGCCAGTTGGTGTGTCAGTTTACATTCTGGTTATCAGCCTCTTTAAAATGCACCACCCTCCTCTGTTGCTTTCTTTCAAAAAGCCTCTCACTTCAGCTGTGAGGAGTAACCAATGTCTCCGCTCTCTATGTCAGCTGTTAAATGATAGCTGTTTCAGCAGCAACCCATTTTGGGTGGTGAGAAGGTTTTAGGTCTTTCCTGAGATGTTTGTGACCTTGTCTTCAGTCTCAGTAGTGCTCTGCAGATTCTTGGGTGAAGAGTTACATTAACTCCTAACTTATGTCCTCGCATGTGATGGGGATCAAACTGATCTGATAAATACTGATCAGCGTGAGTGCGTTTCACGCAAACTTAAATTTTTTCAGAAGGTCACCAAATCCAAGGAGTTCAGCAAAAGTTTTTATTAAAAAAAACCCCAACAGACAAAACATCTAAATATGATCAACATTGTTACTGCAACCAACAAATAGCTATATATAATGAAACTCCAAGTTCTCCTTTAGTTTCCACGCCTCTACATCAATATTTGTAGCCAGTGACAAGCTTTTGTCTTAGCTTGATGGGGCCATTGGAAAAAAATCCACTGTACCCAAGTGAAGTAGAAGTTCTACAACTGCAAACTGTACACAGCTGTGACTTAAGTCTTTAAGAGCATGCCTGTTTTAACTTGACTGCTACCGCCAAAATTTGAAATTATTGATATTATTGCATAAACAATTGGTAATATAATTATGTGTAATGAGGAACCCACAATTATTATATGATTGTTATTATTATAATATACCCTACACACCCACTGAAATTATGAACAAACTTTTAGAACTTTGTTTGGAGTCAAAGAGTTTGATATGTTTACTTGTAATAGTTTACATTAGTGTGCATTTCTTATCTCTTTCATACAGGATAGGAGAACGAACACATTACTTTTGTTTGAATTAAGTGTCTATGTATGGAATTCAAAAACTGGTGTGAGGAGAGGAGAGGAAACTTATTCTACTACATCAGTAGCATTTTTAGAAGAACACTGTGTTCCTGGCCCATTTCCAATGCTGCTTGACAAGTCCAAAGAGTGGACAGGTGGTGTGGGGATGGTGCTGGAATGGTATTATGAGATGATAACCAGTGGCCATGTGGTATCGCCTGTTCTTCGGATGGAACGAGAAAAGTCTGCATACCCACAGTGACCACAACTATGAGTCACTGGCACCGCCACTTCCTGCCAAAGCGGATCAGAATGAGCGGGGCTTTGGGTCAGTGCAAGGCTAGAACATCTGATGACAAGTTTCATGGCTGGGGACAGCCTTTCTGTGTAATATGAGGCTCTCAGCCAGCAGCAAACCAGAGATCAAACCAATCTATTCAGTTGTAACTAAAAGAATGAGACAGCTCAAATCACAACAGCAAGAAATGTAGCTGAAGACACCATCTCTTCTGGCCAAACAACTCTAACGAACGTAACATCTTTGAAATTCATGGAGGAAAAGGCTTGAATCGAAGCTCATTGATTTGCTGCCATGACTTGACTTATAAATGAGCCGTAAGTGCACATGCCTATATTGTAATGCATGGAATCATCTTGTTTTGGCTCAGGGTAAGGTGCAACCCCATGCAAAGTAAATACTGCATTTGATAAAATGAACAGCAACAACCAGGTAAGGCAATGACAATTAATAGTTCAAATGGGCTGCATTCTCTTTTTTGGCAGTTCTCATTTTGTGCCATATAAACAAACAAGTTAAAAATAGCCCCTCTTAACACAGCCAAGTAAAACCTTCCATGAAAGCAAAAAAAAAAGGTTGGTTGTAATCCTATGGATTAATGGATTTGACAAGGGCATGTGCCCAGTGTAAGTAATAGAAGCCAGATTACATGTAGATAAGGCTGTGGAAGGGTGATCTGCAGGGGCTCAGGACCTTCTCACCAACCAAATATACTGCATGTGTCAGCCAAACTCACATCGCAACAGAAGAAAAAACATTTTTTTTTTCCTTTTTTTGAGAGGTTTTGTTTATTCTGACCAATATGACTTGAACTAAAAGTATGATTTTATAACACTAGTCTTAACACAACAATGTTAAATTTTAAACTGCAGCATTACAATAACAGCAAAAGCTGTCCAAATGTCCTGCAATGAAATCAAAAAAGAGTGAAATATTGACAGATGGGGGGAGCTGAAAATCTTCTCCATATTCTAACCAAGTGTGATTGGGACGAGTGGTCGCTTCATGCAGTTCATTCACACAACCGGAGATTTAGCCCTGGATAAATCTGGCTTAGATTAAAAAGGTCTGTCAACTCTTCCTCAAATGAAGCGCTGGGTAATCATATTAAGCATCATATGGGCTTCCAGTATTCACTGTGACATCATGCTAAGCTGGTACAACAGTGGAATGTGCCAGCAGCCTGTGGCCAAATCAGGACACACACAAACTTGCTGTCTCGCCATGTCAAAGTTTGCGGTCACACAGAGAAAATGAGCAGCTTTTTGCGCCAACATTGAGTGTAATTGAGGGGCATTTATTCAAAGACAGGAATCAGACTTACCGTGGCAAGCTCATCAAACTTTCCAAAAAGCTCATTTAGTAGTTTAACCAGCTCCTGGGCTGTACACTGGGAGGCCAGGCTGGTGAAACCAACTATGTCTGCAAACAGGATGCTGTAATAGGGAGAGAAAAGAAGCTATTGAGTCATTGCAGGTTATTTATAGCAGCATGTTATACTGTATAAACCAAACAAGATTACTGGGTGCCTGATCAGATTAGCTCACAGGAATTTGTTTTAAATGATTTTGAGGAAGCCAAAGTCAATTTCTTCTTGGATAATGTGTTTGAGGCAAACTAATCAAACATTCAAATTAATGACCTGCAGCGGGGAAGAAAAAAATTCGAGAGCCTCTTTGCTTTTCTAACTGGCTGGGAGCACAGTTGAGCAGAGCGATTGAAAATAGAAGCATGGAGCTTTCTCACGGGGATAAAGGTGGAGACGTCCCAGAGAAGAGCCATTGTAGGATTTAATGTAACCATCAGGCTGCTGTCAGCATGTCCAAGTGAGCTTGTATTCACTTCAGAAAGTTGATATATGTGACTAAAAGTGCATAAAAGCGGTTTTTAAATTAAAATTAAAAGTTACTCAACACCAATATCGGTGGTGTTTGTTCTAATTTTTGCACTCATGCGGTCAAAAAGTTCATTAGCAAAGGATTTACTCATTTGTGTTAATATTTAAGACTTGAAACATTTGTTCATTTTGCATTGCACAAGAGCCGCTTGTAAGATGACAATAAAGTTTGATTTGATTTGAGGAAATTTTTATTTTGTTTGCATTTCTGCCTCTACATTAATATCCACCTCCTCACACCAGTAGTTTCGGTCCAATATCTATAAATGGATTCACCAAAAACAATAAAATAAATAAATGAATTCTAATAGGTAGAGCAGCGCAGTGTGACATGGAAATCCGAGGTTAAAGGACATAGCTGTCATCCTCACAGTCTGATTATTGTCTACAACTGGATAGTAAAATGCACCATGGAAAAGACAGCTAAAATTAGACGTCTTAACTCAGAAAACTGAAAAGTGGAAACCCTGTCTTGTATCAACAACTGCAGACTAATGGGATATGGCATGTTCATCATTAGTACAGTACCGAATTTGCAACAGCACCCCAGAGGGCCAAATCTTGGACACTGTTTCCACGGAGATGTCTATTGTGTAGAATTTGAAATTTTTTGACAGAAAGTGTGTGAACAATTCAGATTTTCAACAATAGCCGTTCATGTTCACTCTTAATATATTTGATGCATTTTCTGAAGTGTGCTTATCTTATCTTATTGCTGATGTTCTATTGTACTGTAGCTTGACAACAAACCCTGGGAGGAAAGGTCACTACTGTTGAAAACTCCTAATATGGTCTATTACTATTGTGCCCCTGAGAATCTGACTCATTATCAATCTGCATCAGGCCAGGGAAGGAGCTTTTCCAGTGAAGGATTTGCCCTGAGTGCTTGCAGAGGGTGTGAACGGGATTCATCATCAAACTCTGACTGTCCTGAACAACTTGCATGTCTGCACCTTTCCTACTGACAGCAGACTGGCGTCTTCATGTGGGCTGGAGTTTTCACATTGTGACAGAGTGCTGGATCTCTAAGGGAGAGCTGCTAAATGTCATTTTGTTGTCTCACAGATGTCACCATAATGAGCAGCAATGGATTCCATTTGTGTGAATGTTTTAATTGGTAAACCATCTGCGAGTGACAAATATTTGGAATGTTAAATACCGTGTTAGAGTAAACACTTAAAGTTGAATTTGCTTAAAAAGGCTGATTTTGATGCTGTCATGTATTCCAGAACTACGGGCAAAATAAGACGCGTAATAACACTATGGATACATTTGAAACATCTTTTCATTTGTGCAATGAATTACCCAACAGAAGACCAAAGAGCTGGATAAATAACAAATTGATTTTGACTGATCAGCCCACACAACACATGGAAGTTATTTATCTCAACACCACAATTTTTCTCTTATGACTTTCTCTGGCCTTGTTTTTAATTAATTTTTTTCCCTTCAAATTGTTTTGAATAAAAACAGCCTTTTCATCATTTAACCATCACAGACAATTGGACTGAAATACAAACTCAAACAAGCTGCTCATAAAATTAACTGTCAGTTCACCGTCCTATCTTGCTGATTTGAATCTCTACTACTTTTACTTTTGTACAAATGTCTTTAATAATATGACCGAGGCTCCAACTCTACATGTGGCTATGCATGAAGCGCTAACCTGCCATGTTTATGCCGCAGACAGAATCTCATTGAGTGCATGGCGCCAACGTCTCATGGCCTCCTGTGAACTTCACTGAAAATCAGTTATTGGCTTTGTTTACTTCATTTCAGCCACAAACACATCACATTGCTGTGTGTTCTCTTTAATGCACCACTGAAGATGCAGTGTGCTTTAACAGAAAATTGAAGATTCCTAAGGCCCATTTTTGCAAAGACTCAGGGATATACTGTCAATATGGTGGCATACTCTGTAAAGACTGCACAGAGAAGTTTAGGACATCAAAAGGGGTCTAAAGACGCTTGTGGGTTAAAAATGAGATCAGATTTGTGTTAGTAACTGCATATTCCGCTTGTATGATGAAGTACCTTACCAACATGAGACACTTGTTCCACTCAGCATATCACAGAGGTGCATAAATCCAGGAATGTGCATTCAAAAGGAGAATATATGAGTTTATTCGGTAATTAGTAACTGTATCTACGTGCGCCAGGACAGCCAAACTAAATCATAAAGACAAATATAAATATTGGTGTCAGGTGTGTGCTGAACGGTGCAGTTCATATCACTAAAATCTGGGGCTTACTTTCAGCTGCACAGCATTACTTTTAATATATCTCTGCACAACATGTTTTAGGTTTATTTATAAAACGGCAGCTCAAATCCTGCGATCTGATTGGCTCACAGGCATTGTATGGTGAACAGGTACAACAGCTATTGCTTGATGTACTTTTCACAGAGCCGTATCTATACTTTTTGTAAGTAGCCTTCTGCATCTTTTTTTGTTGGTAGATTTTCACACAGATTTGGCAGTTGTGTTAAAAATAATCTTCATTGAGTAAATTCAAACCTCCGAGGCAGTCACATTATTTATGAGCTGAACAACAGAAGCAGAAGTTGCAGACTGTGGACTTCATCTGGGAACTTCTGCAACTGATTTCAAATGTCCTCCAGCAAAATCTTCAAAACAAAGCAATGCAGGACTTTTGGCAGGAGCTCTAAGTTACTCTTCACTCAGCATTTTCCTCAACCAAACCTACTTTACTATAGTCGGTGCTAGAGGTCAAAACCTGATACCCAACTAAAGCCTCTGACTCAATAAATTCATCAACTATGGCAAACAAAGGTCCAGCAGTTCACATGAAGAAGCCACATAATACAAATACGATTACTGTAACCTGTGGTAACTTGGCTAATATCTAATATCTAATTATCTGATTCAACCCATTCATCCATCCATCCATCCATCTTCTACCGCTTTTCTGTTTCTGGGTCGTGGGATGCTGGAGCCAATCCCAGCTCACTCAGGGTGAGGGGTGGGGTACACCCTGGACAGGTTGCCAGCCCATCACAGGGCCAACACACAGAGACAGACAGAGACCAACTCACACTCACACTCAGACTTACGGACAATTTAGAGTCACCATTTAACCCAAACATGATACCTTTGGACAGTGGGAGGAAACCCACACAGGCACGAGGAGAACATGCAAACTCCGCACAGAAAGACCTGATTCAACCCCCCTCAAAAAAAAGGGGGTAACAGGAGAGAATACAAGGCGCTTACAGCATATTTTTCAAGGATAAAATGTAATTTCTTAAGTGGGAATGAGCTTCTATAAACATTAACAAACCTCCTATCAATGACTGAAGTCGGTCATCTTTGAAATCTAGATTTCTTCCAGTGAACTAATTCATTGTAGGAAACCATTTTTCATCAACTGTTTAATACAACTTTCTGCACTGCTAACTGAGCAACAGACAACTACTCAGTAAAGTGGATTCACTGGCGGAAATTTGTCTTTAACATTTATTATCCATGGGGGGGGGAGGGGGTAAAATGGTTTGATCACAATGTAAAAAGCAAACAGTAATAATAATAAATGCTGAATCAAAGAGAGTGCAAGACTATAAATGATGAAAAATCTGAAAGCTATTTAATTAAAAGAGCAACGTGATATTAAACAGTGCTTATTCATAATTCATTGCTCTGTTTTCCTATTATTAATCATTTACATAATAAAATTGTAATCCATCATAGGTGACATGATACATTAAGAAATCATTTATTTACTGGTAGTTTGAAAATGTCCCTCCCTCACAAAAATCACCTCATTATCATATCAGATACTTCAACTCCGAATGAATGAATTCATGTCAGTATGTGGTTTGAATATTGCACATATCTATTAAAAAATGTTTTACTTGTTACTTCTGTAGTCATATTTCTTTTTTTAGTGAATGATTACTATAATATCCCTGCAGGCAGGATTTTAATCAGATCAAACACTGCCCACAGTCTCAGAACATCATGGAGAAAACTCTGAGTAAATTGTGCTGCACACTGTTTACTTTGTAATTACAGTCCACCCAAATCACATAAATCACATCTGCATCCAGTCCTGATCATGCTCAAAGGGTGGTGCTATCTGAAGGAGTTCAAGGCACAAAAGCAATCAGTATAGCTCCACCAAGATATTTGACCACTGCACACTCACAAATATACACAGACAGACAGACAGACAGACAGACAGACACGCACACACACACACAGTGTTATGCAACCAGAATTTAGTCTCCATTGCATTTAATCCCCTGTAGCAACTTAATCCTAGGGCTAAGCAAACTCTCCTGCTCAAGCCTTCCTGCTGCTCTGAGAACACAGAGGAAAGGACGAAGAGGAGAAGATAAGAAAAGGGAAACAAGGAAAAATGGAGCATGATGACGAGGATTTAACAATGAAGCAAGAGACACAGACCAATAAGGACTGATGCAAAAAGGAACTAAAGAAATCTAATTTAGGAACTGCAGAGTGAGGCAATTAATGTCATGTTTTCAGACCAACTGTTCAAGTTTTCCTGACAAAGGGTTAAGTGATCAATCACAGCTAACCAGATCTGAAAGAGTCAGGGGGAAAAGAAGGGCTGAGGCATAGCAAATGGAAAAGGTTGAAGTATTTGTGCTTGGAGTACACAGTACATAACAAATATGTGTTATAGTGTTATATTTCAGTTTGATGCAACTTCATTTCCTCTCCAAATATATTTCACTTTTTACTCCATTACGTTTAATTGCCCCTTTTGACTGTCTTTGCATATAAAATGTTGCTTATATGTAAATACATCCTTCATAATAACTATACTATACTATAAATATAATATAACAAATGACAGATGCCATTCTTGCACATAATGACTACCCTCACCTTTGATATATTTTGCTGATAATATATTTTAGAACATTTTGGATGCTGGACTTTCCACTTTCAGTGGTTATTTAGTTTTAACTAGAATAATTTTTACACTCAAGTATTTCTAGCAAATTATTATTATGTAGCTAATGTCTAGATTTGACCTACAGCTTGAAGCAACACTCACAATGAGATGGGTCACACACTAATTTACCTCTTCGTCACACATTTCAGGTAACCTGGGATTCAATCTTGACAGGCATGCAGGATACAGAATAAGTTCCAGGGAAAATATCCTCACTTAGCATTGATCTGCCTTTTTCTTTTCCCCAACAGAAACTCCAGAAATCTTGTTGCCCCTCGGTGGCCTGCTGTGAATGACAGGCCAGGAGCTGGCGCATACAGTACACCTCTGGCAAAATTAGCCATTGCCCAGCAAAAATATGATCAGGCTATGACCTTGACATTAGTAGATGGTGAATTAATTCTTCGTAGCCAATCTAGCATTACGCTATCACTGCACCCAAATTTCCCCATTATTAGTAAACAATAATTTTTGCTGGGATTTCAGTGTTATCTGGACTGATAATAAACAAGTGAGTCAGGGTCCAACCCTTGATATTCAGTGTGAAGAATTTAATATTTCAGTTTTTGCAGCCTGGGGCTTTGTTAATGTTTCAGGATGCCGTTGGGTCAGATCACACTATATTGTGTAGCCTTCAGTGTTCTTTCCAAAGGACATGTTTGGTCAAGTTATTCAGCTCCTTTTTAGCACACACTGTGATGCACGGAGACAGCATTTATTCCACTATTTCAAATGGAAATTATCCCACAAGGAGAATGGAGTGTCTGCAAATGCTACTGTTAAAAGTTGAATTAGTTCATTCAATTTACAGCTAAGAGGAGTTTAAATACCACTGTGACTCATCCATGGTTGTGTTGGGTTGATGTGAGGATCCTACCTGACATTGTCATGGCGCTGTATGTAGATTTTGTGAAAGATCCTTTCTGGGGGCTTCAGGAAATCCTCTTTCATCTCCATAGCTACGTTCCTGGGCAACAGACTCATTAGCAGGCGCTCCTGAGTGTGTGTGTGTGTGTATGTGTGCACATAGGTGTTTGGTAAAGAGAAAGGGGAAAAGAAAGGAAAGATAAAGTAAGTTTAAATATACATTTATACAACCAGATGCAGCAAAGTTATCATAGGACAAAGTGTTAGTAGCGATAAGAAATGTGTGAGACGAAAAGGTATGAAAAATAACAGAAACAAATAATGTGTCAAAATGACTTGGAGCACGAGAGAGAGATTAAGAGAGAGATATAAAGAAATGTGTGTTGGGGGGGGTCTGCATAGACACACATCAAATTTTACCCATAGTTTCAGCTGTATACAGATGCGTGTACCTGCTTCTCGTTCTCATCCTCCATGCGGAGTCTCTCTTCAATGCAGTTGCGAGCCTGCAGGAAGGCCTTCCTCTGGGCTCGTTCTGTCAGGATGCGCACAAACAGCCCTGACAGGTTGACACTGGTGAACAGCACTGTGTTGGCAACCAACTGCAAACAGAAAAAAAACCCACAATACATTGTTTAATTTCTTCAGTACCGCTATTAAAAGCATATCCATTTGCCTGAAAAGAAATAATTACCAGTTTCTACAAATGAATTGACTGTGAGACAGTTTATGTTTTTTTTTATATTCCAAACTATCATATAGTTTTGCATCACTTTAATTAGATGCGCTTAAAAATTATGAGTGAAAAAAGAATTAGTATTTTCATATTTTTTAAAATAATCAAATCATGATCTTGTCATTTGTTCATTATTCCATACTTATACATTTATCTGTGTGTCTTTTTTATGCGTGTATTTAGTACTCATTCCAGATATGTTTGCTTGAAGTGCACCATCTTAGATCTGTCATTGCGTGTTTTAGTGTTTGTCTTTCTTGTATTATAGATTGTGTTTGTATTTGCATTTGAATTTGTATTTGAAACCAGCTTGAAAAAGATAAATGACGTTGTAATCAACTGACATAAATACATTCTCCATAAACTATCCCATTAAAAATATGACTTTTCTGTTCTAATCACAGACTTTACTTTCACCGTTTGGATTCCCACATGCATGATGCAACATGCTCCAAAACTAAATGAAGCTCAACAAATGTCCTCACATATGAGAAGTGTCGGAGAGAGTGGCTGGGCAAAATATTTCTCTATTTTGGGCATCTGTGACATTAAAACTTTGAAGAATTTGTGCTGTGGTTTATCCGTCAAATCAGATGCAGAAGCAGCATGACTGCTTCAACCTTTTGCAGGACACAAAGAAAAGAGAGCTTTTTTTTCTGCACAACTGAGGTTGGTAGACTGTGACTTTGTACACAAATTTGACAAGGTTCTATATTGCCCTCTAGCATGCACACAAGCAAGCTGTCACCCCGGGCCGTTATTAGATAGATTAGATTATTCATAAAAATAAAGGAATTCATTCTCTTCATAGCTTAGATCATCCATCATTGGTGTTTTCCACAGTATATTTGACCTCAAGAAAAGCCCTAACAAATTACATTATCCTATCCTTATAATGATCAGGGTCATTGTGTCATTCTAGGGTATAAATGCATCAGCGAGCATCATAAATGTCATAAGATACACACATTATTTCTTAAATGTAATTTACATCTAACACCACAGACAGGCATGTTTTCTGGTCCAATGAATAATAGATTGCTTTGGAAAGACTGTTTTTGGCAGCAGCAGTCAGTCTTTGTGCTTGGTACAAGCGCTGGCAAGCGTCAACATGTTCAACTTATGTTCAAGTTACATTGGAGTCTTCAGTGAGTAAATGTAGAAATCTAAGTTAAGTGGTGTTCAATACTCATTCCTCTGCTTATCAGAGGCAATAACCCCAATTCGCATCTAAATGGCAGTTGATTGATCTTGCTGCAATGCACCCCCTTTTAGCTGCTAGTTCAACCATTGGTTAGAACAATCACAAAAATTAGAGCCTCAATGTCTATTTTCAAGTGTACACCCCATACACTTGAAAACAGACAAATACTTTCATTGAATATGCATCTCATAACTGCTGCATTCGGTGTTAAGCGGCAAAGATATCGAGACAAGTTTTCTATTACAGTTATTTGATTTCTGTGATGTATATTTGCCTGCGATATGGTGCAAAATGTGTTCAAGCTTTACATTGACATGTAAGGTTGTAAACTATTGCCATACAACATTCCACTGTGGCAAATAAAAGAATAGTCTATATTCTTGTCAAACAACATTCAAAACATGTTCAGCCGTCACATCATGACTCACAGCTGTAAACAGAACTAGTAAGAACCTATTTTTTTCAAGTTATATTCTTTGCTCATTTTAGTAATAAGATATTTCAGATAGACTGAGCAATGAAAGCAGACAGCACTGTAGGCTGAGTGCCTGGGACCTAGGTGGCTGGTTGGTGCGAACCTGGGTTGTGCAGGGTCATCCCACACAGCTCATCTCGAAGCTTAATGGATTAGCTATCTCTGTTAGTACAGCTAACACTGTCCTTCACATAGCTACTCAGATATCTCATACCCTATGTACAGGGAAAACAATCTCCTGTACAAATATGGTGTTATCATCTGAAGGCATGACGAACTGATCAAATCTTGATTTTGATTTCCAAGAAACGTCCTATGTCACACAGAAGCAAAAAGGTTCCATTTCTCCTGGACGGTTTTGACTGATGTGACATATCTCCTTCCTTCACACCTGATGACACTCAGAAATGTGAGTGTGCATGGGTGTGTGTTATGGGTGTGTAGCATTGTGACAGAAAAAGGTACAAGGATATGAATGTGCATAGAGAGGTGTACCAATTTCCATCTCAGCTCTCAAATGACATGCATGACTTTGCCCTCTTTTTCATAACTGAAGCATATAGTGTGGTGAAAGCGGTGTATATGTGTGTGTGTGTGTGGTTGGGTGTGTGTGTTCCCCTGATTTGCCCTACTTCTGGTGCTAGCAGGATGTCACTCTGGTTCTTCATTCCCTGGCTGCTCCTTTAGGGCTGAATCATGTCCCTTGAGAAACAGTCAGGGGGACGTAGAAAGCTTGGCGTTTTAATGTTTCCTCTCTTTCTTTCTTGGGTATCTTTCTCTGGAATTAGAGGTACGCATAATCACAGCTCCAGGCTAAGGAGTAGTCCACTAATAATTACCAAACTCACGAAATGAGCAATGCAAAATCCCTTCCAGGTGGACCATCTGCATACTAAGGAAGAAGTATTCGAGCAGAGATTCACACAGTTTCACTTTCTGTTTGTCCACCACAAGTTAGGATCTTAGATTCTCTTTTAGTGCTGAGTTGACAAGAAGTGCCTTATTTATTTATTTATTTATTTTTTTTGCAACCAAAACAGGTCGATGCAGAATTACACTTTTGTCAAATTTGATCCGAGCCTGAGCAAATCCTATCAAGTCTAACCGCAGGGAGCTGTCCTTGGTGCTGAAGTCAACATCCTGTGTTGTGCTGCATGGCCTCATGATACATTATATTGTGCTGGATGTGTATGTAGATTATGTTTAATTACGGTGATTAATAATAGACCTTGTAATGGGGAAACATGACAAATGTACTAAAGGCACCGTGATCCGTGTGCAGCACATACATACCGATCTCCACAGTTTCTGCGTTTTCACTGTGACTGACGAGGCGGTCACAATCAAATGCGAAATTGAGACCATTATTCCAAACACAACAGCCAAGAGCGTCCGCACAGGTAGGAGCGCGTAGGCGACGAAGGTGACCAGGATGAGCTGCCACATGCCTTGTTCCGGGGACGTCGGCGGCTCCATCCCCATCGCGCCCAGGGAGAAGGGACAGCAGAGGAAAGAGAAAGTGAAGCCGAAGAGCAGCGTCAGGTTGACAATCTGTTGGAGCTGAGTCACTTGCAGGTACTTGACATTAGTTACGATGAACAAGGAGACGAAGATGACACAGTGGACCGGATGGGACCCCTTGGAGATGGTGAGGCTGGGGCCGGACAGTAACTCTACCACGGCCAGTGTCGAGGACATGAAGATGAGCACGGCCAGGGCTTTGAGGGTGGACGTCTGCTCCAGCTTCAGGTTGTAGTTCTGGAAGAGGGACTCGAACTCCTTGCAGTCGAACTCGTCCTCGCACACGATGGTGGTCAAAGGGACACCCGGTGGGCAGTGACTTCTCTTCCGCCTGGTTTTGACTTTCTGAAACGGTATTTCCTCCATGCCAGTGCCATTCATAAACTGAATACCTGCTCACCAGCTTAGGTCAAACGGAACACCGGATCTTCCCCCACCGACCCGACACAGAGCGGAGCCAACGGTGGGAAATAAAAAAAATAAATAAATAAAAATAAGAAAGAGAAGAAGAAGACACGCGCGGCAGGCTGGGGGCAGAGCGTCCCAGATAGGGGAGACTGGCCGGTGGCCACAGACGCGCTCCTCACTATCCACAGGTTGGATTGTGTTGATTGGTGAGATCAGCCTCCAAAGAATCATTCATCTCCCGGCTTTTCTTCGACCCCAATCTGTAAGACAAAAAAAATTTGTCAAATAAAAAAAAAAAAAAAAAAAAAATTCAGCATCGGCTCTGTCGCCACATGAAGAGCAGCGCACACGACGCCTAGTTCAGATGGTAACAGCTTTTGGCTGGGCTCAGATAGGATCACGCCTGCGCATTATGAGGTGAAGATAAGACAGGTCTCAGCTACTCAACACACAGTCAAGACGATTGGACTGGTGCGACTGCAGAGCGTCCCTCAGCTATCTCTCAGGACAGTGCAGTGCATGCATCATCCATAATTGCAATGCCCCCCCCCCCACCTACACATGACCTGTTTCCACCATTACACTCTATGCAATCTAATTTTTTGCATTTAGTGATTCATTTATTCTCTTCCTTTTCCTGACACCCACACTCACACACATGCATTAAACAATGGGGATGGAAAGGAAGGAGGCAGGATGAATACATGTGCTGTATATCAATGTTTTCAGACTATGATTCATGAAATTCTCACCAGAGATGCTCCTAAGCTGGCAACTACTGGAGCCCATTTGGCTGGCAGGTACGGGTATGGACCAACAAGCGTGCACACCCTTCATCATAATGATTTTTATATTGCCAGAGAGTCAACCATCCTCACCATCAGCACCTTCTTGGCATTCAGGCAGTGGTGTCTCATTTATTACCATTGGATGATTAGTCATCCGTCACAGGCTGCCATTGCCATGACCCGTCAGTACCAGGGAGGAGTGAAAGAAAGTGACAGATGGATGGCCCATGCCAAAGTCCAGCAGTCCACCGTGCTACCAGGACAAGTCACATGCCTTCTGTTCTCCCCCTCCGGCTCTTCCTCTCTCTCTCTCAGATGTTACTATTCTAGCTTTCACTGATCTAATTCAGCAACAGTGTGACAGGTAAACAAAAAGACAGAAAAGGATGGGGTGGAGGGAAAACTGACACAGAAAAATAAAGACTTTGGCAGCCTACCAAATTCTAAAACAACAAAAAAAGAAGCAATAATTTATAAAAATGTTGTGCGGCAGAAAAAATACTGCATGTAAACTTGATCCTTGCAATAATGAGTTTCTCTGAAGATAAATATCTCAGACTGGTTAATCGATTAACAAGCTATTAATCAAGTCACTGATCAAGCCAAACTGTACTCTAGATTGCCTAATATGAAAGTTTGCTATGTTTCCCTACTTTATTTTCTTAAAAATAGAGCACTTTGTTGGTTGGCATTCTTCACTGTTTTCTGACATTTTATACAAACAAAAATCAAATAAAGACCAATTCTAGACTTGTTTTAAGATAAAAAAAAATGCTTGAAAAAATGCAATAAAAGTTGTAAGTTATAGAGAATATTAACCTTTTATTCTGCACAGAGAAGCTTGAACTTCAAGGTGAAGTTAGAATTATAACAAGCACTGTTGAGCACAAATAAAATGAATAAATGCTGTCAGAAATGATTTGTCAGGACGTACGTCTATTGTAAGTCTATCAGTAGCCCTTACCTTTCCTTCTCATCTGCCTGCCAGCCCCTCTCCTCTGTTACCTACCCCTGCTCCTCTGAGAGGACAATGTGGGACACAGGATATAGGGCAGGGTACTTTTAGGCTGATATGGTGTCTTGTCTAGAAGGTTTTTACCCTGTTATTTTTTATTGGATTTTATTAGCTGACACGCAAATATGATGTAATATTGTAGCCTGCCTGTCAGTGATCAAGATGCTATGGCGAGACTCTCGCAAAGGTGATATGCAAACGACACAAAACAGTGTTGTTGTATGTTGCCTAGATTGTAATTAATCTTGCGTTGATTTCCTGCCATCACCTTGATCAATATTTCAATATTCCTTGTGTAAATGCTGCTAGATCAATCTCAAAAATGAACAGTGCTGTTCTCAGTTGTAGAAGATCCCATATTCCTTTGATGCAAATGCCAACTTATGCATTCAAACAAGATCAAAATCTGACATTCAAATTGCCATTTGTGTATCTGCCCATGCAGATTTGTATTTTTTAATTTAGTTTTTTTGACTACTATTGATTGACAATTGTTTTTTTTGCATGTGTGAAGTTGTGCAGACCTCTTGGCCTGTTTGTGGCGGGGAACACTGGGGGATAAGAGGAGAGGCATCATGTGGCATAAAAGTGTTATTCCCTGTGCTTTTGTGGCTTCAGGTGTAAGTGCATGGTCACACTCTGCCAGCCCTCATCTTTCGAGAACAAAGAGAGGTCTTATGGGAGTTCACATCACAAAGCTGCACTCCAAGGGCATTTGACAAGGAGACAGCAGCCTGCTTCCTACTGCGTGCCTCTCCACTAAAAAATCATCTTCACTTCCTCCCTGTCTGTCTTTCTATTTCTGTCTCTTGATCTTTCATCATGTGAAAAAAAAAACCCTCTTAGATGGAAAGACATGAAACAGCTGAGCATCTGAAATGATATAAAACAGCTGATTATGTTCCTGATATATTTACATTGCAAAACCAAAATTTGAATAGCTGCTTGATGACTAAAAAGCCCAAGCAATTAAAATCTTCTCCACCACATGTCAGTTGTATAGCATCTTCCCAAAAGATCATCTACTGTGTCATATAGCATGTTGAGGATCCCAGAGAACAAATTTGTTTAATAGAGAACCTTTGGTCCACTTCTCGCATTTGCCTTCTCGGAGCAATGAGAAATGGCACTCCACTTCCCTCTCAAGAAACGCTTCAAAAAGATTTCCGCAGACTTTAATTCTGCAATTTAAATCAGCAGGATATTTCTGAATCTAGAAACAGATGGATCACACACCATTGGTTAGGTTCAGAAGAGGGGACAAAAGGATAAAAACCAGATGAATGGAAAAAAAGCAGAGCAAATAAAAAAATAAATATGTTCAGAGCTGCTGCCTCTAACTAAGTCGAGCGTCACATTAGCTGTCATCAAGTGATCGTCAATGATAGCCCAGAAACCTGAGAAGTCCCACCAGTGCCCAGATGTGGTTTAAAGCATGGCTGACCTGACTTTAATAGACACATTGGCTCAACACCAGCAAATAAAACAGCCAAGAGAAACCCAAAAGAGACAGACAACGCATGTTGTGAATTAGCTAATGTCAGCCTTAATTAAAATGTGCTAAGAAAAAAATAAACACACCTTTTTTCGTGTTTTCAGTCAGACATGCTGCTTCTGGTTTCCTCTGGGAATGTTGTGTCTTGGAAAGATATTAAAAATGTTCCAGCTACAAAAGAGAGAGAACCCTTTGAGAATATAAGCTTGATATGCATGATATTTTGTTATTTTACTTATAAAACACGATGAAAAATCAATTTTTCCCCCCTTTATTTATGATGTAAAATACGAAGCGTAAATCAAATAGTGCCCACAAGTCAGCTATTTCTCACATAAACTTAAGAGAAATGAGTCAAAGTCCAGCCTTAAGCAAACTCCATTTGTCAGGGTAAAACAGGAGAGGGGGGAGATCACTGAGCACAGAAAACAACTGGCTCCTCTGCAAAACACATTTAGTATACAGTCATAACAGATGTGGCAACTATGAATCCATGATACAAATGTAACTAATCTGTTGATGCACTTGACACTTCAATGACAGCAAGATAACTGAACCGACTTTGACTGGATTTTTTAGTAACTCTGCACATAAATATCAAAGTGCAACACAGTTTAACTGTTTGCCAGGTAAATATTGCTCAAATGCTTGTTTGTTGAGATACAGAGATTATTTGTCAGATGTAGAGAGTCGATGTCACATAATGTTGTCAGGCAGCTATTGCTAATTTTTGATACTATTGTTTATAACAATGGAGTCTATAATAACATACAATCAATATTGTAATGTATGTTATACGTGTTTTCTAATTTGTTAATTATGGTTTAAGAATCATGAATATTTATTTATAAAACAATAGTTTTCATCCCTTATTCTAGGTGTAACATCCTCATCCCAACCCAGTGGACAAAGACATTTTGGGGGTGGAGAAAAAATCAAGTTTACAAACCAACTTTAGGGCTTCCATTCTTACTGTAGGTGACTTTTCCTTAGTAAATTATACTAAGAGACACTAACAGCAAAATGGCCAATGACCAATTAAACTTTACAGTAAGGGAAAGGTAAATCAAATTTTCATTTCTAAGAAAGAACTGGTCAAATTAACCCATCACGTGTTATCTTCAAATGTAAACCTCATCAGTATCTTCTTCCATTCCCTGAACAGTATACATGACATTATCCTGTTTTTTCACATCACAGCTTGCTGATTGCATCCTTTTGCTTATCAACCTACATCATCAGCAACACCATGACAGCAAGACACCAGCAACACCAGCCTCCTAACCTTCCACTCACATCAGCATTGCTAATAAGCTCAGGAGCTAGACTATACTGTTATGGGTACATTTATTGCAATTGTATCCTATGATGCAAAGGGTTTTGTGTAAATAAAGTGACAGGTGAGGATTACCAAGTGGATGCTTTCTGTCCAACAACTCACTGCTGTCACAGATCGGTGCTATGCTATTTTTAAGTGCCATGCTCTCGCCCCAAATCTGAGGGAGCAGATTTCTGTAGAGAAGGACATCCGACTGCCTCAAACACTGAAAGATGAAAACAGCAAGGTCAGGGGCTTGTTTCTAATGACAAAAAATTACAACTGTGCTTGTTTCGCATGTGTTTTTGTTTGCAAGCTTAGGATGGATCAATAGACATCAGGTGCATGAGATCCGAGTGTAGCACCCTCCCATAGTGAAATCCTCTTAAAGCTTCTGATAGTTCAAGTAATCTGGGAGAGCCAATGTGTGAGTGTGCATCTGTGTGCCTGTGTGTGTTAATGCGCGTGTGTGTTTGCATCCAGTACATGGGCCATGTCCCCTCCCACAATGGCTGCCTTCTGAAGTATCACGTGCTCCCACTGAATTTGAGTGCTTGAAGTGTTCACTGTGCAGCACATGAGGTTGAAATGAGACAAACAGAGAGGAAGAGATCTCCAAAAAGAAACTTCCTGTTCACTTACAGATGTCATAATGTAATACATTGCAGTGACTACACTTACCTTGGCACTTAAACAGATCTACTATGACTACTACTATTTGCTATGATGAACAAAAATGTATTACAATAATTAATCACAAATGAAATTTTGGTCTGTAAGTTTACATTGTTGAACATGGTAGCACTGTTTAACACTTGTTATGTATATGTTTTTGCTCTAGCTACATAGCCATGGTTATCTTTCACTCTGCAAATTCAGTAAAGCTGTTAACCCCTTTACACACGAAGTGTTGGCTTCCAGTGGTCTAAAGGCTTCTATTTCTCTCTTTGCTAACCAGCTGGCCATGTATTATCATAAGTTTACAAATATATTATAATTTCTTGTTTTGCAAAAGCAGCTGATGTTCATCTTGCCAAGCCTGGTAAGTAAACAGCTGTTAATTCCAATGCTAATGTTGTAGCAATACAAAACTTACAAACAGAAGTAAGAAGGAACACCAGTTGCATTTGGACATGAAACCAAATTGACGGTAATGATGAATGGAAAAATCTGTGAACACATTACAATTCACATTTTCTTTTTCCTCCAAATAACTAACTTGCAGGTCAGTTTAAATCATGCTTGTGCTCCTAACTTTATCGTTATGTTGCCATATTCCCAGATTTGAGCAACATGATAAGAGCAATGTAAACAATACCAGAGCTATGTGAAGCTAGAATATCTCTTGAGCTAATCAAGTTTTGTTTACATTTACAACAACTCAAGTGACTGTGTAAGGTTCACAAAGTTATCACAAATTTTCCTCCGCTCAGCACAATCTACATCATTACTTTGTTTTTCTGCACAACTTGTTTGGTAGGCAACTGTTGTCACTGAAAAAGCTCTGACCCACTGGGAGCTACCTACCTCTCTTGAAACATGAAACAGACTAGGAGAGCAGCTAGATGCTGAACATAGTGGATAATTTAGTGGTTAAAGGTTTGAAGGTTTATCTTTGTAGCTAGTGGAAACAAAACTGAACAAAATGAAAGTGGATGTTAGACTTATATCCACAATATGTCCAGAAACTAAACTTGAATTCTATTATTTCTTCATGTCTGCTTAAATAAGTTTTCTGCCATCGTGTCAACCATTCCTCATTTGTGAGGTTTGTGTTATTCGTTGCGCTGACCCCAAGCATTCAGAAGAGTCACCGAAACTATATCAAATTACTCGTCTTACGTGTTTGGCTTGAATTATTCTCTCACATTGTTGCTTGCCCTTTGATGAGTTTAGGAGATGAGCCATGTTTGATTAAATACACTTAAGTGTAATTCACAAATATCATTTAAGTAGCAAGATGGGGATGTTTGTCCTCAACAATTTAATGTAATAATTTCATTAAAAAAATTTATTACAGATAAACAATTCAAAAATGCAGATGCACAAAACTCTTCAAAAGAATCTCTAATCCTCTCTGAGGACTAAGAGCAAAGTGACTACACAGAAATGATAGTCCTTTTGACATAATGTATTTTATAGCAATGCCAATTTTAAGTTGAAGCGAAGTGATTAAGAGAGACAGTGATAGTGAGAGGTAGAGGCAGACGGAAATGCCCGCAATGCTGTTCAACAGACACGCTAGACAATGAATATTGAGTTGGTAAGATGAGGTCAGCTAAAGAGTACTGATCCAGGAAACAAGGGAAAAAAAAACAGAGCAGGCTGATTCAAATCCTAACTGATGAGACTCAACAAAATTGGGAAGACCTGATGTTGAATAGAAACTGGACATTGAATTTCAAAGACACAAACAAGATTCAGCAGGGAGGGGAGAGCTTCCCATTATATGTGTCCTGTGCTGCTGTTCTCGTAGGAGTCAAATACTTCTCTGGGAGAGGCAGGGCCGGTGATCAATAACCGTGAGAAAGTGGCTGCTAGCCTTGATCCTAATTAGTGCAAGGTTAGAGCAGATTAGTTTACACCTGAGCCCCTATCTCTGCTTTTCTCAAACAACAACTCCCTTCCAATCAGGCTACCTGGTAGCAGCAGCAGCAGCATAATCCTGGGATGTGCTGCAGGTCAGAGAAAAAAAACCTTAGTCAGTATCTAAACCTGTCTCTTCCTCCCATCTTATTTATCTCCTTGTAGGAATAGGAGGAATAAGAATAAGAGGTTTTCATCACATAGGACACTCAAAATAAGGCAACAAAAAATATAATACAAGACGGGGACAGTCGGGTATTTGAAAAACGTGTGTGGGGAGGGTTGGTACTGACCTTACTACATAGTAATTATGATTCTCATGGCAAATTAGGGATTTACCGTAAACCTTTATTACAAAAGGCAGGTCTGTTAAATACAGAGTTAAGGGAAAGGTTAGCAGGAGGCTATGAGGGGATTAGCAGGTGTTGGTAGCACCAATATTTTTTGTTTGTGTGAGATACAAGCCCCAGTCCCTACTCAAGTGTGGGAAAGTTGCTATAAATAGAAATCGGCCCTTGCCTTGAAAGATTATGGTAACAGCAATCACATGTATAGTATATAAATGACCTTTATTTTATATTGATACTTGTATTAATTTTATTCTTGTATCTAATACAAAGAAGCATTTTAGACATTTTTGAACCATAAATTTTGAATTAGGTAAGGTTACAAAGGAGTGACTCTGATTGTGGATGCAGTCTGATTTGATCAAGACTAAAAATGTGAGGAGTAAAACAGATTCAAAAGTTTATTGTTTTGGAGCCATGTATTCATTTCGGCATTTCTTGACTGTGTTTTATTTACGTCAGATACAATTTGAACTCACTTATGAAAAGCCAGAACAACAGCCTAGAGACAAACCTCACAAATATTCTAAATAATTTGAATAATTCAGGAAAAGTAAAGGTCCTGATCTTGATCCCCGAGGAACTCTGTATTACTGAAGCCCAAGAAGCACTGGTTTACGATTTTTTTTAATTAATTAATTTATCTTTTATGTAAGCAGCAGATTCCTCGTATTTAAATGTTACCTAACTGACCTAACTGCAATAACAATAAAGTTAATTCTAACAATGTAATCTTATCGAAATCCAGAATAGTAATTTTCCTCATAGTCTGGCAACTATAAACTGAGCTTTAGCTTTATGTTCCATGTGTTATTTACATTTCAAAACATGCTATTATATTTTTTCATGCTCTATTATTTTTACAAGTTTTCAAATAGGAGATAAACAATATATTCAAATATAAATAAGGAAATGACAGAGTGAGGCAAGCCATGGAAAATGGACATCGACAAACTCTGTATAACTGTAAGGCTACCATGTGTATCTGTGTAATGTTCATGGCTCCTCACCCAGCCTGACCTGCTTTGGCCTGACACTTCTGCAGGCATGCATACAGAAAGAGTACACACACACACACACACACACACACACACACACAACCCCTTGGTTCAAATGCACACTTATCCAGCTGGCTGTCAAATACCACTCTCTGACTTTTCCAAACACACAGATGCCAACTAACAGAGTCGCTGCTCCACACAGAGACATTCACGGTAAAACGATATGAGCCCACACAGAGGTCGACAACCCGCGGCTCTGTCTGTCTTAAAAAAAAAAAAAAAAAAAAGGTTTAAATATTTTGTCACTTAAAATATGCGTCATTTCCTACGTGTATGATGGGCGCCTTCACCTGCAGGCGGTCTGAGTTCCCGCCCAGCCGGTAAGATAACCAGGAATATGTCCAAGAAAAGCTGCTGCGATGTTCGGAAACAGAAGTCACATCAAACAGGTGAGAAGACGAACATCTAATAGGATATTATTTTGGAAAAAGATATTTATTTTAGACCCAGAGCTGATGTAGATATAGTTTTATTTCGGTTGATTGCTGTAAAATAGCTGAGGAAAAAAACAAAACAAAACAAACGAAAACAGAGGAAGGTGACAGTACACTGAAAGAAAATGTAGGCATATTAAATACAAACTGGCCAATACTTATTTTTGCCCTTTTTAAGTGGTTAGGCTACAGCTTAATGTTTCAATTATATCAAAATAGGTTACATTTATTTTTTTTTTAATTTTACACAAATATGGGGAGAACTGTATAGTTCTGTCTACACATTTTTCTCCTCTACATAAGAGTTTGGTGTTTTCCTTTGTTGTAACATACACAAATAGTATAATATCATCAGCTATCTTTGTTGCAGATTTGTATTTCCCTAAATGCAACAAACTATAGTTTTTGTATATGCAGTATAACTATATGTTAAACTTTATAAGCTGTGTTATGGTTTGTGAATCCTTCAGAGGGGGAAGCAGACCCCTGGCCTACACACTTGCACACAAACGCCATCTCCTAGTCAATCTACATCCTCATTCAAAGAGACAGTGGGATATTTGTAGAGCTGCCACCAATGATGATGACCCTATTAACCCAAAGGCTTTTGGGTCAAACAGGGACCTTTCCACTGTCACTATTTCAGCCCCCCTTACTAGATTCATGAATGAGCTGCAGGAGCAGAGTTGGCAGCCTTGTTCATTAGCTCCAGAAATGTCTGCATCAGACAGCTGAGCTTTCTCAGAAGTTCCTCTCCATGCCATCTCCTCATGAATAAAGGGACCTGGTCTTACCACTTCTTGAAGAGAAGCAGCAGTAATAGAGGAGGAAATTAGAAAATCAAATCATTGCCATGATGATGATATACATTAACAGGTGGACATACTTTATAGGAAATAGAGGGGCTTGATTTGGTTGCTAATTGTCAGGCAAAGAAGGCAAGTGGTGAGGCGCCACAGTGGAGACACAATAAAGTTTGAGAGGAAATAGCAACTGGTATTTTCTCAGCACATGTGCTGAGCCAACTGAAGTGTGTTTGTGGTTTTGTTATGTGGTCACGCTATGCTGTGTGGACAAAAAAATTATAATGAGAGTGCTGAAACTACAATGGGCATGAAATTAACTTACCAAGTGACTCCCCTGAGATACCAAAGCTGGATTACAGTATTATGTATGTATGTGTGGTTCTCTTTCTTACACAAATGTGCACTATGTTGCTCTCTTGAGATAACTCCTTTAAGTCTATCATTAGATTATCATAACACTGTCTAATGAACATAACGTTCCCCAGCTAATTTGACTCCTGCCCCTCCGTCTCTCTCATTTCCACTGAATGACTTAACCATGTTAGTCCAGTCAGTCAATGAAGATGAACACTTTTAAGTAGGTAGAGCCTTTGTCTCTAGGATGCACTATGTAGGTGTTTCTGTGGAATAAAGGGGTTACAAGACAGGTCTGAGAGGTGAGAGTAAGACAAAAACATATTTATGCTTTATAACATTATTTAAGCCTCCTGTAATTTTTGTCCTTTAGTTTGTCATTGGATATTTTCTTTAGCACCAAAAAAACCCCAAAACAAAACAAATTTTCTCCTGCTGGTAGAGACATGCATCGGATTCACATTGTTCAACTCAGCTGTAGCCACACTGAGTTCACTGTTCTGCCTCACTGTTGCATAGCGTGAAAGGAATTTGAGTCGTACCATAACACAATATACATATATAGTTTAATCTTAGTTTATGCTGGCACCTGCTGTTCATCTTGGGTACATACAGTACACTGTGCATCAAAAGAAGCAGCTGAAGGTGTTTTGAACATAAACATTGATGACAACGTAGTTGAAAAAACACTAGTGTTTCAATAATTATATTGTTTACTATTTTTTTTAACAGAATACATCATGAGAAATTGTGCAGGATTTTTATGAACAAAAACTTGTTAAAAATATGGTTATTATTAAATACTATATTGTAGCTTTCATGTTTAGACAATTTTCCATCTACTCTGATTGTATATACTATATTTGAAAACAATGTGTAAAAATGCATTAAATGAACAATAAGTAATCAATGACATGTAACTATATTCATACAAAGCAGTCAAACAGCATGGGAATGACTTATTGCTGACTCAGGTTAGGACTGAAAAAGGCATTTTCCCTTCCTCTATCCTCTCTGTCCTTGATCAAAAACAAACTCTGCATGCAGCTAAATCTTTGTAACATTGGTTGATTTTCACTTGAGGTTTAAAGCAAGCATTTGGTCAGGGTTGTGTAAACAGTTTTGAAAGGCACAAAATTATGTTATGATCTGTTCATTTGGTGGAAAGAAAATAGAAGTATACTCTCCATTGGCACTGGAAGTGATATGTTGTTTTGTACTGCAGCATCTTTTCCTAAGATATCTCAAATGTGCTACCTAATATGTAAAGAATACCAATACCCTCAACAATACCTGAGGAAATGTTTCCCTATGCAAAGAACTACATACATGGTTAACAGTCCCTTTCTTAAATCAAACTGCATAGTTCCAACTTAAATCTAGGCAGCAAATATGTAAAACATTCAAAATCCCATTTCCAGTTTAGTGAGCTATATATTCAAGTATTATAAGATCCATCTCAAATTCTTAAAATGTTAAGAGTATTTATAGATCCCCCTCAATCAAACAGTAACAGATATAGTATTATTAAGGCAAAGATTTGGGGAAATGCTGTGAAACATCACAGCCTTTGATTGCATCCAGCTATATAAGAAGGTACTGACTGCTATGTGAGAAGTCAGTGAATAACCTCTGACTCGTGTCGTGCCAAAGCTGGAGGCAGTGTAGTTCCACATGGACCCTGGAAGTGGTACCTGTGCCATATCACACACACAGAAAAACAAGGAGACACTGAATGTCAGTATTATAGTTTAACAACTACAAGGTCGCTTGTAGAGTTTAAAGTGCTTTGAAGTGGGTGACTGATTCAAGGTTAACAAATACTGTCAAGTGGCCTGGATGTAGCTTATGATGCCAGGTGCTGGAAATGCATGGCAGTATAAAAATATCCATCTATCACTTAAAATGTATATAGATTTAGCAACATTAAATTTTTCAATGTGCATTTAATTTCTATTTCTGGACTTACGTGAAGTACTCAGATTTTGGTGTTGTTTTTGTGTTGAACTCTGCCACTGGAACACCTCTGGATGCAATCCGAGGGCCAAACATGGCTGCTGGGTAAACAATTGAAGATGTGCCCACCTATAAGTAAATACAGAAAGGGCAATGACATCAGCAAAAACTCAAAATCCACTGTACACTATTTTTATATAATAACATTATACAAGCGGAAAATATGACATGTATGGATGCAAAATATAGGATAACTCACCACCAGACACAAATCACATATTTCCATCTCTTTTTCCACTTCGGTCAGAATATGAGAATCCAGAGTTTCTCCAAAAAACACCACGTTGGGCCTGAGCAGACCACGGCAGTCACTATCCTCACACCTTGAAAGAGCAACAGAAAACGGTACTTACATAACTAATTGTTTCAAACCATATCACTGAACAATCATTGAAATGAATAATTATAAAACAAAATTGTAAATCCGTGCAGACATAGTTACTAATTAGTATGTAGGCAGGTCAGCAACATACCTGATGGTTAAAGCCTATCATGAGTGAAGATGCTGCAGTTTTCCGTGTACTTAACTGTTGAAGTAATACCTGTATGCACTATATGTTGCTGGTGATGATCTATATTTAAACTCTATTCCATTATGCAACTGTTTGAATTACATTTTTAGAAATAAATAGATAACCAAAGATCTAAGAGAAAATTTGGTTAGCGCTGTTGCCCCACAACGAGAAGGTCGCAGGGATGGGTCCCGGGCCTCGGGCCTTTCTGTGCGAAGTTTGCATGTTCTCCCCGTGTTTGTGTGGGTTTCCTCCCACCGTCCAAAGACATGCATGTTTAGGTTAATTGGTGACTCTAAATTGCCCGTAGGTGTGAGTTTGAGTGTGAGTGGTTGTTTGTCTCTGCATGTTGGCCCTGCAATGGACTGGTGACCCGTCCAGGGTGTACCCCGCCCTCGCCAAATGTGAACGAGGATTGGCTCCAGCACCCCCACAACCCAGAAACGGATAAATAGTAGAAGATGAATGAATGAATGATAAAGCACACCACTGCCCCCAAGTGGAGGTTCTGACTTAACTGTTACTAACGGGAATCTAGTACAAACTAGGATTCTTAAATGCATAGTGAAAACAACTGGAAACAAGTAAAGATGGAGATGAAGCTTGATAGAAAAGACCAAATTAATATCCAGGACTAGGATTGCGTTAACGTACGTGTGAGAAAAAAAAATTAGATTTTTCTTTTCATTTAGCTTGTGCTCGAACTGCTTTAACAAGATAAGAACTCATCACACAGTCACCTTAGCAAGATGATTTCTGGGAGAAAGATTTTAACAGATTAAGTTCAGAGAGATTTGTCTGGTATTATTAAGCGAAAAAAAAAAAGTTATGTGCTCATGTTACAGTTCATGCAATACTTACTAAAATGAATTTCAAATGGGGAATAAAAAAAAAAAAAAGGCATAACCTAAGAGGCACAACATTCTTTGTACCAAGTAAATGTATTAGCCAACAGGGGGTGAAGGAGAGCTGATCAGGAAGCAGCAGCATGTTCAACAGAAGCTCAAAGCAGAGCAGGTGGATGGTGGAGATGGTGGTTGATATAACTTGTGTCTCAAAAGAATACCAAATAAATCACTAAATTTTCATTTTGGGAGTGCAACTGGCAGTACATCGAGATACCACAGTTTATTAATCGTTAAGTTATCTAATGAGATTAATTCTCCCATCAGCACTTTGTTTTTGTTGTTACACAATATACAGATTGTTGCTTACCACTATTGATCTTTTTTTGCTGAGAGAAGTAGAACTGATCGTCAGCATTATTAATATCAACTGACATTGATCGTACCTTGGCAGCTTGTCCACTGGAATTTGGGCATCAGCAACATCTGGGTCAGGTGAACTGCACATTAACAAACAAACAAACAGTGGGTTAAACAGATCTTTTTACAAACAAGGGTCTTCTTGAGCAGATCACGCTACAAATCCTGCATGCTTATCATTGTGTTGATGTATCAGAGTACTGGCTCTTACCCTTTGCCCTTCAGCGCAGCACATATGGGGCTACGCTTGTTCATGGTCACATGTCCACAATTCACACAGCGTGTCTCCATCAGACTGCCTGCAATTACACATAAAATAGCCATACAAATCGAAAAAACCGGATCCAGATAAGACATGGTTTGAAAATGTTTGCACACATCAGAATCATATGTACCCAGGCTTATCAATGAAGCCTAACTCTGGCACGCACCATGAATCTTGAGCACGTGTTTGGACCCGGCCTGTCGATGAAGGTCATCTGTGCACTGGGTGATTACAACCACAGAGCGTCCCTGCTTCCTCAGCCGGGCCTCACACTCTGCTATGGCCAGATGAGCAGTGTTGGGCTTCTTGTTCAATGCTAGCTCCCTTCTGTAATGGTAGAACTCCCAGACCCGAGATGGGGTGCGAGAGAAGGCCTCTGGAGTAGCTAGGTCCTAAGAATACATCATATATATATGAATGTTTACGTCGGTTCATTCATTCATCTTCTACCACTTTTCCATTTCCGTCGCAGGGGGTGCCGGAGCCAATCCCAGCTCACATTCGGCGAGGAGTACACCCTTGACAGGTCGCCAGTCCATTGCAGGGCCAACATACAGAGACAGACAGAGACGAACAACTCACACTCAGACCTACGGACAATTTAGAGTCACCAATTAACCCAAACATGATGTCTTTGGACAGTGGGAGGAAACTTGAGTACACACAGGCATGGGGAGAACATGCAAACTCCACACAGAAACTGAACCCACAACCTTCTTGTTGTGGGGCAAAAGCGCTAACCACTATGCTGCTGTGCTGCCTGCTTACAGCAACCAAAGCTCAAATACTAAGCCATGAAAAGACAAATGATAAACGGCATCGTAGATTCATTTCAAGCAATTAAAGAGGGGCATTATATGGATTATTGGATTATTAATGACTGATTCTCTTCTGGAGTTACATCCTGCTGCCGCCCACCACATGAACCTAATTTATGCAACATATACCACTTCTCTACTCAGTTGCTATTGAGGCAGAGATAAAGCCACTGGGCTGTGAAGATGTATTACGTAAACATAAATTACACCCACTTCACAGAAAACAGTTCTCAACCACAACTGGATCAGACCAAACACAAGATTTTGACTTAAATAAAAAGACAGTACAAATAGATAAATATTATGGTGTGCAAATCAAAGTATGTGTTTGGATTTTATTAATTACCTGAGACTGCCATTTCCTCCACTTTTCATTTTCTCCCCTGAAGGTTGGTACCCCACTTTCCGCACTCACGCCTGCCCCTGTGATGATGACTATGTGCTTGGCTTTGGAAAAAACCTTGCGGAATTCAGACATGTCTGGGAAAAGAAAATGAAAGGTGACTAAATGTAAGTGCTTTTTTAAATGACTTAATATTAAACAAAAATTCTGTGATTTAGCTAATCAGTGGTCCGGTAGATAACAATTTCAGTGATCACCGTCTTTACTCTTAAACTGGTGCTAAATGTAGGGGAAAGCACTCTGGATGTAACAAACGTAATGGTGTTAAAAATGATCATATTTCTATGTTTAAGTTATTACAGTGGATTTACTGCACATTCTGCACATCTTGCATTAGTAAAACCAGCAAATAATGATTAAACAAAGATATCAGTGTGCAAATAAAAAAAAAAGAAAAATCATTTGACAAAGAGATTCCAGTCATCTCTTACATAGTAACTTATCATAATCTGTAAAGGAACCCTTTGTGATTCACTGATTAGCAGTTAACACTAATTGATTTCTTTCAACAATATATCATGTCAAACTAGCACCTTCCATTTTACCTGAGATGGGTCTTGTTGAGTCTATCAAAGGTCCTTTTGTGACATGAGTGGAGCACATGCGAAGACCAACAGCAAACACACCTCGACTTTGGAAAAGCATTGTTGCTGCAACGACAGTACAGATAGACATAAGTGAAACACAGACACACAAAGAAAATAAATTATTTTTTATGGATTTTCTGTGCTTGTATTCACCCACTACTTGTGGGTGTTAGTATATTACACCTAATAAGTTAGGTGTAATAGTGCAGACACAAAGAATATAGTATCTTAATTTCATTCATGGTTGACATAAATAATAATACTGGCGTTCAAATCAGGAGAATTGATTCTATGTGCCACTGCATGATTACTTCAACCTATCAAAGTGAATACAATACATGGCTGCATGGATGCCTGCGATATAGTAACGTTGTTGTGCAATCAGAGCAATTACCTGGTCATAAACTGCCCCGAAATGTAGTAACTGATATGCATTCAGTATATATTTGAAGTAACTAAAGAGCAACCTTTAAACAGCTTTACTATACAAACTCTGGGTAAGATAGGGAACCGGGGCGTCCCACAAGGCCCAACAAGCAAATAGTTTAATGTGTCCAAACTGGTTTCACAGGCCTCCCACACTAATCCAATAGCTCTGCGTGTCTTCACGGGTTGACGCTAAGTTACACCCACTGCTAAGACTGTTTGAAGTTCATTTTAGAAATAACTAACCTGCCACTTTATGTCCAAAAGTAGAACGTATTGTCAGAAATAATGATAATAACTTTCCCTGATAGGTGGCTAAACTACCAATAACGTTACTTCAGCCACCTATCAGGGAAGTTAGCTGCGAGACGAAGCTCGTCGTGCTCGCTGCAGAAGTAAAAATTGCACATTCAAATATGACTTTCTAGCTAATTTCACTGGAAACACGGACAATACGAGCCCATTTAAGTTATGTGGCCACACTAGCCTTCTGGTACTAACCAGGGTGGATGAAAAGGTCCTCTTTTGCAGCAGAAAATGACACCGAGCCCCGCTTGTTTATCTCTGCAACTGCGTTTAATATGTACGGCCGTAAACCAATCTCGCTGTCGTAAAGCCCGCCCTTAAAAGCGTCGCTCTGAGAGAAAAAGAAATGTTTAAAGATTCAAAGTGTTTATTGTCATAAGTGGAGTGAAGAAACACGTTTCCTTGTACAATAAAATTCTTTTTTTGCTGTCCACAATGAATGCGCGCATTTATAGAAAATAGATAAATCGAATAAAACATTTGAGATGGCCATCTGGTGGTTAAATGTGGTAAGTGTTATTCATTCAGGATGATTCATTCATTCTCCTCGTGAGACAGGGCAGCATGTGATCCCACATCCAAAGATGTGGGATCAAAAGATATAAAGATCTGATTTTGTTTGTTTGTTGGTTGGTTGGTTGGTTTGTTTGCACTTAAAGATGGCAATCTGTCAGACGATTACAAAACTCTAAAGTGTTCCTTATTATTTTGTTCCTTTTTCAAATGGTTCTCATCATTACCATTAGATTTGTGTGTAAAACTATATCTCTCCACCTCACGTTATTTTATGTGAAATTTTTTAGCTTATTTTTGATAGTATACAATGTAGTAGCCTTTTATGTCGATGTATACTGTGGTATGGTGTATGTTATTGTGTAGTAATGCGAAAGCCATTTGTTCCCCCTTTTTCTCCGCACAAATGTATTAATGGTTATATTATTAGGCGAATAGTCAGACGCATTATTTATTATTTATTAGGCTATAATCATTGGAAAACAATGGCAAATGTGGAATTATTCATGGTCGAGGCGTATTGAACATTTTCGGTGTAGATATAAATCAATAGCGTATATATAGCCTGAAGGGTATTACAGTCACTTGATAATTCTTTTTCCATATTTTGTCATCTTTATTTTTTCCTCGCACTGTATCTGTGCCATATCCCACCAACGCCTCTTTCTCTCTGTGTGTGTGTGTGTGTGTGTGTGTGTGTGTGTGTGTGAACTCCCTCCTCCCCATCAGTATCTACCTCCCAGTGTGTGAGTGGCCGTGGTTCTGCGTCTGCCCCGGTCGGCCAGCAGCAGTCATCACCGGACTCTGGTTCAAATTGATGGCGACCACTCCAGACAGCAGCACAGACCGCCGACCGATCCGGAGACTCCGCTCCAAGAGCGACACCCCCTATCTGGTTGAAGCCCGACTCTCCTTCAACCTGCGGACAGGTAGGAGCACATCCCTCCATCCTGCCCCCAAATCTTCCTGTTACATGTTCAGCCAGATGTCGGTTTCTGTGGTTGTGTGTGTGGAGGAGAGGAGGGTTCTAGTCTAAGACCCGCTTCAGTTTTACACGAATGAAAGAAAAGAAAAAAGCCTTAGTTCATCTGTGAGGCTCATCCCTCCAACATTTCTTAATGGGTAGGCTCTGTGGGGACTGGGAGGAAATTGTAAAATGTTATGCAACTTTGTGGACTAAAGCTGACGGTGCAAAAACGACAAAGAGGTTCAGAAATGTAAAATCTTTTGTTTTTGTTGTTGAGGTTTATTTAAGGTTTTAATTCAGTTTTTGGATTTTGATCCCGTCGGGGCTTGGTACCCGCTACCACCGTAATTTAACGGAGTTACATAATGTGAGGAAGATTCAACGTGACATGTAGTATTGGAGCTTTTGGCAGTGGTGGAGGTGCACACAGTAATCCGGATGGGATATCCGGATGAGGTTTCTTGGGCGTTATTCGTAGATTTTGACATTTTAAAACAGCTGCTATGGATCCAGCGATAGTGGATTGTCTTGTTGCCTCCATCACCCTTTACAAAGCATGTTGCATCCCTGTTACCATGGTGACTTGGCATTTTGTGCTGACTGAGTCAACGGGAGTCAGATCCTTAGCTCAACAGTGTAATTAAGACACAGGTTACAGCTATAGTATCTGTTTCCCTGAAAACATCTCCAGCAAATTGCACGTTTTTTTTGACAGGGTCGTTGATTTTTGTTGCAGTCTTAATCAAAATGCTCCTTTATCTCATGGGTCTCATTCAGACCCAGAACATGTGTAATAATGATGATGGTGATGGATGACAACAAGAATCGTGTGTACACTTTGTTCCCTTGGTGCCATAAATTCAGGGCACAAGGGAAATAACGGTGCTGAAAGCAACATAGACATATCCTATAGACAACACATCTCAGCTCTTCTGGAGTCACTCCTATTTACCTATGTCAACTATAATGTTTGGCTGTTGGCCAGTCCACTCAGGGAGAGGCATGTACAAGAGGTTTTGAGAGATGGGGTAATTTTGTGTGGTTTTGCACATTACGTTGTCAAAAACTAAATAGATATATTGGAACATCTGATTAAATTTTAGCGTAATAGGGACTTCATTTGGAGTGATGTTTGCGTTTGTTCATCAGTTTAGGATGAGCATTTGCTTTGTTATATCGTTTTTTATTTAATAATTTAGTCTATGAAATGTTAAACACCTGTGAGAATTTCCATACTAATTCTCCAGAGTATTCAAATAGGTTGTTTTGTTCAACCAACAGTCAGAAGTCCCAAAGAAATTCACTCACCTTTTGATTATGTAAAACTAAGAAATGTAGAGATTGATCACATTTGAAAAGCTGGAAGCAGAGGATCGATTAGTAATCATCATCTTAACATTTCTGCACTTTGGCCCAAGTGTATGCTAGGGCCACGAAAAGCAGACTTTCTGTTATCTCAGGTCAGGGTAATAGCCAAACAAACTCAAGAGGCTGGAGGTATTGTTACCGGAAGGTCATCACTTCAATAATAAAGCAACGGCACCTTGCTTCAGTGCAGATCCACATCCAAGCTGATGCAAAGCATGAAGGTGGTATGGGGGCGATTTGTACAAGAGCATGGTTGACTCACTTCCACCTGAAGAACTGGAACAGAACTGAGCTTTAGCTCATTGCCAAGGAAACCAAAAGTTTCATGGTTGTGTGGCCAGGTGCTTAATAATGATAAATGACCAGTACTGCCAAGAACATAAAACAAGAACTAGGCAATTATCTCAGCATTATCCTGGACAAGATAATAGCTCTGGTTTTTCTTTCTTTTTTTTCCTCTTGTGTCATTATTATGGTTTGGTACGCATCCTCATATACAAAAACAATCATATTAATCAGTTGTGACACAGGGGGAGGTCAAAATTGGTGGTTTTTAAAGAGCCAAATTTATTTTGGACCTATGGCTGTATCCAAGTTTTTATCAATGAACAGCTACTACAAAGGCAGCATGAAATACACTTTTATATCCAACACAGTTTGATAATGATAAAGACACTGCCAGTCTGGCATCTGCTTCTCTGATACCGAGTTGTGTAATTCGTTTTGATGTGCGGTGAGCTTGTCAGTGTGAAAAATTTGGAAGATGTGCTGAGGGTTGACAGCCAAATAACTGCTCTGTGTTTAAACAGCTGATCTTTTGTTTGCTTTTTCGTTTATTCCCTGATGCTGATCAGCTCGTAAGTGGCTTAGCTGTCTGTGCAGTCAGTGTAGTCAGTCTCTGCTTCAAGTTTGACTTTCAAAGAAATATGGTTTGGAAAATAAATGACAGATAAACCTTTGGGCCTCTAATGGAATCAGAGCATGTTTAAAGCATTGCTTCATTGCCCTGGTGTGGTTCAGCTTCTGTGCTAATCTAATTTGCCCCTCAGTTAAGAGGACCTGCACACAGTCACATGAATATAATGATATAATGGCATCAGTTACCGTGCAGCTATCAACAACTGCGTCATCTGTTGTAAAGCATTAAAGGGTGGAGGTGTAGATGGATGCTTGACCTAGTTCAGAGGTTTGATTTCACCCACTGCTGCCTTTTATGAAGCTTCTCATTTTCTCTCTCTGTCACACACATACACACTCATACATACAAACACACAGTCATGTTTGCTAGCAGCTGAGCGATTACAGAGTTGGTGAAACTGCAATCATTATTGTGTACGTGAGGATCTTGTCTATGGATTTTAAGACTAAAGGAAGCGATATGTACATTCGGGTATTTCTGTGTGCATGTTGTTCTGCATGTTTGTTCATGCATACAGTGCCTTGTTTTTGTGCTGTGGATGTGCTGCCTGCTGACACAGCATCTGCCTCACCAGAACAGGTTGTCCGCTTGTTTTTATTTGCTCATCATTCAGCAGCTCAACTACAGCCCCATCTGCTTTCTGTCGGCAGACTCATGCTACACACAAGAAACTCTTCCAATTACAGGAGATTGCAATTTTGATTTTCTGCTATCATCTCTCTGCTAACAATATCAAACACTTCAGAGTTTTTTTCTTTTTTAACATCATCTCACACAATCTAGATAACGTTTTTCTCAATGCTTTTTATGAACGTCTCAGCAGCTTGTATTAGCACTATTAAGTTGCTTTGCTGTATTCTTCAGAGCACCTTGCGACTTCGACACACAGGTCAGCCTGTCCTCAGTGCCAAGGTCTCCTCAGATATGCTCTGGTTTATGGGACACTTATCACAGTGCAGCTATTGTACAGATGTTAATTGGACTGAACAGCTGGATGCCATGTGCCATGCACAAAGGTGTGTGGATATGCACGGCAGAAGCTCCCACAATTATACCTGGTCTGAATGCAAATAGAAAAAGCTGGAGGTCAGACTTGGCTGCATTGCAGTTCTTTGGGGATAGATTATACAGGTAGTTTTCTCAGCTTTTATGCAAGTTTGCATTTGCATCCTTGTACATACACAACATGCATGTGCTCTGTATTGTACGTGTACTCCCTGTCTCACAGTTCAGTGCTCAAACCAGGCTTAGTGTTGCAGCCACAAGATGCTAAAAAAAGCAAAACTCAACTCATTCACCGCCCACCACTCCCTGCCTTTCTCTCGCTTCGCTGCTCTTTGTTGCAATCCATGAACAGTAAGTACTGCTGTCCAAAAAGAGTACAATCAATACACACCAGATGCATGATGGGACAGGACAAATCTCTGCAGCAGATCTTTATGTGCCAGCTGGGCTTACCTGAGGAGTTAGAGTGTGTTAGAGAAATGCTCAGAATAGCTACGGGACAGGGCAAGCACTTAAGTACCATGTATGCAGATGTTTTGAGCTATGTTTCAGTATTTTGGTAATCATATAGAAATGATTTGCATATTCAACCTCACTGAAGAAAGTCAAGTCAGACTATTTTGTTTTTATTTGAAATCAAAAGGCAGCTAAAGGTGACTGCAAGGTCAAGAACCAACAGAATTTGCAGTGTGAGCTATCAATCCCTGTTTCAAAGGGAAAGGAAATTTCAATGTAACTATTTTGGTTTGAGTGCTGTGCCAAGTCTGCTGCATTTGTGCCATTTTTAGCTCTTTATGGCAACACAGGGGGATATTAGCTAAAGTGTTTAACAAAGTGGTGATAATTAGCAGCAACAGAGTATCATTTCTACTGTGTGTCTGCATCACTCTCAGCCTATGCCTTTTTTTGCACAGGGCTGGCACATCAGACCGTAGTGTGATAGACTAATAACCCTGGACCTCAAAATTTGTAATTACACATAGGCTGCTGTGTGCTGAAGCATCCCAGGTTTGAATAAAACATGAGTAGGAAAAGCTTCGTAAAAAATAGCAATGCTATATCAGGACTCTATTATTGGATGCATAAAAATTCAATCCACCATCTTTGTCACCTGGACAGAGCACCTGCCAACCTTAAGTTGCAAGATGGCTTATAGAAAAATACAGGCAGGTGTTTCAATGAGAGCTTCGGGAGGTTGTATCTTTCCTAAATCTCTTTCTCTCCCTCAATCTGTTTCCTCTCCTCCCCTTTCTTTCTCTCTCCATGCAACACTTGGAAGTGTGGGAAAGACTCACTGGCTGTGATGTGCTCACCACATGCCAGCGGAGAAATGACGCCTTTTTCAAAAACCTCCCAAGATGAAGAAAGCTGTGTGATAATGTGCTTATGGGTCATATTTATAGTAAGTGTGGCAGCACATCGGGCAGAGGGGGGTAAAGATACCACTGCAATCTGAGAGGCAGTATTGCCAAGGAGCAATCACGCTGGAGGAGATAGGTCTGTCTGAGTCACTGTTGCTGTTTAATACTGCCTTTGCTGAATTAAAAGCAAAATATATACAGAATCCAGTTTATTGCCAAAAGGATAGATATTCCTAATATCTACAATATCAATTAAAATGTACATTCTCAGCGGATAATGTCGCCCAGTTGAGGGGTTTCCCATAAATAATGTCTACAGAAGACTTTTGTTTCTTCTCTTGGGCAGCTCCTATAGTGCACCGGCTCTTAAGGACATTTCTGCTGAGTAAGAGATTTTACAGAGTCTGAATCCTTTTAACGCTGCTGCAAACCTAGGACCCAATTCAATCAAAGCTGCATTGCACCACTCAGCAGTAAACACTTAAAAATTATATCAGATTTCTAATTATCAAATTCAGAACATATTTTGGCTCTTACGCTTCCAAACCTGAAAGATTTGTCTTATCTAGATGAGCAAGACAAAACCATTGACAGTTGATATAAAGTAGATACACCAGTCGATGTTTGTTAATCATGAGGCCCTGAGTTATTCTCTAATGTGACTTCTATTTTGGAAAGTTTTACCATTTGGTATTTGTAGATTACAAAAATTTCAGTATTAGTTCAGGATTAGTATGTTGTCATACTGTTCCTATCTTTCAACTTTTCAAACAACTGGAGCAAAGAGTGGACATTTTATAGTATAAACTCATGAACCATTTGGAGTAAAGTTCTTCAAATGAACTGGAGATGTTACATTGAATGTGACGGTAAGGCATGCCTACACTTTTCAGACAGTAAGCTTGTGTAAGGACAGGCTAATTGCCTACAGTATAAATGGCTTCGATCTGAAGACGCACAATAATTATGTGAAACTAAGTGAATGAACCATGGGGACTTTATACCTCTATCGTCTCGCCTGGACCTCTTGTAAAATCGATTTTGGAATCACATCACGTAATAACTGCAATGGCAAAAAGTTAGCTTCGCCAGGATAAAATTTTTACATTAGAATGACACCTTTTGTCAAATGGTGTCAAAACTTTATATGCATTTTTAGAGGGTACAGTCAGGCTTCATTATGTGCATTGTAGTTATATTTGAGCTATGCGTCAGTAAAATATTCTGAATTGTTTTTTATAGGACTCAAACATGTTGGAAATAGCTTTAATGACTCGCATGGGGAAATGGCAATGCATGTTGCCACCTGACAGACTTCAGAACAATACATAGACAGGGTTCGTTTCCACAGGGGTTGTCTCATTGTTTAGAAACAAAAGTGCTTGTCCAAATAATCTATAAAACTGCTCTCACTATCTGCACATTTTGCTGCATCAAATTGTTTGTGATAGAACATTAACCAGTCATCAGTATTTCTATAAAGGTCTAAGATGATGGTTCTTAAGACAAGATATTTGGTCTGGCCTTTGGTCAGAGCCACAGCTGTATCAGTTTAAACATCTAACGCATGCATCGTTCTATCAGGGTCTACAGGGAGTTATTCCACTGAAATGTCTGAAATTATGAAAGCAGTCACAGTACATCACCAACTTCGAAAACTCTTTCATGTGACACGCCATAAAACAGCGAGCTACCTGTGCTTGACACCAGGAGATATTCGTTTTTACTTCAGCAGAGCCAGGAGAGGCCAGAGGACACCTAAGCTCTTTAGCTGATAGTCCATTCCATTCTGGCAGTGTTCATCTTAAGCAAACAGGACAGATGGAGGTTTCAGTCAGAGAGAAATCAGGAGTGGAGTGTCTCTGCAGACAGAGACAGCAGAACATCCCAGAGGAGTGGCACAGTCTGCTCACCATTAAGTGTTGCAGAGCTCACTGGAGACTGCTTTCATTTTTTGGGGGAGTTCAGTTTCCATATCTTCTTGCTTGCTGTTAAATAGAGTGATTTCGTCAGCATCTAGCTTGATCTCATTACCTTCAAAGTTCTTCTTAAAGCACATTCTGTCCTCAGCTCTCATAGCATTCCCATTCCCCTGTGTGCACTTCTCACTAAACAGGATGAACACATCGTTAGTGTGTGGTTATTACAGGGATGCTCATGCCTCCCAGCTCCTAAAAAACCTGCTGTCTGCCATCCTCTTCCATTACCTTGCCTGCAACACAATTTCTTAATTATCAAAGTGTTGAAGCAGACAAAGTGAAGGCTTCTGTCTGTTCTGCAGAAAGTTTGATGCTTGAAACAACAGAGCTGATGAAATATATAACATTTATATAAAACACTTGCAGCTTTATCCTCTCAAATGTAAAAAAAAAAAGAAAAAAGAAAAAAAAAGATTACAGCCATTTGTAACAAGTTTTAATGTTCTCTTGTCCAAATGTCTTTTCAATTTTAAGCGCTGTAGATGCCTCCATTGAAATCTGTCTCAATTTCATGGGAGGTGAACTGTGAAATTAAGAATGAATGGACTTACACATGCAGTACATACAAGACAGGGTGAGTAGCTGTGCCAGTCCCTGGAGCACCACTGCTCTCTGGTGGAGCAAAGGTTTCTCTGCCTAACCAGACTACTACATAAGGAACTAGTGGTGTTGTGAATTACTGGTTTTGGGGATAATTGTGAGACAAAACCAGTGAGAAAAAAATTTAAGGTTTATTTTATGTTAATAAGAAACAAATGATAATATCGAAATGGCAGATGACGATGCGGAAATTTTGTCTGTCAGTTCATCTTGTTGCACTGTTTACCACTAACTATTTTGGGCAACAGCATTATTGTTTTGTTTTTAATTTTTTATTGGTGTTGTGATATAATTTCATGTAGTGGAAATTTGTTATCATAACACACACTGAAATTATTTCATCTCTTGTGAATTGATTTCACCCACACTTGACAAAGAGACACCTTTTAGAAATAAAGACAATGATTTCACACATGGTGTATGTGCAGCAAGGTCATTTTCTATTCTCATTAAATAAAAGTCATTCACAATATCAGGAAAAATGTTATGGGCTATTTATAAATCTGCAGCTTCATTCTATAAGTAACTGTATATGTACAGCAGCAGCAGACATTTTAGGTGACCGAATGCATCTTTGCATATAATGCGCAGTTTTAATTGTTAGTTTCCTTACAAGCATTAAGTTACAGACATGTCTTTTCTCTGTGCTCCCTAATCCATGTTTTTCTTGTAAATGTTTTGCCCCGTGTGAACCATCATGTGTCTTCTCAGCTAGCTTTTTAATCTAAAGTTTTTACTGCAAACCTCACACAAAAATGGCCGCAACCTGATGTGCTTGTCTCCATGGTGGGCCATCAAATGCGACACCCTCTTGTAACACACGCCACGGTCTTCACAGTTGAACGGCTTTTCCTCTGTATGCTGAACCATGTGGAGCTTTAGCTAAGACACACTCGGCCAGCCTTTCCCACATGTGTCGCACAAGTACGGTTCTTGCCAGTGTGTTTGTACTGATGCCATTTAAGGTATGTTTTCTGACACACACTGGGCATGGGTAACTGACTGTGTGCCTCACCATATGTGCTCTCAGGCAGTCTTTTGTACTGAACTGTTTGCCACAGTAGGAACAAACATTGGGTTGTTGTTCTCTGTGCTTGTTCTGGTGCAGAATCAGATAAGCCAGAAACTCTTTCTGCATGTTTCACAAATGCATGGCATTACACTTGAAGTATGAACTTTTTTATGATCTTTCAGTAGTCCTGACTGTGTAATGTTTTTCACAGTCAGCACACTGATACTGTTTTATGTTTTGCCGATGTCTAACCAGTTCACATAGCCTCACAAAAGTCTCCTACACAACAAACAAGGGATGAGCCTCTGACTTTATTTGACTCAGAATAATGTCTTTTCAGGACCTCTGAAAATTTCTCCTCACACATGGTGCACTTGATTGCTACACTTGAGTTAAGAGGTGCTTCAGTTTCTTTTTCAGTTGTTTCAGAGCGTATCTCGTTGCAGCTCTCATTGCTATTGTCAGCTGAAAGGAAGTTGCATGCATTTATACAAAAAAAAAAAAAGATTGGGGTTTCTCCTTTGCAGACATCTTTGGGAACATTTGCGCTGATGTTATTATGATAAGAAACTGATAAGAAAAACCGTGGCCACATTCCTGACATGTCAGAGCTGATTTACTTGCATCCATGGCCTGCATGCTGACAGGTGCATCTGTGACTGGAGTAAGGATATTTTGCTGATGCTTTCTGTTTTCATTGTTTGAAGAACTCTCCCATGTGAATTCATTCTTGGCATGCTGGTGTTCTTTTGAAACCCTGCATTCACCTTCCTTATGTGCCTTTCAGTGTTCACAGTTTTTGAAGTTTTTACCACAATATGAACAAAGATAAGGATTCTGTTCAATGTGGCATCTCATGTGTCTTGTCAAGTCAGCAGAATGAGTAAATATTTTTCCACACATAGAACATTTTTTGACACGGCTGCTTCTAGAGTGTTGAGTCCTGGAGTGCAACATTTGAATGCTCAGATTCAGTTTCACTGAGCAAAGCCGCTTTGGTTGCACGCAAGCGTTGTCGCCCCACAATAAGAAGGTCGTGGGTTCGGTTCCCGACCTAGGGCTTTTCTCTGTGGAGTTTGCACAGGCTGCCTGGCTTTCCTCCAGGTACTCCGGTTTCCTCCCACCGTTCAAAGACATGCATGTTTGGATTAACTGGTGACTAAATTGTCCGTAGGTGTCGGTGAGTGTGAGTGGTTGTTTGTCTCCGTCACTGTGTGTTGGCCCTGCAATGGACTAGCGACCTGTCCAGGTTGTACCCTGCCCTCGCCCAAAGTGAGTTGGGATTGGCTCCAGCACCCCCAGCGACCTGGAAACAGAAAACGTGATAGAAGATGGATGGATGGTTTGACTGGGAAGTTGTACAACACTGTTGGTTGGGATCATTTGGTTTTATCAGTTGTTTACTACTGATTCTACTGATCCTCTGGTTTACCACAGAGGATCCTCTGGTGTGTGTCTAAATTCTTTGGGTAAGTGACAACCTTGCCGCAAGTAGGACATACAAAACTACAGTCATTATAAGATTCCTCAAAGTCTGAAATGCTTGATTCTGATGGAAGCTTATTCTCACGTTTACAGGAAATAATCTTAGGTTTTGGATCCAAATTATTATTTTCAAACAACCTACTTTGACTATCAGAGTATGACTGATCCAAACAATTACTTTGAGTAATCCTTTGTCTTTTTGAAGATGTCCTCTTGTAAGTCTTTGAATGGTGAGACCATTTTTTGTCCATGCCATCATCATCATTAGAATCACTTTCATCAGAGGCTTCCAGTATGACTTCAACAGAGTCTCCTTGGTCTTCAGTCAGATCATCTGTATGCTGCTGGCCATTTGTTTCCACATCCCATGCAACTTCTGAATTTATTTTCTTAAATTTTTCTTCTTTATTTTAGACTTACTCACAGGGGAGTTGTTTCTATGACAGTCCTTGCTGATACACACGGATCCAGCTCTGACAGCTTCATCTCCTACAACATTGTTAGTTTTTGGTAGGTGATAGGATAGGCTGGAAAGGATACAATCATCACCAGAAAAACACAGAGCTAGAAAAAAAACAAAGCAGAAAATGGGGTCAATAAAAGGAAATGTAATGAAAAATAAATAACAGAAAAAACTGCAACTATGGGAGAGGCCCTCAAAGGAATGCCATCGTGTTCATGATGTTTGTGATGCTTATAAGTTTATTTAGGGGCTCGGGTTGATTCCTGAAGTCTACACATTCTTTCAAGACAGAAGGAGAGACTGAGCACGAGGGAAGTCTACAAAAAAATCCCAACAAAAAACAGATTAACATTAAAATATACATTACAAATTTACATTCTATCATATTTAAATGAAAAACGATGTGTACACTTTCAATTTTAGTTTTTTTTTTGTGATTAATTTCCTTCTCATTGCACAACCTTCCCTTAAACTTCTTCAAGTACCATTGAGGACACGTTGTAATGCAGTTCGGTTAAGAAACAGAAGTGTACCTTTTTTTTTTTTTTACAAGAAAAACTACACAGCACATTTCAAATATTTTAGAGAAGCATATGAACAATAACAGTGAATGTCCATAGTAGTTTACACTTTGTATTTTCCAGGTTTGGAACTGGCCGCAGTTTCTGAAGATTGAAGAGGAATTAAACTTCATATCACAAAATACTAACATGCCTTTTTAAAAACATCCATCCCCATTGCATTGAATAACCATGAGCACATGAACAAGCTGCACAAGTTCGTCATTGATGATTTTACCTCAGCACTGGAAGCCTTTCAAAAAAACTGCAACATTAGTAAATTCAAACAACACAAATTGTGGTGAAGATTCATCAGGAGCACCCACCTAATTATCCTGGTTTATGATGTAGGTGTTTACTCTGTTCAGATGATGCTGTATAGCGTGGGCTGGAAAAATCATCACTGCAGCAGCACTCTACCACCACCTGTTGGAATATTGAGAGCTCTACAATTTAGTGAAGGCCCTGTGCTTCCTACAGAGTCTCAAGGGGGTGTGGTACTGAGATGCCTGACCATACTCGAAAAATGAAAAATATCTTTAATAATCAAATCCATGTGTATTGTGTGTATGTCAGATGAGGAGCCTGCAGTAAATTAGAGTTAAAGCCCAGTTGCATTAGTAATTTAATTAGATTAATTGGTGAGTCTAATTTCCCCATCGGTCTTAGTGTGCGTATAAATGGTTGCCTCTATATGTCATCCCTGTGGCAGAATGATGACCTGTTCAGGGTCACCCTCAGCCAATGTCAGCTGAGATTGACTCCAGCACCCCCTGTGACCCTGATGGGTAGGCAGTATAGATAATGGATGGATGGATAGATGGATGTACAATCTTCTTCTGCAGAGTAACAGTTGCAGTCACAGATTACGGTCACTGAGATTTCTCCACTACAGACTAAGCCTGTTCTCACATACTGTTAGTGGAGAAGTTGGGGGCAGCAGGACCTGACAGAACTAGTTCCAGCCACTGTAACTGCTCTAAACCAGAGGTCTCCAACTCCAGTCCTGGAGAGCTACTGTCCTGCATGTTTTAGATGTTTCCTGCTCCAACACACCTGATTCAAATGAGTGGCTCCTTATCAGACCTCAGCAGAGCTTGATGATGAGCTGATCATTTCAATCAGGTGTGTTGGAGCAGGAAGCCTGGCCCAGTGTTAAACCCTCACCACCTTTTTGTCAGCAGTGATATTTATTGTTTGCTAAAGTTGCAGCTGTTGGGGAGAAAAGTGTCTGTAACTTGGAAGCTTCAGGGAAGCGTGCGTGTTTATGTCATGTACGAACGTGTCCAACAGTTGGTCGTTTCAGATCAGTTTTATTTATTTATTTAGATTATTTTATTGGTTTATGTGCTTTTTTCGTTTTACCATTTTGTGCGAAAGACAACAAAAATTATAGATTTTTTATGATACAGGGCAGTACACAATTTTTTTTCACAATTATTTATTTGATTTTCTCTTTTTTTAAAATCTCTCAAATCATCGATTTTCATTTTTTCAACACTAGATGGCGGCATTACTACTAAATATTGCAAGGGAACAGTATTTGCAAAAGCATCTCTGCAGTGTATTTGCTTCCAACCTGCACTGCAACAAATGACATTTACTGTTCATTTTTAGCTGGTTTTAGAGGAGCTTATAATGTAAATACAACACAAATGTGACAGCTGCAACTACCATCTGTTTCCTCGAAAAATTTTAATTGAAAGTCTTTATCCTTATTCGTTATTTCAGTGTAGAAATGAGTGATTCGTTCACGACTCATAACTACAGGTCTTCAGTCTTTTGTTCATTATTCACATGGTTACAGCAGTAACATGACCAATGCTATCTAGTCTCTAGTGGGGTCCAGAGAAAGACCGGGGTCCGGTCTCTGTGGAGGGGTCCAGTCTCTTGTCTAGTCTGGTCTGGTCCGGTTCGTCTCGACTCTCTGCTGGGGTCCGGTCTCTGAAGGGGGGTCCGGTGTCTTGTCTGATCTGGTCTAGTCTCTACTCTCTGCAGGGGTCGTTCCTTGCTGTAGCCCGATCCATCATTCGTTTCCAATTAACCAACCTATACATGTTCAGGTGCCCCCACTGGGAATCGAACCGCACCCTTTTTATTGCGGGGCAACAGCGTTAACCACTACGATACCATGCTGCTCACCACATTCATTCATTCATTCATTTATTTATTTATTTATTCATTCATGGGTAGGGGGGCGTGCATTATTAGCGACCCCCTTGGAGCATTTTCCCGACAGATACGTTCCTTTTTATTCCGGAAAAAAAAAAAAATTATGTAAAATATCGGCCAGTTCTGTTATTCCGTATTTATAATGAATTCCGTTTTTAATGTCTAATTCCATGATTCCATGATCGCGGATTTTATAAAGCCTTTTTTACCGAATGCCCAGGAAGACCGAGCTTGAGATGAACTTCACAGTGTGCAAGGTTTGCAAAATGAGGATTAACCACTTGGGGAACCCAAGCAGAAATCATTATGAATCAAATTGTTTTGAATCGGAAATCGATTTTGAATTGAATCGTAGACCCAAAAATCGGATTTAAATCGAATCGAATGAGAATGGTAAGCGGAACACTCTCCTACCAGCAAATGAAGTCATCAGTAATTTCAACTTCAGTAGGCTATGGCCCAAAAGGGTGCTCAATAGTTTAACAAAAGCAAACTTGCGTATTATATGCCAAGTGAAGCAAACCATGTTGCTCTTCAGTGTTTGAAAGCCATGCTTTTTCAGTCATTACTCAAATGACAGCTACAGTGCCACACTGGTTCCAATGAACGAAATGACTTGAAAAAAAGATTTGTTCATTTTACTGAACGAGATTAAAAGACCTGAGTCAGTAAAAAGATCCAAACTTCCCATCACAAATATTCACTGATTATTAGGGAAGCAAATGCTCTTTTTGAGTTTGTTACCTGATACACTGTTAATACCTGTTAACTTGATACTCAACACTTTATCCAACAGTACAGTACACTTTAGCCAATACATATTGAGAGGAGAAGAGAGGAAAGAGACAGGCTGCAGTGAATTATAACAAAATAAAGAGTGAGCAATCATCTGTTTACAACCTTCTGGAAATGTAGTGCCCAGCATCATAACACAATCCTTGATAGTCCACAGCAGAACTATATATAAAAAAAAAAAAAAAAAAACAGCAAAAAAACTGGTAGGTGCATTTTTCTGCCTCACTTTTCTTGTACATCTGTCTGTCTCAGGCTCAGTGTCCTCTCTTTTGAAGCATCGCAGTCCATAGACTATACATAATCATGTCACATTACTCTGCTGCCAGTCATAAAGAAGACTGAGCTTAATACTGACGGTGGAGCCAAGAACCGCATAAGAAAACTAGTGAGGAATCATTATGCTTACAGATTAAAATTGCATAACTACCATTTAAAATCCCCCCCTGACACAAATAAGAAAAGTGGAAAAGGCAAAGCATTGAAGTTTTTAACACTGTATTCATTCTTTCAGATTCGGGTAAGGACATGTGGGACTGTGTGTGTGTTTGTGCATGTCTGCGTGTTTGAAGCAGTAAGACTGATAATAATGCAGAGAAAGAATGACAGATGGGAAGAGACAGAGAGAAACAGGCAGAACGGGAATGGCAGATTTGTAGTGACAGGCTGCTAAGTCGGAAGTTGTAATATTGTTTAGCCTAAAACCTGCACCACATACATGGCAAACAGTTCTAACGAGAATCCAAGATATTAAATTAAACAAACTGTCTTTCATGTAAAATGTTAACTAATTTACAGTTTATTTCACATCTGCTCCAACATGTGCATAGAGCGCATGATTTTCCCTGCTTTTTGCATTGAAATGTTCACTGAAACTTCATGGCAACAGCACTGTGAGAGATTCTGTCCAGCAGAAGCAAGTCACACGGGACTAAAAAATAATTCCAAGTAGCTTTGGGTGAGGTCATTCTGTCAGTTTCAGTTTATTGTCCCAGTGTGTGACAAGTGTGAGAGACACCTATGTTTTCAACCACAGAAAAAAATAGGCATATATTTACAATGCAAGTTCTCATGCAAGGATTTTAAGAAGAAATAATTGAAGTTTCCCAATAAAAATTCTATGGACGTATCTTTGACGTAGACCACATGAGCTACACAAACTCTACATTAATATGCATACAAATTAATTTCTTCAAAGGCAGGAAGAGTTGATCTGCTGACATGTGGATTCACTATTGTACTGTATTGGGCTGATATTTTTGCTCAGGGTAGAGGCGAACACTTCTTTTCCAAGGTCTGACCTAAATTGGACTTAGGTCTTGTTCTTAGCATCATTTAGCTATGACATTTAATAACTGAAACATGATGCTGGTGGAGTGATTATTTGACCAATATTTGTTGGTCAAACATATGATTATTTAGCATATTTGTTACCACAAGCTGTCTACAGATGCTCTATTTCTATCACTTCTTTTCTTCTACTGAAGTTACAATATTTGCCATGTAGCACAGAAAAAAAAAAAAAGAAAAGCTTAGTCATACTAAAGGTGGCACCTATCTGCCACGACCAGTTGGGTTGAGAGAGAGCTCTCTCTCCCTCTCTCTCTCAAGAGCAAGCGGGGACTAGGACCATGCAGTATTAATGAAACTGAAAGTCTTTTTTGTTATTGTTGTCATTGTGATACACCAGAAAAAGTGTTGTTGAACAAATACTCATCGCTTGTATATTTGAAGGGTGGCAGCAAAGTGTGGATGTTTCTGCTTCACAAAGGACATCAGCTGTGCTGCCCTGATTAATGTTACTCTTTTTTCTATTGGTTTTATTTATTATATCGTTATTATTATTCATTGCCTCCTAGCCTTGTGAATAAACCCAAACAGATCACTGATCAGCACTGACTGACACAGCGGTTACATAACCACATTGCCACATGTGACCACTCATGCTTGCAGGCAACAAACAAGTGGCCTGGAGCTTGAATTACCTTATTCTTGTAAGACTTATCTAATGGAACATTGTGGCTGAAGTACACAACCAAGAACTTTATAAGATATGTACCCATGTGTATAAATGGACTTTTGAGATGGATTGAATTGAATGTTTGATTTAAGCTCATTTTTATATAAGCTTAACCTCTCTTGGCTGAACAATGTGCATGGATGGCAGTAAAAATGGAGAAAGGATATCACTGCTATTGTTTTTCAAACTGGTGGACTGAAGCCTCAGTGTTTAAAGTCTTATTCCCTCTTCCTCTATTTCTTACAAAGGAACACACATCCACAATTTGCTGGAATCTGGAAGCTTTTTTATCCATTAACCTCTGGCTCTTTGCTACAAACACATGCAAAATTGGTTGTTTTTGCCAGTTTTTCAAACTTGAGCACACAGTAATGCGAGACAGGAAAACTTTGCACCTCAAAAAGAAGAGCCAACTGAAGGTGACTGCTCCATTGCACTGTGGTGGGAGCAAATCAAATGTCTCTGTCCCTCATTCGATAGAGGGGGCTTTGATGTCACTGGAATAAGCTGCAGCTCATTGAAGGAACATCAAAGATACTCACCCCCGGTCCATGGCCATTCACTGAGGAAACGAGATTGGAAATGCCACAGGGTCTGTAATCTTCCTCAGTGATTAACGCCTCATTAATGTTATCAATTACAACAAAATGTGCTCAGTAACTTTAGGGATCAACTGAATGGCTCTTTAGAATAATGGGATGTAAAGAAAGACTATTTCATTCTTCTCTGTTACTTAAGGCTGCGGCTGAGCCCTCTCATTTGAAGTATTGAGCTTTCTGATCACTGATTACAGTCCCATTGCTGTGTATCTTTTCTTTGATTAGAATTCTCTGAGCTCTTGTCTGTTATTATGTCCAAATTACATAGATGTTGCCATTGTTCCATTCATCTTTGTCATCTTAATTTTCCTTTTTTAGCCTTTGTAACAGTCAGTGAATGGATACCTACTAAGGATAGTCTCACTTTCCTATTCAGTGGTTTCATTTGTGGATTAAGTTGAATCAATTGCTTTACCAGTGTGACTTACAGGGGGTTGTGTATAGTCGTGCCATCAACCAAGCTACTAATAAAATTGAATATGTGGTTGATTGACTCTTTTTAGTTTTAGATTTTTCTACAGGGCCTATTTTAAACAGTGAAAACATCAGCCTGGTTTTAGAGTTTTAAATAGTGCACTAAATATTCAGTAATATGAACTAAGAACACATTCAACAGTAACTTTAGTTGTCAGTATGGCTTTACATCTAATTTTAATCTAGGGCCTTAAGCCCCTCAAGGGTGTCATTCACCTGTTTTCGTTTCCTTAACGTTTCAGCAGAAATGTCTTCATTATGTCACTTACCTGTTATCCAAACAAAAGAGGATTCAGGTGGCTGCTTTTTGATTCCAGCCTTCTTCTTTTCCCTCGCCTGTATGACGGCACAAGTCTAGACCACAATGGGCCTTAATAGTGGAATGATCTGCCTGAGGAAACCAGTTTAACTAAACTGGTAACAGTGTCAACAGTATTTTCATCCTCTTTTGCACTTACCACTAATCTACTTATCTATTTTTTCGTTCATTCTATTGTATAATGTGGTGGAACTATCCATCTAACTATTTTGAGCCATTGCCTTATTTCTCTTGATTATTTCTGCTTTAGTCCCTGTTTTACCCAAAAGAATGTGGACCAAAGATTCTTATGGTGAAGTGTATTATACACACACACGTTGCTGGTTAGTTTAGTTTTTAGTTTTTGCTGCCAAACATAGAGGGTCTGTCACATTGCCTGATTTAACTCTTTCACAAAAAAAAAACCAAACAAACCAAAAACCCCAAAACAGTCATTGGATTCATTATTATGATGAGCAACTTTTCCTCCGTGCACGCTGGCCTATTGGAAGCGTGCACCGTGCAGCCAATCACAAGCGCTCGCTGCTCAGCTCCACTAATCGCGGATTAGCCACAACCGACTGCAGTCTGCAGCTCTGGGAAGGAGAGGTAGTCACTGCTACTCACTACTCACCCTCTGCTTTATTATTAGCTCACTTGGATCTGGCAGCAGGGCTCTTTTTCTCAGCAGCACCGACTTTGGCATTGCGCAACCGAGTAGCCTGCACACACTCACTCCGATCCTCAGGTGCAGGTGTGGGGACAGGAAAGCGACCGATCCGGCGGTGGCGGTGGTGGTGGTTGGGAGGGTAGGGGGGTCAATGGAAACCATGCTGTAGGATTCCCATTTGATGGAGGTGGGGGCCCTTTAATTGAAGTCCACGCCGCGCGTTGAGCTCAGATTTCTGCGTCCACCGGTCATGTTTAAGACGGCCAATTACCCGTCGGTGGATCCGGCGCCCACCATCATGCACGGCACTTGGTTTTCCACGGGCTGCCGAGAAAACACGCCCGTGGCGGTGGAGAAGCCCAAGAAAAAGGCGTTCAGCCTGGTCAAAATCATGTCTCTGAGCGGCAAGAAAGGGCACGGCCAGTATCCGCACCACAACAACAACATGCCCTTTACGATCCACTGCCACATCGGGAAAGAGATCAAGCACATTTGCAGCAACTGCAGCCGCGGAAACAACGCACAGGACGGTGAGTAAAAAAAGACGTCTCCGCGTTCGAGTCCCGGAGTGGTCCTGCGGTGCGGCCACCCAGGATGCACCCCTCAGTCCAGAGCTGGGCCCCCTGTGTGCGTTTTGACAGCACCCTTATGGATGAATGTGCTTTAACTTGATCCTCCGGCTTGTGCGCTCAGATTTTTCTGCAGCTCCGCATGTGAGGCCATTGTGGCTCATCGCATTGAAACTACAACAGCAGAGTGATTCATTGTCGCTGTTGTGGAAACTGGATCATAACTTCTCTTGGGGTTGGGCTCACGCTGAAACTGCTGCTTGTGGCGGAATGCATCACAAAATGATGCTCACGGAGTCATTAGAGGGGTGTTTTTGGCATTATTAACGTTCACCATTTTTAAAAAGGCATGAAACTGTGCAGGCTGTTCGTACAAGGCCAATTCCCAGTTCAGTGTCATTACATCATCACTCAGCCATCTTGGTATGCAAACAAGTGTCCTTAATTAAGGCCAGGGCCATCAGTTGATTGTATGACAGTAGTGGAGAAAGTAGGTGATGTCCACAAAACTGGGGATGGAATAGAAATGCTACAGTGCGATCAGTGCCTGATGCCGTGAAATGGATCATTTGTCATGAAAACACAAAAAGATGAAAATCTCTGTCTGTTTGGATACTTGGAAAATGATTTTCTGCTTTTATTTCCCCCCTTTTGTTCTCCATATTAAGTCTCGCAAAGGCTTTGTCAAACTTACAATTAATGGATTTTTATGTGGATTTGCTGGTTTGGTGTTTGCTGCCTGGAAATGGTTCAGTCCAAGCACTGAAACAAAACACTACATGCATAGAGAAATACTGATCTGATCACATATGTTGCAAACACAATAGATGCTTGACCACATTTCACAAAAATATAATTTTAGCTGCAATGTGTGGGCTGAAGTGAAAGCTTAGAAATGTTATTATAGTCAACAACTTACAGTATACTCCACTTTCTGGATCATACATTATGGCACACAGTTAACTTCTTTAATCTTTGTGACATACATGGATACAGTCAGCATGCCCTGTACACACTGACACAATTATCACACAGATTGTGATAGCTATCAAATCACTGTGATGTAGTTGTCCTACAATACTTAAAAATGACCTTTTAAATCTATGAATTGTACAAGACACTTAATTCCTCCTCAAGATGCTAAGCTTTTTGCTCATTATTGACTCAGATCCATTTGGGTTAGAGAATAAACAGAAGGTTCATCTTCACAGAACCCTCCGAAGATCACCTTCAAAAGCTTGGCTTTGCTCAATATGATCCATATTTCAGTGATGTGTAGAGAGTTTTGGCCTCCAAAGAAAAAGGGTTTGATGTTTGAGAACAATGTCCAGTTTCTTTTATTGCAATAATGCGGCATTCTCATCATTCTCTGTTGTTGTTTGTCTGTTGGATATTACTCAACTTATATTTACCATCCTGTCTTTATCCAGATTTTGGATCTCAACTGAACTGCTTTAATTTGTACTGGATTCAATTAACATTGACTATAAAGCTATTTATATATTGGTGTGGCGGCAGGGCTCTGCTGAGATGGTTCTGGCTCTGAGGCACCAGAGCAGTCAGGTAATGGTCCATTGGACTGGTTTCCACTGCATTACTCTCGCATTTTTAATCATACTACCACTCCATGGCCCCGGGAACATCACCAACCAGTAATGTGATATATCTATGTTGGCAAACATCATGAATGTGATGTAACTGTTCCTAAACAAGGGACCAGCACATTTTCTGGCAGCATTAAAAGGGATGTGATTAGATGCAGTGTGGTGATACTGACAGTAGACACCACACTGTGCAGGAGGTCCCGTCACATGCACTGAGGCACCATAAGAATTGTTATTGCAGAACTGTTGGTTTTTTGTTTTTTATTTTTATGGTGTAGCAAATCACACTGCCAATGTTTTCCTATCTAAAACCCATTGGTTTCCATTCATTTTAGACATTTAAGGCTTTGTGAACTCATTCATTATAATTAAAAGTCTGCTCTTACTGTAGTTGGTTAACATAAGCGGCACAGAGCCATAAATCCCAACACCAGGCTATGCAAGACTGTAATTGTTGCCATGGATTTGAAAAGTGTGCACATTTGCCACACGACGATAAAAGCAGACATGCTTGATCATCAATTTGAACTTGATTTTCATACAGTGTTGTACAAAGCAGTGGCTGCTTGGAAGGTGCGGTAGGTAAAATATATTTAAAAATATAAAACACTGCTTCGGTCCTTTCACTTAAATGTTTTACCTACCCTCATTAAAGAAGTCGGGACTGAAGAGCAGGGGGGAGTTTCTTGTCCGAAATGACCTACTAACTTTCTTAATACAAAATCCACCAAGCCTGAGTCAGTAACCTATCTTTGTATGATCATCTACCTGAAGCTGCCACCTCGTTTTCTGATTGTATGGGCCCCTTTTTCAGGGTTTGTGTGTGCTCTGGCTATTTTTAGGCTTGGGCTGCAGAAGCTTTCAAACATAGCTTGCATGCACCTTCTCATTGAATAGTTTCTCAGAACAAAATGGCAAACATTCTGCCTTTGATGGCTCTTTAAGAGGCAGGGCATGTGAATATTTGATGAATAGAAGGAAGACCACCCCCCCTTTAATGAGGTGCTTATCAGTCTCTTTAGTGTGTTTTGGCAGGCTAACACCAGTGTGATAAACAGTGTGATACACCCTGAAACTGTACTCGGAGCATATCCTGTGTAATGTGATATGCAGGTTTGTTTATCCTCTCCCAACCTCATCCAACTAGGGAATGCAGGAGGCCACTTGGCACAGATTCGATCTTTTTGAGCAGAAGTGTCTGCTGCATTCACTGTTACTTATCCTGCATCATCATCAGAATATCACCTCCTCTGCATCTTAACCTTAATTAGACTGTTGGTTTTTTTTTTCTTTATTCCTTTCCTTACAGCTGAGGAAGTAGAGAGGCTGGCCGCCATGCGTTCTGAGTCCTTGGTCTCTGGCACCCACACTCCACCTATCCGCCGTCGGAGCAAGTTTGCCACTCTGGGACGTCTCCTGAAGCCCTGGAAATGGAGGAAGAAGAAGAGTGAGAAGTTCAAGCAGACCTCTGCTGGTATATGCCTTTTCTTCTTAATAATATGTTAATGTGAGCACACACACACACACACACACACACAAAAAAAGAAAACACAAGCAAGTTCCACAAGCCCAAAACAACCTTGGTGCTTTTAAGTATGCATCCTGTAATGTTATTCAAGTAAGTCAGTGCATATCCTTTGGTAAAAAGAAAAATGTATTAACTTTCAGTCTCCGGGCTGATTGAAAATGCAGCAAATGGATTCAGCAAAACTGCAGCGCAGGAATTTCATGTTTTTAGGTCTCTCTAGTGTTCCTTTGATCCTGCAGCCCAGTCTTGTCAGGGGCGAGTGAAGGACAGACTTCCTATGTGGCTGTACTTATTTTCCTTGGCTGACGCATCCTGAATTCTGCTGTCAGCCTGGCGGACAGGAGGAGGGACTTTTTCAGACTCTATCTTCTCTGGATGCAGAATTCTTGTTTTTGTAGAGGAAGCTCAGTTGCACAGAAATCTGAATCTGGTCTGAACCGGATGGTATGTTCCAATTTTAGCAATGCTATTAAATCTGTATTTTGCTGGTTTGAATTTTGTGGAATCAGTTCATCTCTGATTTTATCAAGCGTGATGTATTATCCTCTCCAGCCCTTAGTAGAAGTACTAAACATGTGTTTGATTTTTTTTTTGTTTGTTTGTTTGTTTGTTTGTTTTTTTAAACATATGTTCAGCTTGGCTTTTAGTGTTCCCACTGTGATTTTTCCACTCTAGGTTGTATTTTAGTCCTTTTAGTCTTCCCGACTCTTGAAGAACCTCCGAGACAAAGTGGTATTTTTATTAAGACACAAATGTGGTGATCAAACACTTTTCTGAGCTTGCCTTTTTGGTGTTTGAATAACAGTGTGTACTTGTTGAAATAATCAAAGAGATGCTGATGTTGGTTTGTGTATGCCCCATGCCCCTGTTGTGGTGACGGGCAATAATCAAATAGTGAGCAACAAGACTCCTTTTTTCTGGTATAACAGTGTTAATTCACAGTGGGGCTGAGTGAAAACGCTCTCTTTATTGCTTTTGTTATCCACTCATTTTGTATGCATGATGCTGCTGTCTCAAAATAAATCTTCTGCATCTTTTGTTCTATTCAATCCATTTTGATGGCAGCAAAATGGTGGCTTATGATCTATGAGTATGGAACAGCTTCTTTAAGGGGAATTTTTGCATATTGCCCCCTGTCAGGTACACTTCATCGTAAACTATGAACCAGTTGGGCTTTTTTTTTTTTAAAGACCCAAATAAGTGGAATGTGGGCTGTATTTGTGAAGCACACAGTGTAAGGGCAGAAGTTATACAAGCATTTCAACACTACAGTCCATTCAAGGAAGGACGTGGTTCAGGGATTTTGAACTTCAATGGCTAAGTCAACATTATTTTTATGATTTTAAAATAATACTAATGAAGAATTCCTGAAAAGCAGACTTTGCTCACACCAGACTCCCCCTAGGCTTTAGATTGTTTTATTGTCTTCTCTTATTACCTTGGTTTTATGGCCCATACCTTTCAGTGATGATTTTCTCCTAATCCTCTCATCAACCTCCTCTCCAGCTGAAATTGGAAGCTATACCTTATGCCTCCTGCTTAGCATAACATGGCAGCAAGTGTTGCCTGGTGAACACAGTGAAGCATCTAGAGTCAAATATTTCCCTCATTCTTTGTTGAACAACAAAGGTTTCATGGTGGATCAGAAATGTATTTCCAAGTTTTTACTAAAGTCTGCTGACTGCAACACATTGGCTCTTTGCATGTCAGATGATTGTGGTTAAACTGTCCAAATGTGTATCCACGTATCTCTGAAGTTTTCTAAAACTAACTTGAAAAACTGGATTGAGAAAGAAGTTCTACATATGTTTGCACATCATCAGACGTATTCCAAAACAGATCAGTGTACTTATTGACATCTAAATCCTCTTACAACCTTTTTTTTTCTGTTGAAAGTTGTTTGGAGGAAGAAAAATCTACTTATCTCAATGCAGGAGACAAGATTGACTTTGGTTGACCTGTAGCTACCCCATTGTTGATTTGGGTTTTTAAAATGGCGCATACTGTTGTGCATTTGTCCTCGTTAAGTTAACCAAAACTAAGATGGTTGCCTATTTATTAATATTCTTAAGGACACAAATGGGATGGCCTTGTTTCAAAAGGTATAAGAAAACTGCTGCCACAAATAATGAGCTGTTGCTCTCATTGATTTCTGCTGCACTGGCCTAATCTTGGACTTGAATGCCCCAATGTATCTCTTTCTTGTCTGTGGAGTTGACTGCGGTGCCTTGATTATGTTTCCTGTGTCAGTGGGGAGCAGACCAGCCACTGGGCATACAGATGTTGTCGTAGATAATTGGACACTGAGCACAGTAAAGGATTATGACTATGTTGTGATATTACACAGATGAAAGACAGCTCTGGGGGAATGTACTTTTCACCCCAGGAAGGAAAAGGGGAGGGAAGAAGGGAGACAGTTGTGTGTCTTATCCTGCTGTCTTATCATGCTTGGTACATTATCACAGCATGCTTCTATCAGGAAGAGAGATCATCAGGCAAAGATTCATCAAAAGAAGATGCATGTGGTAGTTTGATGTTATCTTTGTTTCACTTCTAATCCAATTAGTTCGCAGATTATCCAACAAACAGTCACCTAAATGCACTGTTTTTATCGCTTATTTGCATAATTTCTTGGGCAAAATCTTATCCTTCCAACCTGTCCATTGATTCGACATTGTATGGAGAAAAATGCCTCATTGCAAACCTGCTGTATCCACACAAAGCTTTGTTAAACCATATCTAAGTTTTAATGTGATGTGTGTGCTTTAACGCTCGAGTTTTTCATTGATGAAAGACTCCATGAAAGTTTTAATACAGTTAAAAGCCTCCACTTTGAGTTACTGAGCCTCAGGGTTGGTAGAACATGTTCTGACTAACTGGGTCACTTCACAGTGGAATATATTTTCTCTAAAAAAAAAAAAGGAAAAAAAAAAAAACTAAGTGTAGTGTTCTCAGATCAATACAGACTTTACTTAGATATGCCAGCTTCATTTAATATGCTCTCAGCTGATACTCCCTGATGAGTGTCTAATCCTCTCATCTTGGTCATCTCCATTTTGACTGGCTGTGTTGGACCATGATTTGGGCCACTTGGTAGACTGAGCTGACTGTAAAAAAAAAAAAAAAAAAAAAAAAAAAAAAAACAACAACCAAAAAAAAAACAACAGAACTTGGTTGATATTCAAGGTGATTTAGAGGGCAGCATCTGTTTTTTCATACTCTGATTTGGCAGATTTGCAGACTGATAGGCCTATAACATCAGCTCCATACTGTTACACACAATTTACAGACCTGATTGAAAACTTAAAGCTGATTATTTACTTTTCTGATGACCCAATGAATCATCCTTGGAAGCTAAATGAATATTTCATGTCAGTGGCAGTTTTGTCTGCCCCGAATCTGTTTTTATTTCTTTATGGCTCTCGGAGGAACTTCCTGATCATAATTTCACTTTTTGCACACTACATATTCATGTGCTCAATATTAATTAAATATTCAACCTTTTTTTTTTTTTTTGGAAGACCAGCAATGCATGGATTTAGTACTTGGCCCATGCACTGACTGCTGTGTCCATTTCATTTCTATTTTTTTTGTGTGTGTGTGTGTGTTTGTTTGGGGGTTTTTTGTTGTTTTTTTTTTGCACACAATATTTTTCAAATCTGAAGAGATATCTTCATTAAGGCTTCTGAGTTAATGGTATTGCGTAATTGTGCACGTCCCATGGCATGGCAGTTACGTCATAAGGCTTTTCAGTAATTACTTTTCATTTTGGATGAAAAGGCAGTATAATCTGTGAACATATTAGAGCTTTGCCAGCTGACCTGAAGCCTAGGGGCTTCCCCAATTTGGCAAAGAGTTGATGCTGATGAATTACACAGAGATTTGTTTTTTCTAATAAATTTGTGTCTGTCGACCGAAAGAATGACAAATAATTGTATTTCTTTAGCAGAAATGTGAAAAATTGTCTGATAGAAGTTCATGAATAGTGATGAAAGAGAAAAGCTTTGTGAAAATGTATTTGAACATTTAGACTAAAAATATTGACTGTAATGTGTATTTTTGATGTACATCAGAGAAGAGACATAAAAATTTGAGAGACGAACTGTCAAAAGCAGTAATTTAAAGAGGGTTGGGGGAGTTTTATAAAAATTTCAGATTTTCTAGATGGCTAGTTTTGATATTATAGGTTTGCTTTTCTCATTTTGCAGGCACTGCTCCACTAGTAGACTTTATTAATAGAAAACCCTTCTGAATGGTTTGAATTTGTAATGAAAGTACAAGGGAAGGGAACTGTGTGTAGCCTGAATACCTCCCAAAAAACTATAATGATATTGACTGTCTCCTTGAAATACTTGAACTAATGTTAAATTTGCTGCCTCTGGCAGAAATAGCCTTTTGATTAAGCTGCATTGTCATCCCATGTAGCCTGTGCAACTGGCTCACTTTCCTTTCACGTCTTCAGTTTACCACTTCCTACGGCTCAACAAGAGTTAATTCTTTGCAGTCATATCTGTGATTCCTTTTTTTTTTTTTTTTTTTTTTTGGTAGTGTAGTTTTTTACAAAAGATTAAAATGTTTTGTCGCTTGGAGCTGATCTCAAACTGGCTTCTCTTGCATAAAAAGAAACCTTTGAAGTATGGCGTGATATCAAACATCTGGTGTCTTCATAATAGAAGGTACTGTTTGATGATAACTTGCTCTGTTGTTGTGGTATTTTGGAACTCCGAAGCACAAGATGATCCAAAGCTCTGCCCTGAAGGCCCGTACATCTGACATTTGTATGACTTTAATTTGTATTTTAAATTTGAGCTCTCGGCAGTTGGTTTTAAACCAACTGTGTTGTGACCATGAGAAAGGAAAAGAGAGGGCAAGAACACTGTTTTCATGAATCCACACTGAGGCTGTATTGGCATTGAACACATCGCCTTCTGGTGGAGCTGGGACTTCTGGGTCATATCTGAGGCAGATCTGTCACAATCTATGATTTTTCCCGTCCATGCAGAAGACATTCCAGCACAGTGTGCTCCGACGTTGTTGCCAAGTCTCATTTTACATTCTAAATTGGTTTATATGCAGGTGTAGATTTTAAAATTACTAACACCGATTCTTAAACTGCTTTCATTCAGCCTGCTAATAGAAGATGTTAAGAACAGCTTTTGAAGCCTAAAAATAGAAGCAAGCAGTAGCTGAGGGACATGTTGTCCTGTGCATAATGCATTACTATGAGTGGAGTTGCTGGAATACGTTCTTTATTCTTTACCTCTTGTTAATCAAGGCCCAGAATTTTACTTTTAGCTGTTTGGCAGAGGAGCCACACACAGTCACACAGATCATTATCTTTTACGGCAAAGGCCAGGATTAAAAATAAATGAGTTTTTTTAGGTTTGAAGGATTTGTCTTGAAAGATAAAACAAAAATTGAGAATAAATAGCATTGACTGAAAAGACCAAAGAAAAAGGACAATAATGTTCTCAGTAAATCACTAAGAACAGTTTAGTTTTGTGAGAGCTTATGTTTTGTCTGGGTTTTGTTTTTTTTGTTTTTTTTTACAACAAACCTTTGATCGCCTTTTAAATAAATAAGAAAAAAAAGTGAAAAATAACCAGGAAATCTGGAAAATATTTTTCTGCAAGAGAAATATACAGTTATGGGTTGACCCAGGATAAATACTTACATGATATTTTAATGGCTCTCTGCCTATCATATGATTTTATTTTTTTTTTCTCCTGTCTTCTTCAGCACTGGAGAGGAAGATGTCAGTGCGACAAAGCAGAGATGAGCTCATCAAGAGAGGAGTGCTGAAGGAGATCTTCGAAAAAGGTGAGCCGATGTTCCACAGTTCCTAGCTGGAAACCGGCTCCACAGAAAGTGAAGACATAGTGCACTATATTGTCAGGTTTTCAGTGATTCAACTCCTCCTTCTATCAAATCAGTAGTCTCTGAAGTGCTCCCTTCAAAATGTGGCACGGGGCATTTAGAGATATAATCTTTCTTTATATAAATTTGTGGAACATTTTCTAAATTCTTTGATCTTGACTTGACGTCCCATTGGTGCTCCATGCCTCAGGACATCAAAAACAAAGTTGGTGAAGCTGAGGAAGTTCACTGACTTTTCTCTTTTATAAAAGAGAAAATTGATATGCTTTAATTTTATTGTTTTTAACAAATTAATCTTTTTGCAATGTGATTAAAAAGCAAAAACAACCTTTGAAGTCAACGCTAAAACAAGTATCTTGGAGTGCAGGAAAATGGAGGGCAAACATTCCCCCTGGGCGGCGTATAGCTCCAGCATTGCAGAGGCTCTGCAGCCTGGTTTACCAATCAAACCTGATAAACTGAATAGTTGCATTTTCAATAATAATACCGCTCCTCAAAATGCACATCTGTGAGGGCAGATGTGTTAAGTTACCCTGCCTCACTGACAACCAAGTTTCCGTCATCATAAAAACTTGTGTCTAGCTTCATAGCTTAGAAGTTATTTTTATGCATGCAGAGCAAATATTTTTTTTTAGTCTGAGGAAGATGACTGTATTATGTTATCAGCACTGACATAACACTTATGAAAGGATCTAAAACTGATTCCACTTTGGCATGCTAAAAATAGATCCTCCAAGGACAAAAAAAAGTTAAAGAAATCCAATAACAGCAAAAAAATGCTTCCTTTTTTCAATCTTTCTTCTGATTGGCTGCTGGATTGTAATCGGCTTTAAGTGGTCATTACCTTTAATGGACTCTTACATGTCAGCCAAACCCTGTGGCGAGTCTGTTTCAGCATTAAGTTGCGGAGAGTTTGCCAACAAAACGGCTTAAATTAAAGGTACAGATCAGTATTCTCAGATTTTAAAATAGGAGTATTTGATAGCTGTGTTTGACAGCTTGTTACTATAAAAATGTATGAGTTAAATATCTCTTGTGAAATGCAGGGGGGTAGAAGAAAATTACTGGTAAGAATAAAAATAATAAAAGTCTGGACTCTTGCACTCCACGTCTTAGAGCAGCAAGTATCTTTTCGTTTTGTTTTTAAAAGATTGTTCAAGTCATGATAAAATTTGCAAATTGTGGGAGAGTTCACAATATAAATGCATTGTTAGTCAAAATATGTGAACAGCACTGTGAATTGCACTGTCAGCCTTAAAATGTGATCATGCAAAAATCATCACATGGCTCAGAGCTGTAGAAGATTTAAAAAGCAAAATGTCTGTCAAGCCGCCTGCCTCACACCATTCCTCGGTCTGTGCTGTGCTGATAAAAAGCTCTAGGGTTGTTTTGCAGTCTTAGTTTTCTGAAACAGTCTCCCCACTATTGTCTCAGAGTTCATTTTTTAACTTTGTTTGGAAAGTCTTTGCCACTTTTTCCTTTCCTCTTTTGATTTTAGCGACCGTTGAATTCCGGTCTTCGATGGATGGTGGCATTTGCACTCAGGAGCCCTCTCTTAAGTCATCTATGGTCTTGTCTACCAAGAAATCGGTTACCTACCCAGGTGACCTTCAGGACACGCCCGCCAAGCCACCGCTGTACCACAAGCAGCCACCTGCTCTCCCTCCAAAGCCTTTCTCTAGGATCCCAAACCATAGCACAGGTTAGTTAGGCCAGGTAATCCTGACTATCACAAGAAAGTTAGACCACTCTATTTTTTTTATCTATGTAGTATTTATTATATGTATATCTACCTTGCTATACACATACATTAGCATTTATCTATTTCTTTAGACTGTCAATATAACTAGGAATACTCTTATTACAGGACTTGCCGGCTAACCCTGACCCTAAGGCATGGCTTGTTTTGCTATAAATCCTACCTGCGTTGCCACACATGTGCTCAGGATTATAGTAGTCTCATTAAATTCCCCTGTGGTTAGGTCAGCTGGGCTCTCTCTGTCATTGTCAATCTGTCAGTACAGGGAAGTGGCATTACTCTGGCCTAATTCCCGTCACAGTGCTGACGTCTGAACCATGTCTCATCTGTGAGCTTTGTTTATCTGTCTGCACCAGCAGAGTATAGTGAATGTGATACATAGTAGTAGAAATATTTAGCAATGCCTCTTTCTTTCCTGTTATATCTCGATCTCTTTTTCTTCTTTAGATTCTTGCCAGCCATTGAAGTTGCCCTGTATGCCTGGGGGAAAGCACTCTCCACCTCTGCCTCCCAAGAAAATGATGATTTGTGTACCTCCAGGGGGGCTGGACTCCTCCATCTCACCTTCTCCATCCCCCAACCCCCTTAGCACTCTATCCCAAAAATGTGTCCCCCCACAGGGCATGCCATCCCTCCATGGCACCCTCCTGCCCTCTCACCTCGCCAGCCTGTCCAGTCTTCACCAGAGCCACGGTCACCCACTCCAGCTCCAGTACGGCAGCTTGCATGCACCCAGCCGCATCATTGAGGAGCTCAATAAAACCCTGGCACTCTCCATGCATAGGTTTGAAAGGTTGGTAGCTCTCAGTGTTCAAGCCATTAAATGTGATTGGCCACCATTGCAGGGATTATGGCTCTCCGTCTGTCTGTGCATCACACATAATATATTGGCAAAAGTTTTGTTTTTTGGCAAAAGACTCCAAAGGAGTTTATTTTTAAGAATACAGTAGTAGGTTTTGTCTCCTTTGTGAGGAAGGATTTTATTATTTGATGAGCCTCTGTTTACTAATTTCAATTTCAATCTAATTTCAATGTATATATGTGTGTGTGTGTGTGTGTGTGTGTGTGTGTGTGTGTGTGTGTGTGTGCGTGTGTGCGTGTGTGCGTGTATATATATATATATATATATATATATATTTACTTTTTATTTTTTCTTTCTTTTTGTTATTCCCCTTGTCCAAGATTGAAACACCGGAGTAAAATTCCTAGTATGTCTACACATACCTGGCAATAAAAATATTTCTGATTCTGATTCTAAAATCTCTTGTTAATTAAAGCTGTTGCCAAAACATCACTAATCAGAGGAAAATGGCAGGAGAAAACGGCATTATAATTAGCAGAGATAATTCTGATCATTAGCTTTTATGTCTGCGGTGACTTGTCCACTAAATCTATCCTGGTGTTATTGAGGCCATGTCCTACCATGCAGCGCTGGTGTACAGGTCTAAATCAGCACACTGCCTCACAGGGCAGCATGGCCTAAATTTGAAGTAAATGTGTGTATGTGTGGGCACAGGCGCACGGAGTAGGCGTCCCTCCAGCAGTTGGCCTGACATAACATGACCAGCTGCTCTTTACAAGAGATGCACGTCTTCATGTTTGGAGAAAAGGGACAGGATAGCGGATTGGAATATTACGTAACCTCTTGCATTAGGATCTCTTTTTCTCCAAAGCCATTTGGGCAGGGATAAGGAAGTAATGGCCCCGACATGGCTGAAAATTAGTCTGAAAGCTCGAAATAGTTGCATAACAGGGACTCATCATGAGAAGCTCCACTTAGATTGTGATTAATCAATCTACCAAATATATCACCAGTCATTGCAGGGAAATGGCTCCTAGAATTGAAGTTTATTCCCATCACCTTGTTTTGAATTCTATAAGTTGTTTAATCAGTGACTCTTCTCTGTGTGGTTCAAAGGATTGCATGACATTGCGTAGGACTGCACAGTGTTTATTCATATCTCCCTTCTTTTTGTATTTGGATTAAAAACCCACTAAGCTATCATTATGCAGCGAAAGCCCCTTTATTGTTTTTAATCATGTCCCTTTTTCTAGATTGAGGGTCATTGCTTACGAAATACCAAGTCATAGATGCTTGCTGGCTGTAAAAAGGTGATAAAGAGGTTTCCTTTGTAAACTTGACTTTTGTCTTCACTTTTTTGTCTTCGTCTGGGAGGTGGACAGTCTTATCCTTTTTAGAAAGCGCTGATGGTATAGCCGTACACATGATCCCATTCATCAATACTCAGATTTGCTTCAGGACCAACAAGCACTGTCTTTCTATCACTCCGCTAGCTCTGCATTGCATGGTGGTGGTCAGTGTGTGCCCCTGGACAGACGAGAAGTGCCGTCTGTGATCATTGACTACGAAGATGACAAGGAGAACATGCCCAACGAGTCAGACTATGAAGATCTGCCCAGCATGTACAAAGACGAGGATGATGATGGGGACGATGATGAGGACGATGATGAAGATGACGACTCCATATTTACAAGTGAGTAACCCTGAGCGAGTTGTTAATAATTAAATCACATGAATGAGGAGAAAGTTGATTTCATTTGGTTTTATTCAAGGATTCAACAGACCTTTTAAAATTCATGAAACTAATAAAAACTATGGCAAGTGTAGTGATTTCATGAAAATGTATAAACATTTTTATCAGGATTGTCAAACATAAATTAGTTCCTTCTTTGGAAACCTAATTCAATTTTTCACCTTATTTAGGAGTATTCTCTTTGTTGTGAGAGCTGCCACTAGATAGTGTGGATACCTTGTGTATAGATGCGATGACACTTTTACTTGACTTGTCATGATCATCAGCACTGTTTGCGTCATCTGAAGGTTCCTGGAACTCAAATGTTGTCTGTCCTCCAAAGCAGAGCCAAAATTAGTTTCAGAGAAGTGTAACCACAATCATGCAGTCACCCATAGAAATGCTTCCTCTCACTGCCTCTTAGCAAAAACTGTATGGCTGTATGATGGAGTTTTTAAAGGTTATGATTTGTCATGTATACTTTAATCACTCAATTCAATATAATATGCCACATCAGTGGTTGCAGTGAACTTTATTTTGATTTTTTTTTTTTTCCCCCTCAATACATTTACAAGTGATATATCAAGACCAGTGAGATTCTTGGTAATGCAGCTGTAAATTTCCAGTCCATTTCTGTGAGAGAGGATCTTTGAATAAAAGTGTCCAAACCAGGAAATAAAGATAAAAATAGCTAACAGCTATAAAATGCTACATTAATTGAGCAATCTCAGGTAATTGACGACATTACCTGCCATTTGGATGTTTTTAAAATATGTGGACGATGTTGTTGTTGTTTAGAGCTGTTAAGAAAAACATTTCATTAAATGAGGCCCTAGATTTGTGCTGTATCTCTTCATCTGATTTCAAGTTTGACTGTGACTTTGCATGTTTAGGTACCCTGGCTCAGAAGGTGCTGAGGAAGGACTCTTTGGCTATCAAGTTGAGTAACCGTCCATCCAAAAGAGAGCTGGAGGAGAAAAACATCCTGCCCATGCAGACAGATGAGGAGAGACTAGAGTCTCGGCAGCAGATAGGCACCAAACTCACAAGGTGACACATAAACACATGCATTTTTTAAACTTGAATACATTTACACGTATGCACAATTTATGAGCCAAATATTTTCAGTTAACCTGGCCAACATTGCTGCAGCCAGCTCAATAACAGCTGCCGAGAGATGGCACTCACTCTTCTCAGCCAAACCGAGCATTTTCTAATACATTGGGCTGTTAGAAGTGTGACGCAGTCTAAAACCTATGCAAATGTAACCCTTTTTTTTCTATTGAAAGACTTTTATATCCTGTCGGTTTTTCCCTCTCAAGATCCGACAAGTATAAACGTTTTATCTCGTCAGAAAGAGGCTCTGTAAATGGAGCTGACCTAATTTCAGCGATGCATTGCCCTTCCCTCTCTTTTTTTCCTTCTGTTGTCTTCTCTTAAGCACACTCTCATTCTCACTCTCTCCTCTTCTTTCTTCTTCCTGCCTGACATCCTCCCTCGCTCACTGAATCACCACGGTGATCCGTGTGCCAAACTCTCTCCACCCGACTCCTCCACAAAGCGGCACCACGCAAGCCACTTCATACCAGCAGTTTACACATACAGTACACACAAAGGCACACACGGTGCACTGCAAATCACAGGAATTTGTATACATAAGTTTTAGATTATAAATAGGAGCTCTCATAATTGTACAGATCAAAAAACATCATGTTTTTTCCCTGTGGGTAACAGGCCTCATTTGATTTCACCATTCTTTGAACATGACTTTCCTGCCCAAGTGATGGGGGAGTAATGATGTGATGAGAGGAAAAAAGACCAGCAAGCGTACGGGTAGAAATGAAAGCCCAAATATTATAATAAGAATTGAGATGTGCGAAATATGGTGCAAGGCAGGGATGGTGTATTATCTAGAGACGTTGGCACACAAGTCACTGCTCCCCACTGTGATTGGAACACAGAGCAGGTTCCCAGAAGGCCTGCTTGCTTAGTTGTCATGCTCCCAAAAAGCTCTGTCTCACTGTTATTTGCATGCTGTCATCCAATGCAGAGTTCCTAATTTAATGCTTTTTGCCAACACCAATGTGTCCTGAAATGTTGTCACTTGTGCCAGGCCAATTAAAATTGATGCGATAATGCTATTCTTGGACGTACTGACCTCAACTTTCCTATATTGACCTGATTTCCTGTGAAACCCCCTGAGACCCTTTATTTCTAAGCGATTCAGCTATTCAGCTATTACAGCCGTTTTTTGTTTATAGTCAAAAAATGTTTTTAAAGTGATGTAGTTTATGTAAAATGATAAGTTGACATTTGATGACATTTTTACAGTATCTCTCCCCTCCATCTTGCAGAGATTGACCCTATAGCTATACGCTACAAGGAGATGGTCAGTTTATTTTAGCATAAAGTGCTTAGCACCACTTCCAAAACTGATCACTCCTTACTGATAACAGTTACAGAAATATTAATTCTCTTATATATTACTACCAGTGTCCTCTTTAACATATATATATTAGAAATAAAAAAAAATACAGATTATTGCAGATTTTGATAAACTGCACCCCATAGCTAGCTCACTACTTCATAAAACTTTGTGTAACTCCTTTATATAATCTCATCATATTCAAGCCTTTTCACGTTGCACAGAGCAGGTAATAGGACACTTAACAAGACTGCTTAAAATTAGCCTGACAGAAATTACTTGGGTAACGGTAATTTTTTTTGGCTTGTATAATTGTGTGTATTTACAATAGCTGCTTCATTTTGCTGACATGATATTCACATAATGCTCAAAACATACAGCTGGGAGGAGAACATCAGTTTGAAAGGCAGTGTCTGGACTTCATCCCAACAATAACCCTCGAGGCAGGGAAAATAGGACACAAGATGAGATGAGACAAGCGGCTCTGAGCACACACCTTTTGAGTAGCTGACAGGGCCAAACTGTTGTCAGATCGAGCGACGTAGAGCCGATCATTGATCCGGTGTCTACAGTTAGGTCCCCTGCCACAGGGTCCTGACATAGTTGTATAATAAGATTCCTAAGTTGAAAGCACTTCAAATGACCTTTTCCGAGATTGCTTTTGGGTATCTTACAAATACTCAATACGAATTGAGGAAATTGGTGATAATCAGTGCAAGATGTATCTCTCGGCATCTCTCTGTCCCTCACCATGTGTCTGTCTATGTAAATGAGTGCCCCGTAGGTTTACACAAGCAGATGTGCAAATGGTTGGAGCCTTTCAATTGGCACTTCAAAGTGAGGTATCATAAATGCATTTGCCTTATTCAGCGTCATATGAGAGCTGAGTCTTCAGGAATGTCTGTTTTTTGCTGGCTGTCTTCTGGCATTACACCAATGTATCATCACTAATGTATTATCACGCAGTTGGTCATTTAGTGGAGAGGGTTTGGTAGTCATGGCTGACGGAAGTTTGTGAAAAGTGCTCTTGTCAAGATTTTAGAAGGAAAGAAGTTCAATAAGATGCTTATTCAAGTGAAACTTTACTGCTTGTAAATAATTACTGGAGGCACTGAGTTTATGTATGTATGTTCAGAATGGGTTGTTGGTTATTAAACTATTTATGTTTTGAGTCAATAAGACAATTTTGGCTAGTAGCTATCAAAGCAGAGATGTATTTCAAAATATGTGGACAAAAAAAAGAAAAGAAAATTTCTCTTAGCACATAGAGACACAGAATAAGAGCTAATGTAATGTTAAAACAAATTTGACTATTATCACGTGATTATTGTAAAGAAGGCTGATTTGCATAAAAAAAAATTATCATATTGATTCAGTGTTGCTTTGCTGACCTCTTACCTGTGATGCATGTGTTTCCTCAGGCGTTTGAGTCAGAGACCCACAGCAGAGGAGCTGGAGCAGAGGAACATCCTCAAACGTGAGTGTGTTAAGCCTAAATTGCAAAGCATTAACAGTTTAACAAACATGTCAAAATGCCCAAAATGTTCTTTCTTTATAAAAGGCAGTGTTGTGAAGCATGAGTCCATATTAGTTGCAGCAGACTTCATACAGTGCAGCCTGGTGAGGCCAACTTGTGTGAAAGCTTGAGACATACATCTCGCCCTTATTTTATTTATTTATTTTTTTACTCCTTTCTCTGCCTATTCATGTGAGACAGACAGACAGGCAGGCAGGCAGCAAGGCTCCCTGAGGAGTCATGTCCAGAGAGACTGGTCTTATAGCGCAGACACATCCAAGTATCAGACACCAACAGACTCGAGGACTGTGTGGCTCTCTGACATCAAAAATGGATTTACAGCAGTCGCTGCTCTCCCAGAGGCTTCTGTGCGATTGCCAGAGTGCTTGAGCACAACACAAAGTCTAACAATTCATGAGTGACAAGTCATGTCCTCCCTGTCAATCAACACATACGATGTCAAGGTTAAACAAATGGGGCTTTATTTTCTAGCAAAATGCCACAATCCAACACTGCAAGTAGATTTATGGAAACATTATGTGTTCAGCACAAATACAAAGGCAGTTTAAGTGCTGAGGCTTTTGCAAACAAGAGCAGCATCCCAGTGTGGTTCTTGTTTACTCTTGTCTCGCCTTTTAACTTGCTCTGCTGAGCTGAAGGTTTTTGTCTTTTTAATTGACTTGGAAACCACACTACAAGGCATGGATGCATTTCACAGGATCAGGATTGCTTCTTGTTTTGAAAAATGAATTTTTATAATTAAATAGGTCAATCATTTCATCCTAAAAGTAGGCCAAAAGAAGCTCTTAGGCAACTTGGAAGGAACAAAACAATCATCATCCCCTGATAACCATTTCTAATGGTGTTAAACAGTTAGTGACAGAAAGTATTTTAAGCTTTGAGAAATTTATTTTGTACAGTTTGAATCTTTGGATCCATATTTTGAAAATTATGTGCGTTTCAACTTCAGTAATTTCTAAACATTGTGTAACCATCTCTTGTTTCCATCTGCCTGTGCATGCAGTATTAAGGTTAATCTTTGTTTATTCTCCGCAGCTCGCAATGAGCAAGAGGAAATGGAGGAGAAGAGGGAGATAAAACGAAGGCTAACACGAAAGGTGGGTCCAAAATAGCTCCAAAGGTGTAAACTGGCACCTGATCTCAAAGCACACGGAGGGGGTAAATTGTTGGCCAGGATAAGTGAACACTGTGACAGTGACTCAGCTGTGGTGAGAGGAGACGACTAGTCTGTTATGGGGCCTGTTTGCAGGTCTTCCCCCCACAGGAAACATGGATGTCCTTTTTGTCCTTGGCCCTTCAGCATGTTGGCTGCCAAATCCTCACCACAATCCTGACACCATAGGGAGGTGTTGAATATGTTCCCATCACTTTCAATTAAAGAACAACACAATGGGCTCACGTGCAGACATGCCCAAAATAAAAATGTCATTGGTGGAGGAATTTAATGCATGCATCCCATAGCTTATTTTTTACAGTGTAACACTAAATGATGTACATACAGTATAACCACACATTTATAGGGCAGTGGATTTGTAGGTTCTAAAATTTATCTAAAATGGCTTAATGATTTTATAGTTTATAATTATTGACTGGTTTCAAATTACCTTTGGCTATGATTAGCGAACTAGCCTATTGGTAGAGAAATTTTAAATCTGTCTAGAATAGATTGAAGATTTACATGACTTTTTTAATAAGTGGATGTTTTAGGGGTTATATTGGCTCTTTTCATGGGTATAATGTGTGCTCTCTAAGAATATATTCAGTAATTTTAATTAACTGATTCAGTAAATGCCCTTCATTTATGTTTTTTTGTGTTAATGTAAGGACAATTACTCTAAGAAGGCAATAGCCATAGGAAAACTTTGCCCAGGTTTCCATTATCAAACCTTTTTTTTCTCCTTCCAGCTGAGCCAGAGACCCACCGTTGAGGAGCTGAGACAGGCCAAAATTCTCATCCGATTCAGTGACTATGTGGAGGTGTCGGATGCCCAGGACTACGACAGACGGGCAGATAAGCCCTGGACCCGACTCACAGCAGCTGACAAGGTAAGCATCACTTACACTAATCTTATAGTTAAACTGAGATAATCTTTTAATATTCCAAAGATCCCTCCTTCCATGCTTTCAAATTTCTCAAACCCTCCACCTCACCCAACCTCTCTGTGCCCAATATGACGCAACCCATTACGCAGGAGAGTAATGGTAGGAGGTGTTCCGCCTCTCATGTTAAGGCAAGTTCCACCTCAGCTGTTTTCTTTCCCTGTGTGAGTAAACACCCTGGAGCACTCCTGCTGCTCACTAGCCAGCGGTCCATGCTTCTGACTTTTAATGAGTTCTTGATTTTTATTTATTTATTTATTTATTTTTGCAGAGTATATATTCTGCCTTCGTTAGTGAACGCGCCTGGTCACACCTGAGGGCCACTCATGTGAAAACCACAGGGATTGGGTGTTGTGATTGTGCAACAACTCCCCTTACATAAGGGAGTAATTGGACAAGTATTGCCTCAGGACCCCTCCGCCCCAACACTGCCCTGCTGACATTTTTCCCGTTTCTAACATAAAGCACATTTTTTAAATATTTTTTGTTCTCCTTTAAGAGAAGCCCACCCCCCACCAAGACATCCCTTTGAGTCAAACTACTGTAAAGAACAAAAGCAATGACATCACCTGGCTGGCTTGCTGTCACACATGACATCTTAGAGAAAATCTAATGGGGGTTCTTTTTAAGAAAAAAAAGAAAAAAAAAAGCTCAGCATACCATTTTATTTCCTGGAACGTTGACTCATTCTCATCCTGAGAAACTTACTGCTGTTATTCTGCCCTTGGGTAAAGCACTCAGACCTCTACTGCTCTATTGCTGCTACTTGGGAGGCTGTGATTCATGAGGTATTGTCCCAAATGTGAATTTGTTCAACTCAACAATAGGAACCATTTTTATTCAGTGCCCTCACAGTCTTTCTGGAAAAGAGATGTTTAAAAGAAAACAGCTGTGCGATACACCAGAGTGTCTCCAATAGGACACTAAGTGCACTAATCATTTTACTTACAGTGTTTTCCATAATTTGTGATTAATAATTCACACTGGAATTCATTCATTCATTCATTCATCTTCAACCGCTTATCCGTTTCCGGGTCGTGGGGGTGCTGGAGCCAATCCCAGGACAGGTCACCAGTCCATCGCAGGGCCAACATTCAGAGACTGACAGAGACAGACAACCATTCACACCTACGGATAATTTAGAGGGAGGGAGGAAACCTGGAGGAATACTAGAAATTTCATTATGGTTAAACACAAGATGACTACCCAAGTAGACCAGTAACAGATTGCATATCATTTTTCAGACTCTTGTATATCTCAAGAGGAGGAAATTAAAGGCTCTTGCAATGTGAGAAGAGAATTCAGCAGAATCATTCATGGCCTGAAGATGACTGTAAATGATGCATGAAGCATGCTAAAAGGAGGTAGAGTCAGGGCTTAGGGGCTGCAGTTTGTGTACTAAGTCTTTGCAGCTTCTCTCAATCGTCCTTCTTGTTTTTGCTCCGTAGGCAGCTATACGGAAGGAACTCAATGATTTCAAGAGCAATGAGATGGAAGTGCATGAGTCAAGTCGCCATTTAACCAGGTAATGTGCAGAATCCATCCAGCTTCCTGTTGCTGCGCACGCCTTGCATGCAGCTGGAGCTATTCATTTGCTGTAGGTCTTGGCTTTGTAGTGCACACTGGGTTTTTAGCTGAGGTGATGAAATGTTTGAAACTGTCTTCTTTTTGTATTTGTAGGTTTCACAGACCATAGTAGACCACCACTGTCTCAAGCAGTGCCGGAGCAGTGCTCTCCTCCACTGAGAACCTTAAGTGCTGGACAGTAAAATGGTGCCCATTTCTACAATAAGGCCATGTCTTCTGAAATGCCTTTTCAAGACCCACACAACTGAGTTGGTACTACACCACCAGATGAAGAAATCCACTACTCTATCTACTGTAGTAGCACATAATGACTCCGGTTGATTCACATCGCCCCTCTGTGGAATTTGCTCGACTGTCTCTTAACCCTCTCTGCTGAGCACTTAGGCAGGCGCTCAGTTCTGCGGCAATTGGGACAGTGGGGGAGAATTTGTTTGCAATTGCTTGACACTTGCAACGTCCGCTAAGGGCAACTGTACCTTCAGTTCATCGATAACACCAGTGGTCTCATCTCAGTGGACATGTTTTTAATCCCTTTTCTTTATTATACAATCACTCAGAGCTACTCCAGCCCTTATGGAAAATTCTGTGCAGTCTGCAGGGTTCAATGTTCTGAGCTCGCCATACCAGCAGGAGATCCATCTTCACTGCACCTGCTGGGACATTGGAAGCTGCTTAGAAAGACAGACAGGAGGGAGGGGTCCACAATACAATATGTTGTTTTTGGTTTCTTTTTTTTTTTTTCCCTCTTCTTCTGCTTTTCTCAGACTATAGCACCCCCTGGAGTCCCCGCTCTGTCGTTACTATGTAATCCTGACTCCTCCCGCATATGTGCAACTCTCACTGTACCGACAATGTTGTCATCTAATTGCTAACTGTGAATCTGAGAGTTTGGGTAAAGCCTGTACTCTCTCCAAATGTACATTTTGTTTATAGGAAGGAAAGTTACATTCAAAGAAGAATCATGCTTGACCAAGCTGACCAAGCTTCGTTCATGTCAGACTCTTATAAATGTCATGTTAAAATTGCAGCTGCCCAGTATATTCTGGCTCCAGTGTGTGCAACAATGGTCTGTTTTATATTATTTTATTAATTTTTAATTGAGGCAAATCACTTACATGTTTATTCATGTTACCACTCTTGATGATCTTTAAAACAGAGTACCAAGAGAGGGGCTCATCTTTTTTTTTTTTTTTTTTTTTTTCATTTGCAGCCAAGAGTTTAAAGATTGTTACTCATAATGTGCATTGTATTTTACACTTTACTTTTATACTCATGTAATAAGTTTTGATCAAGCAATATATGTTGTTTGTAGAGAAAATGTTAAACAGCAGGTGTATCCCCGCAATTTTTTTTTATTGTGCTTATACACGATGCCTCACTTCAGGGTTTTTAATTTTCTTTTATACTTTACTTTTGGAAAGCTTTATTCAGGAGGACTTTTTCTGGATTCTTCTCAATTGATCCACTTTAAAAAAAAACAAAAAAAAAAAACAGGAAAAAACCCAACAACAACAAAAAAAAAACCAAAATAACAAACTGCCTGTTCGACAGCCAGTACGTTCAAACAAGATTTGATTAGATTCTCAATCCTGTCACTGAAAGGACACATTTTCTGGTATATAAAAAAACAAATAAACAAAAAAACCCACTATAAGTGATTTTAATGGATCCAATGAGTCAGGATTTTTACATTTTTATTGCAAAAGTTCTTTGCACTGTTAAGAGTCTGACTTTGCAATGGTCACTGTTTCAAGTTCAGGGTCGCCAGTGTGTAAAATATTGTTGCATTTCTGATCTTTACCAGTCTGTCTCTTCACTTTAATGGTCTTGTTACCTGATCACGGATCCTACACCAGTGTTCCAGTGCTCATAAGCTTTATGTACACAGACTATTTTTATTATTTTTTACTGTATTACTTTTAAAGTTGCAATATGAAATTGTTTGTCAGCTTAAGAACAATAGGAGAGGTATAATGATGCATCTGTCTACAAAGAAAAATGTGTTCTCCCTTAATTTCACAGCCTCAACCTGTGATGGATAGATGACCCAATACAAGCTGAGAACTGAAAACACAAAAGTTTTTGCACTTTATGGTTTATATGTGAGAGGTTTTTGTTATAGTGTTGAGCAGTTTTCTTCTGAATTGATGCACAGGTTGCCCTCGTGACACATCACAGACTTATTTTGAAATCAAAAATGTAAATGGGTCATTAAATCTCAGAGTCTTTGAAATATAGGGTTTTAGAACCAGCTTCTGTTTGAGTCCAGCATCATTGTGCCAGTATTTGAAATTTTCCATCCATAGGTTCAATATAATAGAGCATAAAATGAATTTACACAAATGTACATCAGTTTTCATTTTGAGCTCTGAGAATTATCCTGAGCCGCTGGGCTGAATATGAGGTTTTCCATTTTGCTGGAATCAAGGAACATTAATTCAGCAATAATCTGTTTCCTTTCACATGATGGTAGAGCAAATGTCTGAAAGGTTTTTGTTTTTTTAAATGCAGAATACCCTGTATAGGATACATCATGCCAATTAAATTCCATCTTTGACTGCATTTGTACTGGATGTGTTATTACTTCAGGTAGTTGAAAAATATCCTGACTCTAGTTGTTCATGTGTAGTCATTTTACCTACAATTTCAGGAACATTCATATATTCCTACATTAACTACGCTAAATGTTTTTCTTAAATGCGTTATTTGTAGTAGTCTAATGTTACCATTAGACTTCTGTGCTTGCATTTGCAATGCACCTCTTAATACATTATTTACACCTCTTCCAAATTTAGCTGCTTCTGAGCTCATAACCAAAAATAATTTTAAAGTTATTTTAATGATCATTTGCCAAGAGCTTTGCTTAATTGCCATAATTGTAGATTTAGAACCTTATTTGGTATTTTAATCATATTCACACTGATGTATGGTAGAATTACGCCTTAAATGTACTGCTATCCATATTGTCGTTTAGATAAGTTGGGTAAAACACATTCAGGGTTTGACTGTGAGGGAATTCTTCAGTTGTCACCTTTTAAACCATGAAAGACATAGAACAGACTTGAAATAAGTCAAACATTAAAAATTTGCTCTTACATAGAATATAAAAAAAAAACAAAAACACTTTGTACAGCTAGACCTAGCTATTTGACCAGGATGTTGCCAGTACTGTCTCATCACAACATAAAGGGTACTTAAGTACATATTATACTTTCACAGATCGGGTATAATTATCTTCAAAATAGAAAATAAATATGGATCTCCTATTTCATGAAGATGTGAACTCAAAGAAATATACTCAGTGGTAAAGAATGCACATTTATGTTCAAGTACTTTTTTTAAATCATAAATATAGTTGTATAGCACAAAACAACCTAACAATTAAAATCATCCCCTTGATAAACGTCTTATACAAACAAAAATTATATATATACCTACAAGGTCTAGTGCACAATTTACATTTATAAAAAAAACTAAGATACTTAGTAGGATATAAAAGGGTAAAATAAGTAAAAAGACGGGGGCAATAAAATAAACATTAAGTTGCAAGTTAGTTAAATGATGACGGTGAGTCTCGATATGCACACATAATTACTAGTTTGCGCCACTAGATGGGGAGAAGCAGCAGAAAATGCTGCTCCGTCCTCCGGCCTTAGTGTGAAATGGCGTCCTGATGAGATGGTGCTGAAGTTATCGGCCTCGTCACCACTAGTCTGAAATAACTGGACCTGCTGGGGAAGCCTAGTTTGTCCACACAGCGGGATTTGAAGTAGTTATACTGCACCGAGTGAAACTAATCAGGAAATGAATCCCGATTAGTGACAGCTGAAATTCGACGAATCAAACAGAGATTTGCTGAGATTTGGCTAAATGAGCCATCTCGGTGGAGTTAGCAGTTAGCACAGAGCTAAGAGCTGAACAGAAAACACTTCGGCAGATGAGAGGTCGAGCCTCCTCCAAACATTTTATACGAGCTATGTTTACTCCTCTCGGTTTGTTTACCGCCTCGACAGAGACAGAAAGATGAACCTCATGGGAAATGTAGTGGTGACGTACGTTCCCTCCGCTAGCGGCTGGTGGACGCTGCGCTTGCTAGCGCAATACATTTCCCACAATGCATCGCGTTGTTGTTAGCGCCCCCATCTTGTGCCCTCCTCATGAATATGTATCAGTCGCTATTTGCGTAGGAGGTCGGCCGACGTTCATTTCATATTATGGCGCTGTATTTTGGTCCAAATGGGACGCGTTGTCACGTCTCCGCCCCGCTCTGTCTCCGCACGCCCTGCCTCCTCTTAAAGAGAATTTAATCGGTAAAATGTTTTTTTTTTTGTGGAGCAGCGGAGGAGAGACTCCAACAGGGAAAGAGGAGGGCGATAAGTGAATGACTACTAGTGGAATAAGTCAGCAACGCCGCCCAGTTGGCGGACATTTAGCACGGCGGGCACGTATTCAGGCTTTTAAATGTAGAGCTTGGAGGAATATCAGAGTGCGCACCGTTATCTATTTACAGAGGGGGACTTTTCATTGGCACCGATGGAAAGTGTGCAGCCTGTCGCTGAGGACGGCGCTTCGGATGGAGGCGCGACCAAGTTACCCAAGAAGCCCAGTGGACTGCCTTTCGCCCGAGGGACTCCGGCGGATGATGGCGGTGGACATTTGGCAGCCTCCCGTATAGAGGCAAAGAACAGGAATCGCCTCTCTTATTCCGCCTCCACCGCGGGATTTAGTGCGTCAAGCCGGACCGAGGCGTCTAATGGCCGGGGCTCCTCCAGCAACTCCAGCTCGCTGCTGTTGAGACGGAGGCGCCTGAAGAGGAACCTCTCCGCCGCAGCTGCCACCTCGGCCACCTCAGCTGTCACCGCCGCCTGCGGCGCCAAGCTCAACTCGGCCATGTCCTCCGCTTCTCTCCACACCCGGAGTCTGGATCGGAAGACTCTGATGAAGCACCGGCAGAACATGCAGCTGCAGACCGCCGATCGAGAGTGGGTGAGAGCCGATCTCCACCGGGGCTCCATACACGTCCACGACAGACTGACGCCCTCGTATCCCAGGCCGGTCCTTTGCACTATGGACACCACAGCCGGCGAGGTGGCGCTCCGTCTGAGTAAACTCTGCAGTAAGTCGAGCTCCGTTATGCGCATATTTTGCAAAGATAACCCCAAGACTGATCAAAATGGCAACTGCAATGTAAAGTATGAATACAACGATAACCCCTGCAAGGTGGTGGGGGAGTCTACTATTAAATGCAACCACCTGGCTCCCCTGGAAGCCGCTGAATTGCGGGGCCATCCGAGCGACAGGTTGAGGCTGCTGCTCATGGAGAATGCAGATACGAGGCAAAAGCAACAGGACGTTGATGGAAAACTTTTCACCCCTGAATCGGAGTCGCAAGATAACATAACCTGCTCGCTGTCAGATTTAAACTCCAACTCTAACATGGACACCCCTATAGATGATGACTCAGAGCACAAGAACGGCGCGGACAGCTACGGATTAAATTCAGGCTCGGATGTGGAGAGCAGCGCTTTCGATGACCTGAGCTCCGGGGCCCGGCTCAGCGAGCACAGGGACTCCCTCAGTGATGACATGATCCTGGGCACCGAGGCGTCCATCCTCAGCCCTGCGGAGGGCCACGACATGTACGGCAGCTCCTCGGACGAGCTGGAGCTCGACTGCCCGGCGTCGGACGCCAGCATGGAGCCCATCACCCAGCATCACACCAATGGCTCCGCCAGCTACGAGCAGTGCAGCATGGGGCATCTAAATGACATGACAAACAATATGGGGCCGGATGGCAGAATGAATTCACACGGTCTGGGCAGCCTGCCACCCAGCAGCAGCGCCAGCTCATTGTCAAGAGCCTGTTCTACAGGTAATACACCTGACATCCAAGATCCCGATTGTGGCCTAAGTGCTGTAAAATCAGGGCTGGCCATAGACCACAGTGGGAATTCCTGCAATTCTAGCCTCACACTGTATGTGCAGCTGCATGGTGAAGCTGTCAGGAGGCTTAGCCCAGATGAGAGGCCTCTGCAGATCCAGAATGACTTTCTCTTTAAGCTTGGATTTAAGGACCCCTGGAGAGTTCAAGAGGAAGGGCTCAACACAGAAATTGGCTCATTGTTACGTTTCTATGCAGGTAAGTGAAATGATAGAGCCAGATGCAATCACATTCTCCGGTGGTAAGGTTTCTGCTCATTCTGGGACTTGCTGAAGCCATCTTCTCTGCACACTGTACAGATATGTCTGCTGATCCTTAGTATTGGTGTGTTTTTAGCAAGTTGTCAACCTCTATCACAGAACAAGGCAGGTGCCTATCTGCAGGCATATCTAATAACAATTTACTTTCTTAAACACCAAAGCAACAAATTATTTGATTTATTCTAATAATATTTCCAGACATATTTTGTGAATGCTGTTAGGGAAGGTGAGAGGAGCACTGGACCTTTGCTGATGACTGCAGCAACAATTTGGAGAGATAAAATTAAAAGTCTGTTATTTCCAGAGGTTTAGCTGTGTGGTTGCATGAAATGAATGGGTCAGAGTGGGGCCATGGTCCAGAGACTGCTTTGCTGACTTGATTACTCAATTTAAATGTTCAGGTCGGTTTTTCTTTTCCTGTTGTTGTTTGTTTGTTGGTTTCTCCGAGTCTTGACTGACTTTGTCTGACTGTAGCAGCACACTGTGCTCCCATGGACATGCATGACATCGCCACAAAGCCATCGCAACATCTTATGGTGCTCAGACATGGGGCCCTTTCCGGCTTTTGCCCCATTATCATCCTAATGAAAAGGCTGAATGCCTTTGTAGTTGGATGGGGAGTAGGGGTGAGCAGTATGGCTGAGCACCATAAACGCTCTCTGTGGGCTCAGTGAATTCTGGTCATTGAGATGCTGCACACTGCCTATCCTTCTGGCATCCAGTGTTGCTTCTGTCACACTAACTAACTGCCTGCCAAGCTCGGTTAACGTGCTCTTCTAAAGCTCAGGAAGCTCTTTTATTTACCATGCCACTGCCTCCACCACTTTTGCTATTGCCGTGGGTGCTGAGAAAAGTGAAATGAGGGAAAGGTTGGGCGTCATGGGTTGGTGAAACTGAGTGTCTTGTGAGGATAGTTGAAGAGATACTGTTTCTTGGGTCTGAAGAATGGAAGAAATAGACTAACAGTGGCACTAACATTGTGTAGCTTCCTGTCTCAAGAGGCTGTTGAACTAGAGATCACTGAATATGAAGCTGAAATGGCCACATGTTCCTCTGTTCACGTTCAGTTGCATGTGCTCCATGACCTACTGTGCTCTTGAAATGCTTGAGGTACTGATGGGATGGTTTCATTTAGTCAGTGTCATACAGTAGGCTGCTTGAACGTGCACACAGGGGCTTATGTGGATGGATGGGCATCAAGGAAAAAAAACCCCAAATAAATTGTACATGAGTCTGTGCTGTCAGCTGAGCTCAACCAGCAACAGCAGCAACAGTTACTGAAGCCTTGATGTTTGTCTGGGGGCAACGCCTCCACATCCCATGTGAGACATCTTAACTTTGGTCACCTGAGTTTTCTCTCCAGCTCATTCACAGCCAATAACACCACTCAACACCCAGGCCACAGCCTGCACAAAAGACCACATTCTCCTTCAGCCACTGAAGAACGCACACATGCACATTAACTTGCACTATAAAGAGAGCGCTGAGCTGATGGCCTTGTGACATGCCTGGCCTGCTCCTCTGCCATTTCCTCACACGAGCGAGGCATGTGAGGAATGTACGCTGGCTCCTCTAGAATGTCAGGCATGTCTGCTGAGAAGGAAGTGGAGCAAGGGGGGCAAAGGGATAACCGTGCTGACACATGTTGAGCTGACTTTGAATGGTTGTCCTGCCCAAATAGTGGAGATGGGGCCAGCCTCAGCTGACTTTCTGGCTGACTCTCAGGCGCAGCTGCCACAACTGTAGACCTCAGTCACACTAAAGGCCTTTTTATCTGTATGCAAAGTGGCCTTTGATTCAGGAAGTCCATTATCTAAATTGTGTTTTATGGCTCAGTTTCTCAGTAAGAATGCTGCACTGTTTAAGTAGTTAACCTGGACATTATGAACACAAGCAGCCAATAAACTGCACTGTTGTGGCAGATGAGGGACTCAGCACTCAGCACGATTAGGGAAGTGGGAAAATTATGGGAAGAGGCTGTTATGTTGAGGAGTTGTCATGATGCATCTTGTCAGAACTTTTGAACAATGCAGAGAGTAGGTTGACTTTGAAAGGGTCAGATTGTTATTTGGGTGCAAATACTTTGGATTGGCCAGATGAGAGAACTCACTAGGCCTTGCTAGACACACACACACACACACACACACACACACACACACACACACACACACACACATACACATGCACATGTACAGAAGGCTGCGGAGATCAAAGGGCCGCTGTCCTCTTTGGCAGGCTTACGAGTGATCCTTTCAGAGCTGCCCACACAGAAGCCTCTTGTAATGCCTAGCCAGCTTTATTAGAGTTTTGAGTACAAGGGAGAAGAGTAAAATACACAGACTGAAATAATCAATATGTGCACATTTTGTTGCTGATAAGCCCAGAATGCCAAAGCTTTCAATGAAAGTATGCTTCCTGAAGAGGGTTATGATATGGTCACAGGTTTTGTAGCTGTACCGTGAGTCACAGCACTGATTTGATTGTCCATAAAGTAACAGTATAGGGTACAGGCCATTGTCACTCATTAACAGTGCTGCTGCTCTGAAGATACAAGCTCCTCAATCTCTGTGTGTGTGTGTTTGGATTAGCAAAAAAAAGCAAATGGCATACTGAACCCTAACATACAGTGGTAGAGGGTTTCCCTAGGGGCGGCAGACCCAGAGTTCTTATACAAACCAAAGCAGCACAGTAAATTATTTAGATTCATTAGCCTACTCAGCTTTGCAAACACTCTCATCCTTGTACTTCAGCTTACCCGCTGCTTTTTTGTGAGCTCTCTACGTACCCCATTAAAGTTGAAATGTTTGCTTTTTGAAAGCACTTTCTTGTAAACCTGAAGTGGTGTTAAGATTCAGCCTCCTTTATGAGTGAAATTAATGACCACTGGCGTGTACTGGCCTAGAAACTATCAATTTATTAATTCCTTTGAGCTTTATAGCTCAAGCTCCTCTAAAACAAAGTCATGGTCAATAACAGTTTCAGAATGCTGCACCCAATTTTCAGGTAATTTCCATGCTGTTTTCAGGGTCTGCCAGCAAGGTGAACTTGGCAGCAAGAACTGTTCATGCTAGAACTAATCAAAGCAGAGTCAGATAATAACTCTGCTTTCACATAACAAAGGTGTAATAAATATTTGCTTCATAGCTTTTCTCATTTATTATGAAAAAAAATGTCTGGTATAATTCACCAAATCTTTTGATCAGGGTTATTACTGCAGAATTATTATTATTATTTTAAACATTGGCTATTTATATATTTCACATTAATATATACTTTTCTCTGCATGGATTCTCAAAACAAATGTTGATTTCATACTAATTTCCACACTAGTGTAATTGAGCAGCTTATTTGCAGACATTTAAGTAGTTATTTACATTTTTTTATTGCTTTGCTCACAAGCTGGAACTCTGGTTGTGGTTGGACTTTGTTTAATTGGAAAACATCTTTTGACGACCAATTACTTTCTTTTTAAAAGCCAAAAAATATGCTTAGATTGTGGCTTTGAAGAAAAAGTCCGTGTTTATTCCATAAGAGCTGCTTGTTTCTCCATCCTAATAGACGTAAATATACACATCTGTTACAGATGTATAGTCCGGAGAAGGATTATGTCCCATGACTATGAAACAGGAACAAATTCATAATAGAATGCCAAATGCCATAATAGAAATCTAAAACTGTATTTAATATTATGCCTTTTTTTGGAGTTTATTCGTGATAAAAGTTCTCAAAATTCAAGTCAATGAAATATAAACACTCAGCTTGGCAGTAATGGACACAGATTCACTTTGGCTCATATAATTTTCCAGATTCCATGTAGACACAAAATGTTAACATTTCAAGAAGACAGTGATAGGTCATTCATCTTCTAAAGCTTAGCCGTTTCCGGGTTGCAGGGGTGCTGGAGCCAATCCCAGCTCACAGTGGGCGAGGGCAGGGTACAACCTGGACAGGTCACCAGTCTATCACAGGGCCAACATACAGAGACAATTTAGAGTCACCAATTAACCCAAACATACATGTCTTTGGACTGTGAGAGGAAACCAGAGTACACGCAGAGAACATGCAAACTCCACACAGGAAGGCTCCAGCCCGGAACTGAACCTGTGACCTTCTTATTGTGGGGCAATAGCGATAACCACTATGCCGCCGTGCTGCCCCCAGTGATAGCTCAATTACTCTAAAAGCTTTAAGGAATCTCAATCGAGGGCTGTATATCGTTCTACTCTTACCTCAGGCCTCCTCTGAGGAGCCAGTGGCTGGTGACGTGATGACTTAAAGGACTCTGCAGGGTTTAAAGGCTTAATGAAGCTCCAGGCTTTCTCCAGCAGGCTCTATGGCAGCTATTAAGCAGAGAACCACTCACTCTGTGTTGTCGGTGCCACGTCGTTCTCTTCATACAGTCAGCATGCCAGGTTGCTCTCACATTCTCTTTTGGATCTCTATGAAAACATTTTCAAGGGCAGATGGAGAACCAAAACAGACTTTTGTCACTGTTTTGGTTTTTATGTTTTATGAACGGTCACTGGTTGTACTGACAACAATATGAGGATAACTCACAGTTGTTCACTTTAAATGAATTTGTAATTTAAGTGATTTACTTTTACTGGTCACCAGAGATTTTTAAATTCCAGTATTATTGTGTAAATTTAATTTTAATGTACAAAAATTGTAGCATCACAGCAAATGCAAACCCTATGGGAGATCCATGCAGAAGTTAGGCACTAAGCGGCTTCATTCTTTTTCACATCCATGTCCTTGTTTGATAGCTAATGGTATTTCTAAATGGCCCATTGCTGAGTCATTATGTAATTGTGTAATCAGATTTCACACGTTCCAGAGTTTAAATCCAATATGCATGTGTTGGTGTGCACTTTGGAGGGTTTTTTTTTTTTTTTTGTTCTCATTAGTGTATGTGTGCACCCAAGATAAAAGGTGAACAATCAAAGAAGAGATTAATGTACATAATGTCTCTTCACATGCGGCTCCACTTGTTGAAGTGGTCTAAATTAAAAATGGCCACACAGCCTCTGTGTTGAGCTGGTTGTGTGTATCGCTTTAAGCGTTTGCTGAAGCAGACATAGATAGGATGCTGGTGTCATCTTGTAGCACTTAAAGCTAAGGGAACAGTTTTCTGTCTAATAGATACTGCCTTCCTGGCTGACATCCTCCCACCCCCCTCCTCTCTCCTCTTGCACAGACTCTTCCTTGCTCTCTCAATTTCTCTCATGATTGATCCCCCTCCCTTCCCTTTTGCTATCTTTCCTCACATCTCCTCCCTCACACCATCTGACAGTTTCCATTTATCTTCTCATATCACTCTATCCCTCTACAGAACAAGAATTACTGGTCACCCTCATATTTGTATCAAATTAATAATAAAATAAATTCAGGACACAAAAAAATGAAAAAGAGAATAACAAACTGCCCAGGTCTATTTCTACAGATATGTTGCTCTCCTTCTCCCTGCCTTCTCTGTGTGTTTGTGCTTGCTTTGATGTATGTTTGTGTTGCCCCCTGTGGAAATAAGTTTTGTTTTTTTAAAGGGATGGGGAATGTAATTGAAGTTCTTATTTCTTTGTGGTAGGTGGCTGAATCTAAGCTGAACAGTGCCATGCCAATATGTCACTCCTGTCTGCCTACCGGCACATTGAGGGGGGCATTTGGGAAGGGCAATGACTTTTCCTGCCCAATGGGAGCAGCCCTACCTCTCAGCTGTCTGTCAGACTGCCTTTGCTGAACCCTTTCTAGAAACCTCGAGGAGTTTGAGTAAACCGAGTTCACAAGCAAAGGAAGGGGAAAGGTTCCCCCCCTTTTCACCGGGGTCATGGAGGAGGTTGACTGTCCCCAAGCTGAGCACCAGCCCCTGACTTGACCACATGCATGAGGGGGATTAGAGGCACACCAGCGGGGGCTCACTTTCCACAGCTTTGATCAGCAGCAGCACAGCCTAATACCAGACAACATCTGCAACCTTCAGCATTAAAGAGGCCCAAAAATTCTGATTAGGGAACACACAGCATGCTTTCCTGCTAGTGTACAGGACAGAACTGTGTCAATTCCTGGATGGGAGGTTTTTAAATACCAATGCTCTAATGGTGCTTACACTGATTTGTTTTACAAAGCTCGGGTCTCCAGAGAGACTCTTTCACATTGTGTTTAAAATTCCAGTTTAATTTTCTTTAACACACATTGAGAAATTGCAAGTGGATAAGATCAGACTTTGGGGCAGTTGTTTTTTGTTTTTTTTAACTTGAGATTTTGACACCTTCCTGCTATGCAGCAACAAAAAGCGTTGTTTGGCAAATAGTATTGTCTGATTGGAATTCAAAGGTTTACAAAACTGTCCCAGAGTCTTAATTTCTCTCATTTTGACAGCTAGATAAGGTGTGTTTGGCTGGAACTGAGCCTGTTTCTGTGGACTCTGCTCTAAAAGAAGGGGGCAGAGTCATTGATATGAAATGACCTAGTTTAAAGTTCATCTCTCTCAAAAAACGCTGAAGTGCCAGAATAACACTTCCTCATTGCCGAGTTTTTCTTTTAAAGGAAAGGCTTTGAAAGCAAATAGAAGGAAACAGCCACTGCCCATAAATATACAGAAATAACTTTGCACAGGTATATATTGCACAACGTTATGGTTAATGTATTGAACTCTTTCTTTGATCCTGCAGATATATCCACAGCACCAGTTTAATACAAGCAGGATGGAAGACCTGCAATTAAGCCTATCTTTGTATAGCAACACTTAGTCTGTTAGTGCAGTGTTGTAAGACGTATCCAAAACGTTTCCCCAAGAAAAACTAGCAACACAATAATAATTATTTCTTTTATTTGTTTAATCTTTCTTTAATCAGATAAAAATTCAGATTTCTTTGATTAAGCCAGAGAGCAAGAGTTGCAAGACGCAATTAACAACAAATGCGACACAACTATACAAAACAATTACACAATACCAGAAACAAAGAAACAAATAATAGATAAGAACATTTATAATAGTTATGAAATAATATCAAATAATAAAGCTTTAAAATCCCAAAGCAAAATCTAAGTTTGTACTTCATTCCATTAAATTGGAGTAAGCATACTGTATTAGAAGTAAAAGTTACAGTATGTTTGCATAAGTATCTTGATCAGACTACTATTAGCTTTATGAAAGGTAGATCTATTGCAAGACTGTTATATTTGGTTGCTTTCAATTACACTGATTGAATTGAATTAGATAGATCAGTAGGAACAGTGTGTCTGAAATATGTAGCTGAACGTCCACAGAGAATGAGGAGACATCACTCCATGTGCAGCCAGTCTCAATCATTAACATGGCAATTTCTTGGCACTCACTGTTAGCTGTGCATTTTGTCACTCACATATGTCCTGGGAAAAAAAGGAGCTGTCACTTGTTGCAGTAGGAAATAATTTCTCACTTTGCTAACTCTCCCACATCCTCCTACTTTGCATTTTATTGTGTTTCTGCTTGGACATGCTTATTTTTTTATAGCCAGTCTCATTTTTTCTCTAGTTCCAGTTTCATCTGTCATATCTCCCTCATGAATACAGTTGCTTTATTAAGGTTCACTCAGCTGCCATCCAGTTCTTTTGAAGCTCACACGGTTTCCTGGTCCTGCTGGTTAAAGACTTCACCACTTTACTTCTTTTTATCCTCACGACCCTTCTCTTTCTCTCTCTCTCTCTCTTTCTCCCCCTTTCACGACTCCATGCCCCAGCACCCCATTACCCCTCCTACTCTCTCAGTGCCACTGTGTTCACATGGCCCCTGCATGTGACATGAAGCTGAGCCAAAACACCCCGGATGCTCGCTTCAGCCCTCCACTGTTCCAGACCTTGTTAAATTTTAAACAAAACAAAAGAAAAGGAAAGAGAGAAGGAGGGGACAAGGAGAAGAGAGAGAAAAAGTGAGCACGTGGGACCAGGGGAATGTGCAACAACATCACTATCTCATTCATTCACTCGTCCTGTCCCTGTGCATCATCAGGAGAGAGCAGCCCTTTAGTTCGAGCTCTCTCTCTTGCTCCCTCTCGGTCTCTCTCCCCCCTGTTCACTCCTCTTGTGTGAAAGGCTTCCTCTCTGTCTCTCCCTCCTTTCTCTCTACACTGAACGGGACTGATTGTAGCTTTAACCACAGATCTGGGGTCTGATTACTCTGTGGGCTGTTCCTCTGTAGGATTAAAGAACAACTGACTTTGTAGCTGCTGTCTTCATGGACAACTTCCCTCTCGATTATCCCATGGCTACTGCTGCCCATCAGATTCATTTTTAATACTTTATGAAAAAGGAGAATCACTGGATTTGAAATAATAACAGTCCCTGTTTACCTTTATTATTGCTTGTCCTCTTCCCTTCCCTCCTTATTACTCTGCTTTTTTTTTCACCATCAAAGGAATACCACAACATGGCATGAGGTGACCAAACTAAGCTCTCCACTACATCCTTTCGATCCATGGATGTGGTGTCTTTAAACAGCTGGAAACATTTTTATTCAGAAAAAGGTCTTAGTCAGTCTGTCTGAATGCATCCTCCATTTTATTTCGTTCATTTTTATTGTATTGCTTCTTGAACATTCATCCTTTTTTTTTTTTTAGAAACTTAACATTACAAAAACAATACATGAATCTGTTAACTGAAAAGACAGTAGTTGCTGTTTTGTAAAAATAGTAATAATAATTTATCTCCTATAACACATAAAACTTATATGTGTATGAGTTTATATTAATAATGTTGGTGATGCAGTCAACTTTGTGTACATTACTGGAAATTAATTTGCAATGAAAACATAAAGTAATTCCCCCACAGGAAAAAAATCATCAAGATTTATCTTTCTCAGACTGACATATCACATTGTCTTCACCTCACATGTGACCCAACAGCGTCCTTCATAACATATAGTATGACAGCAGCAAGTGTTCTATGCAGCAGTAAAATAAGTTGGTTGTTGTTTTACAGGTTGAACTTTTGTGTATGATGCAAAATTCCGATTCTTACTATTTCGTTGATTTCACTATTGTGACACAATCTGATACTTTCTGAATTGATTCTTGAATTACTCTGGTTTTTTTTAAATGTTATAGCATTCACATTTCATCGAGTGCTGTAACACAAACAACCTGACTGATTAATTTTTGCAGTTTTCCCCTGTTGTGACCTTTAAAGAATTAGAAGATTAGAGGGCTTTAAAGATTAGTATCACTAGTGGGCACAGCAATACAGAGATTCATAGCCTACAATTGTCCTGTCAATAAACCTTTAACAGTATGGCCTACTCTGGTGGAATTAAAGTTGAATTTTAATAATAATTAAAACTACTCTCGTACCACTCAATATCTTAAACTGTGAATGGGAAGGTATTTTTTAAAGTTAAGTTCATTGCTTGTTTCTTCCCTTCGTGAGGGGATTGATTGATAATTACAGATGTACAGCTTCAGTTCCTGTCAGATTTTACTAAGGGGATTCATAATGCTGGTATTTCAAGGCAGGGACTTCTAGAGGCACTTCAGGCTCAGGGCAATATTGACCACGCTATGATCTGTTAAAAAGAACCAAGAGAAGAAAAGGAAGAGAGGGAGAGAGTGAGAAACTGGGATGGTGAGTTCTGAATGCAAAATGTCCCATTTCTGTCAGTGACAGGCATTATTAATGCAGTGCTACAAATGAACAGGGAAACCCAGGGTGACAAACAGGCGGGAGTCCCTGCAAGCTCATTAATCACTGACGTACGCATAAACATACACACACACACAAACTCATCCATCCGCAACCGCGTGCACTCCGCCACGATCAACTGTAACCTTTTGTGCAACATCAAACCTTCACCGGCTTACCAATTAGCGTTCTGATCTCACTTCTGTGGCCTTGGTATCAGAAGGAGGTGTTATACCCTCCCTTCATCCCTGGCTCTCATATTTCACCCTTCCCTGATGTGCTTACCAGGGGAACTGAATGCTAGGTGGGTAAACCTAAACCTCTGAGTATAGGAAGGGGTTATTGTACTGGTGCTTAAGATGACAATACCTCATTCCTTTCTCTTCCTTCGCTCTCTTCAAGACCTCCATACAGTATAAGGTCTGGCACTTTATCAGAGCTGTATGCAGTGTTGCAGAGACAGGCTGCTGCTATACACAGGCCATTAGCAACTCCTGAGTGACAGAATGTGGAGGCTGAAGTGGGGGCTGGAGTGACACAGTGATGCTGCTGATGAGCAACCGGTGCCCTGAACCACGAGGTGTTATGTGTGTTTGAAAAGCCTTTTATATGGTGTGGTTAAATCTTAGGAATATGCAGGGTAACCTAATCATCTTTCCCTTATTGTGTATTATCTGCCTTTTCAATAGATTAATTAGCTTGTCCCTTGGTCTGTAGAATAGTGAAAAGCCATGTGCTAGAACTCAAAGTGATATTCATATTCACTGTCTGATCAGCAGTCCAAAATAAAAAAAGAAACAAGTTTTAAATCTAGAATGACCAAAAGGAGAAGAAGTAAATTTACTTGGTACAACAACTAGCTTTCGCAGTGAACACAGTTGCAGTATTTCTGTTGTGGCTCCAGAGAGAGCTTTCCATCATCAGAAAAAAATAAAGAATGATGTCATCAGGGTTATTTGGGCTGTGATTGTATAACAGAAAACCTCCGTTATTGCACCACAACCGCTTTACCGCTACTGCAGGTGAATTTCCCACCCTGCATTTCTGTGCTTATATTGTCCTTGCACGTGACAAATAATCTTTAGAAAGACAGGACATGGAGTTTGGCTGATAGGGACATTTATCAGGTGGGGACGTCCAACACTATCATGTTGCATAACGGGACATACAAGATCCAGGGTCTTTGGAACTTGAGCCATATGTGCAGCTGAAACTGCTGCATCGATGTGGACTAGTCCTTTTCTTGCAAATGCACCAACTTAAGGGTTGTATGATTGAAAGAAATCCCCTTAATTCCCCTTTAATCAAGTATACTAATGCATATCAAAATTTTCTGTATAATTTTTCTGATTTATTAATCAACTGGCTCGTTATTTCAGCACTAAACTAAAATAATGATCCATGAATTAATAAATATTGGTTATATTTAGTTTTTCACTTATGTCCTACAAGTGGTTAGCCCATATGACATGTTATACCAAATATGCTGTTGTAGATGCACTATAATGGAGCTGATAGTGGGCCTGTAAGCCTCAGTTCATACCTTTGTTTAAAGCTCTTCTAGGCAGAGAATCAACCTCAGTGTTGTCAAACATTGTTTTGTTGGTTTCCGGGATTTGCATGCACTGCCCATGTGCAAACCTGATTATGTGTCCTCATGTGTTGGTGAGAGAGCTGTAAGACTGAGGGCGAGTGCTGCATCATTCATGAGTGTGTGCCACCCTGTGCCTGGACTGCAGTGACCCGTAACTGTCAACAGTGTATCCTTGAGCGTGATGGCACAGGCTGTGCGGAAGACACGCTGCAGGGACCGCTGCCATGTCGAGGTCTGTCGGTGGGGCCTGGAGATGGGTGTGCCAGTCTGGAGCTAAAGCGGAAGCTGTGAATAGAGGGAAGGGTTGAATATGACACTGATATAAATGTAGAACAATATCTGGGCTTTTTTGGAAGCTCTCTTTCTGTGTCTCTTCCTCTTTGGGGGAGGTCAGAGAGAATTAACAGCTACAGAGCAGCAGCCCTGAGCCTCTGTGTGCCACCTCAGGACATAGAGGCAGGACAGACTCTGCACTGACATATTTTATAAAAGGGTGTGAAGAAAGAGAGGTCAAATCTTGAGTAAGCTGTGTTAGAAATGATGAATCCCTGAAAGGAATGGCACATGAAAAGGGCTCAGACTTTAAATCTGAACAGAACAAAAACAGGTAAAGGAATGAAAAGTGAGGATGATGGCTGGAAATTGCTATATCCTGATGGGAAAGTAAGTAGGGGAATTATGACTTTTCACTTCAGCTGAGACCTTTGTTGCCCTCTGAAAAACTAAAATATGCGCACACACACACACACACACACACACCGTGAGCTCTCCAATGATGACCTGTATGTGTTTATTTGAGCGAGCAAGAAAAAGACTCATTACGTAAGTGGGCACCGTGGCCCTCCTGCCAATTTACTATCAACACACGACAGTAACTCAGTTCACGCATGTGCAGGCTTGTAAGCCTGTTTGTGGAAGCGCAGCCAACCGTTTGTTCTCACACATTCATGACCTGCTGGTTATTCATTATTTCCCAACATAGAATAGTCATCCTCTTCCACACTGATGAACAAGTTTATCATGCATTTTCAGTCAATCTGCATGGAACAGCATTACATAAATGCTTGGTGGGTTAGACAGAGAGTATATCTGACTGTTTGCTTTCAAGATAAACACTGCAGTTGTGAACTTCAAAGGAAAAGATAAGCATTAAATTAGCCTAACACTGTGATGAGAGGCTTTGTCACAAAGCTTGCTTGGTTCCAAGTTGTCGCTTAATCGACCTCACTGTCATCTTGTAGTGTCTCTGGAGAATAAATGTTTTTGTTCAAAGGAACCTGACAGATTGTGCGTGTGTTTGTGTGTTTGGATTTCTAAAAGGGGAATTCTTGTCTTGTGGTTTTGGCCAATCGCTTTTATCACTTGCAAGTTCATTTCTGAGATTGCTTAAAAAAAACAAAAAAAAAGTTTGAAAAAACAGGAAACAAGCAGTTTGACGATAATTAAGGCGTAAATGTTATGCTTCAGATTTCAGCTCAGGAGGATTTGGCAACAACAGGTTTTTGGTGGTAACGGTCACCAAGAACATCTCATAATAATGCTAAACCCTGAGGTCATATCATAATGGCACATTTATCGATCGCTGGGGGTGAAAAACACATTTTGAGCAGCTAAACTGTCAGAAACACAACAGAAGAAGACAAGCAGCACGTGCAGACTGAGTTCTTTAAAAATCACCGTAGTCTGACTTGTACCACCACAATTGTGTCTGAGCTGGGAACAGCTATTCTACTCATGAAGTCATCATGTGACATGAGCACAAATTGCTCTCGGTATGCATGTGCACCGAGTTTTTTCCCCTAAATTTGGTCCATTGCGACCACTCATTGAATCCTGATGTGCAGGTGGTGCACAGTATTTGCAGTAATCTGTCATGATAAACTCCTCCAGTGTCAATGCCAGCTTATTTACAGACAGGTTACTAACTGAGCATAAATATGTTTCGTACTTTCAGAAGAATAAAACCACAAGTTTCCAAAACATTCTTGGAGGATAAATAGAGGCAAATGGTAAGCAGACCCTATTTAAACAGGTTTACAGCTCTTGGTTCATCTTTGGCCTGTTCCACTGACAATAGTTGTGCATGTACACAGTAATATAAACGTAAACTGATAAAAATGACGGCAAAAATAACAGATTAAAATATCCAATTGTAAAACTCCTTTAATATCCATTCGCTAATGAGTCTATACAATTATATGATTTGAAATTATTTGTCAATCCTAAGGAATGTTGCGTCTGCTCAACAGTTTTTTTGCAGTTTGCTGAGGTTTACAACTGAGATCAGCTCAGCTGGATTTATAACACTCTTCTCCTGTCAGTCGGCCTGCCTAAAGTGACAGAATATGCCTGTAGCCAAATTCTTTTCTGTCTGTTGACATGTCTATATAACAATATAACATTTTTTTTCTTTACTCAATTTTAGAAATCTCTGCTTGAACTCACCTTATTTTCTTTTGCCTGTCCATCCTACATTTGGATCTCTGTTAATTTCCAATCCCTTCTTGCCTGAGATGAGCCTGCATTGCTCTCAGCCTTCACTGTTGTACTGCAGCATGCCATAATGGACCCTCATTATTTTTTATCTGCTTTTATTTATTTATTATTCCTTTTATTATTATCTACGCACTGGCCCCCAAACATATTAAATTATTCATTTGGGGCTCTCCACACACTCTCCACATTGCCTCGCAATCATACTTAGATTTAGATGCGTCCATTCAATTAATTTATAGAACAGACTCGCACATGCACACATATTGTATGCATGAGCACAGTTACAGCATCTGCATTCATTTACACACAAGCAAGAGAGAAACCAATCCCCAGAGCTCTGATGTGTGTGTCTGTGTACTCCGAGCTAGCTTATCAGTGGGCTTGTGTTTTCCAATATAAGGTTTCGTAACACACGCTCATTACATAACAGAAGCAGGAGTGGAGCTGGGTAGAGGAGGAGGAGGAGGAGAGGGGGGAGCACACATTTATGTACGTCAGCATCCATTCCTTCCACTGACAGAGGGAATCACTGGGGAAAATCGTCCTTTCACAAGCACTGATGCCAACACCTGCAATTTGAAGCATCCATAATGCAATTCTCATCTATGTCCGCTGCATTGGGTCGTATTTTTAGGAGGATATTGATTCAATGAGATGATGAAGAATGCTCACAATCCTGCAGGTAGTGTGAAGGGTGGTACTGCTGATGAAAACACAGCTATTTCTGTTGCCAAAGGGCACATAAGTCATTAATAAAAAATTCATAGACGAACAACCTGATTTATTAACCTCTTATGGAGCCCTTCACATCGTAGTTCCTCGTTACAGCTGTCAGCCGTATGAGTTATGATTGCTACATTTCATTTGTGTCTGCTTCTTCCCATGAACACGGCTTTGCATCCGGTCTGTCATATGACGTGGTGATATGAAGTGGATTCAGTCTTCACGGCTGTGCATGATGTAATGTTAGGAATGTAACTCACATAAGAGGAAGTGAATTTTTGAGCGGGTCAAAAACAAGTAAAAAAAAAAACAAACAAACAAACAAAGAAAACAAAGACAATTCAGTTCTACAGAGCACAAGAAATCCTCCTTCAGGTCATCCCTGTGCCTTTATACATCCACACACTCCCCCTAAAGACAGTGTATGGTAGTGCACTGACCTGATAACTGGAGTTGTACAATGCCTTTAATAGCAGAGGGCTGTTTGGTTCCCTTCTCCCCAGGGACAAAGGATAATAATGGTTTGATGGGGAAGATATTGCAGGCTGTGACCTCATTTGGATTCAGGATGTGTTTCACTGGTCCGAAAGAGTTGGTTTTGTGTAGTGTTGGTGTGTGTGTGTGTGTGTGTGTGTGTGTGTGTGTGTGTGTGTGCGTGCGTGTGCGTGTATGTGTGTGCATGTTACTGTCCAACTATGTTCTTCCTGGGGATGTTTAATAGAGACGAGCTATCTGAATTTGAGGACATCCATCAATCTATTAATTATCCACCTCACCCTCTCTCAGGGAATACAGAGACAAGTCACGGTCACTTGGGCCCAGATCTCCCTGGGCCAGAAAACCCTGCTCCTTAATTCTACATCACCAGAGAGAGCTGTTTAGACTGGGGGGGAAGAAGTGTCACCTCGACTAAGCAATTTAAGCTGATGGATGTTCAGTGTCTGACAACAGACATGAGTACAAAGCAGTGTCACTCAGTTTTGTTTTTTTTTTTACTAGAGGGACCAGAGGCGCTCTTCCAACAGTCTCCTGAGAACACAAAAAAAAAGTGCATAAGCAGGGAGACTGTCACCTCATAAATTATTAGTAGATATTGTTTTACTTTTTTCCCAGATAGTTAAATAACTTTCTCTTTGCCCTTTTCAAAATCTAAACGTTCACTCATATGGTTTGAGCCATTTAATATGCATAACAATTCAATGATATGTAATTGTTTTATTAATAACATAGATAATGAAAGCAAGCTGCAGCCTGATTATATGATTATATAAATATTCCTCAAGCTAATCGACTTCTTGCGGCGCTGTTTAACAACACTGACTTTACAGTTATTAGTCACGATTTCACTGTTGAATGCACTTTTCATTAATGTACTCTAGCTGTTATAGTCAACACAATTGTGTTAATGTTTTACAATACATACATGAGGAGGACATAAATGTGTGATTCAGAATTCATGGAAATTCATCAATTAGTTTGTGACATATTTTACTTGAAGCCATAAATATGAAGTTGGGTGCTATAGAAGTCAGTATGGTTCACCATCTGGGGACCAGAAATTTCAGGAGATCGATTAAAGTCACCCCAATCAACCTCTTCAAACAAAATAGAGCTATCCAAGTGCTCCCCAGTTTGTCCTTGTTTGACATTTTAACTGCTGAGCTTTTTTTTTTTTTTTTTTTTAAGTCGCTTCCTTTGCAGTCAAAATGTTAAAAGTGAACACGATTCAAAGCAGAAACACACAGACACATTGGCCCGTGTGCAAATGCAGAGTCACAGAGATAATGCAGGAGCATCTCACTTATTTCCCATGCAAACACATACCTCAACTAACTTTAACACAAAGGACAGCTTGACACATTTCACGCATCAACACCCTCTCACTCCCAGAGGGGGTAGTATGGCCTGCCACCTCTATGGAACCGGTTACATGAGAATATGTGGGAAGAGGATGTTTTCAGGGTTGGGAGCAACTAATTATTGAGAAGCTAAAAGCAGTCTTGACAAGTTTTTTTCTTAATTTGAATTACTTTGCTGCCAAACAGTTCATCATGTGCATCCCTGTGGAAGGTACAGAAGTGTAGCTCTGGGAAAAATGTGGGACATTTAGGTGAGTGTGGCGAGCAGTCTGTCACCCTCGATGGTCTTTGCCACCTTCCAGTAAGCCTCGTCAACTGCTGCCTGAGCAGACAGTTGGCTTAAAACAGCCTGTCGCTGTGGATCTGAGTAATCACCCCCGTGTCGTCCACAGAGAGTGAAAAAGACAGCGAGGAGAGACGGAAAGACAAATGAAGGAGTGGAGTGAATTCAACAAAACTGATCAGATGTGTGAATGACATCCGGCCCTTGCCTGTAAACACACACTTTTAAGTAGATGGATTTCTACACTGTGTGCGCATGTGCGTATGAACAGAAGGACGCTGCAGCTATTTGTGTCGCACAGTAACAGCTGGTCTCTTACATCTATTACTATGTCACATTTCCACCAAATTCCCTCAACCGTCATTTCCTCCTTATAAGTTCATATCTTCAACACTGCAAAGGTCATTTGACAACTAGGCTAAGAGTTATTATTGTTGTTTGTGTTTTTTATTTTATCTTTTTTGCAAATCTTTCCTTTGTAGATAGGTAGATTGATCTTTATTAAATGTCGGATGAAGTAGAAAAAATCCAATCCAAAAGCAGAAAATAATTTGGGGAATATAAGAACCGGATATGAGCTTAGAAGCATTTCCAGGTCTTACTATCTGGTGCATCACATCTGTCACTGCCTATAGATTAAGCAACTGAGTGCCCATGCATGCCTGTGCTCTGCTGTGACTTATGTGGGTCATTGATGCCCTACGGTACAGCATGCCCGATCCTGTAGTGGAGGTGTGCTGATGTCAGGTCACATTTAACAGGGTAGGGTGATTAACTCGGGATGCATCCTTGCTATTACTGAGAAGGCCCAAAGGGAAAAAAAAGAAAAACATTGATCTGTTAACTGGGAGATGGATGGAGAGAGGTCAGCCTTCGGGTGGTGATGACTAACGATGAATAACAGGGGCAGCAGGGCATCTGGGAAGCAGCCTTCTAGCCTGGATGAGCTGAAAATACTGACAGTAAAACAGGAGTTGTTTCCTTTATGGTCCTTCCTTCATTAGAAAAATATACCCATCTATAAATATCACTGAGTGTCAGAAGCAGTTGTTACACATCCACATGTTCATTTTTGAATAATACAACAACATGTTTTACAAGTTTAAAGTCCTAAATTTAACCATTTGTCACTATAATGAAAAAAGCGTTGGCATGACCACAACTCTGTGGTCTCTCTTATCATCATACAAAAACTTTCACACAAAGACAAATTGATGGGAAGAATTAAAAATACAATAAGCTATGTCAAATATTTTACATACATACACATACTATACTATACTATAATCCTGATGATGCAAATTATTGACTGTTTGTAATTTGGAAATTTGACTTGATATTAAAATTATAAATGAGAAATTCTCATTTATTTTAATGTTAACAAATCTAAAATACTACAGAACTTTGAAAAGATAAACTTAAATGAATTGTTGGTTTGTATGGTGTGGATGGGGCATCACTGATTGTGGCTTTGTATTGTGGTTGTAAGAATACTTATCATTGATAGTGACATTAATAATATGAGGGGCTTTCAGTTGTTACTGTACAGGTTTGTGTGTGTGTTTGAGAAGCAGGGGTGCGCACACATGTAGCCAAGTATGGAGGGGAAACTGTCTTTTCCTCAGCCTGGGCAAGAAGGAAGGAAGCCTCCTCCAGTAATCTACACAGACACACTTTAGTATTCCTGCTCCCACATGCAGTAGGTCTAGGAATAGACTGACTTTTTCACATGAGCACGCCCACCTTGCAGCATTTGTCTGTTATCTTTAAACTCACATCTTCTGCATGGCCCTCAGATTATGGGATGACCAGTTGTGACTAAGTTCATCACTGCTAAAAATATTTCTAATGTAGGCGGCCTGTGTTTCGTACATTTGGAATATATCTACTGTCTCTTATAACTTCCTTCCCTCTTCTGTACGGTTACCAAGAGCTCTCACTTGTCTATGGTCCACCCCTGTAAACAGGATGCTCACGTGGGAGTCCCACCCATCTCCATGCTTCCTCAGTTGCAGATTCCCATGGTCAGACTGAAGCATTTGCCTCCATCCAGTCATCCCAAATCCATCTATTAAGGTTGTAAACTGCAATACCCATAAAGGAGCAGCTCTTCAAACTTGTCTTATCACAAAAGCTGTCTGCAATGTTCTTCATCATAAAAATCTCTTGCTGTTTTTGGTCCATCAACATTCAGGGGCAACATTTAGTTGGATGCACATATGGAGACAGTTAATCACTGTCACTATGTCTGTGTGTGTGTGTGTGTGTGTTTGTGCATATGCTTGTGTGAGAGAAAGCACGTTCCAACAAAAGACCTAAAAATAGTAGGAATATGCCCATGTGACATATTGAGGCTAAAAGCTTGTGAATAATTTGTCTAATGCAACACATACTCCCTTACTGAGCTTAGTCATCAAAATGTGCTCCTGTTGGTTACCTCTGCCAGCCAGAGAAGCTGGAAGGGGGTATCCGGTCTGTTCAGTTAGGCCAGTAAGCTTGTCTGTGTGGGAGATAGACATCATATGGATCTGGATGGACTCTGGTGGACAGATAGCTCTTTACACACAGATGACGTGATTATATTTTGGTTGTGGCGATCTGTGACTACTTTTTTTATTTTTAATTTAAATTTTTTCCTATGATTGACAATAATATTAGCAGCTGTAAAATAAAAATAAAAAATTCTTCATATGAAACCTGAATAACAACATAGATATATCAACAACTTACAATGGAGGTTTTTATTTTTAGGTATATGCATGTGGGGCGTATCCTCAGATTGCCTCTTTATTTCATGTTCCTTATCATTCCCTTGGCAATGTTTCGTCTAAAAGGAAAGTCCAGACTCCCTTTTTAACTCACTTATCTAAAGGACACCCTGATATACTTTTCTTTGAGTCTATGTGTCCATTCTCCCTTAGATCAGAAATAAAGGGATTTTTTTTTATTTTTCTTGAAGCCATTTCCTAAACTTCCTAAAACTTTTTCACATAACAAAATTTGGGGTTTTGGGCCCACCACTGCATACATTGACCCTCAACAATACAATAATCATTTAATAGCATGTCCTCGGGGTTGGATGGCTATGGTGACCCTTTAAAGAAGGCTAAACCTGCTGTTTTATTCACTTGCTGCACACGCCACTTGTTTCAGGAGTGCAATTTAATAAGGATGGAGATCAGCAGTGTAGAAAAGGGGAACCTAGAACAGAGCAGTGACAGCTTGGAGGCAGTGAAAGTAAGAATCAGTAAAACAGGCAGCAACATTCACTGACTTCTAATTTTCAATCCATAAGTCTAGAGATTGCATTTTATTTAATGGAAATGTTTTCACTGAAAGGACTACATGTTACAGTCCCTAGTGTTTGCATCACTAAAACTTCTATGAGGAGTTCTTGAGGACAGCTGTTAGAGGGCTTTACCACCAGGACACATCGTCAGTTGTGTGCCTTGGCGTCACAGGGTGTTTCAGCCATTTATCACCAGACACCCTCTGCTGAGGCAGGCTCTCCACAGGTTAAGCAAGCCTGGGTGTGTGTCCAGGGGTTAGCTGTTCGCCTTAGCAGCCCAGATGGTGTCACTCCTTTTCATCCATAGACAGTGACTGGTCCCCTCGGTGGTGTTGGCCAGTTCCTTAATTGGCCGTCTGTGAGCCTGTCCCCTGACTCCAATGTCCCTGAAGGTCTCTGATGCTGAACTGGCTACAAAGCCCTTATATCCCACCTGTATTCTTTTCTAGCATCTCAGATTTGGAGGTGTTGTCAGTTTTCACTGAAGGTCTTTCTTTGGGGACTTGATACAAATCAAAATGTAAAGGAGCTAAACATTTTCTCAGTACAGTTTAAAGGATCTTAGCAGTATCCAGATGTCTGTATGGATTTTAATAAGACACTTTAAGTAAAAAAAAAATACAAATCTTGTCTTTTATTCAGATATTTAGGTTAATTTGCTAACAATGCACTCCCAAATGGGATTTCATTTTCCATTTACCTTTTAAATATAGCGTAAAAACTGAGATTTTGAAATATTACAGATCTGTGTCGCATCCCAATTGCTCATTAAAATATATTTATCCATATTAAGCTCTGGATTATGATTGCCAGATTTTGATTTCTGTTGTGATGTTCACGCTGAGTGCCAGAGAACACAGAAAGGATGAGAAAGAGGTGTATTTTCATGCAGTTTGAATTATCATACACATTATAATATGGGTGGATGCTTTGTGCTCAGTATCTATTTTCTTTTATGGGACTATGTTTAAGTTGGCATTACTTGGCAGGCATGAAAAAGTTCTTCGATTAAAGAAGTGAGATGAACACCCTTATTCCCAGATCCACTCATGTGAAAGAAGTTCACACACAAATTTTTTGGTTTTGTTTTTTTGTTATTCCACAAAATTTGAAGTGTTATTTCTGCCATTTTGTATACTACACAAAAAAAATGTAATTGCTATATTGACAGTATAACATTATACATAGTGTTGACAGGCTCTTACATGTGTGTCTGACATACACTGCATTGCATTCTCATACTTCTCCCATAGCAGTCTAAATTAGTAAAAACAATACCGACAACATAAACTGCTGTGCAAGCTGATGAAGTTTTGTTGTTTTTTGTTTTTGTTTTTTTTATTTAACAGTTGTTTAGAGGCCTTTGTGCTTCTGTTGGTCCAATAATTATGTATGATTGTCCCAAGACTGCTCACCTTAGTAATCAACATTTAATAATAGTAAGCTGTATTACACACTCAGCGTTTAGGAAAGCAAATATCCTTTTGCAAACTAGGTTACTGATTGTACTGTGAGCACAAGATTAGCTTGTAACATAGAGGAAAGGTCAGGGCTCTATGATTGTGCTGATGTTTAAAAAATACTGAATATCAAAGCCAGTTATGTATATGTTTGATATATAGATATGGCTAAGAGTGAAATATGTTTGACCTTAGGTTCAGCCACATCAGTTCCAATAATCAGACTTTAGGCCAGAATATTATTAAACTCTGCTGAGCATGTTGGATGAGATTAGTTTGCAGTTCAGTACTGTACCGTGTGAATTATTTAAAGCCACGAGAGCGTGTGCAAGTTCACACTTGCTTACCCTACTGACTCTTTCTTCATCTCTTTAACTCACCTCCACCTCCCCCCTCTGCTTCACTCTGCATGATTTTAGTGAAGTGAAATATGTGTAAAAGAGACAGTGTAAGAAGTATGCCATTAGTTTACAGCAGATTTTCTGGAAAAGGAAAATTTTGTGAGCAAAGGTATGATTCTTTTGGCCAAAATGGAAAAACAGTGAGGTTAAACAAGCTGCGAGCGAAAACACTCAAAGCAATAGATAGAAAAGACAAACTGAGAGACAGGCAGCTGGACAGATAGAAGAGAAAAAACACAGGGGAGGAGGACGGCACATGCCAGCCCCGGGATGTTTTTGCAGAAGTGGAGGTAGACGTAAAGCAGGTGGATGTTTAGACAGAACGATAAGACAGCCTGGCTGACAGAATGCCTGATAAGCAGCCTGACTGTCAGGTTTGGCAGGCTGGCAGTGAAATGAGTGAGCAGGGCATGGAGGAGAGGCAGACAGATGGGTAAAACTGAATAAAGGCAGCTGACGGTTTGTATGAGCACAATTTAGAATTGCTGTACCTGGTATTGAATTTGAGACTCTGTTAATGGAGAGCCACACTGAATCCAAATATGGACTATTCAATTCCCTGTGCAAAATAGGATGACAAATGCTAATGGTTGTGCTGCAGAATGCATTTAGACCTCATGATCCCTCTCTGTGTATAGTTCTCATTTTGTGGCATTAGGTAGTGGTTAGCTCAGATCACGTTTTAGCCCTGCTTAGCAGACAACAATTGAATGGATGACCATAGATCTCTGTACATATATTTGTGTTACCTGGCGGATAAAGCCTGGTTTTGTGCATCTAGCATTAATTTATACAATGAAGTATATCAAGAAACAGAACATTAATGATTTCCTAATAATGTAATCTAATCCTTTGACTTCATAGTGCCACCAAGTTAACATTTGTGTTTTTTGTGAAACATCTCAAAAAATATTATTATTATTCACATTCCATATTCACATTTATCTCCTAAAAGTCTCCTAAAGGTATCTCCACACCCTTATCAGCCTTTTTTTTTTGTCCAATACTTTGGTTTATCACTAAACTCCTACAAAGAAAAAGAAAAAAATCTCACTAGCTTCATCTCTACTTTGTATTGAGTGCTAAGCAAATGTTAGCAGGCTTACCTGCTAAAATAAGATACTGACAATGGTAAACATTATCCTTATAAACATCACCATGTTTGTGTTGTTAGTAAGGACATGTTAGCACAGATAAAGTATCATTGTGTGCATATCTTGAAAATGACTGCACTGATATTTGTCTATAATATGAAACTCCACCAGCTATTTCAAGGTGATATGATCATTCTTTTCCCTCCTGACCCATTTCAATTTTACATCTAACAAGCTGCTAACAGCACCATCTCTCATTCTTTGTTCCAGGGAAGCCGCAAAATATCGAGAGCTCAGAGCGGGTCCAGTTGTCGGGGACGTACAATGTTCGGAAAGGGAAGCTTCAGCTGCCGGTTAACCGCTGGACCAGACGGCAGGTCATCCTGTGTGGCACCTGCCTCATCGTCTCCTCTGTTAAGGAGAGCCAGACGGGGAAGATGCACATCCTCCCACTCATTGGAGGAAAAGTACGTAAAAGTCACAGAGCACAACTGGTGGTGCATAATCTTTTATGACATGTTTTATAATTTATGCTTTGGATCATAAAGTCATAGTGCTGTATGACCTGCCAAAGTCACTTTTATTACCCTCTGCAGATGTCTCCCTGCACAGTGGCGTTTGTCCTACATGACACTTCACCTTCAACAACTGTTTGACCTTTAGCTTGCATTTTTTGTTGCATTTTTCTTTCCCTTCACCATTTAAACTACCTGCTCAGAATGACCTTAATCTGCTTATTGTTATATGGATCTGTGTATCTACAAGGCCGATAATTATCTTCGAAGAGTTCTCCTTAAAGCCCTTCCTACTGCCTCACACAAAGGACCTTCCACACAACACCACACCTATTTTGTAAACATTTCTCACACAACACGTGACCCGTAGTCAACCATTCATCCACACAGTGCCTCAGTATCTGCCTCTATACGGTTTATGTGTCTATTCAGACACCATAACTAGTCAGGCATTCATTCACAGAGTCCACGTGCTTGAGTGTGAGTGATTATGTGTGTCTAAAAAGTAATTTCACATTCATTTAATCATGTTTATGTCACGCACATGTGTTATGATCAGTGTGCTTCTGGTTGACTGAATTTCTTTACCATTCAGCCATTAAACATCTCATTTCCTTTAACAGAAGCCATTTAAAATAAATTATATCTATATATATTAGGCATGGGTTTGTTGTTTAGGGAGATGTCAGAATTTCAGTCTCTTAATATGTCTGTCTTTTTTTGTTGCAGGTCGAGGAGGTGAAGAAGCACAATCACTGTTTGGCCTTTAGCTCAGCAGGGCCTCAGAGTCAAACCTACTACGTCAGCTTTGACAGCTTCACGGAACACCTGCGCTGGCACAGACATGCTGCCAAGGTACTATATGTACGCTAGGGTTACAGACAGAGAAGGAGAACGTGGGCATATGCTCTCCGGCAGTTCTTATAGGTCAACTGCACTGTACATTAGAACATGTATGACTACTAGCTGAAGTATGAAAATATGACACTACACCAACCACAAGCCCACTATTCCTATATTTTTCTGCCGTCCACTCTTTAGTATGCAATATAACCCAAATGCCTCTGAGTGTACTCACACATGAACATCACTCATGGCTCTTTCTCCCCCTCTCTCTCTCTCTTTTCTCTCATTTGAACTCAAGTAGGCCATAGCCAGAAAACCTCTTTTCTAAATATTAACAGGGACATACATGTCACCAGCACCCAGAGGGCCACTCAGAATAGGAGCCTAGATAGAAGCAGCACGTGCCCTACTGACAACTGCTGAGCCTCTAGCTAGCTCTGATCGGCTCAAGTTCACGACTGTAGATTTTCTCCTTTAAAATAAAGGGGACTATCAACTCAGATTACAGTTTATGTGTCTCTGTAAATTTGACTAACAAATGATCACGGGTTAACTGCTCTATGTACCTGCTGCTAACTAAATTATTCAATGATGTATTATGTGATGTTAGGTCATTAAACTGTTGGACTTTCCCTCGACTTCCTCTGAGTCTAATCCTAAAAAGATTGGCTATTGAATGACATTTAACCCCTTAACAGCAGGGTACACACACATAGTAAACCTTTAAGGAGATAATCCTGTTAAACACTCTTCTTGTTTTCCTCCTCACCTCCATTTAGATGGTGTCTCAGAGAATCAACTCGGTAGACCTGTCTTGCTGCAGCCTGGAGCAACTTCCTCCGAACCTTTTCTACAGCCACGACCTCACCCACCTCAATCTCAAACACAACTTCCTGCCTGCAGACCAGCGGCTGCAGCAGTTGCAGAGGTACAGTGCCATTATTAATCTACAGTAAACACAACTGAGGCTAAACTATAAGGAGTGGGGCAGGCAGGAAAAAGTGAAAGATATAAAAATAGGGAAGGGACTTGAGGAGGTTTTACAGGCATATGAGACAGCACAGGGTGGTTTGGAGGGCTGGTTAAGGCAAGATGAGGCTTGAAAAGGTTTTCCAAAGCTTAACGTAATTTGGCCACAACGGGAGATGAGCTGGGCTGTTGTACAAGGTAGTGAAAGACAAAACACAGTGAGATTTCACTTGACACAGCAGGTCATGGCTGGCTATTTGGACGGCTTTAGCTTTTTTCCTGCAATTTGCAAGCCATCGATCTAAGCATTCTCAGACTGGGGCCATTGGCACACATGGACCAAAGGGGCTAGGCAGGGCTGTGCCAGGCGAAGCCCATTGAGCCCAGAGCCCAGAAGGGTAGACTGATCTGCAGGGAAGCTTTTAATGTCCCTGGCCTCCCTCACTCTCTCTCTTTGCGTGCACCATCTGCTGTATGCTTATCATGGTCCCAGATTAAAGCCCGCATCCAAGACATGTGTGTGTGTGTGTGTGCATACATGAATTTGCATTCAGCTGAATGAATAGTTTGATTCTGATTCCTGTATGTGTCGTGTGTTTCCAGAATTGTGCTTGTGCACGTGTGTGTGCAGGTTTTGTGTTAGGGAGAAAGAGGCAATTGCATGCTTGCATGCAACAGAAAAGTGGCTGCAGGCTACAGATTCGGGGTCAGTGCATACAAAGTCTTGATACAGTATGGCATTTGATTTTTGCATTCCATGTAAGGTGGCACAGCAGGGTGTGTGTGTGTGTGTTTGTGCAAATATTTATGGGACTGTGCATGTTTTTTCATGCATTTTTTAAATCTGAATAATGACTCAGGTTGAAGATCCTGCAACTGACATAACAGATTTTTAAATCAAAGCAAGCATGTACAGCTACCCTGCTGGTCAAACAAGATAACATCCATTTACCTTTGCCAAAGCCTAAGTAGGCTCATCTGCATTTGACCCAGCACAAGAGAAAAAGAGGTCAGCTATGGGCAAGAGATGGATCCTTGGCTGAAAATAGAGGGGTTTTGACATGTACAAACATGTAGCAGAGTTACTTGGGTACGCACTTGGCCCTGAGAGATTAAAGAAAAAAGAGCTTGAGTCAAGAACAATAATACTCTGTGTGCAGCTTCTATGACTGTGGGTGTATGTGTTCTGGTGTGGACAGTTGTGTGAGAGTCTGTTTTTGTTTCTGTGTAAACACTGGCTTTCCCTAACGTCCAACATGGAGTCATAGTGCTTTGTATTTTTCCAAGAAAGATGGAATGTGTGAACCTGCCACATGCCTCTCCCCTTTTCCTCTCTGCCCAAAGACTAACCAGTGGGTGATCTGCCAATCAGATATGCATAATCAGTCGTCTGGGATACTAGGTCTTTCCTCTGGCATGGGACAGCCTTCCCATCATGCATCACACTTTGAGACAGAGGTCACCGCTCACTGAGGGTAATGGCTGACACTCTATATGCATATGGTGAATCTTTGGCCTGTTTATTTACGTATGTGTGATAGTTCAGGGAGATACAAAGGGCATAAAGACATAGAAATGAACGTGTGATGGAGGTCAGAACACTGGCAGAAAAAACATTAGAGATAAAGGGGGTATTTAATCCCAGGGTTAATTATTAAAGGTACATTATATTATTATTATTATTCTAATATTTTTGTCTGTCCAGCAGAATATGGTCATTTTCATCACCCAATAAAATTGATACCCTGCAAGTGTATACAGTACAACTGTATCAGCCTTTATGTGCTATCTTCATCAGCTGGTGCTGAGCCGTTTCCCGCAGTTTAATAGAGCTTTTTTCTTTGCTATAAGAAAAAAGCACCTGCGCATTGATTATTGGTTATTGAAATGGAATCCATAAGGAACACAACAAAATGGTTGAGTGAAAAGAGGCTAAAAAGCTTCACAGAGCTTTGAGGAACTCATTATTTGGTTGATAAATCTCTTTATGAAAATAATGCAGCTTTAAATACTTGAGGAAATGAGTGAGTAGAAAAATTAACAGCATGACACAGACAAGGAGAAAGTGTGAGGAGGGAGTATGAGCATTACTCAGCAGACTGCAGAGGTTGATTTAATGGTGAAATGACATTTTCCCACATGTGCCCCCCACCCACTGTCGGCAGGAGTCACCCTCAGCTGGAATTACTTGGTCACCCTAATCCACAGCCCTGATGCCTCAGTTGCTTTTCTCTTCATGGCAACAATATGCAGTGTGTGTGCGTGCGTGCACGTAGGCAGGAAAATCTGACACTGTGCCAGTTGTGCTGGTTTACGCAGCTGTTTCATCCCACGGTGGTAATATGGCGCTCGACCAATCTCCAGCATGCCATAGCTGCTCTATGACTGCACGTGATAAGTGATAGCAGATTGCCTGTGTGTATGCATCTGTGTGTAGATAGATAAATAAAGACAGCCTGCTCTGCCTTGTTGCCTTCCCTCCCCTCCCTCTGAGGGGCAAACCCCTCTGAAGGTCACCCCTCTGAGACAACATGCTAAATGCCACTGGTCCTTGGTGTTTGAATCAACAACACGAGTGTCAATGCTGTGCTTGTTTGCTCAACAATCAAATGTGAATGTTTAGTCCTGTTACGAAAGAGGGCTTTGTTTATGGGCATACTGAATCTAACTGTGTGTTTTTCACTTAAACAAATTCAGTGTAAGCTATACTTTGCTACATTTCTCATGAATATATTTACTCATATACTGATATATTCTACTCCCTTGCAATATTGATGTTGACAAGACACAACTTCTTCTCTTCTCTTCTCTTCTTGTCTCGTCTCGTCTCTTTTTACTATCTCACTGCAGGTTTTCTCGTCTGCGAAGCCTCAACCTGTCCAACAACCATCTTGGCCAATTTCCCCTGGCCATCTGCGACATCCCAACCCTGATGGAAGTAAACCTCAGCTGTAACTACCTGGCCTCTGTCCCTGGCTCTGTGGGAGCCATGACAAAGTAAGCAAAAGCAGGAAGTTGCTGATGTGCATTGTGAGAGGAGCAATAGCTTTTGTATGTTGCAGTTTTAAATCTAATCTAAACTGATTATACCCACAAGTTTAGGTGTGTTGTACTTTTATTCTGTATTCACCCCAGCTCTTCTTCCTTTGTGAGTTATTGAATTGTTGATTTTGTTATGGTTGTTTACTTTACCTCTCCCTGCCTTTGGCAGCATTTAATACTAGTAATTTTCCGACTTCTACTGCTGACTTGAGACCAGTGTTTGCTATCTCATGTGGATCTTTTCCAACTCCATTTTTGTTAGTTTGACAATCAAAAGTTTACATAGCCAAATGTTACCTAGCAACGAGCACATGGCACAACAACCACCACGGTGTACTTTGCTAGTTTCAGTATGAGTGCAAACAGCAACACTGGTCACATGCTTTCCCCGGTCTACTTATTTTCTGATTGACGCACGACAAAAATCACTCCAGTCCATTTTTTATACTTATGCATTTTCTGACGTCATTTAAAGATTTCTTTATCATGTTGCTGGGCTAAACCTGTTGCGAACAATCCATCCGTGGCAATCTCCTCTTTTGTATTTTGGCACATACCGTAGATTGTTTTTTGTTGTTGTTTTTTTGACCACTGCATTACATTAATATACAATGTTACTTCTGATTCTGGCGGTTGAGAAATGGCACATGGTTTTACCGTGACACCGTTACTCTGCCTCCAAATTGCAGAATTCTCTTTTTTAGACAGATGGAGCAGATTTTGCTGAATGAAGATCATTTTTGTCTCACAGGAACACCCACAGCGTTTTGGTTTCGATCCAGTGCTAGACCCCTTGCCTGTGCAAAAACTCATTTTACTCACACTCTTTCACAGTGTGAGCAAAATGTGAAAACATTTCAAATGTTAATGAAATTCATGTGTTATGTCAATACAATTTGCCCTTTTGTAACAATAGAGGATATGGCATTGTTCTGTAGTTTAGCTTTGGTGGTCCTGACAGCTTGGAGAGGAGATTTAGTTCAAATTGAAAGTTCATGTGAAAATAAATACACAGGTATGTGGGTTGAAACGAGGCTGGATGAGAAGTTAATCTGCTGGAATGATCTGGCATGCCTGTAAATTCCTGTACTGGCCAGTAGGGCATTTAAGATACTACTGCCATCTGCTGGACATTAGATGTAATGACTGAGAATGCCCAAAGTTAGTACAGTGTCATTGATCCTGAGCAACACTATTTGTTCAAATATAGAAAAGCCTTTTCCCATCACCGTTTTTACAAATCAGTCTAATCTCATGTCTCTCTTTCTCTCAGTTTGCAGACATTCCTCTTGGATGGCAACAGTCTAGATGAGCTGCCTAATGAGCTGGGTTCCCTCCAGAGGCTGAGTTACTTAGGCCTTTCCTTCAATCAGTTCAACCAGGTGCCCCAGGTGCTGGAGCGTTTGGCCTCCATGGAGAAACTCTGCATGGCTGGCAACAACCTAGAAACACTCACCCTGCAGAACTTCAGACTTCTTCATGTCAAACACATTGATTTAAGGTACAACAGCAGACGTAGATGAATAGGCTATTAATATATAAAAAAAACATCTTAGTTATGAGATACGTAATTATGAATAATTGAGATAAGTTTAAGAGTTCATCTTTAATGGCTTTGTCAGGCGTCACTTTAAATCTCTAGTCGCACATGTCCCCAGGCACTGCACTCAGTAACACAAGCTATCCTTCTAATGATAGAAACAAAAACACAAAGAGGAAGCCACAACACCATCAGAGAGCCAGACAGCAAGGAATTAGGAAATCATTTGCCTGTAGTAGCCCCATCAGGTGTCTTCCCATTGTTTAGAAAAGCACAGAGTTTCAGTGACTTGCAGTATTTTCCAGTTAATGCTTCACTCCTACCAATGTGACTTGAACAGAGTCAGTAGATGCATTTTCTAGCATTTTTCACCTTTTTGGGCAAAGATTATTTATTATTACTGATGAGGATGTAATCTTTTAGGTTAAGCTCTGGAACTAATTGTGACTGTAGTTTGCAGTCATCAGTCTACCTCAGTTGTGCAGGTATGCTCCTTTTTTATTTAGAATGAATTTCTAATAGCTTAATTTAAAAAAATAAATACTGACAGATTAATACAAATTTTAAATAATCAACTGGCTGTTGCAGTCCATATCAAGTCAATGGGCATTTTTGTTCTTCAACATTATACGAAGACTAAAACTGTATATGATATGATATGTTATAAAACCATAAAATTTAACAGTCAAATTATTTTACCATGAAATGTGTAATGAACCAGTTACTTGGTTCAATATTATGGGCTTTTTTATTTAATCCTGGAAAAATGTTATTAATAGGAGAGAAGCTTATTGCATGTTATTTATATTCTTTCTAGATTTTGTTTTTGTTTTACAAATGCATTTTCTTTCTAGTTACAGTTGGCTTTTGCTAAATTGTATTGGTTGTTTGTGGAATGAAATAATATAGCTGTGTACTTTATGTCTTATCGGTTTTTGCCATAAATGGTTTAAGTTAAAAAGAACTGAAGTGCAATACTTCATCCGTCACCCAAGGCATGTTCCCCACCTTACAAGAAAGGCCACAGGCTGTGCAATTCAGCCTGATCCAATTGGAGTTGAACCTTTACCTCCTCCCTGCTCCCTCTGTCAGGTTGAATAAAATCTCCAGCATGGTGCCAGATGAGCCTGACCTTCTTCGGCACGTGACCCAGCTGGATGTGAGGGATAACAGGCTGATGGACCTGGACGCCTCAGTCTTCCCCAGGCTGGAAGTGCTTCACTGCGAAAGGAACCGCATCGCGACCCTCAAAGCCAGGGGATGCTTCCTCAAAGGCATCTATGCTTCCAACAACGGTGGGTTTGGCAGGCAAGACTTCATGTTCTCTGCAAAAGCAATCATGTATGGACAGAAAAAAACAGATATCCTGCCTTACCTTATCTAGCTGTTTCACAACTGAAATCACTGAAATTAATTTATTTTCTGAATCTGTAACTTATAGCACACCTCACCTTTTCTTCTCTTTTCTAATATGCTTTTCTGTCTAAATGCATTTTTCTCATGGCTGCTGCAGTTTCATTGACTGTCATCGTACTCCAACTTGCTCCCCTCCCAAAAGTCTCCCCTTCATTTTCTATCTACCTGCTTTTGCAATAGACCGTATCTGTCCTTGCTGTAGGTTAATGTGTTTGGATTTCTCCCTACAGAGCTACGACAACTGGATGTCAGTCCTGTGCCCTCCAATCTTAGCTGCATGGATATCTCGAGGTGAGAGAAATTCCCAGGACACACGTGCATACAAAAAAGAGAATGCAGCACTAATTGGAAAAAGTATTTTGAAAATGTGGCTCAGTTACACCACATCCTCTGTGTCCTACAACAGCTCAAATTGTTGATTGCGAGTCACATAATTTGCTCTCTGATGGTGAACTTGGTTCAGCTGTATTGACACTGACATGGCCTTTGATTTGGTGAAAGATAGGCCGTTAAAACCACGGAAGGAACACTTTGTTAATTTTCCTGACGACGGGATTCTACAATATTACAAATAACAAATTAAACACTAACATCCTCAGCTGAAGATTCTGCCATGTCTTCTTGAGCAGGACAGAAATTCAACACCTGGTACATGTTCTTACATGCCATTGGTGTCACTTTCAAAATGGAAAACGATTTATCATCACAATCTATGTCACACTCGCTGTCTTTCTGTAGGAACCATTTGGAGTCCTTGCCAGACTGGCTGTGTGAAGCCAAGAAACTGGAAGTTCTGGACGTGAGTCACAACCTCATCACTGAGCTCCCGGCACGGTGAGTCTCTCTGTGTCAGTGACTGTGACCATAGCCTGTAAATGTGGCACCATGCAGCATTATTCTCCCTGCCCTTTGTAGGCCACTCATCTTTCCCCCATAAAGCCTCGTAAATCACGCAAATAGCCTGTAACCTCCACAGCCTTGGCCCATTCTCTTCCACTTTATATGGCTTCTCAGAAGGTCAGCTCAGACGCAACTCACTTCTCCCTCTTCCCTCTGTTTCTGTCTTTTCATTATTTCATATTTCTTTTCCTTTCTATATATCTTATTCCCCAATCTTCTCAGTGTCTACAGACCCAATAAGTGTCAGGATGATGAATTTTTAGCTGCAGGCTCCACTATGGGCGCTGCTATTTTCTGATTCCACTTCCTCCTCCTGCACTATCCTCATTTCCATGGTCCTATCAGCCCACATCTATCTATCTATCTATCTGTACATTTGTACATCCATCCGTCCATCTATCCTTGAAACCCTGTAGCTTCTAAATAGTCTGCATGTGTTTTTTTTTTTCTTTTCTTGATGTAAGACTTCTTCCCAACCATCTCTATGTTCTTCATGCTGCAGGTTGTTATGCAGCAACAGTCTGAGGAAGCTGAGTGCAGGACATAACCAGCTGCAGAAGCTACCTGAAAGAGTGGACCGCCCTCTGCTGGAGGTTTTGGACATACAGCACAATCAACTGGTGGAGCTGCCCTGCAACCTGTTCCTCAAATCTGACAGGTAGCTTTAATCATCAGCTGGCAGGAGTGTTTTTATCTCATATTTCATCTCATAACTGCTTCATAAATGGAAGAATGCTTTTTAAGTATCTGTTTATTAATTTTATAAATGATGAGCATGCAAAAACACACAAAGGCCCATCCACATTCAAAGTAGATATATAAGCCAGTGAAGTGGGCTAAACATACAGTAAATAAACAAGTTAAATGCATTTACAAATGATGAAGTAAGCAGAATGAATAAAATAAGATACAGATTAAGTGAAAGTGTTTTGTTTGGTGCCATAAAAGAAGAAATTCATCAACAAATTTGTAATAAAAGTGATTTATCTCATTTCACACGTCTCCTTCATTTTTATGTTCAGCTTACGATGCGTAAATGCATCGGCTAACAAGCTAGAGCACCTTCCACCTTCCAGTCTGTCAGACGAGAGTCACAGTATCCTGCAGGAGCTCTACCTCACCAATAACCAGCTGACAGACAAGTGCGTGCCCATGCTGACAGGTCACTCACACCTTCGGGTCCTGCACATGGCCTTCAACCATCTCCAGACCTTCCCAGCCAGGTAAAGAAGCCACTTTTTACACTTCAGTATCACTGTTTCCTCACCAAAGTTGAACGACGCAGCAGCATGTTTTACGGGTTTTCTTGACAATTAAAACTGTCAATTGTATCACATTCTTGAGCTAACCTATTAATTTGTCTTATCCTTCAGTAAAATGGCCAAGTTGGAGGAGCTGGAGGAGGTGGACCTAAGTGGAAACATGCTGAAGACTGTGCCCACCACTATCATGAACTGCCGGCGAATGCACACTCTCATCGCCCATTCCAACGCCATCGAGGTTTTTCCTGAGGTCATGCAGCTGATGGAGATGAAAGTAAGCAATCGGCAGTAGCACATCCCTGTGCTAAAACCCTTAATCTTGTACTGTGAATGCATTTATGTGAGTTCTTACATCTTTCTCTCTGTTATCAGTGTGTGGATCTGAGCTGCAATGAGCTTAACGAGATCACACTTCCAGAGAATCTGCCTCCAAAGCTCCAGGAGCTCGACCTGACCGGAAACCCTCGTCTCAATTTGGACCACAAAACCCTCGAGCAGCTCAAGTATGTTTTTGTCTCTTTACAAGTTTTATGCAGGACATCTGTAGATCTTTTAAGTGCAACAATTATTTTTATTTTGTGTAACTTCAACTTGCATTTTAAATATTCTCAATTTAGGTTTAATGTTTAAATGTTCTTATATATTTAGTGTGTAGTCTACAGCTTATATAAATACCCAAAATGGATTCCTCAGTGTTTCATGCAGCTTTTTCCTCAGCTTGATACAATCTATTTGATCTTGTTCTGTTGTTTTCCAGCAATATTCGCTGCTTCCGTATTGATCCACCACCAACGTTTTCATCGAATGAGGCATCTGGTGGGCCCGCTGTGTGGAGTCATGGTTACACAGAGGCCTCAGGCGTCAAGAACAAGTGAGTTCAGTACAGACGATGATGAAAAAGCAACTGCTATCACACAATCACTAAACCAAAGCTTAGAAGAATGAGCACTGTTACAGCCAGAGGACTCAAATGAAGGTTATATTGAAAACAGGAATTGTGCGTATGTCATTACTTCCAATCCAATATTTTTGATGGACACACTAAAGATGCTATTATGGTATTATGGTATTGTACACTAGTTGAATCCCACACTTTATTGATTGTGGTTCTACTTCACAGTAATGAATCGTAGCTTGTCCAAGGTTATTAGTGTGTGATGTGGTTTGGATCAATATGCAAACAAATGAGTGATTATGTCTTTGAAGCCCAAATTGTTTCCTAGCAGAGGACATGCTTCAATGACATTATGTCCGTATTCATGTATAAAGTTTTTTGTTGTTATTGCTTTTCTCATCAGACTGTGCGTTGCGGCCCTTTCGGTGAACAGCTTCTGTGGGAGTCGTGAAGCTCTTTATGGGGTGTTTGATGGGGACAGGAATGTGGAAGTGCCCTACCTTTTGCAGTGTACAATGAACGACGTGCTTGCTGAAGAACTACACAAAACCAAGAGCGAAGAGGACTACATGACTAACACCTTCCTTGTCATGCAAAGGTACACGTTAGGCATATTTATGCTTTTTGTCATCTTGTGTGTTGCAAAAGTTTCGTTTTTAAACTCCTCCGATATCCTCTTTTCTCTGTTGCTGCAGAAAACTTGGGACTGCGGGTCAGAAACTGGGTGGCGCGGCGGCTCTTTGTCATATTCGGCACGACCCCACTGATCCTGGTGGCTGCTTCACCCTCACAGCTGCTAACGTGGGCAAGTGCCAGGCCATCCTGTGCCGCGATGGTAAGCCGTTGTCTCTCTCCCTGCTTCACAATGTCGGGCTGGAGGAGGAATACCGACGGATCCGGCAGCACAGGGCCATCATCACTGAGGTAAAGATCCTTAAAGCAAACCGTGTACCAGTGGAAATCACAGTGGAGTGTATTAATGTTATAACTATTGTCATATATTTACTCTTTTCTTAGGACAACAAAGTTAATGGTGTAACTGATTCTACACGAATTATGGGCTACTCCTTCCTTTACCCGTCCGTCATCCCTTGTCCTTACGTGCAGACAGTCACTCTCACCCCCCAGGATGAGTTCTTCATCCTGGGTAGCCGCGGCCTGTGGGATGCTGTATCTCCCACCGAAGCTGTTGAGGCTGTTCGAAACGTCCCAGATGGCCTTGCTGCTGCTAAGAAGCTGTGCACGCTGGCACAGGGATACGGTTGCACTGACAGCCTCAGTGCTGTTGTGGTCCAGCTCAGTGTGAGTGAAGACTGCTGCTCTTGCTGCTGCTCTGAGCCTCCCCATCCGCCTCCCAGCCCCAGCTTGGGCCCCTACCCCTCATCGTCCTCTGGCATCAAGGAGCGGCCCTCGGATAGTTCCCTCCCGGTGCCTCCTTCTTCCTGTAGCGAAATCAGCAGTGAGATCAGTACCAGTGAGATGAGCAGCGAGGTGGGGTCCACAGCTTCGTCTGATGAACCGCCACAGAGCTCCCTGGTGCTGCTGCATGATCAGACCCACCATCCTCATCTCCACCTGCACAACCAGGCCCATTCATTGTCCTTACAACACCAACAGACCCATGCAACCACCCAGCCTTGTCAATATCTGTTCCCAGGTTCAGAGCTGCCATCCACCCGCAGCTGCTGTGCCCTTCATCCTGCCTGCTTAGCGGGTTCCTTCCAGAGGCAGCTGTCTAGTGCCACTTTCTCCAGTGCACTGTCAGACAATGGGCTGGACAGTGAAGACGAGGAGCCCATTGCTGGTGTTTTCTCTAATGGGAGCCGTGTGGAAGTGGAGGCAGATGTCCACTGCCTCAAAGCAGAATCCTCCTCTTCATTGCCCCAAACATCTTTGCCCTCGTCAAACAGCCAGGAGCGCACCCTTCTGAGTCTTCCTCCACCTCCTCCACCTCCTCCGCCACCGTGCACCCCGGAGCCCCTTGAGGAAGGGACCGACATGAACCTCGGGGAGGCTGAGAACGGGCTGGACAGGGAGGACACATGGCAGGGAGTTGGAGCAGCAGGTGGGGATGGAGGAAAGTTGGCAGGCAAGAGAAGAGTGAACGGCTCAGTTGCACGCCAAGAAAAGAGTCACAACCTGATTGAGGTGGCTGCTGATGCTCCCTCTAAGAAATCTGGGGGCTACTTCACAGCCCCAGCCCAGCCTGACCCAGATGACCAGTTCATCATCCCACCTGAGCTTGAGGAGGAGGTGAAGGAAATCATGAAACAGCATCAGCAGAAGCAGCAGAAGCCGCCCGGGACCGATCAGCCCACAGACTACTACGACACCCCTCTCTGAACTGCAACACCGCCAACTACAGCCTCGTCGGCCTCTCAACTGATCTGATTCTCCCAAAAATGATCACTAATGACATGAGTCTCCTCAACAGGCCACAAAATGCACGTAAAACAGCTCTACACAGCGTCATCTTTGGAGAACCATGCACCTTAACTGCTCCACCTGTTTTTACCTGAGCAACCTGTAGAATAAAACAAGCAAATGAGCCCTTTAATGATACTCAACCCTCTTGAAAAGCCTGTGGACAAAGCTCCCGGTGTCCATGGTCGTGCCCTTCGAACAGACTGTGGAGCGTTTTTACAGTAGACAACCAGCTGACTATGTAATCAACACTTAGTCTTTTTGCAATAGCATTAGCTCGTCACAACACTTGTTAATGTTGATAACAATTCCATGGTTTGTTTGTTTGTTTTGTAAGAACTTACCATATCTTTTAATGTGAAAGCAGCGACGTTCCTGAAAGAACTTTTTAAACAGAGACACATAATCTTTTTATTATCAGTGAACTATGTTGAATGGTCCACACGTAATACCACATGTAACTGTTGTAGATAGGGCACTTAAAATACTGTATTTCTTCAGTAAATCATGGCTCTTGGCCTGAAAAATGGCATAGAATTTTTTTGTAGAAATTTGAAATACTAACTCCTAGGAGTTGCATACTCTTTATGGTGACTCAGTCACTTTTACTAATCTTCTCTGAGAGAAATGGTGATTTTTTTTTCTCCAATGATTGTAAATAAGACAAATGTTGTATACTTATGCTTTTAAAGGAACAGTGCACCTGCATGTCGGTGAAACTGACGGTGGGGAGGGCTGTGTGCTATTATGGGGGTGTCATCCCCTCCCCCTTTTTCTGTTTTTTGTTTTACAATGGAGATGTACCAATATGACACAGACACAAATGTTTTAGTGCAATTGCTGGTCTGAAACCCAAACACAATATAGCATCACTACATCTAATGAACACTATTCAACACAGATATTTGCATGCAAACACATACATGTATATGCACACAAACACACACACATACAAATACACAGAGACGCGCACACACACAAACACACACAGAGTGAGCGACAGGTAATATTGGTTCCACCCCTCCTCCCTCCTACAGTTACTGTTATCACCGGCATGACTGTGTCAAGTTCAGTAATACAAATATATCCATGTGGAAAAGAGACAAAACAAATGTTCCTGTCTTTGGTATAATAAATTTTAAATTTGTGAATATAAGTCATCATGTCTGTGACTTTTTTTTAAAATAAGCTTTATGTTGTTCAGGTGCTGATATAAAACTCTGTCTCAAAATAATTTATTTGACATAATGTTGTTACAGTTCTATATTGTTTGTACATTGAATGACCAGAAGGGGGCAATCTCATAATAGTATGATCAAATACAATGTGAAATCTAAAGCCTGCTCTACTGTAAAAGGTATTTAGCAAAACCATTAAGCTGAAAAATGCTGATTGATTTTATTGTAGTTTTTTTCCTGCCATTCTTTTTTTTTTTTTTTTTTTTTTTGCAAATGAAAGTTCAGTGTCCTACAGTTTTTCTGCACACACGTTGGCCATGTCAGAATTATCGTTACTCCTGGATTTCTTATACTTATTCTTCACACAGATGACACTGACCAGTGTAACCACCAGCATGACTCCCAGCACAGACAGAGAAGAAGCAAGTGCGAGGTTAGTTTTGTCGTTGATGGAGCCCCTGTACTGACACTTGTCCCCATAGTGCCACCAGTCATCTCCTACCTCACACCTGGAGAGGAGAAAGAGGGGAAAAAAACAAAAAAAATCAGACTTGCAGGTACTCTCTGAACTCATTGAAAGGGGTGGAATGTTTGTGGTTTATACATAAAGAACATTTTAAAATTAAATTGATTTACTAGCTTTGATAAGAATTAATTAAAGAATTAATTATCAGCATCAAATATTTAATATCAGAAAAAATGTAAAATGATGGTGGTTAATATATAGCCAGTACCAGGAAGTGATTAGCTTAGTACAAAGACAAAAACATGATGAAACAGCCAGCTTGGTTATGTCCACAGATAACATGAAGCCAGGAAACATTCAAAACGACAGTTACATGGGAAACATTTTAATAGTTTTAAATTATTCCTTTGATAACAGTAATGATATCACACAGAACTAAATTAGCACTCAATTTGGTGTGAAAGTCAGAGAGGCCCTTTTAAGGCTTTTAGATTGTAACATGGGCAGCACGGCGACGTAGTGGTTAGCGCTGTCGCCCCACAATAAGAAGGTCGCAGGTTCGATTCCCGGCCTGGGTCCTTTCTGTGCGGAGTTTGCATGTTCTCCCCGTGTCTGCGTGGGTTTCCTCCCACCATCCAAAGACATGCATGTCTAGGTTAACTGGTGACTCTAAATTGTCCATAGGTCTGAATTTGAGTGTGAGTGGTTGTTTGTGTGTTGGCCCTGTGATGGACTGGCAACCTGTCCAGGGTGTACCCTGCCCCTCGCCCCTCGCCCGGAACGTTGGCTGGGATTGGCTCCAGCACCCCGCAACCCGGAAACGGAAAAGCGGTAGAAGATGGATGGATTGTAACATTAGCAGTCAAAAGGACTCACCTGCACATAGCTTTCCCCTCATAAACCACACAAACTCCATTGTTCAGACACTCCACATTGAAGCAGACATCGGGGGTGGCAGAGGATGTAGAGGTGACCGGCAGTATGGTTGTGAAAGGCAGAGGCTGGGTCGCAGTCAGATGAGACACATCTGAAGATAGAAATAAGAATAAATAAGAGGCAGTTAATTCGACTGAAGTGGAGGAGCATCGATGAATATGAAAAAGGACCCCATGATAAACTGCCATGTTTTTCTGACAGATGGGGATATGAGCCACGGATATAATCATGCATGACTGGTATTCTTGATCTGACATGATGTTTGTTCAGGGAGGAAAGATGAGTATGCGGAATACTAATGGATAAGAAATTGATCAAATCAATGACAAAGTGGTTGTAGTTTTACTGTGGATTTACCCTCCATTGTGAGAAGAAAGATGGCATCTCCCCCCTTGATAAAATCTCTGCTCTTGGCTCTAAGCTGTGTTAGATACACTGGAGTTCCGGCACCTGGACCTCGGAAATACTTGGATCCATTTGTAAGTGTGACTTCAAAACCCACCTTTCGAGGGTCATCCCAAAAAAAATAGTCTGAACCTGTTTAAAAGGAGGTTGAAAGAGTTTTTAAATAATCGTGTCACAGCACAAATTGTAGTTTCATAACTTTTTTTTTGTACATAAACATAACAGTAAATGTAGCTGCACCTGCTGCCTTCATGTTGGGGTCGGTGGTTACGCTGCGCTGGTTAGACATGCGCTTTTGGATGTGTGGGTTCTGGTCCATCAGCATCATTGTTATCTGTTTCCAGGGACAAGGCCATTTCTGACCACTGTCCTCCTTACGAGCCACCAAATGAGCATAGGCTGACAACTCACCAGGGTAGTCTGCCTTTCCGCTGGGGTACAGCTCCATTTGGAAAGTGTAACCCTCCTTGGAGGTGAATGGGGGACTGAAGATAGATGTGTTTGTTGGAGTGGTTTCCATAACATGGCTGAAGTTCTTCACTCGCCATATAAATTCTGGGCAAGTGGTCTCAGAAAGGTTGATGTCATCCAGAGACAATCCCCCTGTTGAGCGCCCAGAGCCCTCCTTGGTCCCTTGAAAGACGACCCGGAATTTTTTTTTGACATCTAGACTGACATGGTGCAGCTGCCACAGCTCCTGAGGGGATCCTGTTGAGGTAATGATTTAAATTTATTGAACATTTTACCAGCACAATTCTGGTAGCTTTTGTAACTCTAACAAGATTCAGTGATAGTCACCATCTATGGTCTTTATGAAGCGCAGTGTGCCATTGGGGTGAGCTTTGTCATATTCTCTGATATAGATCTTCAGTGTATCCGCAGGGCCAGCACTGTTGTAGTAGAAGAACTGCAGACATTGGTAACCTCTTTTGGGGTAAAGAAGCCTGCTTTCAAGCCGAGCTGCATCCCCAGTGTTGGCCAAGCCCGTACTGAAGTGCATGAAATATCCTGAGCCTTAAGATCCAAATGTCACTTGATTAATAACCTAAACACTTCAGATTATTTCACTCATATGATGTAATAATGGAACAGGTCACTGTGTTTTACATCAACAGCTAAATAATAAGTTCACATTTTCCCAAGTGTCTGCTTAAACAGCCCTTACATGGCTGGAGGGATATTAAACAGCTTTTGGTGAAGAGAGCCCCTCCTTTAGCAGTAAGCGCCCTCTTCGGCAGGGCTGTGGTGATGGGATAATAAACCGACGCTATGATTTAAAGATGCCAACTTCATTTGTACAAATCGACTGCTTTTAGCTTTTGCTCAACTTTGTGACTACTTTTTCAACGTAAAAACAAGTGTATGTAGGGTGACACAGTGAAACAGTGGTTAGCACTGCTGCCTCACAGGAAGAAGGTTTCGGGGTCAATGCTCGGACCTGGACCCTTCTAAGTGGAGTTTGCATGTTATCCCCATGCCTACATGGGGCACTTGGCTTTTTCCCACTGTCCAAAGACATGCAGGTTTAGGTTAACTTGTGACTCTAAATTTCCTGTAGGCACAAATATGACAGTGAATGGTTGTTTGTCTCCATATGTTTGCTCTGCAATAGACTTGTGTCCATGCCAAACCCCATCCTCTCCCAGAATATTAGCTGGGAATCCCTCACCACCAACGACTCAGACACATAAGTGATTGAAAATTAATGAAAAAGTTGACTATTCTTTTGAGATGTAATGGATTCAGACGTCATATTGTAGCATATCCCTCCAAGGTAATTCTCACCAGTGCATTTGCCCAAGTTGGAGTAGTCAGTGTTAGGCCCTCCAACAGCTTTGGCAGTCCTGACCCAGTCTGCTGTGTGTCCTGGTCCCTGGATCATACCACAGATATTCTCACGTTCAAAGTCACATGAGTCCAGGAAGGTGGAGGCCTTAGCTAGAGGACAGTTCATAGTCAGACAAGTGAAGGACTTTGAACTTTTCATTTCAGGAGATAAGATGTTTGAAGATAATTGGAATATATAACCTGGGTCAAAATCAAACCACACTTCTTTCAAAGACAAAAACAGCTTGGCTGCTAGTCGTTGACTCTTACTGCAGTTGTAGAGACGGTGCAGTTTGAGCAGGTCGCTGTCACTGAACTCCATACGCTGGCCAATGACATCACTGAAAGCAGGGATCTTGGTGACGATGGTGGGCTCAGTCCCATTACGAAAGGCATTTTTACTGTAGTGCATCATGGAGCCATAGTCATAAGGTACGCCCAGTGAGCTGGAGGTGGTGTCATTGTAGGTGTTAAAGTTGTGTTCTTTACCTGCAGGTTAGACATTAAAAAAGATGCAGTTCATTTTCATTCACACAGACCAGCAGACAGCTTCTTGTTATGGTCAGGAGCCATAACAGAGAAGCTGGAGGGGAGGGAATACAGTGTAGTGGCAGATACATTTTATTTATTTTGAGGGGGGGTTTGCTGTTTTCAGGTGTCTGGTGCCCCTTTTGCCAGGATCACACACATCAATTTAGGTGATCCTGTAATAATATTTTGTTGATCAAAATATGTATCACCTGTTGCCAACAGGTTGGGGCCTTATTTTGAGCTCTCGGTAAGCTAACCATGGATACATCCAAAAAAAAAAAAAAAAAAAAAAAAAAAAAAGTTTTTTACTGCAGTAATGAAACTATATATGCAGAGTTATCTTCATTATAGCTGTCACTTAGGTTTCAGTTTGGGGTTTTTTGTTGTTGTTTTTTTTTTTGGGGGGGGGGGGGGGGGGGGGGGGGGTTGTTGTTTGTTTGTTTTGATGGGAATCATGTCCAAATGGTTGTTTTGATGTTGAAGGTGGCTGACCCCTGGGCTAAAGGACTTTTTGTCTCTACGTCAGAGGACACAGACAAGACACCATAAACTGTTGCTGTGTCTGTGGGGGAGGGGCAACACTACAAGTATGACACTGACACCCCCCCAATCATCGCGTGCTGTCATCAAGACCACGTCCGAGGGCAGAGGTCATCAGGAGGCGGGACAAGCAGTTGTCAATCATGGCGACAGCGGCATTGTGTGTGAAATGACGGCTGTCTTCTGCTCCGAAATGACAAAGAAAAGAAAAAAGAAACAACCATGGACTCGCCCAAGGACTTGAGGTAACGAATTTGTTTACATGTCAAATATATTAGTGACTTTGCTTACTTTAGTAGTTCGCTATTTCACGCCTGTATCGATTTTTTTTGACTCTGTCATGGTGCTCTCTCGGGGAGTCGTCAGAGAGGCAGCTCCATGAATCCTTCCTCTGTCATTACTCCACCGGATAACAGCTGTAGCGGCCTTCCCCCTCCTTGTCGCAATTTTTTGTTTGTATGTTCCAGCTGAAGAGCCGTCTCTCGTCCTATTTGTGGAGCGCACTCTGTTTTCCTATTGGTCCCGTCTAGAGCTACGTCTCATGACGTCATACTGAGTGGAAAAAACATTGGCTGTGTCCGAAACCGCTCCCTAATCCCTAATTAGTGCACTATATGGGGAGCTCGTCGTTTTCTAGTGGTGTCCGAAATCTTTTGCGACAAAATGTAGTGCACTGAAAGTATCCCACAATGCATTGTGAAAAGTAGTGAATAGCCGACGGTCACTAACCCAAGTAAGATATCCCAGGATGCATTGCGCTCGCGGCGAAAATGGCGATTCCAGCAGAACAGAATAGTTTATTTTATAGCAATTTTCAAAAACAAGGCAAACGTACTTTTACATGAATGTAAACAGCATTAACATAGTGCAAAACAGTATAATCGGACTTCAGATTATCAAAAGCCTTTAAAAAAATGCTAAACAGAATTTTTTTTGTCTTTAGCCGTTAGTGGGGTACGTTTTAATTGCGTGACAGCGATGACGTAATTAACGGCGCCAAAAGTAGTGTCCGAAAGTGATTGTTCATTTTGTGAATGAGTTCACTATATAGTCCACTACATTCGTCTCCCTATATAGGGAGTAGGTAGTGTGGGGGTGGTTTCGGACACAACCATTGTAAGATTTTCTGCTTCCTTAAAAAAAAAAAGAAAAAAAAAAAAAGATTTTCTGCTTCCTGGTGTTGAAGCATCCAGACATCAGCTCCCAGCCCTGAAATCATGTGACACTGTAAGGGGTAAAGGTGCTTGTTGGGTTTTTCGGTCATAATCGCACAACAGTGAATGTTTTTCAGAGACGTGTCTGTCTGTTGCGTCAAAATCGGGCTAAATTCCTGTAGTCTGATCCTGGTGTTAACAGGTGTATGATTGCATTTTGTAATTACAGGAATTGATAAATAGTTTTGATGACTAATTCAGAGCCACCTCTTTCAGTCAAAAAAAAAAAGACAGCAGTAACATTTACATGAAAAATTTGGTAAAGTAGCTTGCTTGAACACTTTTTGACACGAGAAGCGGCAAAACTTCATAATTAGTCTGCTACAACTGCTGCAGGTGGCCATTTTGATTTACAATGAGTTTAAAATGCCCTGAACATTTTGTTATTACCCTTATTTAAGCTTCCTGGTGTTTGTGTATTCGTGTCCACAATGAGCATCAGTGGTGCCGTGTGTGTGTGTGAAGTAAAGTCATGGATGTATGATTATATCTTCATTGTTAGACCCAGGCATTAACATTTTAATAGTTAGACCCAGGCATTAACCTGGATAAGAGATTATGGACTACAGCTCCACGACTATGTCCATCAGACTACACCCTTCAAGTACCAAAAAGAGGAAACAACTTCATTTCACATTTCACCATACTCGTGTGTCTTTTAGATATCCCTAAAGAGATCACTGAGCCAACTGAAGTAAGAGCTGGAAGAAGACTAAAGCCTAGTGCTGTCCCCATGTTGTGTCCTTGGAACAAATTCTCTTGGCTTTTGGGAACAGAGCGTGAGAGTAGTCAGTGTGGTATGAATGAACGACTATGATTATGGTGCAGTACTACTACTACTAACCCTACAACATTGTATTTTGAGTAAATTATCATACAGAAAAGCTAAAGTATAAAAAAATGTCCATAAAGGCAGAATAAAACATGAAAATGTGTCAACCACAGTCCTCATTTCAGTCATCTGTCCAAAAACCACATTCATAAAACCCATAAAAGGCCAAGAAGTGCTAAAAAGCTAACAAAGTTTTTGGATGCATTGGCACTGAATAAGTACAATATAAGAAAAAGAACAGCTTGTGTACTTTGGTAGATACAAAGACTGCTGAAGAATGAGTAACACCAAAAACAGCCATAATATCTTCCCATAAAAGTTGCTTATCAATAGCTGACACATGTTAAAAGCCTTAAGAAAGGTTTGCTGACATAGCAAAGAGCTCAACATTTTAATGACAGACTAGAATAGAGTTGATTAAATGAGCATAGGTCAATGCAGTGCAGATACACTGTATGGTATTACAGGATGTTTTGGTAATAGCTTCTGCTTGATTATGGAAAATGATACAGCCATGCAGGCCAACAGCACATGCTTATCAAAAATGTTATAAATCAACTGGTGAAAGTGCTTTCTCCCAAGTTCTATAAGAAAGGCCGCCGCCTCTAGTTTAGTGTTGATGTAATGAATGTAAATTTTTGTACCATTATAAATACACACATGCCAACTGAATTCATGAAAAGGGTGCATCATAAAGGTTAAAAACTAATGAGATATGAGAGCATGAATGCGCAGGTTTCAAACTTTACTTGTAAGAGGTTCAGTACCTTCTGAGATGCGGTCCCACATGATTTTGACATAATCATCACGATCTGCCCTGGACTGCTCGTGCCAGAAACCCAGAGCATGAAGGAACTCGTGTTCAATGGTGGCAATGCGGTCACAGTTTCTCCCTATGGACAATCGCTGCTTTCCAACTCGCCGGTTTCCCACCGAGGAGAAACATCTGTTGGGGAAAAAATTATGTAGAATCCACAATATCTTTACTGAGGCAGTTTTGCTGTAATTATGAAACACAGAATATATAATGGATGAATCCCTGTCATGCCATCCAATCAGACCATAAAAACCTACCCGCCTCCTTTAAAAATGGAAATGTAGTTTGCCTCTCCGCTCCAAGGCTTGAAGTCAATGCAAGTCTTTAGCCGGTACTGCTCAAAGGCCTTCAAAATCACACCTTTTGCATTGATCTCTGCAGAAAAGATGATAAATAGTTCCTGTTAAAGTTTCAAAAGAAAAAAAATGCCTTTCAAATCTGTTTGTAAGGATTATGGAGTCTAACTCCCATACAAAACATTTAATATGAAGGTGGTGAATTTGTTGATTTAAATTTAAATTAATTAATGATATTGATAAGATTTCTTGAGCTGTTGAAGAGGCCAGAAGGTGTCGAGGACCTTAGACAAAACAAATGGGTTAGATCAAAGCCTTTATAGTGAAAAGGGCTTAAAAGTCACACTTGTGCTTGTTTGCAACTTTAAGGGAGCAACATGTAGCTAGATGCTTCTTACAGGAGAATTACAGTCACATAAAACCGGATCAATATATGTGAAAATATAGATTCTTTATTCTTTTTTTTTCTTCTTCTTCTTTTAGCATTGTAACAGTCATGCTTACCTAAGTCATCTTCCATGTAGTACGGGATTGTCTTTGGCCATCTATATTCATCTCCTATTATGGAATTACGAATTTGCCTCTGCAGCAGTCAATGAAGCAAATACAAAGATTAGTAAACATGGATCAGCGTTGAAACATCTTCACAAATTTGAAATGGGCAGTTAAATGAGTGTACCTCATCAAGCACAATGTCTCCCTCTAAAAGATTCAATCCTGCCTCTGTGGAGACAAAGACAACTGTGGTCACAGAAAATGATATATAGAAATGAGGATGAAAAGGTTTTTCCTTTCTGTCTGCACACCTTCATTGATGTCAAAAATGTCAAGGTCCCGTCCACCGTCCACATCATAGTCTATGAGAGTAGATGTAGAAAGAACAATAATGAAAAATTAAATAATAATTAAAAATTTAACTTGCATCTATGCCTTGCCTGTTTAAACACTTACCTCTTACTTTTGGTGTGGACTAGAAAAAAAGAATTTAAAAGGTTATTGATTTTTGATTTTTTTTTTTTATTGGCTTGCTGACTGACAAATAGAAAATTCAAGTTTGTAGTTATCAGAGAAACTTCAAAAACAAATAATTCCTCACCAAACAAAGTGTAGCACCACAAAGGATGCATGCGATCTGAAGAACAAGTACACGTGTAGTTTTTCTTCCCCCCATGTCCTAAAATGGTCCTTTGTGTGGGACAGTACGTGAGAAGTACTGAGCTCTGACAGACGGGGAAGTTTTCTTTCAGGTAATAAAAGAAACACATGCACATGCTCACAAGTCGATAATTGACAGACCTGTATAGGGTCTAAATTTCACAACACCTTTAATCTCCTTTGTTATCTGCAAAAAAAAGTCTTTACACAATTGCAGATTGGGTCTAATGAAACTCGTCGTGGGGTAGCACAACAGCTATAAAACCTACTAGAATAACACAAAAACACACTGGATCAACAACCACATTTTCAAACTTTAAAATTACAATGATAGTATGATACTATAGTATTATAGTATAATATACTAATAATGCATGTACATTGTGACTATTAATTGTCACTGGCAGTGAAAACTGTAGTTTGTTGCAGTGGCAGACAGTGACATTGTCACTGTCTGCACCTCTATATCAGACTGCAACAGATGCTTTGGATTTTCTTTAACTACCAAATACATTGAACCAGAATAAGGCAATATGTTCTCCTGATGCTTTTTTTAAAGTGCAATTTCACATTATGATGATAAACTTGGGATGATATCCTTGGACAATTCCGTATATCTCTAAATGTAATTGGCGGGAGGGGGTGCAGGTTATTTTCAATATTGTTAATATACTAACATCGCCATAATTTGTGGAAACAGCCATTCATCCATTGTTTATTCCTATGTGGATCAGAGTAAATTAAAATTACATACTCTCCCAGCATACTTAAGGGCTGAGAGAATGCACAGATTGTCTAGATGATACTGTAGTTTATCAGTGGCCTAAACAGACAGACAAATGCATTTATAGCCACATGTTTTTAAAATTGACAGTTAATGAAACCTGCAGGTCTTTTATATTTTGGGAGGAGACTCACACAGAGCAGAACGTCAGGAGAACATGCAAACTGGATTGCACCTCCAGGACTAATACTTCTATTTGCGTTTAACAGGATGCAATTTCTCCACAAGAGGTAGCTCTTTCACAAATGACAATCTACAACACACGTCAACTAAAGTATGTCCCATAAATGTAGACGTGGAGAAAGTGCGCCACTCCATTAGTTGGGTTGGTCCGTGATTAGTCTCTTACTCTGAAGCTTTATTTCCTAAGGCTGCAACTCATTGTGACATTGATTATAGTGGAACTAGGACAGACCAGAAGGAAACAATCAAACACAGCTGTCACGTTAATGCAAACTTTGGACGCTTTGGTGGTGTCATATTTTATGTGTTGGGGATTGCTTATTGATGTTTCCTGGGTCTGCTTTGTTTTACTTAAAGATTGTTTCACAGAATAGGTGGAACTAATGGAGCTGAACTCATGCTGATATTTTTCCTGTGACTGAATAGCAACTATGAGATAGGATGTGGAACACTTCCAGGTGTAGGCCTGATTTATTATAGTGAAGGGATGAAAACACACTTTAGTACATCCCAACCCCTCACTTGTTCAACCTCATAGGACAGTTTCTTGTCTGATCCACCTGTTGTGATAAACTTCTTCATCGCTCCATAATAGGAAATATTATTTTCCCCGTGATGCATCAGGTACACACAATAAGGTCCGAGCTTGGTCTTTTTTACGTTCTTCCATTAAACAATATTTTAATTTATAAGTGGAATTTATTAAATTGTTGTTATTTTAATTATTATTAAAATTGTAGCTGTTTAAACATGATTTTCAGTCACAAGCTCATTGGCAAACTTATCATGCATCGAGAGAGATTTCCCTTAAAGGTGTGGACCATTTTAAATTAAATTGAGTTAAAATTTTTGAATCAATACATGGTGTCTGCAGTGGCCCTGATGGTGAAAGAATTTCACTTCAGAGAAACTCTAAAAAATACAACATTTCACAAAACACACTGGCATGTTTCCAGAATGTCTTGTGTTTTGATCTCCAGGGCCAACATAGCAAAACATTAACGGAATTGTAGAAAGTGAATCCGAAATAATCTGTTAATCCCTGGAGGGAAATTCTGCTGTTTGGTAGTTTATCTTCCAATAGTTCACAAGTTGTAAAGTCTGATGGCAGTGGGAATGAATGATTTTCCGTATTTTTCCATCCTTCATTGTAGATTGATTAACCATCCACTGCTGTGGTTTCTCTGTTAAACTAGGGTGTTATGGAGTGGATGGTCTAAATACTTTAAGATGGTTTCTGCCGTCGTCTGTGTTTATCGCTCCCCCTCAGCCCCCAGTGGGTGTAATCTGTTTCCAATCACAGAGCCAGATCTTTCCACCAGTTTGTCCAGCTGCCTTGCATCCTTTTGTTCTGGACTGTCTATGTGTGTATTAGGGGTGTGCCAAAAAATCGATTCATATAAGAATCGCGATTCTGATTTACTACGATCCAGAATCGATTTAAAATGTCCCAAAATCGATTAAAAAAAAAAATAAAACAAATCCGCAGGCTCTCTGCCTCCATCTTGTACGTGGGACGTCCTGACGTCACCATGGAGCCGGTTCTGGAACATACGCATACACGGTAAGCACCAAAACAAGGAGGAAACTACAATAATGGAGGAAAGAGAGATTCAACCGGCCCCCTCCTCGTTGAAGGCAAAGATTTGGACTCATTTTGGTTTTGACCTAGAGCCCTATAAAATCTGTTTTATTTTTTCCCAAATTCCGTTCTAATTTTTCCCATTCTTTTTTTTTTTTCTGCTTTTAATTTTTGAGAATTCAGTTTTTAGCATTTTACGCAAATTTAACCCTGAGACAGTAATTTAAGTAATGAAATATAGACAATTTCTTCAGTTAAACTGAAAACTTTAATGCTTCCACACATTTAAGAAAAAACATAATAAAACAATGAAACATACGTCCCACAACTTTGGTGGAAATATCAAATCCACTGTAAACTTTTTAATTTCTTCTATCCCCATGCTCTTTGGTTTTCCACCGATTACTGACATCTCCATTGAAGTACATGATAGTCAACTCTTTGTGTTAAGCTCTCGTGACTCTCGTTTGACTCAGCACTTAGCATTCAGACGGTGGGGGGCGTGCATTATTAGTGACCCCCTCAGAGAATTTTCCCGACAGATACGTTCCTTTTTATACCGGGGTCCGGTCTCTGTGGAGGGGTCCAGTCTGTCGTCTCATCTAGTCTCTGGAGGGGTCCGGTCTAGTCTTTGGGGGGGGGTCTCTGGAGGGGGGGTCCGGTGTCTCGTCTCGTCTGGTCTGATCTGGTCTAGTCTCTACTCTTTGCAGGGGTCCGGTCTCTGGTCTGGTCTAGTCTCTAGTCTCTGGTCTGTTCTAGTCTCTGGGGAGGTCCCGTGTCTGGGGGATCCGGTCTCTGGAAGGGGGGTCCGGTGTCTCGTCTAGTCTGGTCTGATCTGGTCTAGTCTCTACTCTCTGCAGGGGTCCAATCTCTGATCTGGTCTAATCTCTGGGGAGGTCCCATCTCTGGGTCTAGTCTGGTCTGTCCCGGTCTAGTCTCTGGGGGACCCAGTGTCTCGTATAGTCTGGTCTGATCTGGTCAAGTCTCTACTCTCTGCAGGGGTCTGGTCTCTGGTCTGGTCTAGTCTCTGGGGAGGTCCCGTCTCTGGTCTAGTCTCTAGTCTCTGCAGGGGTCCGGTCTCTGGTCTAGTCTGGTCTGGTCCGGTCTAGTCTTTGGGGGGGTCTGGTCTCTGGAGGGGGGGGGGGGGTCCAGTGTCTCGTCTAGTCTGGTCTGATCTGGCCTAGTCTCTACTGTCTGCAGGGGTCTGGTCTCTGGTCTGGTCTTGTCTCGTCGCCATTCCTTGCTGTAGCCCATCACTCGTTACCAATTAACCTTGACGTTCAGGTGCCCCCACCGGGAATCGAACCGCGCCCACTACGCTCAAGTCACCACATTCATTCATTCATTCATTCATGGGTAGGGGGATGTGTATTATTTGTGACCCCTCGGAGCATTTTCCCGACAGATACGTTCCTTTTTATTCCGGGAAAAAAAACAACTTTTATGTAAAATGTCGGCCAGTTCCGTGTTTTTCCATGTTTATAACAAACTCCATTTTTAATGTCTAATTCCATAATTCCGTGATCGCCGATTTTATAGGGCCCTATTTACCGAATGCCCGGGAAGACCGAGCTTGACATGAACTTCACAGTGTGCACTCTTCCAGAAATGTTAAATATAGGCTGTTCGCTGTGCAACTATCAGCAGCATTTATGGAAAGTGAGTTCCTTAGCAAAGCCAGCTGTTCACTTGCAGCTCAGTCTTACTGTGAGTAATATTGGCACAGCAAGGCTTGAACCTTTCCTGCTCATAACCGGCTCACTCTTTTTATTGATCTCATGATCAGAGGATGCACGGATCTTTGCATTTCTTCTGCAATCTTATTTTCTAATTTATATATAGATTAAAGCTCTGTAACTGATCATGAATAATTATTGAAGAAATAGGAAAGGCTATGAGAAACTATTGCAGAGTACCCAATAATAATAATAATCATCACAATGATAATAAAAAAAAAAAATTATCAACGCAGGGATCTGAAATATCTCTGTCGGTAGGTGCCTGTGGGTATAAAATCAGCAAAGTTGATTTCACTCATATAACAGTAACAGTCTAGTCAATTTAAGTCATTAGATATTCTGTCCTGTTACCTGGTGATGGGGGGAAGGTTTCTCTTTTTTTGACTCGCATATTACAGCTTTAAGACAAAACACTATAATGATTGCCAGAACAGAAACAAACAAAAAAGATTTAATACAGCCAAATTAAAGCTGGTTAACAACATTTATTATTTGTTTATCCTGATTGTATGTGATTCCATCGTATGAATAGGGAACCATTTAAGGCATTAACTTCCAATCCATACCACATTTTGTGGATTGGCTTGCACATCCCTCAAAAAGCCCTGGTTATTTCAGTATTTCTGCCCATGGCTCTTTTATTCAGACTGAGAGTGCTGTGGAGTAAATGCATTGGTTTACCATGAAAATGGCTCTGGGTCAGAGAAAAATAGAGGATGAAATAAATAGGAGAAAGCACCTGCCAGAGCTGCACTCTTTAGATTGGTTGTAGTAGTAATGTTAGTAATATGAAGAATATAACATGGCAACATCTACAGCTTTGGTTTAGCTCTCATTATGTGCAATAACGATGAAATATTAGTATCAAGTCACCAAGGCTGGCTTTATTTCTAATTTCACAAAAATGTCATTTGTCCTTTTTAAAGGGGCAAGCAGAGCCTTTCATTTCGCCAGAGGACAGGCTACTTCATTAAAACTGGAATGGATTGTTCTATCACTCGTCGGCACACTTGCAGCTTTACAAGAACAAGAAGTAGGAATGTGAAAAGGTGAAACATCAGAAGAGTTGCAGAAATTAATGAATTTCTTTCAGGCAAGACATTACATGGATCCAAAAAACAATATTGCACAAAATTAAATCCTAAAAATAACTTCAAATGAAGTCACTGAACCTACATATAGTCCCCCCCACACAACAAGTAATTGTCACATTTACACTTAAGCTTTTAGTTGAATGAAAAATCAAAGGTATCATTTTAACTACTAAGCTTTGTGAGTGTGGCCACTTCCAAATAAAATATCCGTTTCAGGGTGTATTTTGCAAGTAAAGCTGGCTTTATATGATTTCCATTAAACTTGTTTCCTGGGCTTTTCCTTTGTTTTTCTAAGCATACTTCATATTCTTCCCATTCTTCTTGTCACGGCTATCTGCAGGCAGTAACAGTATTACCCCACTTGGAAATGTGTTAAATGTTCATACTATACTCGTACCAGACAACTTTGATGTACATGCTGTGTTTTATCTTGTCACAGTCTTTCATTTCTTCCTACCCTCTGTGGCTATTGTAATTAATTCTTTAAGCACACCTTTACGGCAGCTTTCATCTCACGCTTTGACTCAATCTGTTCCAGTCGTTTTTCATGTTGGCTTGTGCGTGCGTGTGTGTAAATTTCTTTATGTAAGAAAGAAGAGGTTCAAGTGGCATGTAAGGCAATTTTTCCACTGTTTAATTCTTTTGATGATAATTCAACACTACTTTTAAGGTTTGACAAACTGGATTGTTTACCTTTCTGAATTCTCTGGGAGAAATTCTAAATTAATTTTCAAGTGCCGTCAAATGTCCGCTTGACCTATTGTGATTGGTGTCATTTATGTTTATGTGAGACTCACAATAATAAGATGTAACTGAACGCAGCAACTCATTAATTGTGCAATGGCAAACTTCCACTATTGAAAGGGACAATCATCCAATAAAGCACCACAGTGCAGAAACAATGAACAATCTGATTTAACAATTTCAAATCCATGGACCCTTCGGCAAGTTCATTATTACAGAGACATAGTGGAACAAGGTTGTTCAAACCCAGAATAATTTCAATTTCAATTTCACTGAAGCGTACAAGGTCTCCAAAGATGAAATGTTAGAGTACACCATGTTGAATTTCAGGGGAATCTGTGGAAGGTGATAAAAAGCCATAGAAAAGAATATACAGGATAGTCAATTGAACTTGTTCAGGCCATTCACCTGTAAGGAAAATAGGTTTATGGATAATACTTAAAATAAAAAAACTGCTGCTAATAAAAACAATTATTAAGTTGAGAAAAAATATCCTTATAGGAATCACTCTCACACAAACACAGTCACTTAGAAGTTACAGAAATATCTAATAGCGTATCAAAAGAGAATGAAATTTCCCCTTTGATGGGACCAATATTGATACAAAAACCCTCCAAACCCTTTAAATGTGAGACTCAGATCTGGACTAGTTTTCCTTTTAGTCCAACGAGCCAAAGTTCAGAGACAAAATCTGTCACTGATGTCATAGACATGATGCCAGGGGCCATACTGTGCAGAATATACTTCAAGTAATGGATACAGTAAATCGCCTGCATACTTCCACCGCTACAAGGAAACTAAACACTTTAACTGAGAAAGGGAGAATGAATTTGTAATTGACATCATTGATTGATCAGGCCAGCTCGCAGTTTGCGGGATCTGCGGGTCATTATAGTGAATAGTGATGAGAAGTTCAGATTTTGCATTTCATTCATTGGAACCAGTGTGGCACTGTAGCTGTCATTTGAGTAAAAGCACGGCTTTCAAACACTGAAGAGCAACATGGTTTGCTCCACTTGGCATATAATACACACATTTGCTTTTGTTAAACTACTGAGCACCCTTTAGGGCCATAAGCCTACTGAAGTTTAAATTACTGATTAGGAGAGCACTCAGCCTATCATTAAAAAATTCTTATTCTATGATGGCTGTTCACTTTAGCCTACCTGGTCACTGAAGACCCGTAGTGTTTGAATTCATTCCAACGGAAAGGCAAATTAAACATCCATCCCATAGCTACATAGCTAACGTTAACTTTCGTGCTAACGTCAGATAGCTCTCCTCACCAGTAATAACAGCATTGGTCATGTTACTGCTGTCACCACGTGAATAATGAACAAAATACCCGAAGGCCCCGTAGTTATGAGTCGTGAACGACTCATTTCTCCACTCCACTCATTTCTATACTGAGGATGCGCAGCAGCCATGAGACAAGTGAATGAGAGCCTCAGGACCCAAAGACCCTATTTTATGAGTCGTGAATGAATCAGCCATTCCTACACCGACAATATGTGGCAGAAAGACGCGTTCGTGAACGAAGCCACACGATCGTGTGGCGCGCATGCGCGGACCAGGGAAAAAAGAGCGAATCACCCACTGAGATGACTTTTTACTCCCGAGTCATACAAAAGATTAGTTCAAAATGAACGAATTGTTCACGAACGACACATCAATAATAGTTGAAAGCTTGTTCCCTCAGTGTGTGCACAGACACACATTGGCTCCTCAGGGTGCTGAGAGTGCGGGCAACTCCTCTGGGATCACACTTATAGTTTAATACTGGGAACTTATCGTTACCTTCTTTGGATCAGGAATCATTTTAGTTGACGCTGATTTGTTCACCAGTTATTCGATGAGGTAATGCATTTTTATTATTATTATTATTATTATCTCTGTCAGTAGATTAGACAACGAGAGTTACAGCTATAAGTGTTTGTCTTCCTGCTAATTAACAGCGCGTGTATTTGCGCCTTTACGCACGGATTCTCTCCAATTAACGACAAAACATTACAACTAAGACAAAGTGAGCAGCTCTCACAGTGCTGTGTGCTGAGACTGTAGATTCAGTAGATACTGTTGACTTGATATTTAATCGTTCAGACACAATATTTTCATTGACTTAGTGCCTCACATGAAGCGTAAAAGCGGATCAAGAGACTTTTTTTACCCCATTCCATATTTATTGATATACTTCTGTCTACATGATCTTTTTTATCCTTTTCCTTTTTGCTGTGTTGATATTTGTAGATTTGTAGGAAAACGTATATACTCGAATGAGACTGAGTTTTTACTTTAGAGGCTATTTAAGCAACAACACAAACCATAATTGAAGACATTGATGGGTTAGATATAAGTAGAGTTAACCTAATACATCATACCACAGGGACACATAGCACATAAAAATGGTCCAAAAAAAAAGTTTTTGCTCCAAGCACCATCTGGAAAATTCTCAGGTCACTTGATTTGCATTTATGTTAGTGACACATTTACATGAAACCTTGAAAGGTCTTCAATGTTAAGACCATTTTTATGCATGCATCTGTGTGGTTCAATAGCCTATAGCCAACACGACAGAAAGATCAAGTCAAATAAAGTGAAGAGAGATGATCGTTTTACATACTCCCACTGTCTCAATGAATGCATTAACTTGCGCCATCTGGTGGCACCCTAACAAAAAATATCTAAAGACAAATTAGAGGAACAAAGATTCAAGGAAAAAGCAAATTTAAAACAGCATGAGGTTAACAGAGAGACAGAGGAAGGAAGTCTTGTCTGCTGCTCATGGGCTTTAGGTTTGTACTAAGATGCAACAAAACATGGTTCCTGAGCTGTCAGGTATATTGGAATGAAGACAGTATGTCAAATCCCATAATTTATATTCATGTGAACACAGTACGGTTTGCAGTGCTCTTAATTTGTGTTTGTTATTAATAAATGGTACTGTTGCAGAGGTGGAATCTGAAATGCTGTAGGATTCAGGGCATGAAAAAAAAACAAAATATGCAAAATATGATATGGCCATATGAACAGCACATAATGATCGATTTCCCTGTTATCTATCATTAATTTGCTCATTTATTGGCCCTTGTGTCATGCATTGATGTATGTCAGTCTACCAGGATCGGCCTTTATCTGCTGAAGCAGAATGCTGAGTGTTGATGAAGTGATCACATTTGGCTTGAAGACAGGTGCAATTACTTCAGATGCATGCAAATAACAGTCAGGTATTGGCACTGTGAAAACGTCAATACATCATTGCCGCATGCATATGTGTAACATGTTTTTATTCCCCGTGTGACTGAAGTTTGACAACTGAAAGGAGGAATTTCAAACAGTTGCCAACAACGTCGAACAAGGGCAACGTTTCAGGAAACAAGAGCCGAGTACATGACAGCACTTAAGTCTAATCAGCAATACCTTTAGGTCACTTGTAAAAACATATGTATCACTGAAGTAGCTGTGAAATAAAATGATTTGATTTAAAAAAATGTCTTTTTCAATTTGACAACTGTGAATATAGCCCACTAATATATATAAATATATATATATATATATTTAAAAATCCATTGCTCTTGAAAACCTCTTTTCAGATGGGGTTGTTAGAAGAAGACACTGCGTTCGTCTCCAACATACCCGTACCACTGGATATAACAGTGGCTGTGGTCTACTTTGTTTTTGGTGAGTAATTTTTACAAAAATACAGACCACTGAGGCATGTACAGACATGTGCACCGGCATGTAGACATGTTGCAACACAACAGCATAAGGTGTCACTGATCATGAATTCTATGGCTGGATCATGTACTGAAAAATACTCATTTCCAGTTTCACTTTCAATCATCTTAGTGGTATTTCTGAAGAATCCTTACATTCACTGTGTTTGTAAGCCACAACCTGTTTGAAGGAAACCAGAAAGTGCAATATTACTTTCTCTTGTGACTTCCTTGCTTGCTGATTTTACAATACCAATTTAAAGATGGTAATTTTAGATTCCAAGTTCAGTTCAGGTTGTTTCCTAATTGCAGTGTCTTGCCTTAATTGTGTATTCAGCATGGTGGTGTAATGCCAGTGTTTTTGCTATTGTGTCTGCTGTAATTAGTGTAGGAGTAAAAGTTTATGTTTATTTAGTTCATGTTACCCTAAGGTACAGACAGCTGTCTCTCAGTTCCCAGTCTCTATGTTCAGCTAAGCCAACTGTTTTGTTGCTTTAGTCCCATAATCACTGCTCAGATATGCAAGTGATGTATTCTCATCTAATGATCCCCGAGAAAACAAATGATGATATATTCCCAGATGCAGACAGATGCTGAATATCTGAAACTAATTATCTGACACTTTCTTTTTCTGCAGGAGTGTGTTCACTGTTTGGCAACAGCACACTGCTGTACGTATCATACAAGAAAAAGCACCTCCTCAAACCTGCTGAGTACTTCATCATCAACCTTGCTGTTAGTGACTTGTGCCTGACTCTGTCCCTTTACCCAATGGCAATAACTTCAAGCTTCTACCACAGGTACGACACGCAGCACAATCTGTAGCTGTAATGGTTTGGAAAGACAAGAAAAATTGATACTTTCATGTGAGGCACCTGTTCTAAGGAAAGTATATAAGCAACAATGTTCTGCTTTTAAATTAGACTCTGAAATGTCATGGCTCATTTAAATACATATGCCTGGTTAATAGTACCAGAGACAGTGTGTTCACAGATACAGATTGTAAAGCTAATGGTGCTCTCCTCTTCTCCCTTTCTCATCCTCTCCTTCATTGATCTCTCTTCTCTGTCTTTGCTTTGCATCGTCCTCTTTTCTCTTTCTCACACCCCCTTGCCCACCCACACAGGTGGCTGTATGGGAAAACTGTGTGCTCCATATACGCTTTTTCTGGCATGTTGTTTGGCATCTGCAGTCTGTCCACTTTAACCCTGCTAAGCATGGTGTGCTTTGTAAAAGTATGTTACCCGTTCTATGGTAAGTCCTCAGAGAAGATATTTTTTTGCCCACTGAAATGACATGGGAATAACCAACACATTCCTAAGTGGCTGAATGTCAATTTATCTGTTGAAGAAAACCAATTGATAATCCCTCTGTGAAGTACTGCTCATTAGCTTTCTTTGATGACTGACAAGTTCAGGGGCTGGCCTCAATAAGCATTAGTTGCGATGTTGGTTGATGTAGTGCAATGAAGCCTTCTATTTCACCTGAATGTTATTATGTAATTTTCTCAGTTTAAGCACTTTAACAGTGATACTTCTATTTTTTTAAACTGATCATTTTCAGTAAATTATATTAAAGAAAATTGATACAGAGTTCCTTCTATATTATGTCTTTATTGCTTTTATTATAATGCCTCCCCAAGATATTCTATCGCAATAGTTCCAAAACCTTTTCAAAATCAAAGACCCCTGGAAAATGAGATTCTGGCTGTAGTTTTTGCATCCGGAGTCGCAATGCTCTGTTAAAAAACATGATAGGTCCAGTCTGCCTGCTTCTGTCTGAAATAAACTTGAAACCTCATGGCCACTGCACTGGATTAACAGAGCAACACAACTCAGAATGGATCGGGGAGGATTAGCATTATTCCACAACATATTTCACCCATTCAAGAACCCTGTTTACTTCGTTTTAAAGGTATGGATAAGAAAGTACAGCAGAAATTCTGTCCATGAACGTTGGTAGTGAGATCTATCAACATACTTAAGATGTTAAAGGACAAAACACACCAACACTGACATTTTTCTAATAGTGTAATGCTGGGGATGTATAATACAGCCATGGTTGCCTGTATCAACTACAAGTAGGGCTGCACTTCCATTAGGGACACATGCTGGCACTCAAACTGATGATATTAAGTAATTCACATCTCTGTTCCTGACATATGTCTGACTCTTACATAAATGCTGGATGCATGTAGCAAAAAGGTTTCAAGACAGAGATACTAAAGGCCAGTCACTCAGAGCTGGTTTATCAACCTAGCAAATTTGCACAATTACAATTTCTCTCTACTTTGTGGAGTAAGTACTCCACAAAGTAGAGGGGGGCATTCACATGGAGAGACACTCATGCAACTCAAGGAACTCAAATTATCTTTAAAGGTGTTGTTTAATTTATTGTTCAATACACTTTTTGGTAAATCAATAAATTCAAATTGTGCCAGAAATATTCAACATGACAATGAAATAATACTGTCTTATTTGCTTTCACAGGAAACAGGTTTAATTCTGTTCATAGCCGTCTGCTTATTGTCTGTGCTTGGGTCTACGCCCTGTTATTCGCCTGCTCCCCTCTGGTCCACTGGGGGGAATATGGACCAGAGCCTTATGGCACTGCTTGTTGCATTGACTGGCAATCGTCCAATCAGCGCACCACAGCGCGCTCTTACACCGTGGCACTGTTCGTCTTTTGCTACATCCTTCCATGCTGTGTTATCATAGCATCCTACACAGGCATCCTGGTTACGGTGCACGCATCCCGCAAGACGATGGAGCAACATACACTGAGGCAGACGCACATGAGCAGCATCCAGACAATTATTGTTAAGGTACGAGGAGGGTAAACTCAAAGTGTCACTTCCATCATGCCAGAGATACAATTTGGCGCATATATTATTTATTGGTGAATTCTAAATAATAAGGATAATCCTCTTAAACTCTATGAGATCCCTAGTTTGAGATCTTTGCTTTACTGCATCTGCAGCCTTTTTCACTCTCTTTTTGTCTCCATCATTATGGTGTCTTTATATTATCAGACTTCACTTTGAGACTTCACTTTTTATCTACATGCAGGATAAAGGTACTGTAAAACATCTAAAACGTAATTCGGAGGGAAACTCACCAAAACTAATTATTGATTCAAATTAAGGAAAGAATTGTCAGTGAGTAAGCACCATACTGACAGTGCAGCATTATCAATATAATGCGGAGGTGGAGGATGGGGTTCAGGGGTAAATATCAGTGTAACATCTTAGAGACCAGAGTCCTCTGGAGAGCTTCCCCACACTGACTTCAATAAATCAACCTAATGATGCAGCTTCTCATTAGCAGAAATTGGCTCTGGTTGTACTGTGATAAATGAGAAGCTGGCGCTGCCTTAACTGACAAATGGTCATCATCATATACCCATCTCCTCTTATGGAGGGGCCCTCCAAATTTCTTTTGGCCTGCTGATAATGGTCCTTTAGGTTGTGAAGATAAATGCCCAGACTTAATGAGCCATACCAGAGAGTCTCAGAGTTTGTTCTTATCATTCTAATTTATAAGGCAGGTGATATTCTTTATTTTTGTCATTGCCGCAGCTCGTTCCTCTGTGCTTCAGACCTACAAGCCATCCTTTTGCAGTAGGTGTAGTGTTATTTGATAACCATGAACACAAACCCTGTAATCAATGTTAAATCAGTCCCACATAGACCTTATCCTGCTGCTGCAAATACGTACTACTGCATTATGTATATTGATCCACAGCTGAAAATGGTCGGCAACTAAACACTGTGTACTCTAGTTTGACTAATGTTTAATGAAAACCACAGTGCCCAAGTGTTCCAGGAAGCTAAGGGGTTATCTTTTAAAGATATAAGTGTGTAGTCATGATCTATATTTGAAAATGAGCATCTTCAGTGAAAACTATCAGTGGCAGACCAGCCTGGGGAAGCCAAGAGAAGAGATGTAATAAGACAATGATGGTTTTGGTTGTTTCATGTTGACAGAAAGAAAAATGGAGAGTTACACTAATCTTTAAGATGTACTTTTATATGGACGAAAAAATCCCCAAAAGCAATTGAAAAGCGAGTTTGTAAAATCCTGTTTCTCCCTTATGTTCCTTTTCCTGCCAGCTAAGCGTTGGTGTGTGCATCAGTTTCTTTGCGGCGTGGAGTCCTTACGCTGTGGTGTCCATGTGGGCTGCTTTTGGACACATTGAGGACATCCCTCCCCTGGCGTTTGCCATGCCAGCCATGTTTGCAAAGTCCTCCACCATCTACAACCCAATCATCTACCTGATTCTGAGGCCAAACTTCCGCAGGATGATGTGCAAGGACATGGTTACGCTGTGTCGCTCGTGTCTGAAGTGCTTCCTCTGCTTCCAGGGTTCGGTAAGGTGCTGCTCTAAGCCAGAGATCAGGGTCAGGCTTCGCACAATTCACAGACAGACCCACCAAATCCCCTCATCCAACTCCTCTGTTCAGCCTCCAGTAGGAGCATTTAGGGATCAAAGCTGCGAGAGATGCAAGGATGCATTCGAGTGCTTCAGACACTACCCTCAGGTGTGTGGCGTTACAAACCCAGCTGCTAATGGAGACTCTTCTAAGGATCGGGACAAACCAGGTCCCCAAACACATAAGCAGAGGATTCAAAGTGTTTGGTACAAGAAGTCTCTGCTGGCCACCATGTGTGCAAAAAAATCTTCAGAAATAGATAACCTCCATATTAATTTGGAGATGGTCCCAGGGCATGCAAAGGTTGCTTGGCCCTGATTTTTTTCTTAATAAGTAATGTTTACAGAGTATCTTATTTTGCATGTTCTGTTAATTTCAGGACATTTTATTCAGGAACATATACACTCCGAAAAGTTTTGGGTAGTGGCCATATTGTTTACCGATTTTAAGTTGCCCTCCAAGCCATGAGAGAACAACTTAAGAGGATAAATGCAGACAGCTTTGAGAGGTATTTCTTGTTTTGCAACCCACAAAAGAATGAATGAACTGACCATTTTAACACCGGCATAAAATAGTGTGATTACACAAAGTCTCATCATTCATAGTAAGAAGGTGCACAAGAAGCCACTTTTTCAGGTCTTCTGATGGAGCAGGATAATCTAAAATGTAACTGACCATTTGTTGTCATGTACCAAAGGAAGAAAAAAAAGAAGAAATTACAGTGTCAAGATTTTGAGTACTGTTTCATTCTGTTGGATAATCTTATCCTCAAAGCAGCCATTCTGCTTTTTCAACATCCCATTTTGAACAAGTACAGCTGAAATACTCATGGATCTTATTAAGTGCGTGGCATTATTTGGACTGGTTACTAGGTCCAGATGCTTTTGGTGATATCTGTGGTCAGGCTTAGATTTTGAGGACTCTCATTTGGTTAATAATTACAGCATTATACACTGAATGTGTATGTTAGAACTGACAGCCATTCATTTCAAACGTTGCTAATCAGTCTCTTACTATGGCAGCCCAAATATTGTTTACACTTGACAAATGCAGGTATATAATTTATGGTGCTTTATCTTGATCAATAATCCATGGAAACAAAGAGTAGAACACGACACTGCTGCATTATTCCGTTATCATGCTATTGCACAACATTGTCTGTTTGTCTGTATTATTATTATTCTTTGTTTTTTGTACAGCAAAACTAGAATACTTCTTGACTTTAAGTAATAATTCAGTATATATTTATATTACCTCCATATGGGGACCAGGAAGAAAGAGAACTGAAACAAATAGAAGCCAGATGCTGTAGATATATTCATTCATTAGTGGACAAAACTAAGCTAAATTCATGTTGTCTGTAATTGATATCGTGTTAATCTGTTATATAACATAGACATGACCAGAATTTAATGGATCTGTGTAAGTACTCAGGACCAAATTCATCTTTGACAACTTCTTAGATGTAATGCAGTTTCTTTCAGTTTATTTAACATATGTATCTCTGTAAATCCATTTTATCGTAACTTTTTTCAGTTACTAGTTACTGGTGTACGTCCTACGTTGTAAGCCATACTGCCTTTGATGAACAAAAGTATACATTAGATGTTATCTATCAATCAACAGGGTGCCGCAGTAACAGCAGCGTTAAATCAGATAGAAAATGCATTCAACTAACAGTTAAGAAAACTGAAAGTCTGCCCACATTTGGGTTTCAGAACGTAGTAGAAGGGATTTTTTTTTTTCTTGTTTTCAGTAACGAGATTATTAAAATCACCAGGTACCAAAACAATGGCCAATATTAAAGAGGAATTTTTTTTCTCCCATATATAATATTTACATGAACTAAAGATGGCAAACGACGGCAAACATTCTGCCGTTAAGACTTTTAAACTCAGGAATATGAACCTGTATTCTAAAGTCTGTGTTCGTGTATTCAGACAAAGTGAAATATATTATTAATTATATTCAGATTCATACAGTATAGATAGTAGTTTTAGTGTTATAACTGGCTTGAGACAAAAATTCACATTGCATTAAGCCTTATTAAAGGAAACATGTCGTAGGAGTCCGGCTGACTTTTAAACTATATTATATTAGTATAGCCTGACTAGTCTGATGACTCAGAGGGTAAAGTCCTCTAACTACGTTCATGTCTTTCAAGACACAGTATATTAACATCTGGCCACTACTGTAGTTTCAGGAGACCACCAATAAGACAGAAAAGAAATACTAAACTTGAAATGATATTCAGCATAAATAAATACACAACACATTTGGAGTTTTAGAAATATATGTACAAAGTTTATTTAAAAATATTAAAAATGGCTTTCTAGCAGATCCATTTTGGTAACGTGTGTGTGAAAATACAGTTGGGCAACCGGGTTTAAATTTTTTCATAAAGCTGTATATTTTCACATTTGTATGACAGGACATGAACACATCTCCAAAATATATACAGAACTTTTCATTAAAAAATACTTGCAATACAATGCAATGACCTATTCACTCACAAGTCCACACACTGCCACCTCAGAAAAGCAGCTAGCTGGTAGTTCATACTTATATTCATTCATTAATTCATCTTCTACCTCATATCCGTTTCTGGGTCGCGTGGTGTGACGTCACACATCAAATCCCCAACATTATTAAGTCTTAGACTGAAAGACAGAGTTTCACCTTCTCATGAATCAAATATGTAATGACCAAACAGGACACATGGATTACAAAAATAATGAACAATCATTATTGGAACACTTCCCCGCAAATGCGACTGTACTTTTGGCCAGTTCCCATCGGATTTTTGTCTTATAACTACTTTTTCTATCCCCCTTTCAGAATTAAATGTTCTGTGTTTGATACATTATGTTTGCGTTTGGCTGGAATAAATGTTTGTCACACACTATTTGTGTTCATTAATCTGTGAAAGTATTTCATCACTAGAGTAAAATTTCTGAAAGACATATTTGACAATGTTAAAAATACTACCTAAATATTCTTACTCTCAAAATGAATGGAATATTTCAAAATAAACAATAGTTTTGAATCTACATATTAGAGCAGCCTGAAACTTCATCCTTATTCATTTATTCTGCTCATAGAGAAAAGCTTTGGAGAGAGTCTGTCTGTCATTCAACAAAAAACCTGAGCTTTTACCTCATCTCAGGGAAATTTCATAAAAGCTGCACACCTTTACAGCATTAAAGGTGTGGGGGTAACAATCACAAAACCTTGTCACATAAACCCCCTTCAACACAAAAACCCTTTTTTCTACCATTTCAGTTAAATTGGAAACCACTGCCATTAACGTCATTTAGATGTAATGAAGGAAATCTGTCAAATGACAAGATTTTTATAAGTTTGAGGTAGAAATAGAACTGCAGGTGTCCAGTATTTTCTGCATGACATCTACCTTTATGGTTCCCATCAGAGCATGACAAAGCTTGCCAACTGTACAGCCGATGCTTCCCTCCTTCATTTTCCAGTGCTCCAGCATTTGGTGCACCATCTCTGGCAGGCCGTCACGGTAGTAGTCGTGCTCTATAGTCTCGATATCCACGCTGGTCAGACCCAGACTTCGTCCACAGCGCTTCCACTTAGTCCCAATGTTTTTCCTCAGCAGATCCAAGTGCTCCTCTGTCACAGCATGGTTCTCTATATGGCACAGAAGATAAACATATAAAGGCGGTAATAAACAATCTACCAGAGCTGAAGCATTTTGTCAATGGTTGGTTTAACAATTTTGATAAACGATTCCAGAAAACCAGATAAAACAAGGAATATCTGAAAAATGAGTGACAGCGCATCAAATCTGTTATGGGAAAAGAATTCTCATGATTTACCATATTTTTGAATGCTTTCTTTGAGTGAGTTGCTATAGATGCAGTTAGGTAGAAAACTTTGGCAGGAGTCGTAATTTCTGATAGTCATCATGTTGTTGTTTCCAATCTGGATCCCACTGGAATTGCGGATGGTCAGTAATCCTGGAAGAAGCACAAAGTGAACACTCATGTTTGTACGATCACTCGAGTAGATGCATTTTAAAACACATCAACACTTCAGACATAGCTTATGAAATGCTTCAGTTCGTACCTGGGTCTTGTGGTAAGTAGCTCTTAGAAGAGCAGAGATGCCCGGTAGCAACGTCACAAGCTGATGTGTCGCACATTGGGTAAATTGGCCAAGACTGCTGGCGGTCATAGTGGGAATGCGGATGCTGTTGGTTTAGCTGTGATAGTGAAGGGCTGCTGGAAGACATTGGTAAGTCTGATGAAGTAGGTACGATGGAGTTCATGGAGTCAAATGGGCCAGGATAACACCTTGCTTTGTCATGGGTGGTGGGCTGCACTGGCTCAGCTTTCGTCCAGGAATGGACAGAGGACACAGGGACAGACGGTCTTATTTGTTCTGGTTGCCTTGCAGTGTGATCTGAAGAGCTGATGTGGTTGGGCAGGAAAGGATTGGGGCTTGTGCGGTGGTAGCTGCTAACAGGGATAAACTGGCTCTCACAGTTATAGCTACCAATTTTATGGTACTGGAGCTCCCGCTGCAGTTTCTCATCCAAATCGGAAGTGCTGCTGACTCCCTTTGCGTCTGTCTGAATAGACTCCATTGAAGGCTCATATTGGATGCCATGGATGTCCTCAATACTGGCTTCAACTGGCACGGCCACACTTCTGTCTGAACTCATCAAAGGAGCTGGGGAATCTGCAAGGTGAGGAGAAAAGCAAATTGGTTATTTTAACCAAATTTTCAAGTTTTCTGATGATTTAGAACATTAAATGAACTGCCAGGTGTTAATCAGTGTGGCATCTGACACGTCAGAAATGCCAACATGGCTCACCTGCTGTAAAGCATTCATAGATGATTGATAAAGATTTCATCTTCTCAACTAGGTCATCTGGGCCTTCGTATAATTTCTGCAGGAAAAACAAAATCACGTGGGAGATCATTACATAAAATCTATTTATGCTCAAATCCACTGCTGCTTAGTGTCTGCATGCGATATTTTTATAACATCAAATTCAATATTTACCCTCAGATGAACTAAATCATCTTCTATATGTGGTTTAAGTTTTTCCATGTAGAAAGGATAGAACAAGTTGTAGCTCTCTGCAAAAAAAAAAAAAAAGGAACAGGATGACAAATAGTTAAATTATTGCATTTGAAATTTGAAGAATCCTGTGTGACCATATAACATATTGACCTGAAAATCCCTGATTTTTCAGAACTGCAAAACATCAAACGCACAAACATCATGCAAAGAATACCTTCAAATGTTGGTCGTTGCAGCAGATCATGACTCCAACTCTTTTTCATAAGATGAATTATTTCTGCAGGTGTGTCAGGCGGTATGAGCTCCATGGTTGGACGGTCACCATTACGGACACACTGGCTGATATGGTCGTCACTCCTGGCATCTGAAAGATAAAAAAGAGCCCTCGGTTCAGGTTGACTTTGTGTAGTGTATTATTACACTACATTATTAGTAATATGCTGTGTTTTGTTGCTAACTTCAGCATGTTGTGGCATTCAAACTCACTTGCATATGGCTCTTGGCCTGTGAGAATGACCCAAACCACAACGGCGAAGCTGTACACATCAGACTTCTCAGTGGAGACTGTGTGTATACTCTCCAGGTGCTCAGGAGCCATGTAGCTTAGTGTGCCAGCTCCTCTCACCCCAGTTGTTTGGCCTTTGCGACTCCTCCTGCGACACTCTTCCTTTGTCAGTCTGCTCCATGTCTGGAAGGTGGCCAGGCCGAGGTCGGCAATCTGGAAAATGATTTAGAAAGAATACCTTACTTAGCATGATGGTATATTCATGCTGTAAGAATCACAAAATATGTCTTGGGTCTTGGTGTGAAATGTACCTTGATGTGAAAATCTTTGTCCACTAAAATGTTGTCTGGCTTGATGTCTTTGTGTATGACACCTCTCTCTGTGAGGTACACCATGCCTTCCAAAATCTCTAAAATGATTCTGCTCTTGATGGACACCGGCACAGTGACCTAGGGTTGGGGTAATTTAGTGCATTAATGCTTAGGTGAAATTTAGAGGCACTGCAGATGTTACACATGAATATATTTTCCCCTCTTCAGTGGAACTACAGATTTCAAACTTGCTGACCGTTTCTAGCATGACCAACAGGTTGCCTCTTGGGATGAGTTCCATAACTAGTGAGCAGTCTCTATCCTCCATGATCACACCCAGCAATTTCACCACTCTCTCATGGTTCAGACTTGCCATGATGTTCCCCTCTGCCAGCAGTGACTTTTTGCTCTCTCTGGAAAGTATGGCAAAAATAGTGAGATCCGGGTATCTGCCAGACAAGTTGCAGAACATTGATCATGTTGACTCTTACTGTGGGCTACGGGCCAAAATGCAGCGATGCAACAATCCCGCAAAGACAGTTTCTTAGAAGCAATTATATGACTGATCCACATGAAATGCACTGTAATTGTTAATGTTCTTGAAACATGGATGGTTTGTTCAGGCAAGTTAAATCAGTTCTCATTACCACGTCTATAATGCTACACTATTATCCTACACAGAAATTATTACATGCTTTTCCGTACAGTAAAGTACAGAGAAAAGAGAATATGAACTGAACAACTATTATTATTAGTGAGAAAGAAAAGATACAGGAAATTAGAAGATGAAAATCCATATTTATGTTAAGGCTCAAACGGTATTGTGATATTATGAGAAAGAAGTCACATCGTGCTTTGACAGATATTGACACTACTATTTCAATTGGAATGGGAGCAAGCTATTCCTCTAGAAGGTGAAAATGTCATTTTTAGGCATCTCTGCAGCAGCACATCACTTCATTTACAGTATGTTGTGATACATTTGGTCTTTATCAATAAAATTACAGATCCTGCAGTTTGAATATTGCACTTGCATAATTTCTTAATTTATAATCGATTGTTCAGCCCTAATATAAACTGGATTTATGAGTAAACGTGTTCAGCAATGCATAAACAAAGTTGTAATAATGTTTTAACAGTTATTGCTGAAAAGCAGATGTTGGACATACATCTGTTTTCCAGACACAGCAGAATGTCCACTTCTATAGAAAAAAAAGGAAGTCCTTGGAAATAAGTGCATGCCTCATGTTAACACAGTGGCCATCCACTGATGTAATGTCAAACTACACTCCCTTTTGTTCCTGATCTGTGTCATATCATAACCAACAGGCTGGTTTAAAAGCAGGACTCGGTCTCTGAGCCTTATGGAGTCCTGACACATTAATCAGGTTCCCATCAGGCGGAGGGGAAAACCCAGCTCCCTGCACACAGATGACTCACTCATTGCGAAGAGATCCAGTGTACATGGTCTTCAACACCACCTGGCCCAGGGTTATATGGTAGCACAGGAAAACATCCCCAAAGCCTCCGTAGTCCAGCGGCTCCTTTTTGATCAGGTCGGCCGACCTCATGTTGAACGGAGCCGGCGGAGAATGCGGCGCCGCGGCCATCCCTGGAGAGGAGTCACGGTACAAACAGCAAAGGCCGGGCCAACTCCTAACACAGCTGTCCCTGCTTTGAAACAGTCGAAAATAAATGTAACAGAAACAGCCCAGTGCCCCTTTTTGAAAGGCGGAAGTAGCCACTAAAATAAAGCATCCAAATCACTGACTCCGACTTTAAGCTAACAACTCACAAAGATTTAGCAGCAAACTGTCCTCCGAAAGTTTAACCACCTGCACCCTCTAAAATCTTCAATAATAACAACAGTGGGATTATTGTTGTGGCTACAAAAGTCAGGAGGAAGTGGAGAAAACGGTCACCAGAGTTAACTAAATAAATCCCAAGCGGGCGACCTTTCCTTGTAGTTCCGGGATTTCCTCGACGTCCTTCTTTAAAACCAAAACCTGACAGGAGACAATGAAAACTACAACCAGACAGAAAGAGTCGATCCCAGAACCAGGAACAACTCATGACCGCTGCTGGAGTCTGTTTTGTTACAGACTGCGCCTCAAACACATTACACAAGAAAACACACGTTTATTTTATGGTGTGTGTATGAAGGAAAGAGAAAGCTCAAATATTTTGTCAATTTTAAAACTGGACAAATGAATAACGCTGTAAATCCTGCCGTGTGGTGTTGTTGCCATCTACTGGTCAAACACATTATGGCAGATTTAACAACCACAGACGGACTGAAGCTTTTCCAGATCAGGATTTGATGGCCATGCTTTTGGCCTACATTGGTGTATTTTGGCTGCCTTTTCCTACAGATGTGTTTAAATAGCATCTGTAATCTGAGACCAAAGCCTTTCTAAATCCTAAAGAATCAGGATGCAAAGTGCCAAAGGACAATAACCCAGTTTCATAGGATTCCCAACTAAAGCTGCACATGTAGGATTAAGTCTTAGCCTGATTTTTTTTTTTTTTTTAAAAAGGAAGAACAAAAAAAAAGAAAAAGAGTTCATTGATAAAATAAGGTTAATGTGAAACTATAGTGGGAAACCACCTGAATTGTAGCCTCTGACAGCGTGGGCGATGACTGACATAGGCCTATATTTTGGGCATCTGTGAACACTGGCAAAAGAAATTCCACCTTTGGCACACTGAAGCCACAACAAAGCATCATCATCTTGAATTGTTGCACTTTTCTTGTTGATATGTTTGTTCTCACATTGTTTCCTTACTATTCACATTCATTTGGGAATAATCTTCAGGTTATTTAGAAAAGTTTTCAGTTGTGACAGGTTAAAGGTTATTATTATTGAGAGGAGGAAACTGAAGTGAAGATGTTCAATCTGTAGTGTGCCAGTCAAATGCTGAACCACATAGGACACAACAGATCACCAGGAAGTTAAACCAACTGGCACCTGCGGTGTCGATGTGTGGCCTGTGCAAATGTGTCACTGTGGGCCGGTGGGTTGTAGTGCTTCCTGTTGATGTCGTTAATGTAATGACTTATCATGTCAGCTGCACTTGTCTTGGTAATAACACCAGTCAGACAGTAAGCAGCTACAGCTGTCCTCTTCATGCCTGCTCCAGCCATCTTGCTGGTTTTTCTACTGAGCTGCCTTCAGATGAGATGTTGAGGTTGCAGGTGATGCCTCCTCAGACTTGATGTTGTTCAAGTAAAGCAGGCAGGGTACCCCAGTTCAGCTCAGCTGGTCTTTTTCATCTCTGTCACTCGACTGTCTGTGTCTTTCCCTGGAGATTGTTTTCCTAATGTCAGTGCCTGGTGGGCATGTTAACTCCTCCAATGGTGTTATCCAGGTCCCTCAGGTGACAAGCCCCTCAGTGCTGTCAAGTCCCAGTTGATGCTGCAGCAAAAGCGACCCCTGGCAGGGCTAAAGGAGCCTGTCCTGCCCCCTGCCTGAAGCAGGGTGCAGACCACCAAGTGCATGAATCCCCATTGCCCTGAAATCAGTCAACAGTTGAGTGGCTTCTCTAAAAATTAGTCACCTCTACTTCCTGCCTGCCTAAGTTGTTATTTTTTAACCGTTTTAATCACGTTTCGAAATATAATTTATTCATATCCACAGTGAAATTTGTGTTTATATTCCGCCCCAGCTCATGGTAAATCTTGTATTTCTGATTAACTAATGTAATCTGGCTACACTCCCAATTTACTCCCTCAAGGTTTGGGTAATTTCGCTCATGTCCGTTTCCAGGCCTCAGTATTTCCTGTCGGTGTGACTTTTTTCTCCGATCATAGGATCATATGATTAGCCCTCCAAGGTTGGGTTTAGACCACACTTGTAGCCCCGCGCACGCTACAAAAAAGCCGGTCTCCCACTATTATCGTCCTAAACTATATCTCCCAGCATGCACCAGGAGCCGGACAGCAGCGGTCGGCTCGTTCGGAAGCGGAGCTGCTGCCTTTGAGCCCTTGCAGCCGGTGTAAGAAGACGCCAAACTGCGGGATCGAAGCAGATTTTTAAAACAAACAAAAAAAAACAACAACAACGTGGAGTTAAAGCAAGCCCTTGTTGTTCAGACCGGGTCTAACAGTATGGGCAATGGCATCAACAAGGTATGATCTTCATCTGTTGCATGCGTCGGAGTTCACGCACAGTCGGTGTGCTGAGTGGAAATGAGCAGAAGAAGATCGGCTAGTTGGGATCTTCTCTTCAGATGATGATGAAAAATAATAATAAAGTTGTCTCTTCACGTTTGTTCGACTCAGTAAATGTGGACGCGTCTTATTCAGAAAAAGAATGAAACACACGATAGTCTTCTTAACTGAGATGATCTGATAAACACATTTAGTTATCATTCTCCTGCATTTTTTTTTTTTTTTTTTTTTTAGGTCACGTGATCTGGGGCTCTGATTTGAGCCGTGGGGCTTTATTTCTAATCATCACTTCATATTTTCTGGGTGTCATTTGGATCAGCTGTTTGAAGTTGTCTCAGCTGTTGTATCACTTCATTGTATCTTTGATGCTTTGGCCATGTCCTGCTCCAACTGTGTACTTAATGTTGTTTTCTGTCCTCGTAGGTCCTGCCTGACTTATATTTGGGAAATTTCAAAGGTGCGTGAATGTGCATTTTATCCCATTTTGTTTTTGTTCTTTTCCAGTTGCACACAGTCACAGTCTCCGTTTGTGGTGTGCTTTGTTTATGTCAGATGCAAGAGACAGAGAGCAGTTAGCCAGGAACAACATCACACACATCCTGTCCATTCATGACAGTGCAGCTCCCATCCTGCAGGTGAGAACTCTCCATATCCTCGATGTAACATCTCTCACCACAGTTTGCACTTCTAATCTTGGAAATCTGAAGCAGAGCAATCGAGCTAATGAGGCTTCAGTGTATATGTCAAATGCATATAAGTTGAGTCCCAACACAGTCTCTTAACCGGTCTGTCAGGTTGTACAGGAATGTCCCAATACTGCTGCACTCTAAACACTTGTCAGTTCTGAGTGAGTGAACAATTAGCAGAGGAGTTTCTTTCTCGTGTGATTCTTGGAGTATCACCTAAAAACTGCCTGTCAACACCAGTTGGTTTGGACAGTGTGTTGAGTGGTGTTCCTGCGTGGGTGAGAGTAGGCGGTTGTTCTTGTTTCTGCCAGTGTGGACGTGCAGTCTCATTTCATTATTATTGTTCCTTTTCTCCCAGTTTATTGCTCTTGATTTAAAGTTTCTCTAACAGCTACAAAAACTAAAACAGCTCCTGTTCTTCTTTTTGTTATTTAAAAGAGGAAAACATGCACAATTTTGACTACAAATCCTCCTTCAGTTTTTTTTTTCTCTATTGTGTATTTAATTCCTGCTCTTTATTGATTTGTATTCAATGCATAACAGGAAGTGACTGCTGATGGGTAACTAGTTCACTTTGTCCTTCAGGAGATGACCTATCTCTGCATTTCAGCTGCTGACCTTCCCACACAAAACCTGTAAGTACTGAATGTGCAGCACAGCAACAGCTACAGAACAATGAACGGCTGAGGCAAAAAAACAGAGAGTACCACATCCATTTGACGCTGCACTGTGTGGGTGTCTGAGGTTCATTTTCTTCAAGCCAATGTGCAAATGATATGCCTTAGCAAACTCAATATTTTACTGTGAACTTATTCTCTGAATAGACAACAGCAACACAACTTGATTGGTGCATGATTGTCTTTTTTGACATGACATTTACACATTTCTGCAGTTATTTTGATCTAACATGAGAATAATGGCTGTATCATAAAGGGATGCCCTGGTTTTCACACATGCATTAACATCCACACACACACAAATCTTTTATGGTCTAATATTCAGCAGGAAGGAAATGTCACAGCTCACTTCTGCAGTTTTAGCATGGTGGTCGGTGCTGAGCCTCTATTTATACACACAACCCCCTTCTCCCCTCTTATACATATGAACACACATATTCTCACACTCACCCACACACACTGTATAGGCCCACTAATGCCCCTGCCACCTTTGCAGCTCCAGTTGCCTCATGCCTCATAGGTTCAGAGTTTGTGGTGTTTGAAATCTGTTATGTGTAATAGGACACTAAAAAGATCACCATCTACTCTCATCTGTCCAGGATGAGAAATGCAAAGGGCTGACAAAGCAGGTGCAAAAACATACTTGCACAACAAAACCTTCATATGTACATAACCAGTCCACTGCAAGTGTGGAGACAAAATAACAGCACATAGCAGCACTGTTTTTTTTTTCGACAGTTCTTGTGTGAGCTCTTATAACAGTCATTTTCTTTATGCTCCACAGGACTCAGCACTTTAAACAAAGTATAATGTTCATGCATGAGTCTCGCCTCAAGGGAGAGGGCTGCCTCGTTCACTGGTGAGCACAAGAACGGTTGCTTGTTGTGTCTTTTTTACGAGAAGAATCAAGGTTCATTCACATTGGCTGGTGAAATGAGTGCCAAAACTATACCAGAGAAAACAGACTTCCACATCTTACAATACAATCATAGATGTGTTGACTTTAAATGCACTCTGATCATTTAGAGCTGAAAACAACTCAACCAAGTAGACAAGTGAAGCCATGTGTAACCCCTGCACAGAAGAGATAAAAACGATAAGCAGCCTGTACTTTAACTTCCTAAACCAGAGTAAAGTAACAAGTCTGACCACATTTTGTGTTGCTGTAGTACAGTATATGACCATATGCACACGAAATTTGGTTAGACAGAGGGTCTTCTCAGAAATACAAGGGAACAAGTGGCTGTTTCTAAAATTTGCACTGATATTATTTTCACTTAGCAGAGAGAGTTCAGATTCTTTCAAATGGGCATATACATCATTTAAAGTGTATTAAATGAACATCTTCATGTAGAACTTGTCTTACCCCACAATTTATGGTCTTATTGTGTTTCTACCTGCCATTATCGGTGGTCTTCTCTAGAGTGCCACCTGCTGTAGATAATAAATCCGGTAGTTATTATGGGATTCTTTGGACTAATGTGACGTGTTAATATTTTGCTCACATACAGTATGCTTATATTTGCATCATTACCATGATTCTGGATCTAGTTTTACACACGCTCTGAATATGAGGTTTACATAGAACATAGAAAACCTAATCTTTAATATTATTTATGTACTCTGGATTTACCTTGAACCGCTAATATTTACCATTTTATTTTGACATATAGATTATCAAAACTTTTTTTCTCTAAATTTTTTCTTACCAACTGCAATGTAAGTAAAGTAATGCTCCTTCTTATTAAGAAATGAAGTGCCATACTATCTTGGTCCAAACACATTAAGTATATTTAAGTGTTTTGCAACGAAATAATGAGGATAAAAGTTTTGAAAGCAGGGTATGATGTTTACATACTATGCACTTTCCATCACTGTCATTTTTTTTCTGAGAGAATGATACTAATCATGTTGTCTAACAGTTTAATAGTTTCTCTTTTGTTACCTTCCTGTCCTCATACAGCTTGGCAGGAGTGTCCCGCAGTGTAACCCTGGTTGTAGCTTACATCATGACAGTGACAGGATTGGGTTGGCAGGAGGCACTGGCTGCAGTGAGGGTGGTCCGGCCCTGCGCCGGGCCCAATCTGGGTTTTCAGCGCCAGCTCCAGGAGTTTGAGGCTACTCAAGCTGACGAGGTCAGTCCTATCCCAAGGAGCAGGAGCAGGAGTAGGAGAGAATATCTTTACATACAATAACATTTTTTTCATCTCCTGTAGTTCAGAGACTGGCTAAGGAAGGAATATAAAGACAACCCATTTGATGACAAGGCTGATATTCGTGGCTTGCTTGCCAGGCTGCCCAAGGTCAATTGTGAACCAGCACCTACCCCACCTGGAGGTACCTGATCAGAAATTTTGATGAGATCTTTTATAACTGAGTTTGCAGGATAAACCACTGTGTGGTCTGTCTGTAAGTCTAATGTGCTTTGGACTGTTCCTCTAAATCTTATTGACATGAACACTGTAAGATACAGCTATTAAGTCAAGCACAAATTCATTTTTAGCACTGATTGATGTTTCCGGTGTTGTCTTTTTTAATTTATAAATGTCGTGAATTGTGTAACTCATTCTACTAATAAATGGAAAAATCTTTGTCTGTCCTTCTATTGTACATGACAACCACTCATTTGATTGACTTTGAACTTGACAGATGTATTGTAGGTTCCTCAGGAAGTGCATTGTCATTTATAAACCCTATTTATTCAAAACTGATGCTATGGTTTGTTTTACAGTTATAGACTTCATAAAAAGGTCATAGTCATATCTTATCAGTATCACCTACAATGTTAGAAAAAATCACCAGAATTTTTCTCTCACTTTTCTTGATGTGTAACTGTACTGCACAGCTCATCTGTTAAGTCACAAAAGTAGAATATCAAATTTTTCTTTTTGTGTTCAGATGAATTCTCAAAAAAAATAAAAAACAAAACCCCTACATGCTCATCCTAGGTTTAGTTTTGAACAAATATGAACTCAGACCTCAGACAGCACGAGCTACAGAGGAAAGCAACAATTCTGATGATTTCATTGATCTGTATGACTAAACTAGTAAGAGCAAAGTAGTAAAGGCCAGTCCAAGGACCACTGCTGTTCCAGACTATACAGCTTTTAAAAACTCTGTGCAGCATCGAAGGAAATCTGTGCCATAGTGCATGTGTGAGGAAGCGCTATAACTACGTTCATATCAGCCCAGTAGACCTGTAGTTACAAAGTACTATCACATCAGCATCATACCCAAAATGTAGTGTAATGCTACAGCACAGAGGGATCAAGTTTGCATTTGTCCTGACCTTTTCACAGAGGCTGAAATGCACACAGAAAGTAAAAGTATGGTGGTACATGCCATTGTATTGGTTCTGGCCCAACATATCCCTGTTTCTGTGACTCCAATTCTGGCCCTCTCCCTTCACTCTGCTCTTTCATCCAGTAACCATTTACCTGGCTGTTGGAAAGACTATCACATGCTGGGCAGACAACAGTATGACGATAACCGAAGTCGGCAGGGAGGTTTAGTGGTGAGGACTCCACATAGTCAGACTTTTTGATTGTGTCAGACGTCTCCATGTCTCCATGTCTCTATGGGCTTCTTTTGGGTGTTTAGAGTTCCCCCAAAATGGAAGAAAAAGTTCAAAAAGGTAAATTAAAGACAAATCATGTTCCCGTAGGAATAAAGTATTTTTTCATGTCACATTTTTGGAAACAATTTCAGTTTTTCTGTCAAATAAAAGATCAAATCATTTTCTCACTAAAAGAAAATTGTGATAAATTCTGTTAATTATAAAAGCAGATAGATCTTCTGAAAACTGACCATTCCAGTTTGGTAAATATATGGTTAAGCTTGTGATGCCATGAAAAGCTATTAAAGAATATATTTTCGCTGTAGGAGTGAGATAATCAGTATGGGTCCCCTATTATCAAGAAGGCTCATCCTTTTACTGTGAAATTAGCTTTTTCAGTACCACAAATCACCATTCAGGAATGTAAAGAAATTAACATTTTTTCATTAACTTCGCTGGGTTCATGTCAAGATCATTTAAATTGATACCCTTTGTGATTTTGAATTGTGAATTGAAGTTAGCAAAGTCAAATGTTTTGTGAGATTGGCAGTCAGTGGGCTGTCATATTGAAGGTGATAAGATGCATTCAATGCTTCTATTCTATGTTTACATCTCTGTTTCCTGGTTCTCTTCCTGTTTGTCTGATGTGCAAGGCAGGTCATGCATGGTGGCATCAAAATCACAAAGATCATGTTCTTTTCTCACTCTTTCTGCTCAATCTTTTTTTTTTTAACTATAAAGCAATAAAAACTTTAACCATTACCTTCACAACATTGAGATATTACAAACATTCATACGTTACATTGGTGAGGAGATGTGTAGCCACTGGAGGGCAGTGAACAAAGTACTGTTAAAACAGATGTATTCTGGACTCAACCATGTGTTTCTCTCTTCACTCTGGTTCCTCATGCATCATCAGCCCCTAGTCAAATTCATTCTTTCCTCAAAAACAAAAGTAAGTGTTTATTGTTCCAATCTGACAGTTGTGTAAGTGGAAACTAGCTAGAACTTGCATGCTTTTAGAAACATAAAAAATATGTGGGAGGTTATTTTGTAGTTGTAGTAGGTAGGTAGTTGTTCCATTCCCATCCCAGTGTCTGCTCAGGGTTTCACTAGAGGGATTCCCCACTGCAGCACTGTGTGTGGGTGCCAAGTTTCGCAGAAATGAAGTCTGACTGCTACGCACCTCATATTGAACTCAGACTCAGAGTCTGCGAGGCTCCTCCCTGCTACAAATCATGATGTGATATCATTTAAGAATAGGACACAGAGAGCTCCAAACAGATTTCAGCGGGGGAGCTCACATGATCAAAGGTAGGAGATAGCACCTCATAAATGAATAAGGGTATTTTCAACATTGTGATAAATGAACGTTTTTAAAGTATAGATTAACCAAGTTGTTTAATGAGGATAAAATAGCTCATCTCAACCAGTAATGACGCTGGCAGGTACAATTTTAAGAAAAAATTTATTTAAGATAAATAAAAAAATAAATAGGTATTTACTTTAATTAAGTTATTTCTGTTAATCATATAATTTTGAACACAAGGTGGAATCTTATTTAAAGGAGAATTAATTTCCCGCAGAAGTGAAAGGAATAAATTGCGAAGCATTCTAAAATTCACAAAAGCATGTCCATTAGTTTTCCGTTAAAATATGTTAATGTAATTTATATTTAACTACATGACATTTGTCTATTTGTGCGCATTTCTCAAACATGTCACATTTCTTTTTGGGTACTTCAACCCCAGCATTTACACGCTTCCCCTGTTTGTGAGAATGACCAGAGGTGTCAAACGCATCCTGAGCCAACTTATTTAAATAAGCTAAAAATGACTGATAACTCTATGGCTGAAGAGTAGAGACTATGTGGAGCTCAACTAAGTAACTCCAGCAACTCTTTCATTATTAGAGGAAATGTATCATGCTTATCTTCTCAGGTTGAGGAAAATTAGTGTTCCCATTAATATATATGCATATTAAAAGAATAAGCATGATTTTTTTGTGCCCACAGTTGATTTGATTTGATTTTGCAGAGATGAACCAGGATGAGGACAGCGGCCTGTCAGTCAGTTGCAGCAATGGCAAACTCAGACAGTGGCTGATTGATCAGATTGACAGCAGGAGATATCCTGGCCTAGTTTGGGAAAATGACGAAAAAACTATTTTTCGAATTCCATGGAAACATGCAGGCAAACAAGATTATAACAGAGACGAGGATGCCGCGCTCTTCAAGGTCAGACCAACCCACCTGTTTTCTTACACTTGAACTGAAGCCTCAGACAACAATTCTGAAAACATTACTGCATATGAATTAACCTTAAAATTAGATTGAAATGTGTAGGCCTCTTAAATTTTTTGTGTAGAATTGGTCTAACATCTTTGTAAGCTTGCCATGAATAAAGACGAAGTTTAAATGAATCAATTCAATAATTGTTTCAGGCATGGGCAATGTTCAAAGGAAAATATAAGGAAGGCGTGGACAAACCTGATCCCCCAACATGGAAAACTAGACTACGCTGTGCTCTCAATAAAAGCAACGATTTTGACGAGTTGGTAGAAAGAAGCCAACTTGACATCTCAGAGCCCTACAAAGTTTACAGAATCATTCCAGAGGGAGCCAAAAAAGGCAAGTATTTAAATATTGACCACGCAAGATGCAATACAGCCTTTTCCTAATTACATTAAGACCTATGTATGCAGTTAGAGATGTTGCAGCATGAGCTGAGGACCAAACTTCTCCACAGTTGGTCTCTGACAAATAGAGAAATCTAAAACTCTGTCATAGCAATGGTTCATTTACACATACAGTAAACTGCTGCATTTCATGAAGCAAGTCACATTGTTTATAGACTGCTGCCACATTTTTCACATACATGTGCACGACTGCAGTTGATTATATTGAGGCAGGAAGCACAAAGGAAGCCAAAGCATGTACCAAAAAGGCCTTAGTGCTTTTTTTAGAGGGCTTCAGTTACTAAGTGCAGGGTGCACATAACACAACCCGACGACCTCCAGCCTTGCATAACTAAGTCTCTTCTGTAGTTTTTGTCACAGCAGAGTAATTCTTTGTATCAGCGCCAATTGCTTGCAAATTTTAGATTGGAGTTTAACTGAGTCATCTGATGCATTTACTCTGCAAATTCCCCTATCATTTGAATTAAGATAGCAAGGTCTCACAAGTGCGTGAGCACATTAACAGTTTACACCTGCCAAAAGGAATCAGAAGATAGGCCCATAAGATATCACCTCTCATAAATGTTTAGTTTATAGTTAATCTGTACAATAAAACTACATCGTAATCCTTATTGGATATGTTGGTTCCTCATTTTGGCTCATATTAAAGAAAGTAAAGTAATATATTTCTGGTTCTGAACATTTACAGGAATGAAAATGAACAGTATGGAGGAGAAAACATCACATATGAATGCTGTTGGATATATGCCTCCATATTCATCTCTGCACAACCCGGTCAGCATGTTTGGCTGCTGTGTCCTATAGAAAATATCTTTGTTTGATGACATTTTCTCTGAGTAATCATGTGCTCCCTTTTCAGGTACCCAGCTACATGGTTTCTCAGGAGAGACGGGACTGGAGGGATTACCCACCACCAGAACAACAATCTCTTCCTCCGCCACATCACCATGGACCACTTGCAGAGCTGCCGTATGGCCAGTGCCACTACCCACCATCAATCAGCCGGGCTTGGCCTGGGTCACACTCAGAAAATGGTACAGCTATACCTTCATCACGGGTGCAAAATTCAGAGCATATTCATACATGGGAGAATAACTGTCACTATAATGTTTGACTCAAATTTATTTTGCTCAAATAAGTTCTTGATATGCAACATTTTGATTGTTGTAATATATAAATATATAAATATATATATATATATATGTTGTTGTTTTTTTCTGATTTCATGAATATTTTCTAAATTACATCAGTTTCCAACCACAGAACTGTGACATCCTGTCAGTGAAAGCAATGTCTCATTTGATAACAAATGAAAATTGGGTCTCACATGGAATAAATCTTACTAATACAAAATAAAAAGAGCACTTACAATTAGGCTAGGCGTTTGTGTTTCATTGTGCAATGCTTTGATCTATATCTGAAGTGAGGCCTTCTCAGCAATCTTGTACGTCCTGTTTGTGCAATAAATAGACCCCATGAATTACTATATTTTCAGTGAATTCGTCAAAAAGCATAATTAATGAAGATTCATACCAGTTTGATAGTATTAACCAGTAGAGCAAGAAATTACTATAAAAACCATGAATTAGTTGATTGTTAACATGGTGAGCTTTGGTCTCTGCAGAAACAACCAGAACTATATTTGTTTATGTGAATGGTCTTGTAGGTTATAAGAGGTTAAACCTGTGATTTCCATCTACAGCTCCACAACAATAATAATAATACTTAAAAAGAAAACATCCTAGAAATAGCAAAGAAATGTTCTGATGCTCCCTCCCATGTTAATAATTTGATATTCAGTATTCCAATTATGACCAATATTTAACAATTTACTCTGTGCAGGTTTTCAGGTCTCCTTCCAAACCTACTTGACAGATTCACAGCCATCCATGTATACAGGGGACCAGACCAATTCAATAACAGGTAAAGGATCATCTTTAGCAAATTAAGACTTGGAAACAGATACTCAGATGCTTGCTTTAAGACACATTTTGAATTTGTCTGTGTAGACATGATTAATAGTGATATTTACAGGGGATTAAGTTAACTTAAAACACTGAGGAACAGTGAGATATTTTATAGTCTGCATAAAATTAAGATGTAATGCTGATGAGGGTTCTTACAATATATGTGCTAAATGTCGACATCCTTCTTCCAGATGTGAGCCTGCATGTGTCCCTGTACTACAGAGAGACATTGGTGAAGGAAGTAACCATCACCAGTCCTGAAGGGTGCCGGATCACTTCTTCTTCCTCTTCCTCCTCCTCCTTCTCCTCATCCTCCTCCTCCTCCTCTCCATCCTCCTCCTCTCCCTCTTCCCCATGCCCAGACGACAAGTTTCTCAGTGGGGCAGAAACCATCCTTTTTCCGTTCCCGTACCCTGAGTCTCAGAGACAGGGTGCCGATATGCTTCCTAATGTCCTGGAAAAGGGGGTGCTTCTGTGGATGATGTCTGATGGGCTCTATGCCAAGCGCCTGTGCCAGGGACGAGTATACTGGGAGGGACCTCTGGCTCCTTATATGGATAAGCCCAACAAGCTGGAGAAGGAACAACCACGCAAACTGTTTGACACCCAGCAATTCCTTATTGGTAAGCACCAGCAGACTGATGTATTGTTCTTTTCACATCCATGAGTTTGGAGGTATGCCTGATGATGCCCTCCAATTTCAAGTTACGCTTATTTGTTTGTTCAACCTGGGCCACAGTCAGTACTGGAAAAAGTATTCTGATGCTCTGTTTAAGTACATATCTGAAATTACCTTTAAATGCCTCTACAACCTGTACAGAATCTATGTCTATCTATAGATACATAACAAAATCAAAGTATCAATTAATTCTCCATGAAGTCATGTGTTAAATGGATTTTTGCAAGAATACATAATCATTATTAGAGATATAATTTATTTATCTTATATCTGGTTACTAATAAGTATAAAGATGTAATGAATTATTATTTTTTTTTCAAAATTTCTTTATTGATTTTTATTGACAGTTCAGAAAAGTACATCAGTTCTACATTACGTCAGAGCGTCTGCATTAAAATGAAAGAAAAAAAACAAAACAAACCCCAACATGAATCCCACTATCCCTCCCAACAGCCCAACAGCCCTGTCAGGTGTAGTCACAATACACAACTAAATTATTACATAACATATAACAACACAAGTAAATAACTAAAGTACAGTAAGACTAAGTAGAATAAGATATTAAAATGATAAAGAAGAAGAAAATAAAATAAATAAATAAATAAATAAAAGGGGGGGGGGTCTCTCTCTCTCCAACTTTTAAGAAGCGTCCTCAGCATCGTCAGGCATAATGTATGAATTCTTTATCTATGTACAATATTAGCCAACTATAACTCGACCTATGGCAAAATATTCAATATAATTAAATATAATTTTACTATATTTAATGTGTTAACAAATATTTATATCTGTTTGGAACTACATGTGGTGTGTTATAAAAATTTAAAAACTGCTTATAAATGCCAAATAAGGGGGGCAAAGTAAAATATGAGGGTGAGGCCAGGTATGAACTATATAGTTAGGTGGTTAGACCTCCAGTTACATTTATTTTAGATGTCTTGTAAGTAAAGCTCCCACCACAATATAAACACAAAACCAAAATATTTCTCTGCTGTAAAGTATAAAATACAAGTGATGTAAGATTGTATGGAGTTATTTTCTAACACTGGTCAAAAAGGCATTGATTAAGTTTTACAGTAAGTTATTAGTCCATAGATTGGGGTGAATTTTCAATGATTTCGATAGAATTGTTCAACAAATTCTCAAATATGTAGGTGAGAAGAGTAACTAGAACACACTAATGATGCTACAGCTGTTTCCTGTAAGACGACTGAAAGGGACATGCTGGCTGAAGGAAAGGCTGCACGTGTTTCTGCTCGGTAAATCCCTCTCATGGCAGCTCAAAGAAGCTTGTCACATTCTCAGCAAGAGGCCAAGGTGTGTGGAGTCCCCACCCACCTCCTCTGAGCCATCAGACATGTTACTAGCTGATTTCACTGCCGTTTCGTGCCAAAATTTACATCTTCCTCATTATTAGTGGTTTCCAGGAAGGGTGTCTAAATTAATTGAAATGTTGTGAGTGGTTTGGGCTTTCAGTGTTAATTATGTGGCATGTAGGAATATATAGTAAGCATGACTCTTAACGCATCCTTTCATTTCTTGCCCTTTTTCTCACAGAGCTTCAAGACTTTGCCCATAATGGCCGACATGTGCCACAACACCAGGTGGTGCTATGTTTTGGAGATGAGTATCCCGACCCACAGCGGTCAAGGAAGCTGATCACAGCTCAGGTAACTATCCATTGCAAAACATTACCTATGAATTGGAAACAGTTAATTACAAAGTATATGAGCTTTTAAATTAACATTTTTTTAAACATGAATTGAATGATTAACAAAAAAAAACAACAAAAAAAATCTGCTGGAAGAGCCCTAACCCTAATATGAAGACGTTAGGGTACAGCCTTTGCTAAGTGCCTTTTTTGGGTTAACTGTTCTTTGCCTCTGTAGGGGACACAGTAGGCTCATGAGATTCAGTAGTTGCAGACATATTTCACACAAAGACATATTTTAATTTTAGGTGGAGCCAGTGTTTGCCAGAAAATTGGTGTACTTCTACCAGCAGAACAATGCCCACTACCTGCGAGGCTATGATCACATCCAGGAACAGAGCACATCTCCAGCAATCAGCTATCCTTCCCAGAGACCTCTACAGCATATTCAAGAGTGACAACCACACAAACACATACACATACACATACACACTTGCTGGAAGAGATGAAGGCGAATGTAAACCACTGACTGTTATGTGACTGCTGTACCCTGTACTGTAAATGATAGTCTCTGGCATGCTACTCAGTGGTACTGATGGGGAAGACCCTGTCATTTTCACTTGCACACCTATGTGTTGTAGTCTTTGTGTCTGGGACTTTGGGGTAGTGTCTTTTTTTCACTAAAAGTATTATTGTGACAGTGTGAAGGATGCGGTTTGAGGGTGGGTGGGGGGTGGTGGTGGTGGTGGGGGGGGGGGGGGGGGGGGTAGCAGAGGGTGACTGAGACAGGAAGTACTAGCACAGGTGCACAGGAAGAGTGGCCCCTAAGACAAACACTGATACGGCGAAGTAATAGAGCAGACTATGAATGAAAGGTAACAACAACAATGTCATCGCTGCACTCACATACTGAAGTGGCACTCGGGACAATCACGGACTCTCCCTTTTAAACAGCTGGCACAGCTCTTCCTATGGTTCACCTTTCTGTAGTGTCAGCAATTGTACATAATGTGCCAAATCAAAACAGTGCATAAATAATTATTTTATAAGCACACACAAACTATGTCAATGCTAAAACCACAAATCTTTTCATTTAACCCCCCTGCAAAAAAACTTTAATGCACACCAATGGTCTAGAGGTGTAGTAGAAGAAGCTGTTATCACAAATTTTTTTCCCCTCTTCTTTCCCTCCATGTGTTGCAGAATGTGCTTATAAAAATATATTTCCAATGAATCGGATTTGATTAGCTTTTTAAAATGTATGATTCCTTTAAATTAAAACAAAATAATTCAACAAAGTGAAAAAAAGGCACTGTTGGTGCTTATGAAGACAAATCAACTAGCTTGGCTCCGGATAAAGACTGAAGTCTGTGTGTCGACTTACACAGATGGCAGTTTACTCTGTTGAGTTATATTTTTAAGGTCACAGTTACTTGCAGGTATTTTGATGCTAACTTCAAGTTATTCAGTGTTTCTTTACATACTGTAATTATGTAATAACATTCAGCATTATGATTTAAACTACGAATGTCGTTAGTTCCAGTGTAACAGTACAGAAGTGGATGCATAAAAGTTAAGGACCAGAGGCGCACGACACATTATCAGAGAGCAGCTTGGGGATGAAGGCCTGTGTTACCAGAAAACAATGACCATGATGGGTGGTTTTGACATGACTTGAGTATAGGAAGTTGACTGGAAAAATTATGCTCATTCTGTAACCTATAAGGAGACCGTACCTGTTCCTCTTGACCTGAAACTAGAGGCCTCACAAATGGGAAGGAAAACTACCTTTGGTTAGTGTGTAGCTTCAGCCAGGGAAGAGCTCTCTGGTTCCCATGGTTTGAACGTTGTGGAAGTTCACTGGATGTAACGTCCACCAAAATTTATCGTCACGAGCTCTTTACTAAATATCCATTGCCCACTTAGCAATGTGTATATATGTATATGTATGTCTGCAAAATTCAGTGGTGGACTTTCTCATTACCTTGAAATCCTAAAGGCTGATGCAGCAGTAGGAGGGATAAAGTTTGTGTTTTGTTTTTCTACTGTGGTCCAGAGTTTCGATCTCTGCATTTACTTCCTTCACACTTAAACCACATCACTTTCACAATGGCTTCAAAAGTCTGACCAAAATCACAGGCGGGAATATTTTTCTTTTGTGTTTATGTGAACTGTAAATTCTTTTCCCCCATAGAACATCCACTCACTCCCTTTGATTGTCTGCTTGGTGAAAGTTTTGTTTTGCATTATTTCAAAATCAGACATTTGACTCCGTCAAAATCAAGTCGGTACCAGATCAATATACAGTGTGATGTTGTGGTGATGTTACGTGAGAAAAAGGCCATGTGTGCATATGTGTAGGTGGGTACATATGCATGTCACAGTCAAAGTATTACTGTTATCAGAAATTGACATTTGGGACTAAGGATAAAACATGTGACTCCCCCACCCACAACATAAGGTGACTCAAATGAAGACATGCACACACCCTTTACATTACAATTACAGTAAAACATTCAGAACATTTTATAGCAAAAATCAGACACTGATTAAAATAAAACTGCTAAATTAATTGATGATTTATTTCAAAATAAAAGTATGAATCTTTTGGGACATTTCTGCTGTGCTGTTTTGTTTTTGGGCTCCCCAGATTAGCAAATGAAGGGTGGAAGAGTGAGAGCGACTTAGTTGGTTACAAAAAGAAAAAGAATGGGGGAAAAAAAAAAGAAAAACACATTCACACATTTACCATGGTGTTTCCCCCTCTGCAGGAAGCCACATCATTTGTAGTCAGGCTTCAGTTTATCCGCTTATGCTTGTGAGCCGTTACTCCAAGTGACACAGTCTTAGCACTCAAACGTTTGGAGTGTTGACTATTTAGTCAACTAATTGCAGAAACATCACCAAATAAGGTTTTATAGAGAAATGAAACCACCAGCATATCAACTGCATCACTTTCTCCAGAGAGAAAGTAACGGTGTTCGTACCATTTTGACTCAGTGACACCGATGAATGTAACTGACTGGCCTGGTAATGATATGAAATATTATATGACACAATTTAAATCCCTACCTAATCTCTTAGCTGTTTAGCTGTAGTTGTTTAATCAGACCCTGTTTTGCTACTTTAATTACCCTTCACACATCGATTACCCTGTTTTAGGAGTTTCAGCAGCAATAACAATAATCACACTTGGTGTATAGCTTCATTTATATTTTTACATTGGCCTCAGTTGTTCATTTTACAATAATCGTATTGCTTTGGGATAGTTATTCAGGATACAAATTGCTAATCATTTTTGGTTTGTCGTTGAATTTATTTATCTATTTATTCACGAATGATAACCCCAAGATTAAGAAGAAAGGAAAAAATTAGATTGTTTCACAAAAACAACCTGGAAATGTTTTGCTGACATCTGCTGGTTAGTGTAGCTGTCTTGTTGGTTTACAGAGGCACAAATTGTCCAATGGGCCATTTCTGTAGGGGCCAGGAGCCCGGGGCCCCTGACCTCTAAGGAGCTCCTAGACTTAATACTGTGACCTCATAATTTTTTGTATATATAATTTTAATTGAGTTAATAATTCCATGTATGTTGAAATTCAAGTCAGTCAATGCAGAATTAAATAATTTGGAAATGAATAAATAAAAATTATAACTCGTTTGTTGACTTCCTGGTCTGCGTCATCGTGATGACGTAAAGGTCAAGGGGTCACCGTGGAAATCCATCAGTAAGCTCCGGACAGGTGATGAAGACGTCTCAGAAGATATAAGAAAAAACAAACAAACAAAAAAAGGTGAAGCAGTGAAGTTGAAGTAAAGTAAAGTAAAAAAAACAAAAATAAAACCCTATAGGAGAAAGTGAAGAAAAAAATGACGACAAATATTGCGACTTACAACAGTCGGCTTGCTAGCATTAGCATAGCGCCCGGACAGGAAGACGCCATCATGGAGGAAGGACGGCGGCACAGTGTCGGCTCCAGTAGCAGCAGCAGCAGCCACTGACGGTTGTTCAGCGGAGCATCGATCTGAAAACTGAGACAGAAAGAGGAGGAGAGGGGACAAACTTCGTCCACCTGCCTGTCGTCATGGACGCTACACTGATGGACGGATGGCGAAGACACATTTGGAGGTGAGCTGGACGTTTAGCAGGCCTAATTTGTCAGTTAGTCTGTTTTCCGCCATAGTTGTTTCAAAGGCTGACTATTTCAACTGTTGAAATGAAATAACTAATGAAGCTGTTTGTTAGTAATTGCAAAGGGTCAAAGGTTGGCTATTTCTGTGCTAGTGTCATACCAACAACTCGGCTGTAGTTGTTTCCTTAAACCGTGTTGCATGGCTTGTGCATACTTCCATTTTCCAAAGCCATAACTGGCATGTACATTTAGTCGAGGTCAATATAATGGTAATTGCATGTTATGTTGCGTTTTTGTTACTGCACATATGTCTGCATCAAAAGATGGCTGTGTTTTGTCGATTGTTGGGGAGCAGGCATGTGTGTGCACTAACTCCCATTTGTTGAAGTAGTTTGTTGTTGTTGTTTACATGGTATGTCTTCTGCTGGGAAACCAACAAATGCGAGAAAAGAAAAATAATGTGATAAAATATAACTAATAGAGGTGAACTAGAGTGAGAGAAGATATGCCATTCAGTGCTTTGCTATGGGCTAATGCATTTCTGCCTTTGCTGCTGGTGTGGTGTAAATCCTGATTGAATCTACAGGTGTTGATATTGTTCCTCAGCTTGTGATCATAGACTGCAGTGTGTGTAAATCCTGTACATGTACAGGTGTGGTATATCCAACACAACATCTTAGTCTTTCATTAAAACCTACATTCAAAATCTAAATGGTGTGTGTAGAGAGCAGAGCAGGGGCCTCAGCAATCTCAATCTTGCTCTGAAATGGTTTTTATTCTTCTCGAGTAAAATATTTTTTTAAAATCTTAAAAGTTTAAAAATCATTTACAACTCCAATACTTAAAGACTAACCATTGGGAATACACCTGGAGTAACTTTACACGACTCAGTCAGTGACCCTGCTATGTTTAGGGTCAGGGTTTACTAAGTGCCTCCCCAGCATTTGATGACAGTGCTGTTTAACCCTTGTCACCACAGCCTGATCCTGTTTGTCAACCCCATGGTTAGGAAGTTGTTGACCTCATTTTTTTCTTTTACGTATTTGAACCCTCAGACTGACAACTCTCTGTGCTCTCAAGAAGTGGTATATGACAGGCGCAAATAATGTCAAGAACTCATGTGTGGGTGAGATAATTTAAAAACATATATATATAAATACCTTCTTGGCCTAACTGAATAATTTTTATTATCATAACCTATTGTCATACCTACATTACTTTTCTAACTATAATCGGCAGGAAGCATGAGAATTCCTCCCCATCAGGAGTAAATGACATTTTTATCGTCATAATTAATCAGCTTGAATTGTTTTCAGAAGTCTGTGTTTATCTGACTGTCCTCAAATAACAATGTACTTGACCCAATAGATTATGATGGCAGGAAAGCAATAACAGTTGTCGGATGAGGAGCAACAAATTGTTTATTGAAAACAATCAGATGACTTCGGAGACGAGTGTAAACAGATAAGAGTTGATAAGCAGAACAATATGGTGGGCTACCTGGCACTAATGCAAGAGCTTAGCTGTGTGTTTAGTTTAACTGGCTACTGGCAAAGAAATAAAGGAAAATAGGAAATGCTGATTTATTTTTTTTTTTACATAAACTAGATTTCCTCCATGGACATATTACACATCAGGAATACAACTTTCCAAATAACTCTGCATGGATGTTGATGCAGTAAAATAAATGACCAGCAGGGAGTGATGTGCCATTGGTTGGTTGCTGTCTGTTTTAACCGGGGAGGAAAAATATGAATCATCATCTGCAGGAATCTGTGCATTCACAAACTGTTGGATCACTCCTAATGGCCTGGGAACATGATTCCCTGTAGAACCCCTTTTAAAAGAAAAACATACATCCACACATACAAGAGTGCACTAACACTCAAATGATTAAAAATCCTTAATTCATTTGGACTTCTTAACATTACTAAATTGTGTTTTTTGTATTTTTTAGAAGCTACTTACTAGATAACAGGGGACTTTATTTAATTTTCTTGTTTCTCCAAACACACATAGTACTTTTTGTGTGTCAAGTGACATGCAGCACTAGTGCTGACAGAGAGACAGAGGTGGTCGGAGTGACAGCTCGTGGGTTGTGTTGCGTGAGAGTGACTTGGGCTGTTCTCAGACTCTGTGTGGTCTGGGTGTGTGGTCTCCAGCTGATGGGCAGGGAGGAGGACGGGAGAGCCCTGTGAGTGTGTGTGTGTGTGTATGCGCACATGTGTATTTGTTCATGCATGTGTACTCAAGTGTTTACTTTATCCACAGTCAGGACTGGGCTGTCTGTAGCCATGGCTCGACTAGAAAGCTCTGCCTTCCACCACTCAGCAGCCCTGGTCTGAAAGATAAACACACACTGCCACTGCTCTGACATGGCGCATCTAAGGATAATTTTTATGTATGTGTGCACTTTGGGGACCACTAAGACCTTTATGTTAGAAGGGTAGTGTGTACTTTCTGAAACTATAGCCATCTATGGAGTAGTTGTTGTGCTTTTCATAACAGTAATGGATAAAAATTAACAAAAATTTTTTCATCTTACTTGGAGCTTTTCGACTTTGCATACTTTCACATTTATAACATGACTTTGCCTTTATGTGTATTAAGAACTTTTCCTATTGAATTAATCATTCATATTTAATTTTTTCCCAGTTCTCAGTAGTCTTTTGGCACAAACTTGAGCGTGCCACATTGCATTTGCTCAGCCCACAATGTGTACATTTGATAACAAAATCTTTGACTCACTGAGTCTTAGTTTACATCCAGACTCTTTTCATTTGTTCTTTTCCATTACATATGAGACATACTTAAATGTTGTATGACACTCACTATAAACGCTGTAATTTTCCAATTGTGTGTTGAATTAATACGTTTTTTATGAATTGTTTTTATTTTTTTCTGAATATTTTGAAAAGTGTGTCATGTGTTTTCAGTTATTTATATGTAAAAAAAATTACATTTTTTGGGGTTTTATTTTATTTTTAGTGTCTTATTCCTTCTTATTTAATCAGCAGATGAACCCGATTAAAGTAGCAAGGGCAACAAAGAAAATTGAAGGGTTCTATCTCAAGATTATTAACTTCAGATTCACAGTGAAGAAGATTAGACCACATACAACCTACTCATCCCTCATATACACATGCATGTGCGCGTGCACACACAGACACACACAAACATGTTCAACTGTTGGGCTTGTCTGCACTCCTCTTCCACTCCCACAGTGATCTCAGGGGAAGGCTATGTAATGCAGCACTGCTGAGAACGCGCCATGAAAATATAAATACAACCTCGCTGCATTTCAACCATGTAAATAAACAGGGCCACCCAAATTTCCAATTAAAGCTGGTGTGGAAGGCAGGAAATGGGGTAGACAAGAGGAGACCACACCCCCTTTCTCTTTGCTCCACTCCTGAAAAGAGTCAAGATCCAGGTCCAGGTTAGGGACATGGGACAGCAGCAGTGCAGACAGTGGGGAGCAGTAGGCTGTTTCGCACATCTCACTCCATCTCTACTATGCTCCTCCTCCTGTTACCACTCATGGATGCAACTCACACTAAGTTGCACAGAAATTCAGTTTTAGGCATGGAATGAATAGATGGGATTTGATACTTATATAAAGCACTATAATCTTAGGATAAGATTTGTCAGTTCAAATCTCCACCTAGCAAGCATTTAATTTACTTAATTTTGCGACCGAGATTTAGACCAGATTGCCTTATCAGTCCCATCAATGTTATGAAGCCATTTTATCTGGCTGAAATTAGGTATTCTTGCTGTATTTTTCATCTTGGAACGGTTAGGTATCATTACTTTGCAGTTAAGCCCTGAGACCACCCAGGAACCAGGGTCCAGTTTAGCAAGACAGACTCCTAGTTGTGATAAGATCCTTCTCTAAGTAGAGATGGTGCTTTGATACTGCAACACTGTTTGCCTGATTTACCTAATCAAAGTTTGATGGACCCTCCTGGCACTCAGACTCAGGTTGAGCTCATGTGCTTGTTGGTAACTGCTTCAGCTGTGGTCAGTCAGCAAACATCATGGGGCTTATTAGTAAAAATAAACACACAACTTAGTGTAATTACCCCAGAGAGTCAAAGAGCTGTGTCTTGAAAGTCACTTTCACTCCAGATATGGCTGTAAGGCACATGGCCACAATTCTTAATGACTATAATTCATCCGGAAAGGGCAGTGCTCATTTAGATAAAGTCTAAGTCAAGGGCCTGAGGTAGTGGTTTATCTCACTGTGTATGTATGAATAGTTAGACAACCTTCACACAGTGTTGTGTTGAGTTATACTTGTATACTTGGGCGCAAAACTTAACTTAACTCCTGTTGTCTGATTATGTTCTGGAGATGAACCAAGTTCACTCATAACACTGGTCTGAGTCACAGCTTAATTGCAGCACCAAGCAAATACAACCTTCTTCAAAACAATAGCTACCAGTGGTTACATTTGTACAGAAGAATCAGCTCTTTATAAATCTTCAGTTTACCATCACAGTGTGATGCAGGTGACATGTGTGATGATGTTTCTCCAGATAGGTTTTGATGGGCCAGTTCAAATCATAAATCTTGGGCTAATTTTATTTTTTCAATTCCTGTATAGTATATAACTACAGACACTACTGTTGATAATTGAGGATAGAAAAATAAATATAGCTATCTAATCTATAAACTGTAAGACAAGCATGTCTGTGTGATAAAAGCAGTAAAGGGGAAAAAAACATTTAGACTTTTGGATGGTTTACATTCATTTGGGATACCCTAAATATGTTTTCTTGGACATTGGTGAGAGAAGTTATTCTGGAGCTCTGCCTTGCATGGCACCAAATCTTTGCAGCAAATCCTCCCCTGTCTATCATCCATTGTTCAATGTTTATGTTTGATTGGTCTCTGACTGCAGTGTCTCTTCCCTCAACAGCCACACAGGAAACCGACAGTATAAACACAGGGCTCAGGAGATCCTTTCTTGCCTTGACTCTGAGCTGCAGAACCGAAATCTAAACAGATTCATTTTGAGAACATAGCGTCCATCTCTTTAGTAGATTTTTGACCGGCCTCTCATGAGATTAAAAGATTTAGGAATATTTGTTCCCTTCATCTTAGTGGCTCTGCAGGGCTGTAGTGGCCGACTCTGCAATCCCGAGAGTCACACGGCTAGCATAGCTATAAAAAGCTAAATTGGAAGAGGATGTTCAGAGACAGAAGTTGGATATGGAGACAATTATGAAAAAGAAATATGTGTATCATATGCTTAATGAATGCCAAAAAATGTAAAGCTTTCTTTTGTCACAGAATGGCTACTGATAGAAAAATGTATTCTCACATATCTGGAATGTACTTCTACATATCTCATAGTTATGTATTCCCATGCCTTGATGACCTAATGTGTTTGCTCTGACCTGTTGTGTGGGAATGTGTTCTTGAAGAAAGAGTTAAGTGCAGAAGTTTGTGATATACAGTCCATTGAACCTCTCACTTGCTTCATTATGTTCAGTTGAGGATCCAGACTGCTGGACTGAATTCAGGATTTGGAAAAACAGACAGCATTCATTCTTAAGGGCACCACTACAGTTACATTCTTTGAGGTGTTAAAATGAAAAGGGCACACTGAAAACTCACACATCATTATTGACCTTCCATTAAATGAGACTTAAAGCTTTCTGTCCTGCTTAAATGTTAAATCTTCTGCAAGCCCTCTGGAGAATGTATTTTTAAAAGCAGCGTTTTAACAACCTCGGTTAGCACAACATGCTGAACAGTGGTTGGGCCGGGAAACACCTCGGTTTTGGATTAAATGGCCTGGAAAACATAAGTGGGAACAACAACAAGGTGTGTTTGCCTAGTGAATACTCATTAGATCTGTGATAATAAAGATTGGTAACAAGCTGTTCTTCCAATAGAATATAAGTGGACCTCTTGTGTGTTCGGTTACAGTTCAAATAGTGTTTGAGTCTGTCTAGTCTATCTTTATCTCATTCTATAAGTTGTCCAAACGCCCAACAGAATTTTTGGGGTTGTGACCATATAAGGTGATATTATGATGTAATTTCACTTTGTTTAACCTCGTAGGACCTGGCGTCCACATATGAGTCCATTATACTTTCACTTAGTGGTGGCAGAAGAGTATAATACATTACAGGTTAGATTCAAGATGACCCAACAACATACCCGAAAGAAAAATTAAAAATGCATGCCATGCAACAGTTTGGGTTTTAGGAGGTTAAATTATGAAGCCCATTGCTGAGATTACTTCATATTTCGTTCTTTCTGTATGATGTAAAATAAAAGGTAATTATAATATGTGGCATCCAAATGCCAGTACTTCAGTAAATACTACCTTTTTTTGTGATATATTGAAATGTAAATAGAAATATATTTGCCTTATTTGCCGAGATTAAAAATAAATGGCCGGCAACTTAAAATATCTTGCCTCCATGGATGTCAATAACAACAATTTAAATAGTTTTTATATTGTATAATATTATTTTCAAACCTATTTTGTATATTTGAAGTTATGGTTTTATTATTTTATTGAATTAACATGCAAATTATTGTCATGAATAATATTTTTTTCTTCTTCTAAGCAACACAAAATTATGCTTTTCCTGAGGGAAAATGTGCCAAAGCTTCGCAGAATCTTTCCACATTCACTCTAAATTTCTTGATGAGCCAAGTTTGATTTTAAAAGGGTAGAATTAATTTAAATTGTAATGTCATCTCAAATGTCCAGATAAGCAGAAATGCAACTGATAATTTAAGTCCATAGCAGCCATCATACACACTCCCATAAATTATTCTCAAACCTTCTGTTCATACTTTCATACATTATATTTATTTGCAATCCAGTACAGGAATGCTGATGTTTCTTTTTCTGTGATTAAATGGACTAGCTGGAACCAGATGACTGTGCTGCTTACAACATCAGTTATTCAACAGAATCGGCAACATTTGGAATAGATGTAGTAATTCTGTTTGCATTCATATAAAACAAGCTTTGATGTTTTCTTTTTTAAAGGTAATTTGACCCCTACATTAAGTCTATGGATTCTTTAAAAATATTCTTTCACAATTGTGTGTTATATTTGATGTAAATCCCTCAAAAGTTTAACAGCAAGTGATTAAAGTAAATTATATTTTCTGGACTGTATAAATTGTGTTATCTGTGTCATGATGTCCATTTTTATTTAGTTTTAAAAGAGTCTCTGATAGTATCCTGAATACAATATTCTGTTTAAAGTTTTTACATCTTTATATCATATTTCTGTGGACAGAAGGAAAACAGAAGTAATTCATGTAAATGTAATATTTTGCTCATAAGTGTAGGTCAAGAAATATAAAAAGTAAACAAATTTACACGAACATAACAATGTACAAACCACACTGACACTTACAAATCAAATCACTGAGCCCTTATTTCTATATTATGTTCTGATAAGAAACACTGAACCAATATGTCCCTTGTGCCCAGCAGGGGGCATGCTTGAGCAGACTCATAAGCATTTTTTAAATGACATTTGGCATTCGACATGTTAATGCCAATAGTTCACTGACAAGGTGTAAGATGCAAATGTAATGTGCTCTGCTGGCACCTGGTGAATGACTTGAATGTCTTTCTCAAGAGCAAGGAGCCTCTGTACAGGGTTGATTACTGAGCAGGTTTTAGACTAGCACAGGTTGGATGGATATACCCTTTTAAATACGTTTATTCACAAAGTGTTGGTTGTTTAACCTGCCTTTACAAATGGAACCAAAAGAACATATCAATTTTATTGTGGCTGCCCTCTTCCCAATGTGTGCCTGTTTTGCTCTGGCACAGACAATGCCTATCAGGTGACACGCAGCCACAGCTATATTTAACTGTATGTAGTGACAATTTATAATGTAATTAAAGGCACTTAAAATGCCAAGACCTTATCAATATAACAGAGAGAAGCTCAACAGCTCATATAGACTGGACACTTGAAAGTTAACATCTCATCAAACTCTTCCAGTTTTTTCTCTATTTTTCCAACATTCATTCATCACAAGTTTTTCTTTTTAAATTGATGTCTCTTTTAAAATCTGAGACTTAAGCTTTTTTTTTTTTGTCTGGGGTTAAGCAATGATGACATCAGTGTGAAGGAAAATGACAGAACAAATCATGGGATTTAATATACTAATGATAACTAGGGTAACTTGATGCATGGAATTTGTTTGCAGCTTTGACTATAAATCATTCACCTTTTAGCTCTTGTCCTTGTAACAGTAATGGTCATCAACACCTTCTCATTTGCAGAATACTTATCAACTGGCGTCCGTACCAGATATAATGTATGAGGTGATGAGTACAAGTATGTTTTCCTGTGAAACATATTCTTAGACTAACGGAATGACTCATAGTGTTTTTCCTTCACCTTGCCTGTCTGTATCTTTATTATTTCTCCAGCAGAGACAAGACTATTTTTTGTAACAACCAATATATTGTCTGCTATCCTTCACAGAAAGCTGTAAAGCTTAGATGGCTTGTCCCACATACATTTTTTAGGAGGAAATACATGTTTGTCAAGTGAATGCTAACATGGCTTTGTTAGAACCACACTCACTTGATACAGATGGAATACTAAAGGGCTGGCCCAGTATGAGTTGATTAACCAATAAACAAAAATCAAGAAAAAGTGCACAGAAACAGCATTGTAACTTTCAGGTGTTGGACACAATTGTCTCTTTTTTTGTGTTGTGGGCAATATGTGACATTTATCTGCCGGCTATTAGAATCATGACAGTTATTTAATAAGATGCCCAAATAAAAATGTCTGCACTGAGGTTGAGTGGGAGGATTTTTTATTCATTTTGGTGAACTGATCCCTTAATGCCTTGGACCAATTACTGACAAACTTTAAATTTTATGAGTGCAAGTTGGATCCAAGTTAGTGTCTCTTACAGACATTATGTCATGAAGGTACATCCAAGGAAAAGTTTATCTTTTCCATTAAGATTCTTTTTATTTTTATATTTTATTTTGGGTAAATAGATTGAGTAATATAATATTATACATATGAATCACCTTACAATTCTACTGTAATGCTAGATGGAAAGGAATAGTAATTATTTTTAATTTGCTTCCTCTTCTTCTTCATTTGTGGGTAGACACAGCTGCTGATTTCATTTCAAGTTATGTGATCAATAACAGAATTTACATTTAACTGTGAGTTTTGATCTCTGTTTTTGGAGCTATTCATGCCTCATGCTTTGAGCAGAGATTGCAAATAAGAAAAGTTCACAAAATAGTATTGGACTTTATATTTTTATATATATTTACCAGTTTTATTTTTTTTAGTTTTACAGTTTCCATGCTCCCTCTCTCCTCACACTCACACACACTTTCTGCTTGCCTCTGTCTCACTTCATTACCTTTCAGTTACCTTTTCTAATTTGATCAAATGAACATGAGCTTGCCTACCTGAATAATTAATTGCTGATTGTTAATCATTACTTTGCTCTCTAATAGCCAATACAGCCATCTGAGGACAAACAAGGAAACTTTGGTTCAAACTTGGATCATGTGAATCACATGATTAAATAGATTGAGTACCAAGTAGGTGTGTCACTTTTGCACCGACGGCTTTGGTTTCATTAGAACAGGAATAATTTGGGAATCATTAAGACAGCATTGTAAAGTGGACATTATTACTTAGTACAACTTATCTCACAACAATTTAATAAAAAAGAAATAAGTAAAGACACTTGATACTTCTACGCTTTGTACGTGTCACTTTAACTCTAGAGGGCCCCGTAGTCAGAGGTGGAGACCACTGCTGTGGTGCTATAGCGTGACTGAGCAGAACACAGCAGTCAAGAGGTGCAGACAGGCCTCTCTGCTGCTCTCAGCTGTGAAAACAGTTAAAAAAAGGGCCTTTATATACACACACAAATGAATGCAGACAGAAAGGTTTATTTTGTACCTTAATCAGGTCATGTAAAGATACATTTGTGCTTGAACAATTGATACAAAGCAAGCCATCACTTGACTGTATACTGTATATATGATTCTAATCCTAAAGCACACCTTGCTTTTACTAATACAGGGACGTTGCCAGTCTTTAATGAAGTTGATGACACATTTTACATTATGACTTCAGGTTAACCAGGACCAATACCTCAAAGTTCCATCATATGGGTTATAAAGGGAATATTTTTTTACCATATGTTGTTCTATTAATGAGCCATCCAAGTATCATATTAATAGGCTTGAAGTTTAACTAAGGCACAGCCAAGGTAAAGTCATGGAGAGATTCATAAGGCTGTCTGATACAAAGAAAGGGAAAGGAAGAAGTACAAGAAACATATCATTAACCTTTCATCTATGAGAAAAATTTGATCACTAGAACTTGACGGGCTATCACCTTTATCAATGCCTGTTCATTTTGCTAATCTTGTACAACAGAATAAAAATGAATAAAACAAAATGTGTACAGCAACTTTATATAGCTTTATTTTGGCCACTAGGGGTAGTAAAATAAACTTTGAAGTCTGACACCACATAAATGTTATCTTGAGTGTTTTTCTATTTGCCTTACACATTCAACAGGCAGGAGCATACCACTTATTTGAACCTAGGTCTGAAACAATTACTTACAATCTGCTCCTCAGATTGAAGAAAACTACCGATCAGAGCAAGGGAGTGGACCGAATTAATGAAACTGCATGTCGGGAAACCAAAGCAATGAACAGAATTTGAAAACTATGTATGAGTGACCACTTTTAGATATGTTCATTTAATTAATTGTAAATATAAAAATATTGAGTAGAGGCTTTATGTGAGGGTAATAGCTAATGTATTTAATTGTACATTTGATGCATAGGATCCATGTATGAATCCAAGTTTCTTTCATTGTCATCACATGGCTGTAGAAGATATGAGAGCATAGTGATGATTAATAATCAGCAATTCATTATTCAGTTCAGCAAGCTCATGTTTCATTGATCAAATTAGATGAAGTAACTGAAGGCACAGAATTTGTAGATTATTCCAAACAGTTTCTTTCCATTTCAACATGAGTTGTTCTCACTTTTAAACGACAATAAAAATATTGGCCCTTTCAATAATGACTAATAATAGTAGTGGTATCCTCACAGGATCCCCTTTATGGTTTATCCGAGCTATATAGTTTGACAGCAACAAGGTCAGTGGATTCGGGTGGGCCATGAACAGGACAAGTCTCCAGCTGGACCTGGTGGGATATTTCTGTATGAGGAAAGTTGGGCATGAGAGTTTCAGGCAGAGCCCGACACAGCTTTGTTTATGTCCTTAAGCCCACATCGCGTGCCAGACAGAGTCACCCGTGTCAACACCAATCCTGAGGTATAGAATTCCTTTCCATGGAGACATTAGTCATTACTGTTTACTATAGGCGATGTTTGTGTCATTACTTGGTGTCTTGGTCATCAGGCTTATTAAGTAAGCTTTAAAATCCCCTGAAGAATAACACTGAGGCATTTCAGAGTTGTTTGTATGTGTGCTTCACTGCTTCTCCTCAGATTGTTTAGATATGGACCCCAACTGACAGCTTTCATTGAAGTAACGCTGCTTTTCTTAGGAGACCGATCTGCCATCACCATCGAGAGCATGTCTCTGTCAGATTGTGAGACAGACTTAACTGACCCCGAAGTAAAAAAATTACCATACCTTTTACTTAACAGCAAAATTAAACTGGTAACAGCACAAATGCAGTTTTGCATGCTACCAGGCTGCGTTTAATGTCATCAAGCCTTGCCAAAATTATAATAAAGTCTTCATGACTACGGTTCACTTAATGTCTCTTCAATTCAACTAAGAGCAGTTGCTAAGCAGCATGTGTTTAGCTGTGTATGTACTCAACCCAGTTTGAAAACAGTAATAAAATATCATTCACTGCTCAGGCACAGCAGTGATTAAAGTTTCCGAAGAGCCGTTATTACATAGACAGCAATTCTGTACAATTACAGGCATCATATTTATGGGAAGAAGAAAAAATCTCTTGCTGTATACAGTAAATGTTTTTCCTCCAATTCACACCATTTAGCCACAATGTTTCTGTATTTTTCTTACAGGGAAATTTTATGACAGTCTCTTTTCCGTAGTAGTATGGCATTATGTCTTACCATCAATTATGTTAATATCGAAGCATTGCCAAGTTCTCTGAACTTGATGTCTTCATTACAGTGAATTGAAAAGGTGCAATGAACCCAATCTGTGAGATAAGAACCACCTAATTTGGTTAATAAAATTGAAAGAGAGCACACCCAAAAGGTCAGTGAAATCAATTGTACAAGAAAACTATCTGCTACAAATCTTTAATAAATACTGTATATCGGGAGGTTTGTTTAAAACTTTTATCCTCTGCTTTGACTTCTTTTAGAGACACTTTAACATTCAGAGTCCAAAAACAGAGCATGTTTTCAACCATTTAAGCTGTGCAAGTTGATTGGTTACAAACAATTCAATTTCAGTGCAACAACAGTACAGATTTTAGGTAGTTAGCAGGGATTGAGAAACCTGTTGTCAAATTAGAGCTGATACCAAAAGACCAAAAACTGAGCACCGAAAGAAAGAATTAAATTTTTCTTCACCCTATGTACTCCAACACATCTCAAAGGATGTACATAGCTATCAGCCAAAATAGCTGTGTAGTCAAGTATTACATGGACAGCAGCTTTGTCCATGTTCATGGGTCACATAGTCAGAAATTATTTTATTAACAGTGGTACTATGTACTTTTTTTTTTGGCATATTTTATGATTTGTTCACCTTGAAGATGTTTCCTTGTGTAACACAACCTGTAATTGGTTCATATGTTTTTTATTCTATCAAAATGTAATGATCTGCTCATTTTGCAATTATTGCATTCTGAAAACACTTTGGGACATTGGTTTAGAAAGTGCTCTATAAATGAAGATTATTAATGTTCTAATTACTACTGATAACATCAAATAAACTGTTTCAGTAGTGTGAAAGTTTCTTTTAAAGACCAAAACTCTTACCTAACTGATATGTCACCATGTGACCTAAACCCTTTCAAAAATCATTGCATCTTAGAGGATTAAAAAAAAAAGTATTATTTATACACAACAAATCAAGCTGCGGCTAAACAGAGCTAACCATGTTGAGCTACACAGTGCTACCTATTGTTGTGTCAAATAGGCCAAAACCAACTTCTGTTCATCACCATGCATTTTCAATACCTTTTTTTTTTTATTATTCCATCTCTTTGTGCGCTTCTTCTCTTCTATGTCAAAACAACACCCTCCCCTATTATATCTGAATCATTTGCTTACTAAGAGAAGCCACAGAGGATTTAGGAAAATGTTTTTCTAAGGCTGACCTTATGTGTCATGGTGACTCATACTTTGTTTACAGTTTTCTCAATGGACATTACAGCCTCCTACGCTCAGGTTGTGCATACTGATTTTACTCATTTAATCTTTCACCTCTTTAAAATCTCTTCTCCTCTACTCTTTTTGGACTGAACTGAATTGGCCTTGTTTATAATGCTATGATACTTAAATAACCTTTTGCATTTTCATTTGAGCCTGAGGATTTTCACTTACTGTGGTTACACAGTTTACACCTGTGTTGTGAGGAATTCCAGCTATTCCTCCAGTCCCTTTTGTAACTTGATAGACTGTGTCAATTGTTGGTTCTCTCAAGTGTTTGGGACATTAACATTTTGTACCACTGACAGCATTTGGTCTTTTAATTGCTGTTTTTTCTCCAACTCATTTTGGGAATTGCCTGTTCAACAAGGTGGAAACTTGCATCAAGAGATTATGCACAATTAATTCACCACCTGTAAACAGAAAGGTGTCTCCCATGTAGAGAGCAGACCAAATGCCAGTGTCCAATGTCTCTTTCAATGTCATTGTGCTATGGCCTTTTCCTTGACTATTTTTATGCCCTTTCACCTCATTGTTTGCTGTTTTGTTGGTAATGGTTGTTTGATGCTGCATGAGGATCAGATTACAAAGGATTTGTTTTGATCTCGCTCCACAACACAGCAGGCTTGGAATGACAAGAGGTCAGTAGACGGGAAGTGCTTTCATCGTGCCTGACTCTTTGATTCTGGCCCTCCATTGTGTTTATGGGCTAAGTTCATGCTTCTTGGGTTAGTTCCCAGATTAGATATCAAGTACCATATCACTTTGAGAGACATCTTTACTTATCACAAATGTTGCTTATGAATTTGTTGACACAGACACAGATATACCAAACTGTAGTGTTAAAGACCAGTATTGATTTCTAGAAGAAGCCCTTTTAGGGAGTATAACTTTTAATTGGTAGATAATGTGAAATATTGCAAAAATGGGCAAATATGTGGCTATTATGTTGAAATTTGGCATGAGAAATGTGAAATTAATACGAAGCCAATATTTTAAATCCTTTCTTCTCCCTCAGACCTGTTGACATGCTCTTCTCTGATGTCACTGTCTGGGTTAAACAAACCATAGACCCCCAAAGGATTGAAGTTCCTGTCCTTCGAAAAGAGACTGAAATAGAAATTACAATTCACCCAAGTTCTCTGTCGACCTCATCATAACCCACCTTCCCTCCTCAGACCTGACAAACACTGGGTGTAGTAAAGAAAACATCCTTTTACAAGTTGAACCACTGCCAGCTTCCTGAAAAAAGGTAGCATACCCAGTCTCTCGCCGAGTGTCTCAGAACCTGAACTTCCCTATTTAGCAACTGCAGTTGTTGAGTCATCATAGTGGGCTGTGATTCTCACCAAAGATTACACATGAGAATAAGTTCAGTGTATGAAACAGACCAAACAATGTTGTTTTGCTCCTTTTTATAGCATAAGGATGCTTTGACAAAACAGATTTACTTGACCTAGACTCTACTGTTACGCTAAATAAGAGTCTATCATGAGTTAAGTGACTTAATGTTTGCATATTTTTGGAGTTCAGTTATGTGTATATGGTTTCCAAGCCTTCATAGTACTCCTAAATGCCTTTCAAAAGACTCTTTGTATCTTCAAGGTTCACTGTTGTTGAGATAGTTTGCCTTTTTACACTTGCTCTGTGTCTTGCTCTTAATGAGGGTGAGAGAGATGAACGCAAACCATGTAGAAAGACAGAGCTAGCAGTAGCAGCGATGCAGCCGCCATGTATATGCAAGTCAGGCCTAATTTTCCAATGCTGTCTCTGTTTTCAGTTTCTGTCTCTAAACATAGATAACATTGCTGTGGCGCTTCACTCTTTTTACTCTCTAAAATTCCCTCTGCTGCAAATACAAAGGTACACACAGCCTCTCACCTCCATCACACAGTTTTCTTGTCGCAGAGGGGGAGTGTCTATGAGAGGGAAACACCTAAGAGACAGAGGAGCGAAATTCCAGAGTGAATTAGGTGCTGATCTCTTACAACTCTTATGTGACAATTTGTAGCCATTTACTATACCCCATGCTGCTGCAAAACATTGGGTATCTTCAGTATATTGGCCACCCCAAATTACACAGTGAATTTCTTATGCAGAGCTAAAACTCTTGTATGGATGGAAATATTTTGTATCTGAAATAATCTCCTTTTCTCACACACCTGAAAACACATGTCACTTCACCCTTTCATGTACACTGAATCTGTGGCTCCCTACTCTGCAGTTGTTTTTGAGGGGGATGCTATTAGCAAGTATCAGCAATGGAGAAAAGTAAGGTCAGAGGTTTTCTAGCATTATAAAATGCTGAATTCAACCAAACAAAAGCTAATAGCAAAGACAGGCTCACCTCTCATATGTTTCATGGTGAATCACATTGGTTGTTTAAATTTGAGGCCGTTTGTTTTTGTCCAGAAAAGAATCATGTGATAAGAGCACACCAAATAAGAGAACATTGCGTTGTGAATGATGGATCAAGTAGTATGGAACGAGTGTATCACAGTTTACAAAAGTCGTCATCCCGGAAAATAATTTAAAAATTCAATAAATAAAACAGCGCCAGCAATGTGTCTAAAAGTCTCCATCTTATGGATTTGGAAACTCTTGAGTTGTATTGATGGCAGACATAAACATTAAAAAGTGATGAATGCAGTGAACATCTATTAGTGAGGCTGTAGCCAGGGGGATGAGCAAATGACTGAGTTGTGGCTAATATTTTGAAATTCAAACTCTTATCAGGACAGCAGACAGTGTTGAGAATCAACCATCAGAATTTCAGCATTGGAGAGGCTGTGTAATGGAAAAATATCGATCCACAGAACAAATGAATTCTATTCAGCTCTATTTACCAGATCTTTGGTGTAAATGAAATGATGTCTTGTTTCAACCTTACCCACATGAATCAGACACTTGGCTGGTTTTCAAACACACTGGTTTACCAGCCATTATCCAGAATGTTTATATAGGCAACTGATTTATGTTGCTTTATCTGACATGACTGATCAGATAGATGAGGAATGATTCACGAAATAGGGTGGAGCACAGCCTCTCACGCACTTTACTGGCATGGGGTGATCATTTTGCAAGTTTGTCCTTGCAAAATTCTTCAAAGCCGCACTGTCCAGATGGTCTACTAACTTAACCTAAGCCAGTCTCTAAATGCAAAACAGCTAGGGGGCTCAGGGTACACAGATTTATTATTTAGAACCCAGGTGAGCAATCACTGGTGCAGATGAACTATCACGATTAAAATGCTGTCTACACTGCTTTCTCAGATCTCTAAGCATTTGTAAAGATCACAAGAGGATCAAATTTCAAGCACGGTTTACCCTCTCCTCACTGTACACATACCACACACCAAGACGCATACTCTCATAGAGTGAAAATATTCACATGCAGCGCTGAAAGACTTCAAAACAAGAGGAAAAGGACAGGAACAGGAATTTTCATTCTTATGGGTGTGGAGGTGCGACATGTAAAATCCTAAAAAAATGTTGTCTAGCGTTCCTCCCCTTGTCTGTTAGATCCTGTTGCAAAAATTCTTGCTTAAAATGGGTGAGACATCTGGACTAGTGACATTCTTGTAAGTTTGATCTCCACTGATGTCTGCTTCATGGCAGACATCACTGACCACATGATTTTTCCAAAGATTATGAATAAATAAGGTGTGGGATGTTTTCTTTACTGAGTAATGAGGAAGTTATTTTTTAAAGACGTTAAAGATTAAAGACACAAATATCGAACCAGCCAGTCACATGGCAGCATGTAGGCAGGGTGGTCAAAACAATCTGTGGTATTTTCATGTCCTTCCCTCTATGACCATAGTGTTCCTTTCCTCTGCGAACATGAGCTCACTGTACTCAAATGGCCTCCACAGCTACCAGATCTCAATCCAACAGAGCACCGTTGGGATCTGGTGGACTGGAAGATTTGCATCAGGGATATACAGTAGAAAAGTCTGCAGCAACTTTGTGATACTGTCATGCCATGTTAATGTTTCCAGCACCTTGTTGACCAGATGCCATACACAATTAAGGCAGTAGTAGTAAGTTCTACCACATTAAGTGGCTAGTGAGTGTAGAAGTCCAGCATCCCTGTCGGTCAGTTGGCACATGGTGTAAAATTAAGTGTGGAGATTTCTCCAAGCCTCTGAAAAGTAACAACTGATTTCACTTATAAAATTACTTCTACAAGTGTTATGAAGATAAAAGTCAACCAAGTAAAACCATAAAACTGTAAAATGCACCTTACTTCAACACAGGATTGCGTCAGGATGCCAACACACCCAAAGATTATTGTTTTATATCCAGCGACACAAACCATGAACTGTGTGTGTTTAAACTTGTCCTCAGAAATCGTGATGATAAAATGCTGTAAGACCATTAGGTAGTGATGCAATTCTGCCAGTTTACTGTGCCTGATGCCGCTCATCCTTGGAAAGTCTGCAAGTGACACTTAAGTACACACACAAAATGCCAAATTTTGATGCCATAGTCAAGTTTCCCAATTAAGCCAAAAAAAAAAACCCCAACATTATTCCTCGCTCCTATTCTCGTGATTTACACTCACAATCCCTTTTCATGGGGAATAAACGTGAGAATTGGGTTAAGCAGATTAATTTCACGTCAGAAGCTGGTGGGATTGATTTTAGCTTTTTAACCAGCAGCACGGCGACATAGTGGTTAGTGCTGTTGCCCTACAACAAGAAGGTCGCAGATTCCTGGGCCTGGGGCCTTTCTGTGCGGAGTTTCCATGTTCTGTGTGGGGTTCCTCCGGGTTCTCCAGTTTCCTCCCACTGTCCAAAGACATCATGTTTAGGTTAACTGGTGGCTCTAAATTGTCTGTAGGTCTGTGAGTGTGAGTGGTTGTTTGTCTCTGTCTGTCTCTGTGTTGGCCCTGTGATGATCTGGCGACCTGTCCAATGTGTACCCTGCCTTCACCCAACATGGGCTGGAATTGGCTCCAGCACCCCCCATGACCCGCATACGGATAAGCGGTAGAACCTGCATGAATGAATGAAAATGAAATGAAAAGTTATTGCAATATAACCTGAGAGAAGCATGAATGAAGAACTGTTGATAAATGTACCAAATTAACAGCTTATCCATAATTTGTTTCACTCAAAACCACAACCTCTCAAGATTCAAGATGTGTTTATAGTCATATGTACAGTAAAGACACACGTTTCCCTGTACAATGAAATTCTTTTTTGCTGTCCACAATGAATGTGCGCATATAAAGAAAAAGATAAATAGAATTTAAAAAAAAGTTTTAAAAAATTGAATAAAAACAGGACAATCTCAAGCAGCAATAGAAATATAATATAATAACAATAACAGTCAGTGTGCAAATGAAACATCCAAGATTATGGCATGTGCAAATGAAGTGTTGCGAAATGTAGTGTAAGGCCCAATCACAATATTCACCCTACTCACTACCACTAGCCCTTACTCACTACCCCTAGCCCTCACCCACTACCCCTTAACCCTCGAAAGGAAGCCACAAGGGGAAGGGCTTTGTAATCTTCCCTAGGAATTGGGACACCACTTGCTACGTCACCGCGTAGTTTACGTTCGGGCACACAAGCGACTGCGTAGTCCCAGCAGCAACATGGAGGCTACGGTTCATGTAAATTTCAATCGGCATGATTTTATTTTCATATGTAACGCTCTCACCCTGTTCGTACTCTGTCTGTCAATGTAAATTTTGTCAATATATTAAAAAATCAAAGAAAAAAAACAAAAAAAAAACATGGAGTCTACGGTCGTGATCGGTTGCGATCGTTTCGGTTGATAAATAAACCAAGAGGTACACGGAGAAGAATACACCATCGACGTCTGTTGTCTCTTGTGAATTTTTTGTGTTTTTTTTCTCTGACTTCTCCACATCCTCACGGTCTCTGGGGATCGCGGAACTGGTTTTTCCTCGGTAAGTCAGCATCGGAAAACCCTCGCTCTGAAGGGCTAGATTCATACCCCCTACCCCTCGTTACGCCCCCTACCCCTACGTGAAAAAAAGAATTGGGATCCACTACCCTCGCGGGAATGCGCAAAATTTAGGGGTTGGGGGTGTATTGGGACTGGGCCTAAGTGTTTCTCTAGCACTGTTAGAGGAAGAAGTCAGGAGAGCATCAGTCATGGGGATGGATCCACTTTCTGTACCAAACTTTAGTAAAAAGTAATTTAACAGATATCAGGACATTTCACTATTGAAAGAGAAGTGTCAACCTTGTGATGGCACCAGAGCCATTGGGGTTCACCGCTAGGATGATAAATACTTGTACATTATGACAACCATTTTATTACTTTTAGGTCAAGCAATCTGGACCAAAGTGGTGGGTTGACTGGACAACATTGGAATCCCTTGGATCGCGCTGTTAGCCTGAAAAGGGCAGCTGCTGTTGTTGTTTCAGAGTAGGAACTTGGATCTGGCAATACCTGCAAGACATAGTGTAAACTTGTGCTAACATTGAACAGAGGGCTGATCTGATGCAACTCCGCGGAGGGGCGACAGATGTATGCACTGCAGCCGAAATTGTTAATCTCTTTAGGATGGCAAGAAGGAGCAGGCCAAATCGCCTTCAGGAGAGTTTGTGTGTATCCAAACTGTCATAAAAGATCAATTACTGCTGTCAGCATGTGCGCAATCACACTCTTATAAAGGCTGCACGAGGAATCGGCACACACAGAAAAGCATGCGCGTCCATACACACATACTTTGTGGACACACTCGTCAAACATGCTGTAAACATTCCTCATTCACAGACGTTACGAGTAAACTCACACCAGGTTTGAGGCACTGCACTAAGCTCAAGTCCAGCTGAGAGAACAGATCCAGAACAAGTCTGGAAGTGTGTGGCTTGGAAATAAATATCATTAAACTCAAGCTGTCAGATTGGATTTGGCTCCATCCATAAGAGCTTGGCTATCGTCCCTGTGAGTGTTGGTTTTCTCTTTCTTCCCTCCTTAACACACACACACATGCATTCTAACATGTTAAAAAAACACCACTGACAAAGAAACAGAGTACACACACACACACACAGGCGTGCACTCTCAGACCACCTGGGAGATCTGTTTATGGAATCCAGCAGAGACCACACGAGAAACAGACGTCGCTTTTATTTCACTTTAAGCGTCTAAGATCTAAATAGCCTCATTCATTTCCATCAAAAATCAAGTTTTGTCATCGGGGAACAGGGATTATAAAGTTATGCTGTGATCACAGACAAAGACCTGCTATTGTAAACACACACAAACACACTGGAATGGGGTTACTGGTCTGTAACTAAATGCATGAGAGTAAATATTTTTCACAGCTACCTTGCCTTGTGGTGCTTTTCAGAGACAGGGTAATTAAATTAGGTAGGAAAACCTTGGTAACAAAAGCAACAAATAGATAGTATGGCAACAAAACACTAAAAATAAAGAGGGTAAAGATTATCATTATCCCTGATTCACAGTACGTTAAATCTTCCTAACTAGATGGCATTTGCCCTCTGATTGACTCCTATTTGAGTAGGTGTTAATAAGGTGTGTGCTGGTAAACCCTAGTTGGTTTCGTGCAAAGCCAACGTTTTACAGGTACTCACCTTAAGGGAGTTACTCCTCCCATTTGCACGCATGGCCCTTTGTTGTCTACGGTGTGAGCCTTTTTTTCACCCTGTCTTCTTTTTCTCTCATTTGTAAATAACCCAAACAGGTCCTGTAGACGTAGTAACGGTGATATTATCGAAGCATACTTCACCTGAAGGGGATCCCTTCACAGAGATTTTTTTTTCCTGCCTGCACGCATAGGGCCGCAGGCCTGAAGGCAGGCAAAACAAGTTGAGCATGGTTTAGGCAGGCTAAGCCTTGCTAACAGCTTTTAGATCTGTTTTTGAACAGGTTGCTGTAGGTAGTCAAATTGTTTGATTAATACACATGATGTGGAGCTGTTGGTTTGTACATATTATATAAAGCGGGTAAATGATGAACAATTCTGTCCGGAAATGGGATACTTGATATAGACATTTGAGTCTTGTGTCACCAATCGGTTTAAGATGGTGTTGCGCTTCAGTAAAGCTGCCAGTTTGTAAAAGCTTGAAAAACAGACTTCAAATAGAGTATGATTAAAATGTTGATAGAATCAGGGCTCCCATCAAGATCCCACATGTTGATTTACGAAAGCAGCCTTAAATGTTTAGGCACAGGGCAGCAGAGCATGGCCTCACGCAACTGTTGTTCTTGGAGATACAAGTTCTAGATTAATGCTCAGTCATACTGAAAAAAATCACACCTATTCTTAACACAGTTACTAAAGCTCCTGTCAGCTTTAGTAACTGTGGCACAATCTGGCACTCAGTTGCTACCACTAACCAGAGTTAATGGACAAGTGAAAAGAATGTTATTGGTAAGCGGGGTGCGATAGATCGGAAATGTAAACTTTTGATTCTACAATAGCTGCTAGCTTGGCTCCAGTAATAAGTCAAAATTATTGTCGTTTCTGTTCTCCTTTGGTGCCACTCTATTTTCATTAACATATTCATTTAGGGGGATTTCAGTGTATTATATCATCTTATTATTGTGATATTGAGGATGCTCTCCTTATTGCAATCAGCTAACCCTAACCATCTAGAACGCATATTTTATCTATTTATTTTTTTTGGACATCTTAAAAACGAAAGTTAGTTTACCATGAAAACCAAGTAAATCCAGGCAATACCTAAAATAAATAAATAAATAAAAACTTTTGGGTGGCTCTACATTGGAAAATTATCAACACTGATTTAAGATGATTGAACCAATTATATAATATTTTATACACTGAAAATAACGAGGTCGTGGATTAAAAAAAAACAAAACTCATGTTCTTTTACTTTCAAGTTAAAATGAGGGAAGTCATGATGTTTACGCCGTCTGTTTTATATTTGCTCCTTGGTTGTCAAGTTGAATATTACCAGCTTTGTCTATGTCATTATGATCAGAGAGGGAAATGAGGGCAAATAGTTGAGCTGTTTCACTCTAACAAGGATTCTACCTCATGGTGGTTTCACATGACTGCTGACACAGCAACATCAACATCTGACCAGTAAGACACAGATAAGACAAACAAAGAGATGAGCAAGATCTGCTGAAGTTTTTAATAATACAGGGTGTGGAGCCAACTAATATCAAAGAAATAAAAGCTACTCAATAAACATATTTGTAGCTGTATAATACACTCAATACACTCTCAGTTTACATAAGGCACTGATTCAATGTAAGATCCACCCAGTTACTTTGATATTTTAAATCCAAACTTAAGCTGCTCTCACAGCCATCCTTCGATAACTGTGGTTGTATATGGCTTGAGCTTACTATTTGAATGTTTTTATTTCAAGTGGTTCATTAAGTTTTTTTTAAAATTATTATTATAATTATTATACAATGTAGGATCACATAAAAAGGGGGGAGCATGCTTTTCCTTGTTTACAGCTTCAACTTGTTACTATTTTAGATACAGTATGCTGTGCCATGTACTGAGGCTTTGAGAAAACAGGCGGAAGCAAAATGTGTTCAGGCTGTAGCTCAGAATAAGGCTACCTAGAGATGATGATGCAATTGTTTTTCACCAAACAGTCTATGGCCCATCATTGACCAACTTACCTGTCAACCTGGTAATTTATTATTTTCTAGCTCTTTTTAGGGGTCAGAATAATACTAAATGTATTTTGACCCAAATAAGAGAAACCGTATTACATGATGACTACATTGCATGTCCTTAAAATCACTGCACTACAAAATGACTTTTAGCTATTTAGATGCAAAATTGTACAAATGATCAAAGTAGAAATTGGAGCTTAATATTACCACCCAACATACATACTCTGTACTCTGAGCCACCGTCATGTGAGGATGTTTATGGTTTTGAAGTGCTCACAGCTGATATGAGTCTCTGCTTATATGTTATTACTCCTCGCAGGCCTTTTTTTTTTTTTTTTTTTTAACTCTTCCACTGTCATCACTCTGTGTGGAAATTATTTCCCCAGCCCTAACCCCAAAACCCCAAACATGAGACAGTAGTTAAGAGGTGGCATGTGCGTGGCTCATATGATGTCCACATCTGAACTTTTACACCAAACCAGACTCCCATAGCAACGGCTAAACCTGGACTCCTAATTTGCCTCTAATGGTAATAAGTGCCCTGTGATCACCCGTGATACAAAAGAAGAAAGCAAAAGAGGAACTATATATAATTAGTTTTCATACTTCACTTGTATAATATCTTCCCTATTTGTACTGTTTTTGTTTGCTTATTTTGCTAGTCAGTCTTTCTGTTATCATTTTAAGTTTATCCCTGCTTTTGATTGATGATGATGTTTCATTGGAAATACAGCTGATGTATTTCTAGTGTTTTGAATGGCAGGATATCATGCAATTTAGTGCAACCCTAGCAAATATAAAAATATGTCTTTATATGAAATATTGTCAGATTGCACAAAATGTATGCTATATATGCAAATACATATGTTATTTTCCAAAGTAAAAATGTAAATAGTCAACAATGTAAAAGCCAATCATCACCAAAAAGAGTCGAAAGCACATCTGTAGAAGGTTATAGATGGAAAATTTGATCGTGCTTGAGAAATTTTTTTTACTTATTTTTAGTATTTTGCAACATAAGTCTGGTTTCTGGAGTGGCCCCCAGTCCCCACATGAAAGTGCAAATGGGGAAAACATTTTTTCTGTGCCCATTTGTTTGACAGCTCAGTGTTTTACCTCTGAAGTGACAAAGCCAAGGTCGAAACTTCCCAAACCAGCAACAAGCAAAGGCCTGCTTGCTGGTTTTTCCAGACTAGAGATGAGAAAACTACAACTTTGTTTACTGTCAGCTTTAAATTTGGATTTCAAAGATAACTTATTTTTAAGCACTTCAAAGTAACAAGAAAATGACTGAGCTTGGAAAAAGTAACAAAAGCAGGACTTTTTTTCAAGTCTTTCTGGGCTGTCACACCTGAAATTAATATGTGCATTAGGCGAGTGGGAGCAGATGAAGAAATATGTTGAGCCAAATATAGATGAAGAAACATAAGCTATTTGGTGCTGACTAAGAACGCACATGTTCGTGCAAAACCATGATGCTCCAGGTAATTACTGAGATGCTGGGAACGATGTTTCAAAACAGCCCTGTCATAATACTGTAATTAGTGACTGATGAAATATTTTCAGGTGGTGTGTATTGTTGAGCGATAATAAACATGACTGCCATAAATAGCATGAAGGAATGCATGGAATCAATGTGAAATGCTGTTTCTATTTTGAACCACTGAATACATCCCTTAATCTAAAGCCATTCAGAGTGCTTTACTCTCTCAGCAGCATAATCGCTTGCAAAACATCTGAACATACGAAACCGTCAGTGGAAGTTAGGCGAAATAAATCCTCTTCAGGTTGACATCTTCACACGGTTATGTTTAAACATCTTGTGTAACTGTTTACATTGTTGAAATGCAGAGCAAAGTTTACATATTTGTTTTGTACATACAAAAAAAAGTTTCATAATCTGTCTCAGTATCCAAGACTATTTTTTTATGCAATCTAAAATTATAAATTAAACTGATTTATATTGCAGTAATGAAAAAGCTAAATTGTAATAATAATAAAAATCTGTTTAAAATTTTGAATTAAAAATATAGTTTATATATTCTGTTTGCAAGTGGCTTTTCTACTTGAATATACAGTAAATGCTAACTTCTAAAGTGTCAACAGACGCATCTTGATTTACAACTTTGACCTCTATTTTTATTTAATCAATTTATATATTCTTTATCTTGACAACAGACTATGTTGTTTCATAACCTATGGCGTATCATCATTTTATAAAGATGCTAATTCTACATTCACATCGCAAAGCATGTTACATATTCCCTCCTGTTCTTTATTAAGTCATAGCTTTGTTCTTTACACCTGCAGTCAACTAAGAATATTTATTCTTTTTCATTTTTTCTCTGCCTGCTCTTTGTGTACAAACAACTAGACACAAGGAACTTATTAAAAACAAGGGCTTGTGATGATGTCTCTTTCATGACTAATTGCTAGGCAAGCAAAGTAGAATTTATCTGTGCAGGGCTCCTATATGTTTGTGCCACATACAGTTCTATTGTGGCTACTGTAATTATTTAAACAGATACAACTGTTCTCTACTGTATTCATAAATATATACATGCATTTTATAATGTTGGGCTGAGTTTGTGATAGGCAACATAACTCTTAACGACAATCATAAATCTCACAGTGCTGACACTGACAGAATCAGAAAGAAGAGAGCAGGAGCATCTTGATCAAATTATTTATGATTGTATGTTATGGAGTGAGGAAAAGTATGTTTCCAAATTAGGGTGATTGTGGTGAAAGTGAATATGTCTAACAAGCATTTGAGCTTCAAGAAATCAAAGCTCAAATGGAGCTTCTGATGCCTTATTGGTTAGTTCTAAGCTATTATTCTATAATTCATAAGCAGTTCCAAGAAACCTGCCATTGTAAATATTAATACATTGTTAATAAAGTTATTTTGGTCTATCCTCCATCCTATTGCTTGGTTTAAATGGCCAAATTGTGATTTTGTTAATATTGCTATGGAATTTTACAGCCAATCTTTATAAAATGTGCTTTAATAAAAAGATGTGCCTTTTTTAATCACACTGCTTTTGGCTGTAAACAGAAGTCACATGTTTTCCTTCCCCATATACCATAACAGAGCTGTTATTAGGTAGATCCTGATGTATACAAGAACTCGATGGCCTCACAAGCTGCTACATGCAGTGAACAGAATGAATACATGGTATTTGAGCTTCTGCCATTGTGTGGTTAGCTTGCAGGAATCCATCCTTAACATGCCACCTTTCAAAATAATGACTTCACCGTGTATTGGGTGTCATACTCAACACAAATAGATTATTAGCTGAAAATCAAAACATTCATCCAAGCACAAACACATGTATCCTTCAAAAAAGAAAGAAAATGGCTTAAGAAATACAGTTAAACCACTTGACAAAGGGACATGTGAAAAGCCATAGTGTATCTTCAACAGCACTTTCAAGTTGGTGTCTGAGGATGTATCTTGTTTTTTTTTTTGTTTTTTTTTGACTGTTTGGTAACAGTGAAACCAATGATAGTGATTTGGTCTGATAATTTGTGGCACCAACAATTAGCTTAAAGATGGGTTGCTGAGTTCACATGACTCCCAGATGAACCCTAGTGAGTGAGGAGGAGGAGATCATTATAACATTGTACCGACTTAAGAAGTATCTTCAATGGGTGTACTCACCTGTTGGCCTTGTTTTCATTACTGAGCAGTTGGAACCACATCACAAGTGACTCAAAAGTCTTTCAAAACCTTGAGGCAGTTCATTCAGAAAAAGGAGAAATCAGTGAGTGATTTGCTCAGTCGATCTCCTATTCTGACACTGAACAACAGGAAAGGAACGGACCCAATATTTGTCTCAAGAGGTGAAAAGACACTAACAGTGGTTTCTGTGTGGGCTGTTAAACTGGTGTGGACAGGTTAAGTTCACACCTTAGCAGGCTGTTTTGATGTGAGAGATGCTGACAGCACCTGTATGTCTGAATCCTGCCCACAGAATATTTTTAAATATCTTTTTCTCACAGACTCTAGTTACTAGATTCTAATCTAAAAAAAAAAGGATGTAAGCAGATGTTAAGACTTATATGTGATATATCTGGCAGTGATTACAGTTTTGCCTCAAGTTGACAAATGATACTGAACTACCTGCAGGCACCGCACCTTGGAAATACAAAGGAAACATACGCCACCTGCTTGTCTCAGGTGAAATAGTCCCAAGGTGTTTGGCTGGTCACATTTCACTGGTGAGACGGTCATAAATCTGTCCTGAATGTTGATTTTAAGTGAATATGATCTCTTACTAATTGCTAAATGCTTTATTATGGGCGTGATTACACTTTTTATTATGATCCTTGGTTTTATTACCGGCTCTCGTGCACGCAATGCGAAGATGGTGCGATGCTCCAAATAATCTAGCCCCGCCTTCAGGGGATGGATCTGAGGTGAGCCGGTTATAAAGTGCTCCTAGCACGGACTATAGGTGAGACTGGCTTTTAGTCATCTCGCAGGTATGACAGCCAGGAGGGGAAGTGTCGGATCTTGCTGTAAACAGTCTGCGTCTTGACGCACACCGGCGACCGACTCCACTGGAGAGGACATAGTGAAAGGGTCTCATTACAGCAACAGTAAAGGGGATCAAGGCAGCATGAAACTGGAGGTGTTGTGCGGGAGCCACTATGAAATGAGGCACTGTGAAATGTCCAGTGATGCTGAGGGGAGTGTGCGCTCTCCTCTGTCTGCTGAGGAGGAGCTGGGCTCGGATGGGGACTGCGCAGCGCACAGCCCTCTTCCACCTGTCATCCCGTGCGGCAGCGGCAGCAGCACCAAGTCCAAGCCGTACACACGGAGACCCAAACCCCCGTTCTCCTACATCGCTCTCATCGCCATGGCCATCAGGGACTCCCCGTGTGGGCGCCTGACTTTGGCGGAAATAAACGACTACCTGATGAAAAAGTTCCCTTTCTTCAGAGGCAGCTACACCGGCTGGAGGAACTCCGTCCGGCACAACTTGTCTCTGAATGACTGCTTTCTGAAAGTGCTCCGCGACCCGTCCAGACCCTGGGGGAAGGACAATTACTGGATGCTCAATCCCCACAGCGAATACACGTTTGCCGACGGCATGTTTCGGCGCAGGAGGAAGCGCATCAACAAAAGTGTGAGCAGCGCGGAGCCGAAGTTGTCCGAGCGCGCAAAGGAGCCGCTGAGCACCGAGCAGTCTGCGGCCGCTAGCAAGACCCACCCATGCGCCAAGTTCACCAGCTCTTTTGCTATTGATAGCATCCTCAGCACACCCTCCAAGAAGGACTCGAACAGGGAGCCCTTTCCTCTCCTCCCTGCCTTCGTATGGCCTCGCTACACAGAACTAATGGCGCCTCATTCAAACGCACCTGCCTCATTTCCATACGCTAAGGCACCATGCCATGTGGAATCCTGCGCTATTGCGCATGTGTCAAACGTCTATGGCGTTGGGCTGCTTTCACAGACACTCCAGCAATATCATAAATAAACAGTTTTTTTTTTGATGACAAGAGATCATTAATATGCACTGATGATGGACACAGAGGAGGGACAGGACATAAAGGTTTCTCGTCTGTCTCACAGTTGACATTGTGGTGGCTTGGTGTTATACTTATTTTTTCTTATCGTTTCCTTTTCAAATTGTATATTTTATATACATACATTCTGTTGTAAATGTTACTGATCAACTTTTGTTTGTTCAATAAACGCTTTGAACACATATACACTTTGACCGTTTTTGTGTCTGTTTCTTACCAAAAGATTTTCTTTCTGATGGGATGATGTGACCTGTTTTTCATTCTTACAACACAACTTTAGATTCGTTACAAAGCAGCCGTAATGGTTCCCGTGGAGCCAAATTAGGACTAACAACTGCATGAGACACCAACAGCTGTAAAAGGCCAATGCTATTGCTCAGCTTGACCTGATCATGTGACTCCACCTTACTCAGCTATTGGGATAGCTACAAGTGCAACTATGGCCTCCGATAAATAGAGTCACCCCTGTGCAATGTAGCCAAATAATGATGATAATTAAAAACATTAAATGCTTCTAATAGTCACATCTTATATTTTTATTGGCACGTGATTTTCCTCCATCTTTTATGCTGCCAAAATACATTTCCTTATTAGCGTTTACATTAAAGCGTTGAAGAAGCCTGCTGCTGCCGGATAGGGGCATTCAATATTTATGTTTTGTGTCTGGCGCTGCAAATAGCTGTCGCCTCACACACTGCGCATGCGCGTGAAAGAGTTTATACAAATGGTACGTCTGCGCAAACTGGAGCTGGACTCTAAAATAGGAAGAAATGTCTTCCAACTAGGGCCATTCTTCCGAGCTTAGAAAATACATTTCCTTCAAAGCAGCTGCGCATCCTGAACGCAGCGGGGTTGAGAGTTTGATGTTGCTGATGCCGGATTGTGGTGTAATTTTTTGCTGGTTTATGGGAGATTATTTCACGTTTTAAGTGTGCGCATCGGCTCTATCTGGACAACCAAGGACACAGAAAGTCACTTGCTGTAATGAACGTTATAGCCACAACTAATATTTTAATATTTTACCATCTGATTCTCTCCCTGTGACTTCAAAACAATACAATTCATTCCATTTCTCCAAGGATGTAATCCAGAGCCGTAAACTGACACTTCAGCGCTGTGTCTGGTATGTTGGTACGATCTGATGGAAAAAGCATGCTTTCTCTCATGTCGCAAACCCTAACCCTGACCAGACCCCAAACAAATCAGGGCTCCTTCTCCTTTACACCCTTTCAAGTTTAAAAACCACTTACAGATATTGCCACTTCTTTGTAGATCTGCAGACAAAATACGGACAGTATCTCAACTGTGTCTCTTCATTCATTCCCATTTGTCAAGTTATCGTGCCAAATATTGGCCTGACAAATGAGAGCAGAGGTGTTTTGGAAAGAGAGTGGTAGGAGGGGATTTGTCTTACTCTGCTGTGCCGTGTCCGGCTTCTAGTCTGGATTCTGGCCAGATGGGGAGGGAGTAGTTCCTGGAGATTTCTTGGAGGGATTTGTGGGATCGAGGGGCAGAGAGAAATGTAAGAATTGATAGGTGGTCGGTGTGTGTTTGCCCGGGTGGATATGCGCGAGCAAAGTCGAGGATCTTTATTTCCCCCCTCATGTGGGATTATTGCCAGCAATGGACACAGAGAGGGAAGAGGCACAGCAGTTGGCGTTTCTTGTTTTTGGCGCTTGTAAACGCGCAGAGCATCGCACTGGCATCTTTAATTGCCACCTTGGAGAAGCTTTGACAGTATTTTAGTGAAAAGGAAAGTGAGCCGCTCGAGTGTCACAGAGACCCCACAGAGGTCGGATCCAAAAAAGAGAAAGAGGCACAACCATGACCACCGAGAGCTCCCAGCAACATTTGGATCCATCCAACCCTCCGCGGTCCAGCTCAGCGGCCGGTGCCCTGAACGCAACTCTGCTGAGCTCGCAACCAGTGATGGAGAGCACGCACACTGCATCAGCCAAAGGGAAGAAGGGCAGCTCCGGGCTTAGGCGCCCAGAAAAGCCCCCGTACTCATACATTGCCCTCATTGTGATGGCAATCCAAAGCTCGCCCACGAAGAGGCTTACTCTGAGCGAAATCTACCAGTTCTTGCAGGCTCGGTTCCCTTTCTTCAGAGGCTCATACCAGGGATGGAAGAACTCCGTCAGACATAACCTGTCTCTGAATGAGTGCTTCATAAAGCTGCCCAAAGGTCTCGGCAGACCCGGAAAGGGGCACTACTGGACCATCGACCCGGGGAGTGAGTTCATGTTTGAGGAGGGCTCCTTTCGCCGCAGGCCGCGGGGATTCCGCAGGAAATGCCAGGCTCTGAAACCGATGTACAGGGTGATGAATGGGATCGGCTTTGGTGCGTCCATGCTGCCGCAGAACTTTGATTTCCAAGCACCGTCCAGCTCTTTGGCGTGTCATAACAGCTATAACTTAGACCTGATGAGTGCTCAAGTGCCGGGTGGCTACGAGGGGCTCGGCGGGGGACATCACGTCTCACAAATGCCGTCAAGCTCCGGGTCATCGTACATGGCAGCCTGTCAAGGGGGCTCCAACGCGGACTATTGCCCAGACAGCAGCACCAGTCCCCTACAGTCCCCTCCAGCGATCGTGGGGGCTCTGGACTGTCAGTCGCCTTATGCAAATCCAGCCTCACACTGGAGCTCACCTGGTGTTCCCCCATACATGAAACAGCAGTCATTGGCATCGAACACTCCCTCATCTGCGCTGCACGCGGGGATGCCATCCTACTCTCTGGATCAGGGCTATCTGCACCACAACACACGAGATTCCGCTGACATTTCAGGTAAAGCCACGTGTGCGCCTGCTTCGTATTTTATTTTCTGATGCACTTTGATGGGTCATCAGCCCAAGCAAGCAAACAAACAAAAAAAAAAAAAATCACCCCTCTGTGTGAATTAATATCTCATTGGATTTTCTAGACTATAAACACATTAAACTAGAAATATTCATGACAAACAAATTCACACATTTACGAAAATTAGATCTTCACATATTTTTATCTAGGTTGCGTTGAATTAGAATTGCATAGGCCAACCTGAACGAGTATTTGCAGATTACATGTAAGAGACAACAAATGTGCGTCAATTTATGTGATTGAATTAAAAGTAAAATAAAACAGAGTTCAAATGTGACCCCCGTTATTCGTAATTTGTATAGTTCAGAAGTTTTAATCTAAATGTTTGTGGATTGCAGATGTATATTAAAAAGTGTTGGAAATATGCAAAAAAATACAAATATGTGACAAAGTAAACACGCTGTTAAAAATATATTCTTATGAGTGGGGCAAAAAAAATAACAGTTTTAGCGTAACATCCAAGAGGCCTTTAACATGAGCCAGGGCCGCTTTTAACACTGGATTGATATTTATCAGTATTAAGTTTAATTTTCGTTTTACTGTTATTTAATAGAGCCGCTGTAATTTATTATAATAGTTGTCTATTATAATAATAGTTAATAGATACATGCTTTGTAGCTTTAATTTTTCGGTTCATCGGGAATATCTGGCAGCACGATATGTATACCAACCATGAACTGTTTTCACAACTTTGGTTTTTTTGATGAAATCAGGAAATTAGAAATCAACAATTAGCTATTAAATGGTTATACAACTTCAAGATTACCAAATTTGCGCGATAATCCTGTTTTCACAACATGGCAAGAAAGTTATAAATGATCCATGAAGACTCAGTATTTTTGTTTTAAATCTTCATTCACGAAGGCCCGGGGTAAAACACTTTATAAAGGCTAGGGTTACCTGCAGCACATATTGCTATCATGTTTTATTATCATTAACCGTTAGAGAATCCAGATCCAGCTGCTATATCTAATTTTGAATTCAGAACCAACTTCACGTGTCCCGTTTGTTTCCAGTGGGACTGTCTCGGTATTCAAGCCACTCGGCTCCTGTGTGTGACAGGAAGGATTTTGTCCTCAACCTCAATGGAATCTCATCCCTTCATCCGAGCAGCGGGGGATCTTATTATCATCAGCTTCATCACCACCATCACCAGAGTGTCTATCAGGACGTAAAGCCATGTGTCATGTGACAGAGGAGGCGTAGCTGCATCACTAAATTCAACCCTCAGGTGGAATTGGTCATTGTGACAAAAATTTGAGGTGGCTATTTTATCAGCGTCGAACTATGTGAACTTTGACCTTTTAAGCCGTCCAGTTGTGGTTGTAATATGGGGACTTGCTGTGACACCTTGATTTACACACATGGATAAGCAATATCTACATTTTTATTGCAAAAATACATAGAACACGTAACAGTTTTAATCTTTCTTAATTCACCTAATTTTGTTTCCCCGATTTTAATGAAATTGTTGATTCCCTGCAAACACATCATTAAACAGATTTATTTTTATTTTGAAGTGTTTAATGTCTTTTGAAATAATGTTTCATATGAAAACGTTCAAATTCGTTTTAACCAGCAATGCGGTCTTTCCATTATTTTTCTCTTTTTTCTTACGGCCATAATAATAATTAAAAATAATAATCATAATACTTATTATTGTTAATAGTACCACTACTAGTAGAAGTATGTCCAAATGTCAGGTACAGAACCTCAACAATGACTTCATATTTCTTCACATTTCTTACATTTAAAAATTTTCGATTAACAAAGGGGAAAAAAGAAAGAAGAAAGACAGAAATTGTATGAATAAACACTTAGGTTACAAAACTAATAATATAATATCGATATTTGATATATAAGTAACACCATCATGAAATCCAATTTTTATGATTTCTCTCCTCTTATTTCATCCTGGAAAGCTGGTGGACTGTCAGATGAAACCGAATATGATGATGTTTTCTCCCTTTAATTTTTAGATTTACTTCTTCTGCCTTTCCCCTGAGATATAATATATATAAGCACAAAACACCGTAATTATCGTTTTCAGAGTATTTCGCGCCGTAGTTATCCCCAATCTGTGATGTAATTATTTGTATTAAATTAATTAGCAAACAGAAACGAAACAAAACAAGCAAAAACAAAAAACCTTAAAACTGTCACTACAGCAATCCTACTGGTTTTTCACTGGACTCTATCACCATCTAGTGGCGAATGAAAGTTGAAGGCCTCGAACAAAATGTCTTCCATTCGTGACGGTAGATAAGAGACAGTTTCTCATTTAGCCACATTGAAACACCAGGTATTTATGAAGCTGCTGAGCTTACCTCAGTGATGCACTGACACTTCACTCACTGAATCTGGGCTGATTTATAATGGTGGTCTGCAGAGCTCTACATTATCAGTAGTCCAACTATCACTTTATTCATTCATTCATCTTCTACTGCTTATCCGTTTCCTGGTCACGGGGGCTGCAGGAGCCAATCCCAGCTCACATTAGGTGAGGGCGGGGTACAACCGGGACAGGTCACCAGTCCATCACAGGGCCAACACACAGAGACAGACAGAGACCAACAACCACTCACACAGACCTATGGACAATTATAGTGTCACCAATTAACCCAAACATGATGGTTTTGGACAGTGGGAGGAAACCCACGCAGGCACAGGTAGAACATACAGACTCTGCACAGAAAGGCCCCAGGCCGGGAACCGAACTCGCAACCGATTCTTGTTGCAACAGCGCTAACTACTATGCAGCTGTGCTGCCAGTCCAACTCTCCCACACTGATAGTCCATTTGTGAAGCAGTACACTGGTAAACAGTTGGTGTCTCAAGAAGAAGCCCAATTTGAAAGCTCCTGTTTTATTTCATGGGTTTGTATGAGCTTGGTGATGTCTCTGCTGTCAGTAGTGCTGAAGAGAATGAGATACCTTTTAGGCTTTCTTTGGTCGTATATATTAGCTAGAATATGCTTATCCTAGCTTACCTTAGGGAAGACTAATCAAATGACTTGATGGATTTATGCAAAACACTTAATCATAAAGCACTGTGACGTTCTTGTCTGCCTGGCAGACAGCCATTTAAATATTTCAAGATAAGATACTGGATAGTACACTTCATTTCTTTTCTTGTAAGACATTGAGCAGCAGTAGCATCTATTATTTATCAAAGTCATTACTGGTTATTGTTCCTAAATTAGCTACCAAGTTGGCAAAAGATGAAACAGTAAGCCTGGACCTTAAATCTAAACTTTCTAACTAAAATTTACAAATATGAAGCCATGAATGAGTAAGACATCTAACTGACCGCTAGCAAGTACATCTACATTTATTGATTTAACAAATACTTTCATCCAAAGTGACTAAAAAGTAAGGGACAACACTGAAGGTTCATTACAGGGGGGGAGAAAAAGTCAAATTAACTACTAAAACTTTTCATTAAGGCAATGTGTGAGGAAATCAGGTAAACAAGTGTAGCCAAAGCATAGTTCTGCTCTGATGGCACTTACTACAGTAGGTTTGTGGTCCCCTGATGATAACAGATACAAGCCTTTACAGTTATATATAGATATGTAGATGCACACCCAGAATTTACTCAGTAGACCAGTAATTGTGACTTGAATTTGAACAATGAGGTCAATGAGCAGTGGAGTGAGATTTGCCTTCTTGGGTGGATCAAAGACCCGACACTACATTCTGGAGCCTCTAATGTTGTGTTTGCTGTTTACAGAACATAGTCGCCTTCAAAAGTCTGAGTCTGTGATTGGTTTTCCGCATGCTTGCGCATCATTGTTTCTGTCTGGCTGCCCTACAAAACTGATAGGAGAAATACGAAACAGGCTAAACTGAAGGATGATGGTGAAAGGAGCTGGCAGTTAGGAATTTTCCAGTGGGCATCTGGCACATTAATGATTTCATTCAACATGTTAAAAGATAATATATGGATCCTGGGATCCTTGGAGGAGTGGATGCAAGCTGTGACTCCGTCAATTGTCAGTAATTATACAGTTGTTGGAGACTGTGTCTTTTTGAATGACCCCCCCCCCCAAAAAAAAACAACCAACAAAACAAAAGAAAACATGATAAGAAATAATCTAATTCCCCTGATCAAACATTGGCCCATCTAGGATTAGTCTTAACATTGTGATCGTACCCAATGCTTTTATTCTGTGAGAGTATCAATCAGAATCCATCACTTTCTACAATAAAATGTTACAATGGTCCATTTGGGTTTAGTCAAGTCACTTGGTTAAGTGAGAAATAAGTGTTTTGCTATGTAGGCCTTTATCCTTTAGTTCTCTGTGGAAGCCAGCAGTGGTATTGATAGAAAACGTGTTATGTCCTATGTGTATTATTTTTAATCATCAATAAAATACTTTATATTAACTAAAAATGGATCCTCAGTTATAGAGATCAACAGCTCTTTACAAGCTCTTTAGTGAAATCACACTTAATAATGTTAAACCTGTTTGTGTGACAAAACATATGAATCATACTTGTATCTAATATGTATATATGACCCATTTTATTTAAATATGACTTGGCAGCATTTGGATTAGTGCATCTCAGAAATCAAGTTTTCCCCCATTTGATATTTCTCTCTTATTCCCAATCACTATATGTAGTAGTAAAATAAACCAGGAGGTGGCAGCAGTGTTTCAGAAATGTTTTCTTGGTCCATAAGAGGCTCCTGAAATGGATCAAACCGCCACTAGCACACACACTGGAGAAATAAATATTAACTATTCATCTGATCACTCAGTATTTTAGTTTTTAAAATCCCGCCTATAAATCGGTTGGTGTGGATTAAAGTCGGGAAATACTGGTCGAATAATCAACTCTAATTTACTTAAATCGGTGTGATTACTCTAAGAGCAGCGAAAACAAAACAAAACAAAAAGCAACAACTTTGAACGCTAGAGGGAGCCAAATTCTCAGTAATGATGAACCTCCCTCTCCCCACCTCTCGTTCTTCCAATTAAAATAACAGCATTATCTTAAACTGAATTAAGCATTCAAGCCTTCAGCAGTATTTGAGATAATAATTTCTACATAATTTACCATCTTAATAATATCTTTATTCTATCCATTTATTGATTACTTCTTATGATGTCAGCTTTTATTGAAAGGCGTAGCCCTTAAAAATGTACGAAAATGTTAATAACATAAATAGAGTAAGAGAATAATAATAATAAGATAAGATAAGATAAGATAATAATAAGCTGGCATTCGTTAAATCAAACTGTAGTCCAAAATATATTTTCAACTGTCCACTGTAACGGTATAAATAATAATAATGAATAAACAAAATAAAAATAAGCAATGACTATCAAATATTTCGCCGTTTTTTGTTATTATTTGACACTTATTCGTGTTTTTTATTCTCTTCAGTTTTGCATGCTGTAAATAATAATAAAGAGTTTAGGAGGATTCGGTGGACAGGCCATAGTATTAAATGGAAGGTCCATCCTGAATTGTGTAAACAGCCCAGGGCGGTGGAAAAAGTTCATACCCGGGTCCATGTAAGGAGAAACCGGCGCAGCACCAGGCCACTGCACGCCCTTTTAATTAAGACGACCTGCTGAGGATTACAGAGATACCGGGATTGTAACTTTGCCTCACAATGACCACTTACAATTTCATGCACAGTCGCCTCTGACAGCAGGGCGATACAAGGGCCGTATTACTGACTGTTCTCTCTTTGGTCAGAAGTGTCTCCTTTTGTTTTACTCCCCCAAAATCCAGCCTCAGAATTAGTGAAAATCCACAGACTGCTATAAAACACCTCATAAAAGCCAGATATTTTCAAATGAAAAATTTGTGATGGTTTTATATATATAAAGGCTCCGTTTTGTTTATCCACTCAATAGAATGATAACTTCTTAGGAGGCCTGTGTTTTTACAGCAGATCAGATAAAAGAAAGAAAAGCCCCACACAGCTTTAAGGTGTCACGGTCGTCCTTTTTGGTTCGGTGTCTTTAAACGCGTTTTTTGAATAAACTGAGCCCAAAATGTCTTTAATTCCCGCTGTAATGAGAAATCTCACCTCACCGCCCACAGACAGCGACGCGAGGCTCCTATTGCTTTGATCTGCTGCTGATGTGGAGTCTTAAAACTAATAAAACAATTTAAAAGAAGATATTTAAGCCCCACTTAAGGGACAGTATTTGGATTACCGTTGTTACCATATATGATTAAAACAAAGGGGGGGGGGGGGGAATTAAATGGTTTAATTATTTATTAATAGAGCATGGCAAATAAATCCACTGCATGCTTTGCCTAAAATTTGATATTTCTTGTTTTCTTTAAAAGAGGAAAAAAAAATGTCAGAATTAATTTGTGCTTTTAAAGCCAGACTAATTTCCAGACACTGAACTTTTCAAATTTGAGATATAACAGTTTCCGTTTTGTCAAGACAACTCCAGGTTGTGATAGAGGATGTGTGTTTGCGCGCACACTCCGTGATCTGGTTGCGTACATGTGAGTTTGCCCTGTCACGTCTGAAGTCCCGGCTGCAGAGGGGCTGGGAGTTACAGACACCTTCTCTGGTTTTACTAAAAGCCTCTGAGTGTGGCCGCTCTCCCCTCTGCGAGACTTCCCATTGGACGGCCCGAGCGCCTTTTCGGGGAGGAGCTCCAACTGGCAGCAAAAAAGGAGGAAAGAATTTAACTGCGCAAGAAGTCCTGTGCGCTGACGGATGTCCAAAGTTCAGAACTTTTTCAATGTGAGTTTGAAAGCAGGCACAGAGATGTGGGGACGGCTTAAAGGCTGCTGAGATCCAGCGCTCTCCACTGCTGTTTCGACTTTTGTCTCCTTTTCTCTTTTTTTTTTGCCTTTTTGAAGTGAGTGAAGTGAGGAGCTGAGATTTGAGCGTCCCAGCCTTCAGAGGAGGGAGAAGTGGAGCTCTCCGTCTGCCTATTTTGGAGCTATAATTTAATTAAATTTTTAACATTTTTTATTTTATTTTTTATTATTTTGCCGGATCAAAGTGAAGACATGCAGGCTAGATATTCCGTCTCCAGTCCCAACTCGCTGGGCGTTGTGCCGTACATCAGCAGCGACCCGAGCTACTACCGGGCCGCTGCCGGTGGGGGATACACGGGGATGCCCGCACCTATGAACATGTACTCCCATGCTGCTCATGACCAGTACCCCGCCAGCATGGCCCGGGCGTATGGACCGTACACCCCCCAGCCTCAGCCCAAGGATATGGTCAAACCTCCATACAGCTACATCGCGCTCATCACCATGGCTATTCAAAACTCGCCTGACAAGAAGGTGACCCTCAACGGGATTTACCAGTTTATCATGGAAAGGTTTCCATTTTACCGAGACAACAAGCAGGGCTGGCAGAATAGCATCAGACACAACCTGTCTCTGAATGAGTGTTTTGTCAAGGTGCCCCGTGATGACAAAAAACCCGGTAAAGGCAGCTACTGGACGCTGGACCCGGACTCGTACAACATGTTCGAAAACGGGAGCTTCTTGCGGAGGAGGCGGCGGTTCAAGAAGAAGGACGCGCTGAAGGAGAAGGAAGAGCGGCTGCAGAAGGAGCTGCCCGCCCGGCAGCAAGGCCGGGAGCAGGAGCAGCCGGTTCAGGGCTCCCAGCCGGTGAGGATCCAGGATATTAAGACCGAGAACGGCACGGCCACGCCGCCGCAGGCCGATTCGCCCTCTTTGAGCACCGTGCCCAAAATCGAGAGCCCGGACAGCAGCAGCATGTCCAGCGGGAGCCCTCACAGCATCCCTTCCAACAGATCCATCGGCATGGACAGCTCCGAGCACCACCAGCACCACGGCCAGGCCTCCACACAGGGCTTCAGCGTCGACAACATCATGACCTCCCTCAGGGGGTCCCCACAAGGGGCCACAGAGCTCACCTCCAGCCTCACCGCCTCCACCAGGACAGGTATAACACCGTCTTTGTCCTTAAACTATTCTCCAAGTCAGACATCTGTCTATAGTTCACCCTGTAACCAGAACTCCATCTCCACTACCTCCAATGCAACCTATCATTGTAACATGCAAGCCATGAGCTTGTACGCCGGGGACAGATCTAGCCACCTGGCACCGAGCACCACCGTGGACGAAACGTTGCCAGATTATTCAGTCACAACCACCTCATCCTCTCTGACCCACGGGAATCTAAACTCTGGGCAGGAGGGCCACCATCCCCACCAAGGGAGGCTGACCTCATGGTACCTCAACCAGGCCGGAGACCTGGGTCATCTGGGCGCAGCTTACCCAGCACAACAGCAAAACTTCCATTCAGTCCGAGAGATGTTCGAATCCCAAAGAATTGGCTTGAATAACTCACCGGTGAATGGGAATAACAGCTGTCAGATGTCATTCCCACCGAGCCAATCCATCTATCGCACTTCGGGAACTTTCGTGTATGACTGCAGCAAGTTCTGACCAAAACAAAAAAACAAAAACAAAAACAGAATCAAAACAAAACCAAAAAAACAAAAGAAAGAAAGAAAGAAACGTGGTCAACATTTTCTTATTTTCTTCAAGATGTTTGAACTCTCAATAAAATTCTTTTTTTTCCCGTTTTTTTCTCCACCTGCCCACATCACATGGACTATTATGAGACAGAAAACAAAATCAGAAAAGACTTGATCTTGTTTTTTTTTTTGTTTTTGTTTTTTTCCCTAAAGAACAGTGTTACCGCAAATAACACGTAAGTCTCTCTTTGCTTTTGTGGCTTCATGTGATAGCCTACGTTAAAGATATGTCAGTTTTCATGGACGTATAAATTGCATATAGTAATTTATTTCTAAACTGTAGCCGAATATTATGGACCAAACACCAAACAGTGTTTCTAAATTGAATTGCCTTAATTGTCCAGAATAAAAAAATAAAAATAAAAATAAAAAAAAAGGTTCCATTATAAAAGTAAAAAAGGAACATGTATATCGCCGTACTATTTTAAAGATTCTTCATTTGTTGAAAAGTATTTTGAAGGATTTGTTTTGTTTGTTTAATAAATTGTCATTTTATGTGAGTTAACGTTACGCCTCGTTTCTTGCAGACTTGAATACAGGCTAGTGATAGTTTACACTCAGTCTGACCCGCGTTAGTTCTGTGTGGAAAGGGAATAGACTTTAATCTGATCTGACCATCCAATGATGGCGTGAGTTCATCAAAAGTCAAAAATATATTAAAGATACTTAAGATTCAGTCCCTCTTGACAAAAAAAAAGGCTCGTATTGATTTACTTATAAGAAGAATAATAGGCCCTTACACATTGCATTATCATAATCTTATTGGAAAATCCAATTTAGGAAAAAACGCAAATTAAAACCAACTGGTTTTGCACACGTCCAGAGAAAACGCATGTAAAGAATGGAACTTTTTCAAATTCAAGCTTTCGACTTGAATTGATATTTTCATTGTCACTTCTGAAATGTTTATGAGAGGTGATTTCAGATCAGGTTGACCCCGAGGCCTACACCTGGAAAACAGCCCTGCACACAGCGCCACTTTGTTTTGGATTGCACAGTGTGTTTACTGGCGTGTGCTTACTTAATACCATACCACACATGCCAAAGATAGTCCCGTTGTCACCTCACTTTTGATGTTTCAATTCTCACCAGTTTGAAGTGACACTGACGCGACTGACGGCCACGTCTTGGTCCGCACTTTCCTCCTGATTGCTCGGAGTGTTTCCATGTTTACTTGCAAGGAGTAGAAATTGGATTTACAAGTTCAAAGTGTCACATCGAGGTTTTATTGTCATTCTAATTGGAAGTGCTTTAAAAAAATACTTTTAACAGGCTTTAACGGTGGCTTTCCCTCAGTTTGACAGGGAATCCGTCTGTTTTAATCACATTGAATGACAACCCAGAAACTGTGCCCAAATTAGCGTTTATGTATGTATTATTCAGTATGAATAATTTAATATATGTAATATAAATGCAACCTATCGCTTCAAACAAAATTAAAATTTGATTTAATTTTATTATTTGGCCAGTCATGAATAGAGATTAAAAAAATATATATATATATAATTATAATAATAAAAAATAATATTTTGTTCTTATATAGACCCAGAATGGCAACAATGTTAATAATAATAATAATAATAATATTTATGACATAGCACCCTGAGTTTTTTATTTTTATTTTATTAATTTATAATAATAACAACTGATGAGACATTGAATTAAAAGAGTATTATCCATCAATAGATATGCTGACAATATAATATTATTAAAACATATTAATACATATAGATAATTTGCACATTTTATTTCCAAACAACGCTGTTTAATTAACTCACAACTCTTCTACTGGCTAATAGTACGAGGACAGTTTAGATGCATTTAGCACGTTTTCTCCCAAAGACAGAGATAGAGACAGAGGGGGGTGGCAACTTGTCCCACAGACACTAAGTCGGAATCCAGTGATGAGGAAAAAGCCTGTCATATTCCACCATGTCAGACGTGATTCTGAAACCCTCTCTTTAAAATGAAGGGTTAGATAAACGGGCTTAGTTCTCAAATATCTTTAGGTTGCTGCAGGTCTTTCGATCAACAGGTCGAGAGCGCCCACAACAGTGAAACGATTCATCAGCGCAAACCATCTTGAGGTTAACTGCAGGATTTATCGCCATGGTCCATATTTGTCAGCAAAAGAAACTGAAAAAAACAAAAAACAAGAAAATATGGGTTATTCAATACAGCCGCAATGAAATTCTTGCTCGCGTGTTTCTCCCAGCTCTCCGATTGCACCAGCTACAACCAGGCTCATAAAAGTCATTAGATACTTTCCCAAGTATAAGCCCAATAAACAAACGTCCTGTTAGCCCAAAGATTGATGGCGCCCTCACAGAATAGACCAGGTCAGGAAGAAATAAAATTCAATCAGAGAGCTGGAATCGTTTTTCATGGGACGGAAAAGGCAGAGAGGGAGATGGAGGTCAATGAGGAGGATGTCGGTCGCCAGAGCACCATCAACATTATAATAGGACATACAGTAGAGAGAGCGAGAGAGGTACACTAAATAACTACACAGAGAACATGGTCAAAATAAGGAAGCTCCAAATTACAATATGCAGAAATCGGACAGATTCATAATTTTGGTCTGGAATTGAGCTGATATTGTAATTAGCACCGAGCCTATAGTTTCCTTTGGAGCCTGGGGCCCTTCATCCGTTCCACAGGGGCCCCGCAGCAAAAATGGTGCAAATTGAATTTCACTTTCATTTCCCTTTTCAGGGAAGAGAGTAGAAACTCTAATGGTTTCTATTTGTGTTTTCACAGTTAGGTTGTGCCCACCTGAAGTGCGCACTGTTGTGACAGTCTTGTCAACAACAACAACAGTATCAAGTCTAATCAGATGCTGCATGTGATCTCTTGCACAGGGCGCCCATGTCACCGCGGCCCCTCAACGTAAAGAGACTTGAGGACCCTGTTTGAGTCGGTTCATTCTGGTTTTTTTTTCTATCAAAGGTTCTGCCACATTCCCGAAAACACACTACTTCCTTCGTAGCTTTGGGTCGAATAGAAAAGACAAAAGCGTCTGAAGTGATCAAGACTTAAATATTCAACAAATCCAAACGTATTTTAATTTATGGGTGTCTTACCTCGTTGGTTTTTAAATCATTTATATATATATAAATGATCATTTCATGGTAAATAAATTAATAATGCTTTCGCGATTTAATTTAAAGATAAGACGAAAATAATTAAAAACAAACCGATCAAAATAAATATTCTGAATTTGATTTGACATGAGTGGCACTTGACCATCTGGCCTCGTTTGTTAGCCGGTGTGTTGGAGGTCAGACCAAAAAAAACCCCCAAAAAAACAAAAAAAACCCCAAACTGCTCCCCAATAGCATTTTTATCGTTATTGTTATTATTGTTAAATATATAATATCAACTACATACGAAAAACACTAAGGATACTTATATTAACTTATCTTAACAAATCTTTACCCAACCTTCAGTTTTGGCGGCAGGCTTTGGATCATCGTGTCTGTCCAAAGTACAAATGAGCGTTGACGGATATTTAATTACAGTTATTGGTAATTGAGCGGTAATTTACGTTTTGAAGTAGCGATGTTGTATTTATTTGATAGAAGTTACATATACTGATGGAGTTTTGAAGTCGACGCAGACTGTATGGACCAGGCGAGATGAAACTCTCCCACACTTTCTGCTCCTTTTAAGGTCGCATGGATAGTTAAAGAGCAGTGAGGCTTTAGTCTATAATGTTTCCTTTTTTTTCTTTCTTTGGTAATCTGGGGACCGATGATTATTCCAGCCTTACTGGTCGCTAGCTGTGCGTAAAATGCAACACAGCCGGGCCAAAGCTTTTCCCAGAAGGCATCTCTCTGCGAGGCAACACACAAACAGAGATGCAGCGCACAGGCAGGTCACGCATCCTCTGTTGGGGGGGATAAGGGGGGTAGGGGTGGGGGGGGTTAGATGCACTGGAATCTCTGAGCCCCTGCAGACCATGTGCACCTGTATGGCTGTAAGTTGACCAGCTCAGCTCGGTGTGGAAAATACAGTTGTTTTTTTTAACAGTGGAGGCTGTGCGGCTCACTGCGCCATATGTTTCTAATTAAGAGCCCATAGACGCAAATGTTGTCTGCTCTGCGGCCAAAACGAGTGAAAGGTTGGAGGTACACCGCTTGTCTCTCGGAGGGGAAATACAACCGCCGCATGCAGCCTCTTTTAAAGCGTCCCATTTTAAAGACGAATGATAATTGCCAAAAAAAAAAAAAAAAAAAATCCACTCGGTTCTGTCCAAAGGGGCAGAGCGATGAGGTGTAAACAAAGGCCTCTGGATGAATTAAAGATTTTTAAAAATCAGCGCGATTAAAAAAAAAAAAAACTCCTGGGGACTTGGATGGTGGGATAATGGGGTACTGTGTGAATTCAGTCCGGAGGGAGGGGGTGAGGAGGAGGAGGAGGGAAATGGAAGGAGTGGGGGGGGGGCGAGGCGACCTGCGAATAACCCGACAGCCTTGGCGAGATACCTCCAAAAAACGAACAGGAGTTGCCTTCAAGTTACACAAAACCTGCTTTTCTGTAGCTCGTGCCTGCGGTTTCTAATTATAGCACGTTTCTTTTTTCTTTTTCTTCTTGAATGACCGAATTATACCGAGATGGCATATATGAATTTATTGTCAAGAAGTTTCATTTTGTTAATATATTATTTTGAAGGTCATACCTGTTGACTTTACAACTTTCCGTTTTCCTTAAAATGTGCGGTCTTTTTTTCGTATATATTTTCCGAATATAGTTATTGATTTATTTATTTTTTAAATATAGCTCACATAATCATAATAAACAGAAGGAAGCCGAAGGGAACATGGCGTTTATCTTTGTAAAGCACTGAAGAAATAAGTATGTCCAACCACATGTGTTAATCCCACCGGGTTTGGCATGTAACAGGCTGACTTTTCAACTCTTCAGTTGATTTAATGTCCTAATAATTAAATTTTTTTTAAAGTTTTTTTTATGTACATCATCGTTAAGATGTTGGACAACAGTTGAATAGATTGTCCCAGAAATAATGAAACTGTTGTGTCTGATTTATTTATTTTTTCTTTTTCTTTTTTTCATTTGCAAAATACTCACCGTGTCTCCTCAGAAATACCGATTCTTGCAACTTCAATGCACATTTGTAACATACTTTATTCAAGTAAAGAAATTCCGTTTTGGTTGACTCCTGATCTCAGCCTCAACCAACTTGAACTCTGTAACTTGTGACTTGGGATCACCACTTTAGATCCGTGCAGCCTCTGCCATTTGAGCCACAGTAGCAGTTGTCTGTGTCTTTCGTGGGTCTCATATCATTTTATGATGCTAGGCCGCCACTGGGCTATGAAAACATCAACGGCAGACTGACACAAGAGCTGTCTCTTCTTTTAATGCCTGGACATGTTTTACAACAGAATTAAAATTACAGTCAGGCTCCATCGTCTTCTGGTTCCAAAATATAAAAAGACACAACATTAGATTTTTTAACTTCTGTTTCAACATGCTAAAAAACGAAATAATAGAGGGTTATATAATGCAAGTGCAGACAATATCCTGAAGTGTCCTAGTAAAAAAAACCCAACAAAAATAAATAAAAACAAGAAACATTATTAGATACATTAACTCATGTATATATTTATGTTGCCCACATTCTGTGCTGTTAAAAATCAGATAAAAAATATATAGGAAAAGGGAATAAATAAAGATCATTTTGTAATGAATGCAAATTCACTTTTTAAAGATTGTGATTGTGAAGTCCCCCTCTTAGGACATCTGTGTGCATATTTTCAGCTGGTTGAAGCTATCAGTTTCAATCTCTTTCCAGTGATTGCCACACATTTAAAATCAGCGAGGCAGGTTTGAACCAAAAGAGTACTGAGAGTGTCTGAAATGACCCATCTCAGTTTTGAGCCCTACAGTTCTCCTGAGGAGGAGAACAGAGTGATCCTCCATCCAGAGGAAGAGACAGTGATGAATTGGCTGCTGAGTAAATGTCATCCTCATACAAGAAAAAAAGTGCCTTTACACAGGAGGTGGATCACTGAGAAAAACAAACTTAAAATTTGAATATAATAGGGAGGGGATCATGTATGCTTGTGTGTTTATGTGTGTCAATAATGCCAGCTAAATGCTATCAATCTCTGTAGTCTTGTGTCCTGTTAAGTGCTCCACTGAAGAGGAGAGTTTATGAACATGTGTGTATTAGGTTTCTTTGTGTGTGTGTGTGACCATGAAAACTGTTTGCACCAGACTTCCCCTTGAGTTATTTCCCACATATTGCTTTGTGAGATCTTCTCTCATCTGCCGTCAGTGTTATTTTGCAGTTGAAATGGCAGCAGTGATTGTGTAATCAAAAGGGAGGCAAGGTTGAGCACAGCTTTGTGCTCTCTGGGACACTGAGACCACTCTAATCCAAAGCCGTACAGTTGATTTATTAAAAACAGATTCATCTGATATTTTTCCTTTACACCCATGAAAGATGAAAGTATCTGATCACGTATTAGCTCTGTCAATCATATGAGAGGGTCAGTAGGTCGTGAAGTTATCCGATGGAACAGTGATGAAAATTCATGACTACTATACAAAGTCTGAATGTCAACAATAACACATCCAATTTCTCCTCAGTCTTTCCTTCCTTTATAATGCTGACAGATGCGGGTTAGTGATGTTGAGGCGAATCATCACATTAATTTCTGTTGCTGCAAATTCCATTGACAGTTTCCATCATATATTTCTATTAGTTATGTAATGACAATTCTTGCCAAGATTAAGATTATTCCAAGCTTGAAACCTGAGAAAATGGGAAATATCAATTTCCCTGTGGGTCACTTATAGCATGACTGATCGACTTTACCATGGTTGCAGTTTTATTCACAATACTGTGCTCCTGAAGAATGACTGTGTGTGTGTGTGTGTGTGTGTGTGTGTGTGTGGGTGGGTGTAAAAGAGAAACAGAGGGAGGGCGAGAGAGAGAGAGAGCACCCAAAGGCACATCTGTGTTGAAGTGACAGTCTTGCAGTCATGCATGTCGCTCCTTGTTTCACCTAGATTGTGATCAGCCTATGCAACAGGAAGTGGTGACTTACCTGCAACCCCTCTCCACCACTCATTCACACTCACACACACACACACACACAGACACACACATACATGATAGTATGCTGTGATAAAGGGCCACTGACCACAGCCACAACTATTCTGAATTTTCTGAGGAAAAATTCGAGGAGTTCATTAAAAATACAACTAGTGTGCAGATGAGGCAACATGCAATCACCACATGGTTCCTGTTGGCAGCTTTAACCTTGAACGTCCATATTTCCTGCAACTTGAAACAGCATCAACATGCACAATAAGTATACAATGTGGAATGAGGACAAACATGGCAACAAAAGAAACGTTTAATCATTCTCTAATGTTCTTACTAAAAGCTTAACATGCCGATGTAGAAAAAAAAATACAACAATCTTAAATGTGAAAACAACATGGTCTAAGCGGTGATCCAAAATGTATCTCAAATGTCATCTGTCTGAGCCAGTGCCAATGAACAAACTGGCCCCTGACCTTTGAGAGGAAAACCCTTCCTCCCGACAGTCCTTTTCAGCAACCCATTGTTTACACTTCAGACACTTAGCTAATTTTCCTTAAGTTGCACTTTCTCCGTTTTTCATGCATGGTTGTGTTGTGACGAGCATTAAAAAAATTTAACTCAGAGTTGGTGAAAATAAAAAAGAATACAAAATTACAAACAACTTGAGTTAGTAGAATTTGATCTGTAGACACCAACAGAGAGAATTTGTGAAAGAAAAGCTTGGGTGTTGGGGGGTGATAGCTCTCTGTAGTTTCAGATGTAAATTTGTGGCAGTTTGGCCTTTTCAAAATCTTCTGCATTTTTTTCCACCCTATCTTGGGTGGAATAAAAAAAAACAAAAACAAACCCAAAGATATATCAGAATATTACACTTTCTGGCTTTACCTACAACTTACACAAATTCACTTAACATCAGCCATTTTTCAGTGTGTGTGTTTCTGTCGGGTGTGCAGGTGTGAGGTCCCTCTCCGTCTGGTGAGAGGCATCCAGATGGTGTTTGTGTGTGATGGCGAGCAGCAGCGATACAGCGGTGGTTCCTTTCACAGATCAGCACTCATATCTCTGTTCCATCTCCAGGCTCTCTGCTCATATAAACATCCCCAGTCCAGGGGCCTCTGATGTTTCAGCCATTGTGTTTACAGTGAGAAGTCAGGCAAATACGTGAACTTTAGGACAAAGAGAACATGCATGAACAATGGTCGGAGGGGTTATGCGCTTGAATGAGTTGAAAAATTACACTTACACCTAGAGGCTGAGAGAAGATTTTTTTTTCCTATAGCAGTTATTAAATTATAAAAACAAACTATGACATGATAGTCACTCCTCTTACACACTAACCTTATGTTCTGAACCCTTTTGCTCAGTTCAGTATCCTTTCCATACAGTAGGAAAGGAATTATTTATTTGATTACACAGATTCAGCATAGACAGGGGAGGATCCAGAGGAGCTACAAAAGAAGTCATGTTTCAATGTTTGGGGCCTGTGGAAGCTGTGCACGCATGCACACTCATAAATGCCCGCTCACGAGTCTCACTCATTCTGCCTAATTGTCTTTGCAATGAAGCAAATGAGATGTAGCATTCACTTTTGAAAATGGAGCATTGTATGGAAATAACTTTGGAAAAAAAAAAAATAATAAATAAAAATAACCCTGCACATTTCCAATCAAACCCAAACTCCAATGCAATGCTCCGACCCTAACATCAAAGCAGACTCAAAGCGATTGTCCCCCCCCCTCGATCCCTTTAAACTGCCTCTTTTTCCAATGTAGAAAATTCCCCTTAACATCAAAGAGGGAGACAGAGAAAGTAATTTATCCTTATCTTAATTGAGCTGCAATTTTAATAATGATCTTACACATTGGGACCTCGGAGGAGAGAATTAGCTGCAGGCAGCACGATGGCAGGCTGGCCTCCCTGCTTTCTGCTCCGCCGCACTACTTTGGTTGTCTAATCTCAGCTCCAGACATGTCATTGGCCAGTGATTTATGATGACCTAATGTTTTGTTTACTTCATGCTCATAAGAGGCAGGCAGATTGCATAGGGCACAGCGTATGGGGAAACATGAAAGCGGCGGGGCTGCTCACATAGCACTGCAGTCCCCAGCAGTTCACCGAAATAAACAGCCCTGTATTTCAGCCACCTGGCACAGCACCTCTTTCAAATTGAGCGCCAGAGCAGCCGGCCACTCTGAAGTTTAGAAAAATCCCAGGCTGTGTGTTTCGTTTGCTGTCATGAGGCAACCATCAATCTTCAGTGTGGAGGTTACACACTTGATTTAACCTCTGGAAAAACACATTGACCCCTCTGTTCATGCACTTTCTCAATAATTGACTCGCTTTTGCCATATGAGAGGACAAACATATGGGGTCTGACAACTGCTTGACAGTGAGGTCAAGAGTCCAGTAAGTCAGGCCACTTTTAAATGTTTTGGATTGAGCTTCTGTCTGTGCTTTACCGGTATTTAGCAGAACAACCGAGAAGGACTCGGACAGTCCTGGTTCCATACCGGAAATGTTGCTGCTGCTAAGGTCCATTAATATAAGGAGAGGTTTGTGTCAGAGTTTTAAATTATATGATAAAGCAAATGTGTCATAGGGGATTATATTCATATTTGTAATAGCTATAAACTTTGTATTTCTTCCAGCCTCATCTGGCATGTCTGATCTGAACACAGTTACTCAAATGTCTTTTCTCTGAAAGTAATGAGAAATATTTGTGGAGTGATGCGTGGCAGTTGACAGCAAGGGCACGCAGACCGAAGGAAGCAGAGGCCACCTCGGCCTGTACGTCCAGCTGCTCTCTGAGTATACGTAGGTCTAACCTCTCAGATACAGGCAATAAAACAGCGATGGCTCCATGTATTTTCCTCCAGTTTCATCACAGTTGATGGCTCAACATGAAATCTTTAAAGCCTTAAATACTGATGGAAGCATGGGTCAGTGTATTAGCCATGATGTTGACCAATATTACTGTCCTCCTGGTGCTGACCTCAAATGTTTCTGAGATTAGTCTTTACATGATGCATAGTCCTTCTATGTTCATGACACTACATCAAAATTATGTTCCATGTCATTTGGAATAACTCTGACGGATAGTAAAAATGAGACGTAAGAGGCTGTTTAAAGTTGGAATTATGGTTAGATTTATGTAGATCCAGGTTGGCAATATAAACCTTTAAACAGCACATCTTAAGATTTATTGAAATACTTTTTATACATCAAATGAGTTGAAAAATCCAGAAAGATGTCATAGATGGATATGTCATAGACATTAACAAAACACCACGTCAACTGAGCAGTCCTGTAACCTCTTCTATTCAAATTTATCTACTTCTGATGTTTACAGAACTGCCTGCAGGTCTTTCCTACAACTCCCAGAGATGGAGATGTCAATAGTGTAAATATTTTTCTCCTTCCCTGTCTGGCCATTCAAAATCCAATTTGAAAACCCCATCAGATAGGCATTTCCTCCTTCTGCACCAGCAACCAGGGCAGGCGACTGCTACATTCTTATTTTATCAGTGGCAACAATCTTGCATCTCGTCGTGCCCGAACAGGGAGAAGGAGAATCAAAAAGAAATTGGTATTTTAGTGTCCACCTCTGCCACAAATAAAACAACTGAACTGCTGAAATTAATATGGAGCTTCTTTAGTCATCGACCAAGATTGGACATTGGCTTTGTGACAAGCACAAGAGCATAAAGGAAAAACCCTCTTCTTGCTCTTAATACTCCCCCAGCTTCTCCTTCCTTTTTCTTCTCTCCTGGCACGGTGACATGCATGATAAGAACCGTGAAGCAAACTGAGCTCTGTCTGAGTCTGTACAGGAAGCACAAGGGAATCAGTGGTGTTGTCCATCAACGACAGCTCTGCTGCCGTCAGAGCCGAGAACAATGGCCACGGACTCCCCTGACATTGGGAAACTTAGTCAGCCAGCAGGCTCACTAACACAGACTGAGGAGATTAAGAGGAAAATTAGAGAAAGTCATCCAAAAACGGGCCTTACATGCATTTGAGCATGCATTCAGATTTCAAAACAACTCTATTGTTTCTTAATTTTACAAAATCGTCTCATGAATGTGTAATTCAAGATTTGCCTGGAAGCTTCTGCCTGGAAGAAGGGAGTCATGAAAGTGGGTTGGAAATTTCACCCAATAAGTTGAGTTACAATTAACCCTTTAATGCCTAGATGTCTTGGAATGAACAAATTACAAATATCAAATGTTTCTCTTCAGTAAATTTCCCACATTAAATCTTATAATCAACATATTTCACTGGGGAAAGGAATCATTTATGAAGCCGCACCCCTTGGTTATTGTGTTTATACATGTCCAGTTTGCATTCTGACATAAGCTGTTTTCAATGATAAAGACAAAAATTGTTTATGCCAGCATAAACTTATTTATCAAATTATTTTTTTATTTTCCCAGTTATTATTTGTAGGCAGTGACTACGATAAAATGATGACAGTTGGATGAAAGTTTTATAAGCTAACCAATTCAGCAAATGATAGCTCCTTGATTAAATCTCCTACAGAGTGTTTTTTTTTTTTTTTTCTAGAATTGGGTTACATTTAATATTGTTCTTATCCAGCTGTGAAGGGCTTGTTATTCCCTACATTATAAAGCATGTTATTTTCTTCAAACATTGGTGTCCTGTTTAGCTGGTTACTTTTACAAAGTTTGTGTAATTTACTGGGTTCCCTGTATCCAATGAGTGAGTCTAGATTTATGCATGTATTGGACTCCAAGCTTTGATAGGCTAGCTGTGTTTAGCTACGGTTACTAGGCAATGCTGAATCCACGGACAATCACTGTTTGGGGAATGGTCAATTTCCACTTTGAGAAAATATTACTTTGGAGAAATGTTTTAAGGGTGTCTAATACAGACTTTGGTCAGAAAGCATTGACATTCCTGCCATGACTTTCTTTACATGGCAAGTAACATAACACCGTCACCCAGTTGTAAAGTAAAGGCGAGATATACTATAAAAACAAACAAAGCACAGAGGCTTGTTAATTTAATGGCATGGCATACATTATTGTGGGGGAAACATTTTGCACTGCCAACATAAATACATTCCACCCTCATGTTGCACACACTGGGGATGAAATATAATCAATAATGCAGTAACTAGTGTAAATAATGGCCCTCTGCAGCTGTAATGATGATAGATCTAATTGCTTCTGTACAGAAATGTGTTCAGGCTTCTGAAACTTAAAAAGGGGGGAAACATGTGGGTAACCATGGCTAACATCCCCCAAAAGAAGTTTTACATAGAAAGTAGGGAAATCACAAAGCCATCTATGGACCCCTCCGACACACGCACAAGACATCTGTCCTGGACAGGACACAGAGAGTGCATCCTTCAGCGCACACTTACTGCAGGGGAAGTCGGACCTTCGGGTTGTTAGATGACATCAGCACAGCAAAAGCGACACCATTTATCACCGACCACTGAACATGGAGACATTCATAACATCCTGACAGGAAAATCTTGTGGAAAATAATCACTTGGGCTTTGATAACAACTTGGCTCCGTCTTTGTCTCCTCCTTTAGACAGGGTCCAATTTGAGCTTGGTGTTCATTATCTGTGACCTTTAATTGTTTACTATTCAATCAACCTGCCACTATATAAATCTACGTTTTAATGATTTTAGATACAATTTTAAAACACTTAAGATGTGAACCTGACCTCACTACTTTTGCCTCTGACTGCATGAAGGCTTAAAGCTTTATGTCAAAGGTTGGTCAAGTCATTATGCACTTCATGTAGAGGTGATTATATGTCATCATGAACGGAAAGATGCTTATCAGTGTGTTATCTGCGTTATGGCAAACTTACAAAGAAGAACGAGGAGATGACCAAATCTTTCCAGAACATAATCATTTGGGTCCAAAGGTTAGTCAGGCTTTTCCCGTTTAAAGAGACCTCGGCGTCTATGGCAGTGTCTATCCGACCTGAACTCACTTTTGGTCTCTCTTTTGTGCTGAGGTGAGAGAGGAGCTTTTGTCACATGTCAGAGGACCATGGACTGCAGCCAAGCCTGTCCGTGGGTCTTCCTATTTTGACACCCTAAAGCACCTGCCCTCAGTGAAGCGTGGCAGGGAACGTCGCAGGGAGAACAATAGAGAAAGGGCCTTTTTCCAGCCACTCCTTGCTGGCTGATCCAGCACTGACAGACTGTCACTCAAATCCATTAAAGGTCATTGTTGCTTGCTCTCCCATACATCTACTTCACATTGTAGCAAACACCCCCCACCCCCTCAGCAACCCCTTCGAAGGACACGCCCTAATGGACCCTGCCACTTTTACATTCACTTTTTCCTCTCCACCATCTCTCCTTTCCCCTCAGAGGTCAGAAGAAGGGGATATCCCAGAAGGAAATGCCTGAGCTCAGAAGGAGGTGCCTTTGCTCGCTCGCTCTCTCTCTGTCTCGCTTTTTCCTCCCTCGTTTCATTTACCATAGTCCTAGGTGTTATCTCACTTATGTAATGGAGTGTTGGGAGCTAATAACAAGATGTAGGAAGACAACATTTCCGTCCTTAACAACATTATTCTTATTTTTTCTTTTACTGACAAAGCTTTTACTTACATTTATTTGGTTAAAGTCAGCCACAAAGATATTCTGGACATTAGAAACGCTGTTTGTCCGCTCTCCACTGAAACATGTCATCTGTGGATCAATGTTATTGGAAGGAACAAAAATCATCGATGCCAACTTACTGTAATTATTGAACAAGTCATATGATAAAATCCATTATCATTTTAATCTATTCAGATCCTGCATAGTAGCACTTAGTCATGGACACTTCTCCTACCTGTCTGTCACTATTGTAAGGGTGACATTTAGAAAAAAAGAAGCATTTCCCCTGCGCACTTCTTTGTTTTCAACTTGTTCACAAGTTGCAAATATCACCAAGGGTGCATCATTTCACGTAAGCTCTCATTTCAAACACAAACCTGTACTTCAAGTCAGACAGCAATTAAAAATAAGGTACATTTAAGGTGATGATGGCTTGATGGAGGGTGGCAACTGACAGTTGGCAACAAACCATCGCTTAAACAATAATTTATCTCCTTCTGGACTGACTAATCAGTGTCCAAAGCTATGGAATGTTGTTTGCTCCATTTGTACCTTAAATCAAACAGACATTCAAGCAAAGAACCTGAAATAACCCTGGACTGATTTAACTATAAATCACTGTTTGAGCAGCAGTTGAGCAACAGGTGGCTCTAAATCATAAGTTGAAATATAAAGAGATATAAATAGATAATTTTCTTATCGTTGTTAACTGAAAGTCTTTCCCCATATCCTTTAGACCACACTGGGGAGGGATCTCAGAGACAGAGGCATGTGCAAAAGCATGCTTGCAGACTCAAGCATAAGTGTATTCAGCCATATCAGCCCTGGCATTCCAGCCCCTAGCTCGGATGCAAGAAATGATTTAGGTCTCTTCCTCTTGATGAATGCATGCCTTCACTGTTGTAAAATGGGGGGGGGGGGGGGGGGGGGGGGTGCAGGGAGGGAAGCATGAGACACCTGAAGCAGGGAAACTGTAGAGACAGGACGTTGTGGTGATACTTCATGCGGCACCTTGTTCATCTCTGCCGTTGTGAAGACAGATAAATGTCTTTTTTTTATGGCAACTCCATCATCAAGCGCAGGAGATAGTGTGCCTGCTGCCATTGGGATGTCGACTCACCCCTATGGCTTCACCACATGTCTGACTGCCTGCCCTCCATATTCATCAAGAGCAGCTATGAAAGGACTGTGTGATAAAGAATATTGCCTTTTTGGCTGAAATGGGGTGTTACCATGTCTTTTTTTATAAGGGTAAGAATATCCCAGGATGAAAATATATAAGGATCAAAGTGCACCAAAGGCACAAATGTTCGTTGGTGGTCAGCCCTCCAATAACAATGAATTATTCAGAATACTAAGATATTGAGATTGAATAATAGATAAGAGATTGAATAATACTCCAAAATATGAATAAAATAACACATGAGAGAATTGAAGCAGAAACCTGTCCTGTTGTCAAAGAATAAAACAGCCTATAAAAATAATTTGTGAACTTCAAATCCTTGAAAAATAAAAACATCACTTCTAAAAAATTGTCATCTTCAGGATTACAGATCTCATGAATGTGGAGTAAATGGCAAATTTAACAGCTGAATCACATCAATATCCTTTTTTTCCTCCAAATACAGGACGTCCAGGGAAAAGTAACTCCTCCAATGATCTACTAATAGCCCCCAGCAAGTTTCAACCACAAAGCTGTCCATCATCACGCTACAGTTCCTGCCTCTGGGTTAATAGTGAACATGCTGTCAGTCAGTTTACCTGCTGCACTGACAGCTTTACTGGGCCTGTTTACTTCTAGCTTTTGCTGGCAGCCTCAGAAATTTTGGGGATTTACAAATGTCTTTTGTCTGCCCGGTATTTTGAAGGCGTATGAGTCCGAAGTGACACAAGTCAAAGTAAACTGTATTTTTTCTTGTACTTTAAGAGAGTGCAAAGTTGAAATGCGGGTTAAAAAGGGTTGTGTTATTTAATGATTAAATCTCCTGCATGAAAAAAAAAATCCACTCAGCACAGATGTTTGCATTTTTATGTTTTTATTTATTTTTTTATTCTTCATCTTCAAGATCAGATTGCTTTTGGACTTACTAGTGTACAAGAAGTTAAAGAAAAGTGAGACTGTAAGTAAGCTGGAATAAAAATAAGCAATGTGAAAGTAAGGCAAAGAAGTTTGCTTAAGATGCCAAGATAATGTCAAAGTAAACTCGTCTGACAGGTAGAATCATGAATGTGCCAATAAATCTGCTCATAACTATGTATCATATCAAAACACTAAAGCCAATTTTGTGGTGTTGCTCAAGATGAATATTTCATCTGTGCCTGATAAACAGTCTGTAAACACGATCTTGATGAATAACATTAATAGCTGGATTGCAGAAATTTTTAAGTATTCAAACAAAACAGAGCCACCGCACCCCCAAACTTTTGAGGAGAGTCGTAAACCATGTGAGTGAAGGAGATGATAGCAGGTCGCCTGCCTCGTCCATGGCAGCTGTCAGCCTTGGCTCGTGGTTCCCTTCTCTGGGTCAGAGGTCATCCAGCTGTGCCCCCTCCCTAACCCCCCCCCAACACCACCACCACCACCACCACACACACACACACACACACACACACTTCTCCCCCTGACGCAGCAGATGTGGTCGGACCACCATGGCGAGGGTCCGACCACATCTGGCTCTGATTACAGCCAGACAATCCAGCTTTATCAGCCCCATCCACTTTGCTGAGCTCTGCTCCACTCATTCTCCCAGAGGTGATGTGTGACACATTCTCAACTCACCAATACCGGCTTTACAGGGTGATTTATACAGTCTGTAAGTCAACTAAACTCTGTTATATGAGGCTTAATTTCTATTTTAGTTTGAACATAACAATGCACGTAATATGTAATGTCACCTAGAACATGACTACAACAAACTCCATGTTTATTATCAACCTCCGGAATAAACTTTTATGTACATGTAGCCATTATTTTCTCTAACTTAGATTTTAAGGAAAAGTGATAATTCTAAGCTTGACAAACAAACCCAAAGACCAATAACGTAATGATATACTGATGTATGAGGACTGCCTAATGTCCATCGTCCTTTTCACTATTAGTCTGCTTTTAAGCATTTGCCTGCTCTCAAACATGTTAGTTCAGTCAACAAATGATTTTCCTCTTCATCTGCCTGCATTAACGCCACTTTTGCTCTCATGATCAGTCATGTGATCTGGATAAGAAATATGACACACTTGCAGATAGAAATCCCAACATCCATAAACAGGGGGGTTTGAGAAAGGATTGTGTTGCATACAGGGATCACTGACTTTGGTTTATTTTCCCAGAGAGCCTTTCCCATTATTCCTCCACCCTTTTGCCAATGAAATCTCCACAGCCCTTAGTTCCTGTGGTTACATTGGGATATCTCAAATCACTTCAAACAAACAGTTGACGGATGAGATGGAATTCCACAAATATGAAAATATGTACCTGAACTTGAGTCTACCATGATAATTTCATGAAGTAAGTGTGTGTGTGCGTTGGCTGGTGCTTGTTTTAACCATCCTGTTATTATTGTATTGCACTGACCGTAGTGGTCCTAATCTCCCACATCCAAAGTGCTACATTTAAGCTTTAACCCACCTGCTGGATTTTACACACATGCATCTACACTTCACGCCATGTCTTCTGCAGCCTGAAGTCGTTGGGGCAGTTATCACAATGCTTTAAACCCTTCGCTGTCCTTTTCTGCTTTCAACCATCATCACCCACTTAAATCCCACTCAGCCCTAACGGCAGCCCAGAACTGGGCCACTCTCTGCAGGTTTCCACATGTCAGGGGTCCCCTTGCAGTCCACTTGCAGGGACACAGGCTTGTGCACTAAAGCTGTCACCGCCCTCTCTGGCTGCCAGAGCTGCAGGTTATCTTCCACACAGAAGTCCCGACTGGTCTGTGACGGCTTTTTGATCTTTAATTCCACCAAATGATTTTGCATCCCCCTCTGGCATATTTGGATTCAGATTTGCTTAAATCCTGGCAGGGATCTGTACTCTTGTCATGGAAACATCCATTGATTGAAAAGTTTATTTTTTTACGCATCTTTTATGCATTTGGCATGAAAACTGTACACAACCAACAACTCTTGATGAGAGCTTGGCCACAGTGTAACTATAATTGTTTTGTTGCTCGTAAGCCAGGCTGTTGTTGAAACCCGGGGTTTATGGCTACTATCAGCAACAGGAGGAAATGGGTGAAGTTTGTTGCTCTTGAACTGTGAGAACAAATAAACAGAATGCTAATTAGAGAAGTTCAGTTGTAAATGGACCCCCACTGATGGTGAAAGCTTCCAATCATTGAGGTGGGCACTTCACCTCTTTATTACCAGCAAGGTGATAATAGCCCAAAAGGTTCTCTAAATTTGGTGCTGTATCTCCAGATGCAAATTTTCTTCCCTAAGATTCAACACAACAGGAAAGTAGGTGCATGAATCTATAGCAGCAGCTCTAAAGCTCACTATGTAACATATTATAAATTGGTATTGCTGGTGTTCTTGCAAAGAAACAACTCAAAACAATTCCCTGTAAAATTTATTATGTGACAGAGCCAGGTGAGCAGTTTCCCTCTGTTTCCCGTCTTTATGCTAAGCCAAGGCTGTACCCTATTATTTACTATACCAACAGTTATGAGAGTTGAACTAACTTTTATTTAATTCTGTTCTTAGGGTCAGACTTTACCTTTAAAATGTTAGTTAAGTTAATGAAAGCTTTCACACAGATTTCATTTGCCACTTTCACACATTAGTCCAAGTTTTGCATGAGACAAATGCCTAAGATGTGATAAACTTCATTCATCGAATCATACAGCTGCAGTGTGAAAGCCAGCTTGCACCAAATTGGTAATGGGGGTTTACTGACGCTCAACTTTTTCTCTCCTTTAAAGTGGAAAAGCATTCAAAACAGACATGCTGCCAACTGGGTTAGGTGTTTGCTACTTTTTAAGTGTCATCAAAGTGACCCAGTTGGTTAAACCTCCAACATGTGTTAGAGTGTTTTCTTTTTGGGGGAGGAGTGAAGGTCTAGGGGAGCTAATTAGAAGCTATTCTCTAACTCAGGGCCAAATGGAGCAATTATCTGGCCGAGTGAGTAGATAATTCCCTCCCATTCATCTCCCACTGTCAGGGTCCTGCTACCCACCAACCTGTTTTGAGGATTGCATGCAGGGGCCCGTTAAACCTAACCTCTCTCTCCTGCTCTCTGCAACCCCTCCCATGTAAAAAACTCCCTGCTGTCGCTGGCCAACATGGTGGATCACCAAGCCGATCATTTCTCTCGTGGTTGTCACATACCATCATCAACCTCACAATGGGATTTATGATGACCACATCAGGTTCAGCTAATGAATCTGTTTGACACTGGTGGGAGAGCCGACTATAAGGGCTGATTAATGCAACAGCCTTATAGGCCCCATGCTTGACACAGAAAAAATTGTAGCAACTTATGGACTTGCTGATTGAATTAAAATTAAACATGGGGTTGGGAAAAGGACAAAAAGAAAACCACATTGCCTTGGAAAATAAAGCTTAGCGGCAGTTCTTTGTTCTGCCAGTTAAATGTTCTTTGCTCTATGTGAAAATTACAACAGGTGATAAGTATGTTTTTACTTAAGTTAAGTATTTTGGAACGCCATGGGAGAATTGTAAGCCAATAATTTCTGCACATGTAGAGTTCTAGACCTCTGTCCATTTCACCGAACATCCAAGGCTCGTATCAGAGTTCGTGCTGTTGACAGGAGTTGCCATTTATTACTATGAGTATCTCACTTATAACCAATACAAAGAAGGCATCCTTTCAACACGTTTCCCATACTGAAAAGGAGTGTTGAGAAAACAGGGCTAAAAGACTTCACTCATGCAGAACTTAAGTATCATGAGTCATGCACAACATGTGAACAGAGTGGGTTGCAAAGTGGCTTGCAAAACCAAAATATACAAGTTGTGTCTAAGTAATTGCATGTGTTTGTATGGATATACTTATAATTTTATTTAGTATTTCATTTTTTAATGTGAAGACAGTAGTTTTTTTATACACACATGCCAAGTGGAGGTTAGAGTTGGTGAGATTGCAAAATCAGAGAAACACAGATTTCCACAAAGATCATGCAGACCTGCAGCAGCAGCATGTAAAGTTCATTTTATATTTATATCTGATAAATCCATTGCTTTATTTGTAACTATGTGATGTGTTTGCAACGATAATGAAAGAAACATCACATTTTATATTTGCATGAGATAGATTTTTGCCACCTCTGGCGGCTTGTTTTCTCACACGTTTGCAAAAGCGAGGCTGATTACAGTCAAACTGCTACGTGTCCAGTGGAACCAGATTAAAAGAGGCAGGGAGATTTCGAAATGCCTGGTGCTGCTCTCAATGAAATCCAAGGACAGCATCAGACTTTCTCAGAAATACATGCCTGGGCCTTCAGATCTGATGCATAAGAGCTTCTCACTTCACAGTCAAAAGTCTGTGTGAAGGAGCTGCTTTTGAAAGCTTCTCTCTGCAGCTCTGTTGCTCACTTCCTCTCCTTCCCCTGCAGCTGAGGTAAGCAGACGGGGGTGAGAGGAAAGGGGCCGAGGCATCCGCATGACCTTGGAATTAGTAGAGCTCCTGGGACAGCGCTTGCTGGGTGGGACTCCATTGGCAGCTGCTGGGTTTTTTGTCCCGGGTGTACAAGATTAATGTATGTATTGGGGGCATGGAGGTGCTGTGGCGGGGCGGGGCGGGGCAGGGGGAGCTAGTGCAGTTGGAGCAGGAGTGATATGGGACAGATCTGCTCATTGTGGTCAGCAATCATAATTGAAAGACTGATGCAGTTCTGCCCAATTGTATATCTTTCTATCTAGGTACTATCTTGTTGAAAAGGGTCAGCAGTGGTTATATGGTGCTTTTGGACCGTCTGACCCTTGCATCATACTGCTGCACAGGCTCTGTATACTGCTTCCTGTGAGGCCACACACATACGGCAAACACTCTAGAGACAGAGAAACTCTCCCCTTTCTCCTCTTTTGTATTATTTTTCTTGAGGCGAAAACAGTGAGCCATTCACAGCCCTTTTATATTCTCAGCTTCAAAACTAGAATTTAGCATCTTTTACCCATTCACTACAAATTTAACAAATCAAACCATGAAACTTGTACTGGGCAAACTATGCTGTAATGTTTATCAGATTGGTTTGTGTTTAATTTTCAGAGTTTTCCCCTTATTTTGAAATTAAAACCAAATAGCAGATGTTTGAAATGTTGTCATTCAAGTGAAATTGGTAAAGACTGGACTGAATGGCTCTTCAGAAAGTTTCCTATATAAAATTTCTACAGCATGCTTCTGAAAATGATTACACGTATGCTCGATATTTACAAAACTGTGGCATTGTTCTTGAAAAAGACAAATGGAGAGCATTGAATAAAGTGCTGCCTGCTTAAAATTCGTGTCTATTTAGGAGCTAGCTTTGATGGCCATGTGTCAGCCGATGCCCTCAGTAACAAATCTTGAGCAGCCATTTTCCCAGGGCTCAGCACCCCAGGAGGTGCTTTTACCTTCAAGTCCACCAAAGCAGCAATTTCAATGGAGCTTCCAGACCTCAGTAGAGCTCAGCTGCTTAGGCAATCAGTGCTCTCCCCCTTTTTTTTATTTTTTTATTAGGCTGCGGCTTTGCACACACGTGTGTTTGTTTGTACACTGAGTTTGTGTGAGCACGTGGTGTGTGAACTTGTTGTAGCGTGATGCATATATCATATAAGTGTGACATAAGTCCCATGGCCTCCGGTCCTAAGTGTCAAGAACGTGGGCAAATAAATACTAGATATAAAAGGTGCTGTTTGACTGACGTGTCATCCGCTGTCTGACTTCTGTATGTGTACTTAGGCCACATATACCTATTTATCTAACTGTATTTTGATTAGTTGAACAAATGTAGAAAGATAAATGCCGAAACGGTTGGGTCTGTAGCACAAGATGTATATTTATCCTGGCACTGTGAAGTACTTTATAACACTAATCCTGGAGAGTTTTCATATGTAAACAGTATTTGAGATTATGTAAAAACATTTTAGGATTATGTAAAGGAGCAATTAGTCAGCAAAGCTGCTGCCTCCACAGCATGTACAGGCACAGAGTCAGAGTGGCTGTACTCAACAAGCCCTTTCATCTGGCATTAATTGAGAGATTTCATTTAAGTTTCACTCTTTTCAGATTTAAGTTTGCATGTCTTTCTGACAGGTACTGAAACAGGAAAGTTGACAAAAAGCAATCGTGTTTGCTGTAGTCCTCTTAGTCAGTTATTCACTTCTTTTATTCCACAATTTCTCAAAAATTTTTTTTTTTTAATTCCCACTGACCTCATGACATAGCAAAGAATGAGGGTATTAATAGGGACTTAGGCCCAGCTTGTTCCCGGCCTCTCATCTTGGGAGTGCCTACAAAGGTGCCCAAGCAGACCAAATCCTGGCTTCATTTCTCCATATGAACTCATTTCCTTGTGGTGGTTCTCGAGTTCATGGTAATGTAACCTGAGGAGAGCATGCACTGAGGGCCTCCAGGGGATGAAAGCATCCAAAAGCCTGAGAGTTAACCCCTCGGGTCAACTGCATTATCCACCTCTATTTATAGTTAAACTTTAATTTTTAGCGGGTGAAAAAAGGCAAAAAAAAAGGATTACAGGGGTCGTAGCAAGAGATTTGCAGTTAATTAAATCAATCGTAGCAATTGACTAAATCTGTGGCTTTTTCCCGTCAATATTCTACCCTCTGAGTGACATCTTAATTAGATTACATTACTAAATTTCACTATCAAGTGTTGTAAGAGAGCCTGGGATGGTTCTCTTTTCTCTTCTCCAGATCTAAGTGAAAAATACCATGTTCAAAAGATTCATAATAGTCACCTTTTTCAATTCAAGAAAAAATCCATTCTCTAACAAGTGCTATATTTGGTAGATTGATTTTATACTGGAAATATTATCTTATTAATTGATCATATTTCTAATCCTTCATTTGCCCCCCTCACATGTACTCTCCTATTTGTAGATGGGTAATAAGGTCAAAACTGTTTCTTTGGTTCTCTCCAGGCCATCCACATAGGACAGAGGAGTCCTTTCACACTATAGAAGGGCTTTTTTTCAAGGTTTTCTTCCGGTCCCAAGTAGTCTAGACACATTAAAAGCAGATGTTGTCTAATATACTACAGGAGCAACTTATATGATCAGGAAAAATGTTATTTGAATTGACTATCAGTGGAAAAAAAAAAGACTGATGGCAGGAATGTTAACGTCTGATCTCCAGCAGTGCAAACTATAAACAGCCGCATTGAAGGAAATTCACTGAAATATCTTGACAGCTATTCCGGCATAATAAACATATCTTAAAATATTCCATTTTAAACTATTCCTCTAAATCTTTTTGAACTCCCACTCATCTCCCATTGGGAGGAAGTAGAGCAGTCTGGCCAGTTATATTTACTCCAATCTTAGAATAGCACCAGTTACAGTGATAGTAATATTTGAATTTAGTTACATTTTGATGGAGGGCTATTCTGCATTTAAAAGCATGTGGTGCAAATGTGGCACAAGCAGAGAGAGGGTAAAACATCTGATCAATTTATTTTTAAGTTTTCTTTGTCCTAAAGCTCCAAGATCTGTAAGAAATAGCACACCAAACACATACTTCAACATGTATTCACTAGATATCTTCATCAACATACATACAAATCATTTTACAATTAGAAAAAAACACAATCCTGCACAGTCAATAACTTAAGACTAAAAACTTTCATTAGGTAACAGCACTGACACCGTATATATGCAAATAAATCACTGATTAAAACCGACCAATCACAGGCCTCTAGCATCACTCACCAGTTTACAAACCAGTTCTAATTTAGTTTGTAGAGTTTCTCTTGTCATGCTGACGGTTGTTCATACACCATTTCAAAAAGTAGCATCTCTTTCCAATCTCATTGGATAAATGATTGAGTGGTTTCCTCATATTCAGTTTGTTACACGAGTCGTTATTCACATTCTGACTAGTACAACAGATAATAAAGCATAACAGGCATTTAGCAACTTTTGACCTATTGACCAGTTACAGGGAAAGCGCAGATGAAACTAACAATCTGAAGTCTGGTCCTTCTCCATGAATTTGTGCCAGTAAGCTATGCCAGGAGGTGAGCTTTTACTCTGCCAGCACCCTCTTACTGGCACAACTATATGAAATGCAGCCATTATGAATGTTATAAGTTACACCTGTGTTTGTGAAAGGCTGTACTGGCTTCAGCAGAGAAACGACTGGTTCCCATTTCAGACAGTGCACCATTAATGAATGGTTATTGAGTAGAAAATGAAGACCAGGTGACACCTTAAATGAGAAGACAGATGATCATCTGTTTGAGTATGATAATGACTATGCCGTAATTGCTCCAACAATATGGTCTTCTCCTCATATTGCTCCAGTGTTTCCCGCCCATCTCCTTTACTGCAGTTTGCAGCTGCCCCAACCCTATAGTAATGCAAACCCCTGCTCAGAGCACAAAGGGAGCCTGTGTGAGGTGTTCACCTACCACCCCCCACCCACCACTCTGCTCCCACCCCAGCCCGTCTCTCCCTCTCTCCCCCTGTGTGGTTGATGTGCTCCATTTGCTGGATGATGGACTGAGCGGGACAAGGCAAAAGTTCACACACCTTTCCTGTTCACATGGCAGGGAGGCCAGTTTGACCCCAGTGAGCTGCTCAGGGAGCCACCTCCCCTGTGCCGCTGCTGGCTGTCGGCCCTCCTCCGTGCACTACAATTTGTCCCCTCATTTAAAGGCCGGCCACGCCTCTGTTGTCCTAATGCCATAACTGCTCTCGACTGTGCTTGAGCTGCCATTTCCTCACCAGGGATGGAGAGGGGGTGGGGGGCTGGGGGCTTCGGGAGCAGGGGGGTTAAAGAGTGAGGAATTTCACACCACAGTAGCACACTATGATTTAGCTAATGTACATATGACAAAAATATGAAGTCAAATTCATGTTTCGTTTTGTTTTTCTTTCATACCCATGTTACAACATGTTGTGCATAAAAGTGCTTAAGGGATGTGTGTTGCAGTTTTGTAGAGGTGCAGTTTTCAAAAACAATTTCCTTGACAGCGTGAACAGTGACATGTCAGGTAAAGGAGCATGAGTTTGGGTCTTTAATCAGTATGTACTCAGCGTGTCCTGATGGGAGACTGCGGTAAGCAAAACAAATGGCAGAGCCACTATGCTTCCTCTTTTCCCACAATTCAGCTGTCTCAGTGAAAATGATCTGCCAGTGACTGAGCACAATTTGGCTCCCCCACCCCCCTACTTCACCACTACCACCTTCTCTCAGCACACAGAAACCCCACCTTCTCACCCCCCCTCAGACACACGCACACACACGCACACACACGCACACACACACACACACACACACCCTCACCATGAAAGCACGCCACTTTAGCCCAGAGGAATTCAATTTCTAATTTTCCTTGACTGAGAAAACAATACACATGCCTTAACAATGTTGACATCTCTAATGCCTTAAAACGCAGTAGTAATGGAGCTTTGATTGGTCGTAAGTGGATACCTGATTACAAACACACATAGAGAGCTCCCTCACTGTACTGCAATCTTTATGACCTCCACTGAATAATAAATATATTATGGGTAAAATGAAGTCCAATCTGTTATGAATTTACAATGGATATGTTAACCTTTAACAAAATCCTAATCTTATGTTAACTGTATTAAACATATTAATGTGAAAACCTGATGATTTAATAGTGATGATTTTAAATTATAAATCGATCCAATATTCCCATTCTCTTGTGTTTACTTCTTATATAGCACATTTATAAACAATAATGTGCTGTTGTTGTTTTGGTTTACTTGATTCTTGGCTCTTTGCATTTACAGCTTGTGGTTATACAATAACTTTGTAGTCACACATTTAGTCTTTATATGTGATTTATTTCTATTCAAATATAAAGGTCAGACAAGCTGGAGGCACACAGACGCACACTCTTAATCTGGGTTGACAAATTTGAGCTGGAGTATTTTTCTAACCTGTCTTATGATATGATGTGATTATCTGTAAATAAATCAACATTTAAGAACCAAACAGTATGGTTAATAAACATTTAACGCTGCATCTCAGAGCACATTTAGTGAATTTACTTGTCTTTTAGCAGTGACTTCATTCACTGATGGTAAAATGAAAACAAAAGAGAGGAGAGCAGAAGTAGAACAGGAGACAAAATGGTTTTTACATATTTTGGTATTTTAATTTTTATATTATGTTTGACATTTTTCAAACATTTGTGTCTCCTTCCAAAAGGAAACAGCTTTTTATTTGCATATAAAAATGTTGTAAATTCCTGTTTCTTTCTAATCCAAAGAAATCTGTCATTTAAAGGTTTCCTAGTTTGTTCTTAAATGACCACTCAGTTTTGAGTAACTCAGCATAATCATCACACATATTGGCATTTATCATCTTTTTACATGAACATTTATTTTGTAAATATCCTTAACTGAATCTGTAAACTGGTTATAATATAACATTATGAGCCTCATTCAGCTATACCTAACGTCCACTTGTAGATTCATCAACGGTTAAAATTTGTCCTACAGCTGTACGCACGTTTGTTCTTAGTGATTGAGTTTCAATATGTGATAGTCATTCCATGTGGCTTCTCCCATCTGTTAATTCTTCACAGTTCATCGACAGGATCATTTTCGGTTTTGTCCTCTTTTCACCAGACATCCTCCGCCACTCTTTCTTCACGTTCAATAACGCCATACTCAGCGGGGCAGTAATCCAAGAAGAAATCTGATTTCTCATTCACAGTTTGTCACTCACTCATTGTGGTGATACCACAGAATGACATGTGAGGAAAATAGAGCACCCTCATTTGTTGACCAAAGTTATGAAAACCAATCTTAAGTGATCAGTGTAGCGACATGTCATGTGCCCATTGGATTCAATCATTTGCATCATATCGTTAAAATTTTAATATGTTGTCTTTTAAAATGCCTGACACAGTTAAAATCTCATGTATTCAACACCTAAAGTGGCGCTTACCTTTATCTACATGCAAATATTTACCAAACTGATTTCTATCACTATATACTACATTAATAGTCTGTATTTGTATGAGAGCTATTACATCAAAAAAGTAAATGCTTGATGCCAATTAGCCTGCAGATTAAGATCATTTAATTGTCTAGTTACAATTCAACACGAGCATATCTGACAAAGTTGCTGAAATTTTATATGTTAAAAAAACAGCAAAAAGACGGTAATCCAGATGCCATGCGTCTGGGCTGACACTTAGCATCCATTCAAAAAAACCCGCAGTCTCTTTCTGCTATGAGGGTTTTCAGCTTTCTCAGGTTACATTCTACAAGCTTCCCATCACAAGTCCTTGTCTGACAGCACTCATTAACCAGTTTGTCTCCCATGAACACCTCTGTCTGTTATAAAGGCTAATTGTTAGCCAAGTTAACTCTCAGCCAGGTGATTTGTAGCTGTTCACATTTTTGCTTTGACACCAGAAACCTGCCATCTCCTACATAATGATGAAATAGTGTTTGTATACTTTATGAGCACTTTGACACTTTGATGGCAATGTCACAACACATCAAATAAACATACAACTTTCTTTTCATCATTTATAATTAAACTCTTTTCACACTGACAAAATCATTGATTGAGCAGCTACAGATGAAAGGCTGTTTGTGTTTGTGCAAATTTCACCCACTGAGTTGTACTAAATAATTCTAAATGGCTGATAACAGACTTGTTGACCTGTTGTTATCCTACCTGAAGTGGACTGATTGCACCAAGTTCTCTGTCCAGTAATGTTAAAGCATCATTGTGGCCAACATGACTGGTTTGGCATAAACTACGATTATTTAGAGATTATGAATACAATAACCTGTTTGTACTCTGTGCTACAAAACCACACACTGATGTCAGCAAAACTGTGAATGTTCACTCCAGTATGTTACTGTTATGTACTAGACAGCTGCTGTGTGCATACATTAAAAGACAAATATGATAGTGGTATTTACCTTCTCACTCAGCAAGAAAGCAAAGAGGTGGGTCAAGCTAAGTGAAAAGGACATGCTTGGAAAATAGGCCAGAAGTCAAGCAGTCATTTTATAGTGTAGTAATTTTAAATTATTTGCATAGACTTTTAAAAATCCACTCAAACACAATTGTAGTTAGTGTTTTGAGACTTGAGTCTGACCTGCGAGAGATGTCTTTTCTCCCATATCCATGAATCCCTGACCTCATCATGTCCGACTCCATTTACATGTTACCATAAAATCATCTGTTTCTGGCAAACTGGCCGCTGAGTGACTTATGCCTGGCCGGGCTGCCGAGAGGCGGTGTAATCTGGAGACAGGCTAGTTCTAGTTCAGCGGCCCACACACACAAAAAAAAGACCCCTTCAATCATTCCCATGGTTCTTATTCTGGGCAGCAAGCGTGGTGTCTACAGTTTCCCAGGCCCCCCCTAAAAAATGACACATTCTCAGACCAGATGCTTGAGACAACCAGTACAGAGCTGTGATTATTAGCAGGGCTCTCTGTTTTTTTGTCTGAGAGAAGGGCAATCTATTTTTAACCAACGATGAAAGTTTGAATATCCTTCCACCCCTTGAGCACACCAACTGTGGCTGCCAGATATTCCAGGGTTTCAGCCCAGACCAGGGGTGTCTGGAGGGCATGGCTCCCATTTAAAGAAGCAAGACAGCACTGTGCCATTAGAGGTGATGCTACATTTACTTCCTCTCACTGCTCACAACCCCCAGTTAAATGCAAAGGAAGGCTATCGATGAGTGATTGAGAAAGCTGAAAGGTTAGTTTGGAGCTTTGTGAAGGCTTGTGACTGCCTTCTTGTTCTTTTGTTAGCTGTTCGTGATTGCCAGTGGCATTCCACAAAGCTATATTTCCCATACATTCCTTCATGTTTGGAGGGGGCTTTCTGTAGTGTGGGCTGTCAAGAGCGACATACAGATGACAAGCTGGGATTGAGAGCAGAATGAGGGCTGTCAAAGCTCCGCTGTATTAGATCTGATGAAGAAAGATAACACATACAGACAGGACAAAATAATCTGTGCTGCACACAACAGGTAGGAATCATTGTTTTTGGTGCTTCTACTCACTTTGAACTGGGGAATGATTTGGGAACCAAAATAATCATTCTGCACCGCCTCTGTGATCTGCATTTCTACTTACATATGAAAACTCATGATAGCATACACCTACCATGGGGAATATGTGTCCATCCATCCATCTTCATCCGCTTATCCGGGGTTGGGTCGCGGCGGGGAATATGTGTTTGCAAAAAAAAAAGTGTTTTTCTGACCAGACATACTAGTTGCATCGATTTAAAAATCCTCTGAGTTTTGTGTGCTGTCTGTACAGCAGGGGGAGTGATGGGAATTTATTTGTAAGGTCAGACCAAGTGCAATTACATTGCATCAATTAAATCAACTTCAAAGTATGGCTTCAGAGTAAGAGGTGCATTGCTTACACAACCTGTCTGGCCCATATTCATTTACACACTGTAGCCGGCAAACTCAAAAGAAAGACCCATGGTTATTCCGTGCTCAGACCTTTTAGTTCCCATCCGTCTATGATAAATAAATAATTTTAATGAGACAAAAGAAAAGCAGAGAACTGAGAGCAGTTTTATGGTAAGACATCTGAAAGCTTATCATGCGCAGACAGTCAGCATCCACCGCGCAGCTCCCAGGAGAGGCAGCTATAACTCTGCTCCAGTATCAGCTGAGTAAGCACTTATGACGAGGCTGATGAATAATGTGATTATTAGTATGCTGCAGCTACGGCATGTGTCAGAATCTTAAACAGCACCACAGCTGCCAAATGCTTTCAAATCAACCAGGCACACACATATTTTGCCCCAAACTGTCCCTCATAAATAAATACAGGTACAAATTATGCAAATAGTTTTTGCATGCACATGTAAGCGTTAACCTGGCGTGCTATATTGCTCTAACTGTGGCTGTCTGCCAAACAACTAGTAAGAATTTCTCTTGCTCCTCAGACCTCTGCAGGCGCCAGCCACCGCTGCACTGGAAATGTCTTCACTAAGGGAGGAGAGAAGAGGAGAGAAAGACTATTTTAGGAGTTTGCCTAAAAATATTTCATAAATAATGACAGGAATGAGTGTTCGTTGGGTCAATGTGAGTTTATGAGTCACTACTAATGTTTGGAAAATGTACGCGATGCATGGAGAGGTGTGTGTTTCTGTGTGTTTGCACATTCATTGTTCTGCAAGAAGGGTAAATGGAAAGAACATGCTAACCTTTTTCATTCTTTTTCCCTCTTAGGCTCTCTCTGTCTCCTCCTTCCATCGCTCTTTCCCTCATCTCTCCATCTCTCTAGGGGAGGAAAGTCTCAGAGTTTCTCAGGAATGTTGACTTCTCTGTGCCTTGGTCCCTTGGGGGATGTTGGTTGGGGTCTTGACCCCTCTCCTCCTGTATCCCTGGAGCCTATCAGCTAACTAAGTTAGCATGAGATAACTCTTTGCTCCTGGCCCCCCCATTGCAGCCTCTTTTCCTTCCCTCCCTTTCTGTTTCCCTCACCCTGAGCTAATATGAGACAGGAGCTTCATTAGAAGTTGGAGAACATCCATCATGCTACTGTCTAATCTTGGCCTGTAGCCAAATTTGTCTTTCAACCACCCTCCTCTTCACTTACACTCTGTGCTCAGACACTGATGAAATCTCCTTTATTAATCTATTATTGGAAAGAAATGCCAACCCAAAATCTGATGTGTCACAATGATGGTTCAAGTTCCATATCCATATCTTCCATATCCTGAAATTTTCTATTTCAAGTATTTGCAATATGTTTCATAAAAGAATATGTCCAGACGTAAGAATTCTAATTATATTGCCAGTGACTACACACCCCCCCAAAAAAAAAAAAAAGAATTATAACCATAGTAGTACAATACCACAGCACATGCTAAGAGCTGTGGTCTTTCTGACCTCTCTTGTTCTCTCATCTCTACTACAAGTGGCTGCTGTTCAGTGTGAACAGGTTCCATGTGGAACATTGTGTTTGTCATCACATTTGTACGAGTCAGTTCTTGTATATGCTGTATGCCTGTGAGTTTACAAGTCTATGGAAACCATAGAGAATTGGCTGCACCACTTTGACCAGACAAGACATTTACAAAACATTGACTTTTATTGAAAATTAGAGTAGCTTGCTCCAGAGGATATTGGACATAATTTATATTTTTGTGTATTTTTTTTTCTTTTATGTTGGATCTGAAAGGCAGAATGAAGAGAGTGAAAGGGGCTGCCTTTAAGAGCATTTGCCAACATGTTTATTTTGCACAGGTATAATTATCCTTTTCTGCTCAGAGATCTGAAAAGCTGTGGTAGAAACATATATGAATTAAATACTTTTTTATGAAATTATGTTTTCTGACTCTCAGCCTTAAATGACCTTTGCTTTCAAATAAAAATGCCAGCAAAAATATTTTAATGTTACAGCTGTCTTTCCTGTTTCTCATTTGTAGTACTTTGCGCTACCAAAGAACTATAGATTAGAGTCTGCTTATTGTTTATGTTGGCTCACGCATGATCAGTGTATGGTCATGAATGCAAGTGTGTTTGTATGACAATTGTTGCTGAAACTCATCTAGAATGCTTATTTGGACAAAGATTTAGTTTGAAAGTGCCGCTTTCCAATGAAAATATAGTAGCACGGATTGGGTAATACCAGAAAAGAGGTGATCCAAGCTATCATAGACAAATAGATCTATATGGGGATAACAGGACACATTCAAGAGAAAGGGAAGTTCAAACAGAAAGTTACAGTAATGATCAGACATAGACACTGATAATTTAGACAACAGAAGACATGAGAAACACTGATATAATTATGATTAATACCACTTTGATGGCAACTACATCACACAATGAATATCATGATGTTGATTTGTTGTTTTTTGATTGCTGTAACTGAATTTGATTGATGCCAAAATCAACAATGCTGCTATCTGTAGTTCTTCTCCTTGGTTTAGAGCTCACAGCAATATATTTTTTCACCTTAAACCAACTGCTATAAATATATAGCTACTGGACCTCAGAGCTGTCCCATACTGTGACCTATCCATGTCATGCAGACAACATTTATCAGAACCATGAATTGAAGATGACTTTTATCTGCCTCTTGTTTGTTGTGTATTTTCTCAAGCCTTTCTTATTTCCCTGTAAGGTCAGTAACCCCGCAATTTTCTCCCACATACTGGAGAGTATTGCCTGACTCCAGCACTGGTCCACCTCTTGTTCTCTTCACCCCTCGCATCGCCTGGGGTGCTGCTTGAACTTAGGGACACACTTCGTCCCTCAGTGGGAGAACTTGGAACCAGGAGGAAATGGACTTTTTCCCAAGGTTGGGACAGGCAGTGCTAGAGAAAACATGAGGATTGGCTTAGTGGAGGAAGCATGGAGATTATGGGGCCTAAAAAAGAAATGGACAAATGCTGTTTGGAAAAATATGTCACTGCAGAGAAGATGTTAAAGAATGTGTTCAGTACCGTCATGGTGACTTGTAAACAGCTTGAGGGTAGAGTTGCCTGACTCAAAGGTCAAAGTTTGTGTGGAGCATCAAATAAGAGGGGCATCTATGAACTTCTAACCTAAAATCTGGATTTGGTTAATCTGTTACAAGTTAGTTTGCGGCATCATTTCTCAGTGCACCATTGTTGTGCCACGCTAAATATGAAACCACAAAGTACTGGCTATTATTTATTATTTACGATTTCCATTCTGGAACTGAAAAACAAAGGAAATGGACAAGTCCATACAGTCCAGTACCTTGTTTAAAACGAACCTTACAACTTTCCTCCCCCTAACTTGAGACATTTATTGCTCGTCTCTTAAATGAACTAGCTGCCTGCAGACGGATATTACTCATAACTCCAGCCACTGCCAAGTCCTGGTCTGAGGGCTATTAAGGTGTTTAAAGTTGGCCATTCATATTTGTGCTGGATCGCCTCTCTATTTTAAATATTCCCCTGAAATTTCCATATGAAATATAGCTGTGCAGATTGTCTAAGAGTACACTGCATCATGCCTTCCCATCCTCCATTACCAGACATCATTCAACACCTTACATATTATACAGTCAAATGCCACCTTGATGTTTTCTTGTAGGTATAGCCTGCTATATTTTATAACTTACTTTTGAGCTGACCAAGCTGGTTTGGACAGGACAACTTTGGCTGACCTGTGGCATTAAATCTGGGCAATTCTGCTTTATCCAGTCAGTCTTTGGCTGCTAATGGGCAGCTTGACAAGAGCTACTTGTGTCTGTTTGCCTGGATGTGTTTGGCCACTGAAAAGAAAGACTTTTTATGTGTCTCATATTTTTAGTGCAATTCTGGTTTGAACGATGTTGTCTTACCATTACAGTCTTGTTTCTAAAAATTGTCTCATAATGCATAGATCTCCCAATCTCACACATAAATCAGAAGCATACATAACTTCTTAAACAACCATGTCCAACTTGAGACACCCAAAGGCTGTGATTTTTCAGTGTGATCGCTGAACCAGGTGATTGTACTCAACCATATTCCCCTGCTCTGATTGAGGGTCCACTAATCAGTGAAATCAGCATCTTTTCTTTACTCAGTATAAATACCTGTATGTACGTTGGCTTTGAGTTCTTCAGCACAGTCAGCACCATCAAACCGTCTGAAACAGAAACACTTTTTTAAGAATGATGAGTTTAGGATGCCATAGATTTCCCTCAACATTTAAACTCTTGTGACACACTGCAGAAGTTCAATAAAGAATTGAGTAAACCTGGCTTTTCTGTGTGCTTGTGCAGAAAGGCCCCTTGGGGGTGCTTTACCCTGGAAGACTTTGTATATGAGAAGCTGGGGTGTCGTCTACGCGGTTTGTGTTACACTGGGCTCCTGTGACCCCAGAGTCATGGGGCTAAATGAAAAAGTGACAATCTGCATAATTGCCTGCTAAAGATAATGGAGTGCTGATTGAGATCAATACTTTTACTTAAACAGAGAGGTGGTATAAACCAACACTGTATAAATGCAAGACTGTAATATTCAGAAATACTACAGACAAGTAGTGCCTGAAGGAATTGTGTTTTTCACCGCATATTCCATTTTTTTATTAGTATACAACCTGTTTCGCACATTTTCTATGACGAAAGAAACCAAGAATGATTATCTAGGGTTTTTAAATGTGCAGTATCGTTCCAGTTGCTTTTTACAGCCCACCATTATCTTGTTTTGAAGACAACAAATTTAAATTGTGCATTAAATGGTTTATGGAAATGCACCAACTGGCTCAGTTTAAATTGAGCATAATGCAGACACAGGAATATGCACAGACACACACCCATAAAAATACATCCAGGTTTTCCCATTCGTCTTTTGCTCAAAGAGTGTATATTCAAAGTACACGAACACAACTGATGCTGATGCTGGCATAATTACCAAAACAAAGAGCTAATTTATCATCGTTGTGCACAAGAGCTGCCCAAGTCCAGTGATTTATTTATTTATTTATTTTTTATTTTTTTATTCCTAAGCACAGTTTGGTTAAAGCACATGAACGTTATCTTGAGCATAGTGGAATGCAAGTTGGGGTCGGTTTGATAGCAACTTAATACTTCTGTCTGATATTCTGTCTAATATTTTATAATGATGTTAGTTAAAATAAAGAGTCTCTTTCTTCAGTTATGCTGATCCTTTCCAGTACTTGTACCTTATAGTCCTCTCATTTCTTAATTTTTTCCCTAATTTGTTTGGCCGTCTGTGTGGAGCCATTGAGGTCGAACTGGATTTCTGGATTTTCTCCTCCAGCCACATTGCGATAAGCACCTGTTCCTCATTGTTCAACTAGCTGATAGCAGACGCCACTCATGTTTTCCTTTTCATTTTATTTCCAAGCAAAGAAAAAAAAAAAAAAAAAAAATTCCAAATGCATTCGGTGAGATTGCACCTCTTGTTGTTTATATGGCTCCCTTGAAGAGACTGCCTTGGTCAGCTCCACTACCAAGCAGGGCTGTGGTAGTGCAGCTAGCTCCTGCTCCTAGGCTGTGGTGAAAATGCATGTTGTCATGGTTTAGTTTGGCTCAGCCAGGCTGAATAGCTGCAGCAGACCTACCAGATCCATGGAAAAATAACCTTTCTGGAAACTCGAACATGCTGCCCCTTGATGGATTGACTGGATGTGTTCTTAAAAGTGTAAAGTTCAAAGAATTTGAACTGTAACCGCAGCAGTGAAGTGTAAAACCCTTGCAGCTTGCAGTTGCAAAGGCAGTTCATGTGCACAGTTAACTGCTTCTTCCACAGTATAACAATGGGCACACAGAAATTCTGTTGCTGATAATGAATGAAAACAATCTAAACTGATGCACTGCACACACCAATGTAAAGCGAGCCTGGGGTGTAGAAGGTGCACGTTTCAGCCACTCAGATATTTTTGCTTTAATTAGTAACCCAGGCTTTCTCCATAAGGCACAGAGTGTTCTGGCATGCTGGTGGTAGTGGCTCTCTTGAGGGGAGTTCTGCTAAAGTGAAAGCATATGAAAGAAGCAGGACTCCTGTGTCATGTTTAATGAAAAATATGATAAAATGTAAGCTCTATAGAGGGTAATAATAAAAATCCATGTCAGTACACTGACTTTTCAGCATTTTACATCAATGTAGTTCACAATTACACAGCATTTAAATTCTAAATTTGTATGCTTTAAAAAAGTAAGATGACATTGAGATGAAGACAAAGGGGCACTGGTGGGAAGCTCGCCACATCACTCTGGTTATGAGAGGACATACGCAAAACAAAGTCCCATATTGCATCCATATATTCTCATCACACACAGATAGCTTGCTTCAAACAGAGTGTGGACAAAAAGAAATTGACCTTGATTAGGACTAATGTATAACAGGAACAAGCCAGTGACAGACTGAATGAAGGTTTAGCCTGTGCGGTAGGTTGCTGATGGGGGCTTAAGTGAAGGAGGTGGAGCAGGGAGGGTATAGTGATGCTTTGATGTAAACAAGATTGATATCTGGGATGTTAATGCTTTAATGTTGTGCCTAATTGTGAGAAGATTGGTTACAAATTGAAGAGGGAGGATCAGGTGTAGAGTCTGAGGTGTAAACTGCAGATACCTACAGTACTTTCATTTATTTAATCAGTCCTTAAGAGTCCACACAGCTAAACTGTTGCTTCGCCATCTTTGTCAGGCTTGTAACTTTTTCTCCCCAGCCAAATGTGTGCCCGTAAACTCTGTGTTAATGCATTTTTGTCACATATTTAAGATAGTCGTAAGAGTATTTATAGAGCATCAGTAGTGAGGAGGGGAGAGGGAGTCCTATAACTTGAATTGCCCTGCTGCTGCCTGCTGTCCTTGGAGAATAAAAACATCTTGTTTTCATTACCGGGGGTCAGGGGTAGGAGGAGGGCAAAGGAAGGAGGAGGACTAGAGGTAGCAGTTTAATGTATATGTATATATTTCTATACATCTATATATATAGGTGTGCGTGTCTGAATGTTTCTGTGTATGTATGTGTACAGTAAAGGTGTTGTGTATGCAGTATACAAAAGTACTACCACGAGGGAAGATCCTTCAAAGCCTGTGTGGACACAGACAGAATAAAAAGCTGATGACATCCAGATGACAGACACCCCCACCCCTTTACACAGGCTGTGGTTAGCTGACATGACATAACTCAGCAGCCAATTTTGTTTCTACTGTGACAGCTTCCTTTAAGGCATTTGCAGGGCAGCATGTTGCGTGATCACTGTGGTAATGTCATCAACAAATAAATGACTGTTCCTCAACTGCAACCAACTGCACATACACAAGGCCCAGGGGAGAAAACTTGTGCTGGTTCGCTTCATTATAGGTGGACTGCTGATGCATATTTGAAACAGAGCTTGTGGGCGAGCAAAGTTTATGTAACTTTTAATACTTATATGCTGCTTACTTTAGGGACTATTGCTCCCCCCCAAACAAAGGTTTTCATTTCATATTGTTTCCTCCAGCCTTTTCCTTGCTCATTTTGGTATTTCAACAAACCATCTTCATGGGTGGGAAACTGCTGAGTGACTCCTCCTTGTGGGGCAGAGGACGTGCACAGCTGAACAGACGGAAACTGGCAGTAACCTCTGCATACATTATGCTACTCGCTAAAACTTTCTGTCAGTGGAAAAGAAGCAGCGGCCAACTCATGTTTCAGGGGCAGTGCAGAAACCTTCACTTCATTTGCAAGCACATACTGTAAGCAACCACGTTACAGTCGACCTTTGGCATTAATCTTATTTATTAGCCATCACAAGTAAAAAAACAATGCTATAATAATGTTACAAAGATAAGTGAAATCCTAATAGCTGAATGAGACAGCTGATTTCTTTCCAATGTTTATGTGTAATTGGATTTGAAATTTGCTTTATAGATGTATATACAGCATGCTTGTATATGATGTGTCCTTAAAGAGGACACACAGTTCTGTTTGTACGGCATTGGTTGTCTGTGCAGATTCTTTTACATACGTTTTTTCAGGTATAAACGCCTCACTTGACATGGCTACATGACAAAATGGACATTACAAGCACCCTTGTGACTCCACAGCCATGGGACTCAAGATTTCAGAGCATGTTTCACTGTGCAGTGTGATGATATGACGACAGTGGCAGTTTCACTTTTAATTGCAATCAAAATAACTGAATTCAAAGTCAGACTAAACTTGAACCAATGCCGCTTCCAACCTACATAAGGTTTTCTCTGCATTTACAATAAACAGGTTATTACAACACAACCGGAACCAGAGTTCTTGTGTTCACGTTTATTGAAAAGTTAGCTGCACAGGCTGTCCAAGTCATCAGAGGGATTAGATGTGATAGGAATACAGTGGTAGTCATACAAAAGAACTGTGATTTTAAAAGAAGTGTGATTGGTCCTGACAAAGCAAATGTTTCATCAAGTGTCATGTGTCATTAACTTTGTGTCTACTAGATTTAGTACATTTAATTTTCTATTTAACACTTTTTAATATTTCAAATTAAATAATTCAGCTGCCATTGTTTTCCTCATTTTAAAGAGAATTTAAAAAAAAAATGGAGTAAAGCCATCAGATAAACCGATGGCTTGCAAAAGATACTTATCTGATCCCTTAAAACAAGACACACACACACATATACACGCCCTACCTGAAAGCACCCTGCTGTTAGCAACAACATAGCAGATAGTGTTGTTTCCTCTCCTTCCTATGGGCTTGGCTTTATCACTTCACGTGTGTTTATAAATGCTAGTATCTATTCATACAGCAGGAGCTGTGAGACACAAAAACCCTGCTGTCTTCCTGAAACTGTTTTGTCTCTGCCCTTATCACTTTTGGCTCATCCCCTGTCACAACCCACAATGTTGACCGTCCATCTGCAACAATGGTGCCATCATAATAATGTATTATTTGTGTTGTTTCAAATATATGTTTTTCAAAAATGGGTCCCTTCATCAACTTGCAGGATGTGTGCACAGGGGCATTGTTTTGCCTGAGCAATCTTGCCAAAAGCACGAGAGGAGAAAAGAAAAGAACACATAACATTTTCACGTAGAACAACCCGAACTGTATGTGAATTAAATACAATTTGATTTCCCATTTGTAAAAAATTATTCAGTTTTCCTTTGTTGTAAAAACTAAAACTGGCCATGGCTAGAAAAAAAAATCACCGCTGTAGAAATAAACACCAACTTCGAAAGTCTGATTCAATAAAAAATATGACACATACAGTGGTTCCAAAGGAGACACAACCTGTGTCTCCATCCTCTGCAGGGTCTTTGAACACAGCGGCAAACATGTAGTGGAAGTGTCGGAAACAGGTGCTTTGTGGCTGAGGCAGCTCTCCCTATTTGATATCCTTTATAAGAAACAGACGGTTAGGGCCGGGTGTGTCCATAAACACAGCAAGCACAAGCCTGCGGAGACCACTGCATGTCAGTTCCTCCTGTGCTTTTAGCTGGTGAAGAATAGGGCATTTCAACACATTCATTTTGAAGTATGAAGCAATTACTAACAAAGCGAAACTTTGTGTCACAGTTTCATAAGATAATTAGAATCTTTCCTTCCTGGCCTTACACAGTGCATGCCCTTTTTCTGCATTACTATTTAGGCCTGTTTGTCCTTAACGGTGCTCTGCGGGATATTCCTGACTTTGTATTATTTACTATGTCTGGCTGACAATAATGTTACATGTTCCAAGCTGTACTGGAGCCTACACACACATGAATCTTTAAATTGAATCTGAAGCAACTTCAAACAAAAGCAAAACAAAGCTTTTAAAGCCTCTTGTCTGTTCCCTGGAGTGACAGTACAGTGCAGGGGATTCTTCGTCCAGAGAGAGATTCAAGGCTGAGCTTGTCACTGCTCTGCTGCTTCTCCCCTGAGAGAAGCAGAGGCCAGAACATAGTGACATGCCCAATCTCCACCCAAACGAAGCTGGCACAGTACAAATAAATTGTTTCTGATGATGTGTTAATCTGCTCTGACAAATCGTCTCGCCTCTGAATTAAGACGTCATCTTTTATCACCAAAGTGACACCTGTTTATAATAGGAGGCCTGGAATGACTTATGTGGCTGTTATTCTTGCCTGTGAGCAGTGAAATTAAGTGGAGCTGGGCTGATACGTGTGGCCTTGTATTTCACCGTCTATGGAGGAAGGTTGAAATGAGCTCAGAGGGGAGTGCTATGAAATTTTACTATAGAAATGAATTCATTTGAACAGTTCAATTGGGACTGCAGTAAATGTGCAGATGCCTCAGTTTCCAATCGTTCCTGTCGTGCCATTTGTCATAACAAAGCCTCTTATCGACTATTAAACGTAAAATTTAATGCATGGGATTAATCCCTCCGATAATTGGATTCAGCAATGCCTCATTTATCAGCACTTGGCTGGGTTGAGACTAACACAACACTAAAATACACACACATACCAGCACAAACAGACTCAGTGCCACCAGCGTCACTGATCAGAATCAGCTTCCTGTGTAGCTGAATGCTTCAGCTCCGTTGCTGTCAGACTAAACTGTGGAAAGCGGGAGCATGCAGTCCAGATGTGATCCTAGGTGTCCACCCTCTCAGGCTAATCAGATTGATTAGGGGCAGTAATCTGGCGGGCTGGCACTGGACTCTGCACTTCATGAGTCTGAGCAGTGAGAACTCACAAGATGGCTTGATGTTACACAGTCCAGAGCAGCTTAGGCCTGCCTGCTCCTCCAGCACACTGACATGTGAACTGTTAGCTAGTGTGGGGTTCTGACTATGGTATTGTGTGTCTGTTTTAAATCAAAGCTGCAGACTAAAAAAAGATCCAGTCACGTTGGGCATTCTCAGACCAGTTCTAAGCAAAATTTTTATCCTGTTTTTTTTTGATGTAATATTGAAATAATTCTTGCCTTCTCAACTTGACTTCCTTCCATCGGATGAAACTTGCCAAAACTTCAAATCAAAGCAGCAGCATATAAGAGCCGAGCTTATAAACAGGCGGAGCAACAGGAGGTCTTATTCAGCTCCGGCCTGAATTTCAGACTTTGAATCCGACCCATTGAAATGATTTGAGAGGGATGTGGGAACTGAGATAGCGGTGCTGACAAGCTCAGTCAGTGATCAGAAAAGGAAATGCTGCTCTCAATGACCTTACTATTACCCTTAACGCCGCCACAAAAGTCTCCTCTTTCTGATACTGGTCTGGGTCTGAAACATCCAATTCAGTCCCATCCCGGGAACGAGTCTTCCTCTCATTTCCTGTCTGTGCAACAGCCGTCGCCTGTTTAAATTACGCCCTAGTGCCCTCCCAGTTCCCCTGAACATAGCTACCCTCTCTCCTGCTGTTCCTGCTGTCTTCCTCCTCTTTCCCTCTCGCTCTGCTCTAGCTCCCTCCATCCCTATTGGCTCTAACTGCTGGCCAAACTATGTTTTTCTGGCAATATCACAAGGCGCTAACAGGGTAGATTGCTGATTGATGCCCTGCGAGCTCTGGGGAACAGCTGATAAAGGCCAAATGCATTGTTTCTTGCCTGAAAAGAGGAGGGTTTTGTTTTTTGTTTTTTTCTTTTAAAGGAGGTTTTGAAAATAGTTCAACATTTTAGGGCACATGTCTATTTGCGTTCTTGCAGAACGTTAGATGAGAACATCAGTGGCAGGAAGTTTATCCACCCCGCCCCCAGTTTAATGACAACTGTCGGCTCTCAGGTAGACTTTGCTTGAAACTTTGGACAGAACTAAAGCTAGCGGTATCCATTTGTTAGACTAATCTAACAGACATAAGCACAGCAGCCATCTTCTCATTATAACATTTCTAGCGAAATACATTTTTACTTGAATCTATGAATGTAAGACTAATATACATAATGTATTTTGTCTATAAAAATACTTTTGCAAATTTTAAGGTGTCACAGCAAAAGACGAACCTTATCCCTTTTCCTTTTCCAAACTGACTTACATCCTGTAGCCCCAAAACTACCAAAGTAAGAGTTCATTTTTGCGTCCATAACAGAAATCCTTCTCTCCTATGTCTGACCTGGCTCACCCGGCGTCCCCTGAGATGCATATTAAAAGACCATTACTGAAAGCTTTTTGTGAAGGTATTGTCATCATCTTTCAGGCCCGTCAGCTGGAACAACACTACATAAACAAGGTGAACCTTATGAAAAATAATCAACAACGTAGCTATAAAAAGGTCAATTTTGGAAAGTGTGAGGAGATACTGGTGAAAACCCAACGCACTCATTGCCTCCAGGTTTTAACCACAACGTCCCTGAGCACAGATGTTATCACCCAGTTTCACTACACACATGCCGTAGCGTCTGCAAGATGGACACTGTTACTTTAACAAGGAATGATGTGGCTTATAATGAAAGTACGAGAGTTCCCCAAGTCCAGACTATGTGGCTAATTCCCAGGAAGGCCGTTAAAAGTGAATTTATTGTACTCGTTTACATTTCAATACATGTTCCAGAGAAATCAGGGAATTATAAACCACAGTTCTATTTTTCTCTTCTCTCAGTATGCACAAATGTGGAGAAAAATGCAGCCAGTGTTTTACATCTCCCCCATTGCTCTGACTGCACTCTGAGGACACCGAGGGGAGGGTGTTCTACTTCACTGCTTTCCTTTACACATCTAGCCTCTGCAGTAATCCCACACACATACACATATGAGACATATTCTGGTGCATAACAGCAGCACCCAGTTTAGATTCAGCACAACTGAACCTCCTCTGCTGCTGGGCCAATGTAAAATTATTATAATCTCTAGAACAAATACAGTAAAGTTATGTCTGAAAGTCATGATATTTTATGCAACCGGTATATTCAATGTGGATTTATGTGCATATGTGTGTACATAAATGCCTCTACAAATGGTTGTGTGTGTATACAGGCCCAAGCAAAACACAGGGAAGGCATAGAGTTTTAGGATGGATGATGCTGTGTGGGAATCATATTCCAGTCATTCTCCATGAAGAAACAAAACATTATTCAGGCGGCAGATAGGCCCACATAGCATTTGTCAGAGACCCACCCTGGTCAAGCCATATTTGTTGGTCCCTTTGGTCAAACCACCCACCCACAGCGGCTTACTCACTGGTCAAGCACGGACAAGATGACCGGTTGCCAGTAATATCAGCTTTGCATATTTGAACCATGGAAATGCAGCAGGGGGTAGCACCATGAACTTGAATTTGAACTTTAGATCCCAGAAATTGTGCAACATGATATCGGGGAATTACACTGGGCTTGCTCCTGTTTACAAACATGGTCGGCGTGTGTTTGTTTTAGTTTTCTTAATAACCTTCGCCTCCCAACAGTTTTCTCCTGTTCATGCATTTTAAAAGGAGTATAGTTTGGTATTACATTTCAAAAGGTCACGTGTGATGTCCAAAATAAGACTTTTTAGTGGGAAACGTGAGGCTCTCATTGATGGTCAGACCTGTTTTTCAAAGTCTCATTTTATTATATTGAATCATAAAAATCTTGCTTTATATATCTGTAAGACAATCTCTTCAAAATATGTTCATGTTAAACTAATTTCCCAACAGGACGTTGTGGAATAAATATAATTGCTACTTGGATTTTGCTCACTGGCAATATTTTTTGCAGTCAAGGAAGAGTGATTTCTGTATTGTAAGGAGGTTGCAGTCAGAGGTTCAGGGTGAATGGTTGGCTGCACAGAACTTTGCTCACACAGACCGGGGTTAGCGTCGGTCTTCCCACATGTTGTTACAGGAGGTTTAGGCTCCTAACATGCTTGAGGTTAGGGGAAAGATCGTATTTTGATTAAATATCTAAAAAGCTAATGCACTCTGTCTCAACGATTTGCATTTGCCCACAGTATTTTGTGTTAGCAGTGGCAGCACTGATTTCTTTCATATAACAACCCTAAAAAATTACTTTTACACAATTCTCATCTTCACCAATAAAAACACCTAGGAGTTTCATGATGCCGACACTGAACTGAGCAGTAAAATGTTAACTGATTACATATTTCATTTGTTTCATACATAATATCCAGCCCCAAAATATGAATGACAATTAAACTAGTAGATTTTTTTAAGGTTAAGGATGAATTGTCATCTTGGTTATAAACAAACACAACACATTTACTGTGTTGACATTTAACACAAACCCAATGTTTCCCTAAAGCGTAACCGAGTCATTTTTCCCCCATAAATTACTAAAACACATAGACAGACAAAGATAAATTTGGGGAGCCATTGTATGATTAAAAAAAAAAAAAATCATTAATTAATTTGATAACACACATTCTTGTGTAATTTTCTTTTCTAAATCCAGACAAACATAATCAAAATGAAAAGTTGAATTTTGGAAAAATTAAAACAAACTCATATTCAATACACTTAGGGGTTTTGCCGCAGCCTTACTTGTAGCTTCCAGAGGCTTGTGTTTATGTTCATAGCCGTTGTTGTATAATTGACATGCCATCACTCTGGTTGAGTTTGTCATTGCTATTTAGTGAAAGTTACATTTTGCTTTTTAGCTCTGTTTGCATGTTCTCTTATTTTGACTGGAAAATCCTATACAATCTCTACATTAAACCAAACATGGATAATTCTGTGCTCCACAATTAAGAAGTAGACAACTACTTAGGGTATAATATTCTATATCACTGTGGTCATATGGTAATTGCTCTGTTTATTGTTGCCTCAGCAAATAGGACAGGAATTTTATTTACCATACCCTAACATATGATTACGCAGTTCATCAGCAGTGTCTGCATGTACAAAGACTTATGCTGTAGCAATGCAGGTCTTTTAACCACAGAGAGCAGGCAGCCCGACATGGTGGCCAATAAAATCAGAAGTACAACAACCCCTGTTGGGTTTCATGGTCACATTAGACATCAATCACCGATGTCTTGGGTCAGCAGTGCGATTTTTGTCTGCAGGAATCCTCTGATCACTCTCTTACAGTCACACTGCAAAACAGGCCTCTACATCAATACTTCACTGGGAGGGCACTTACTGGACATGAGGTCGTTATTGCCAGAGGTGAAAAGAAAAAAAATCTTCAAGCAGTAATGCCGCTGGAGGTCTCTTTAACAGCGCTCCCAAGTCTGTGAGCGGCAAAAGGGCAAAACCTGCAAGCGGGCTTTTTCTTTTTTCTCCTGAAGAAAGAGCGAAAATTGTGTTGACTTTGGAGTCTCCCTTGTTTCTCTTCATCACAGGAGTGAGGGGTCCAGTGATTTTTATAGGGCATGTGGCTGACATTTTGATTTCGGCAGTGTACTTTTGACTTTGATGTCGACCCCTGCAATTTTCCCCGTAAAAAAGGTTGTGACACGTCGGGGTGGTATGTGCAATATTTACTGTATTTTCCTCACTTTACCTTATTTTTTATCCTGAGAGATTAGGATGGAAATGATCAGTGACTTCAACTACTAAATCCACATTCTCACCCACAGAGATCCCAGAGACGCACATCCCATCTTACCTTCCACTCCCCTCCTTGACCTTTTTAGTTATGAGGTCCATGAATAACTTTCTGAATCCTCTCAGTAGCATCTATAGTTGTTTTTCCAAACTCTTGAGTCATTCCATACAAAGCATCCAGGGGGATTCCCAACATGCATTGTGAGAGTGTGCAAACAAAATTACGATCTCCATCACTATGCAGGAATAAGCATGAATCCCGCTCCAGGAAGTTGAAATTGTAAGCTCACTTGTCGCACAGTAAATATCCTTCATGTATGGTCTCATAAAAACCGCTACAGATACTCATATGCAAGATTCATAATTCAGATTTGACATGTCACGCTCCAGAGCCAAAATTGTGAAGCCAAACCATGCCATGTGTTTTTGTTTTCATTTTCTTTCCTTGTGCATGTGAAAGACCATTTGGAAGCAATTTTTCTTTGTTAATATGAGTATTATTTTAATTAGAGTAATTATAGGTTAAACTGTTCGACCACTCGAAAGGTGCTCACCAGCTTTTGACAGAACAGTCCACCTCTCCTCTCCTTTAGTACTTCTTCTCCTCCGAAGACACAGACACTCAAAGTCAAAATTATAGGATTATTCATATTATTTCTTTACTTTAAATGATCAACTTCTGCATTTCTAATGATCCTGATAGAATGTTGTATCTCTTCTCATTCATTTTAAATCGGGATCCTTGCCAAAATTAAACATGCAAGTAATTTTATCTACTCACATTTCGGCTTGTTTTGTCGAGAAACAGCTGAACTTTTGCATATTCTCCACTGACACAAATCGGCATATGTTGGGCAGCAAAAACTCAGAGGAGAAACTTTTTGGGAGTTCAACAGGTTGCTGGCTAACCTCTTTGCGGTTTCCTCTCTCTGTGACCCCTAAATCACAACGGAGATATAGTAGTCCAGTTTTGAGTCTGGTAAAATTTAACCTTGAGCAGACCTTAGAGGTGGGTGGTACAACATATTTCACTAATATGGAGGCTTTTGAAAACTCAATTTTGTAAAAAAAAATTTAATGGTTTAACTGGCATCATGTTAAAAAAATCATCTTTTTTTTCAAGACAGTCTACGTTTTGTTTGTCCTTGCTACCAGAGACCTGCATGAAAGAAGAGGCAAATTTTCTATCTACTAGCTACAGCCCTGGAGGCTCATAAAGCTCCTTTTAAAGAAGGATTTCAAGAGAATAGTTTATGTAAACTGTATTAGGGTTTTTGTGAGAAAGTGAAAGTGGTAATTGTCCACATTCCAACAGTTTCAATACATAAACTATGGAACCGTCAGCCGTGAACAACGCAGCTGCTAGCAATTTGTGTAGCAGATAATAATCAGCCTACATGCAAAACAGCGTTCCTCTGTCAGGCATTAAGGCTGTGGCCCATGCTGTAAGGGATTTGAGACATTTAAAGGAATGGTTGGTTTAGTTTAAATAACCTTGGACAAGAGGAAAAACTAGACCTCCTCTGGCCACATTAACGATCTCACTCCAACAGCAACCCAGATTATTTATCAAGATGAACCAAAGAACACATGTGGCATTCAGACAAGCTCTCAATCACATATATTACTCATCTTTAGTCTGTAGTATAATTTGCACAAGTTGGCCGTGAATATTAATCATGGATTGCAGTTTTAGAAATGATCTGAAAACAAAGAAAATGGCCTTTTTGTAAAATGCCTTGTTTGTCAGTTCTAATTTAACTGACACTGTGGTTTGTTACTTTGGAGACACAGAAGTATCTATAGGCAGCAAGTGATTTATTGCACAAGACACGGTGTAAACAGAATAATAACACAAACAGGTCTACAGTAATGGTAAGTTCTCAGAACAGATATGGCAAAAATCTCAGTGTCCTCACTACAAGCAGACATAAGCAGACACAAGCAGCAACTGCAGCGTCTTGCTCTGTGATTAATGCCCCTGCTCTAAGGGTCCTCTGCAGCACATGGTCACCTCCTGGACAGCTGGGTGACATATTTGATTGGTTGTTGGGCAGGACTTGTAGACCGTACTGTATGGCTTTTCATTGGTGCTCTATTCTTACATGAATGATCTAGTTTCATTTACATCAGATGGCTCGCTCAGCAGTGCTCTCACAGCAATTGACAGTTGCTCTAATGTTTCGATGAAACTAATATTTATGTAGGAAGAGAGCTGCCCCAACTACATGGGTCATAAGTATTTATAAGGCAAGACATCAAACTCCCAACTTTATAAAGCCAAATATGTTGATCAGTCAGCAACTTCGTGTTTCACACAGTAACTGCTTGCAAAGTTTTACTTACGTCCATCATTCATCTTGTCTGTAAATTGATGAGTGGTTGTCAAGTAGTAGCCAACACCATCTGATACAGAGAGAAATGTATCAGGTCAGCCCAGAGCTGCCACTGATCTGGATATTTCCCTCCACTCCAGTGCTGCACCAACAGGTGCTGCTTCAGTCGCAGAGATTAGGTGATCAGTGTCCTCAGATTCCTTCGCACTTGGAATGTCCCACATGCAGAGGGGAGGTTAAGGTAAGGTGGGCAGCTGGATGAGAGGGTGAGGGTGAGTTGTTTAGGAATTGGGGCAGCCTTCCAGACTGTGACAGTATGAGAAAGAAACCATTAGTCAAAGAATCATAATAATGAATGAAAAGTAAAACGTTGCATAATCAATAAATCTTTCTATTAATTTGTCACGTCAAAAGGCCCCAAGTGACCTTGTTCAATCTTTCGCTCATTTTGATAGTAAATTGATCATTTTTGCATTTTGCACTTTTAATCTGACAAGTTTTAATATGACATAAGAAATTTCTCGCTATTTACAGAAAATTTCCTCAAAAAATAATCATTAGTGATGAAAATGATTGATATGTATTTTCAGCTTTGAGGAGAATCACAATGCTAATATAATAATAATTTTGTGTGTCTGTAAGATACCCAAATTCAAATTAATTTATAAAAGTTGGACAAAATACAGTTTGGTGAATTTTTTTTTATTTGAATATTATTAAGAAATAACAAGAGTGCATTTCTGATACTTGTATGTAATGACATGAATCACTCTCGCCATTCTACGATGCTGTACCAAACAATATATATTGACAGCAAAAATCAGGAATATCAACACATCAATAAAACATCTATATCAACAAATTTATGATCCTAGACATGCTTGTTGGTATGGTTTGACAGTTTTAGTTGCACTACAGAAGTTGGCTTGCTAATGTTGGTCAGTGTTAGCCAATGAAAACAGGCTCTTTAGCGTTGGCTTGGTAAGGAACCAGCACTAGATTTTACTAACTAGTCTCAAAGAACACTCGTAAGCTTGACATCCAACCACATTCTTTATTTGCCAAGCTCTGTCTCCACACCAGCCACACCAAGATTTACTTGTGTTTTGCTCGTTTTTGCATCAGTTCTTTTCCTGCCGTTGAATGTCCTTTCTTTTGGGATGGACGTAGTAATTGCTTTCTAGGCCCTTCAGCCATCCCTGCATGTCTAACCTGGCAGCTGCCCAGCAGAGTGCTGTTAACTCAGAAAATCTGTGGCTACAAAGTGTTTGGAGATGATGGACTAGGCTTAAACCCTGTTCAAAGTTTAAAAAAAATCCCAGATGAAAGAGTCTCATTTGAGGGGTCAACACGCCTACAGGTGCAGCAACCCAGGAGGGGACAAGACATATGCATTTAATCAGTTAGCACAGTGACTACCAGTTCACTCTTTCCTCTGTGTCTCTATATGTGCTCTGTAATTCTGTTATGACATTGCTCCTTGCAGTTGTGTGTCCTCTGTCCTAACAGAAAGGCAAACTCGACTAGCTGGTCGGTGGTTGTAGAAAATTTTGGAAAGTCTTACCCATGTTAAAAAGTTAGAGAAGACATTAGCTGTGTGAGACAGGCATCTTAGCTGTGTGAGACAGGCATCTTGGCTGTGTGGTGGTGGCACACCACACAGAGTTAGGTAAAGTAATGGTGGGGCAGTGACAGAAAAGTGATATCCTCCATGTTAGAAAGTCTCATTTTAGTTCAGCCTTTGCACCCATTGACTAGGTGACCTGATGGATGCTGTCCCTGAAACGAGACCTCTGGAACCAGTGTCTTGGACACTAATGATTGTTCCCTGATTGGACCTTATAAACTCTGAGTTTGAGAAATGTTACTGACCCTATTGTCTTTGCTAGAATTCTACCTTTTAATGCTATTACTGCCTTTACCGACCCTCATTTCTGGTATTTTGTCTGACTCATCAAGTTCAGAGTCAACAGATCTTCTTCCTGTTTTCACCAGCTTGTGCATGATCAGTGTACAGTTGTTTTAAAGCACAAAACTAAGTTGCAGGTGGGTGAAAGTGTGCCTTTGGTGAATGAACTGGGAGATTTCATGTCATGACCACTATATAATAATGAGCAGACAAGGATGGAAATTTAAATGCAGAGCAAAGGGATATTCTGGTATTTACTGTGAGTTAAATTGTGTCTGTCAGAAGGATCGAGCAAGAAGACGATGATGATACAGTGAGGGTACTGGAGGGTCATGTGTGGATGGAGTTGCAGGCTGGGTAAAGGGAGGTCACACATGCTTTGTGTCCCCCAGGGAGTCATGCGGGACGAGACAACAGTGGTGCCTGCGTTTGAGGTGCCTGGGCGCCACACAGATGAGCTCATGAAATGCTATGCTATCCGCCTATCCAGGGGTGGGGCATAGAGGGTGAGGGGAGAGGGCATCCCTACCATCAATCACCCAGTGTGAGTCTGGACCCACTGCTCCCGGATCAGCCCAAGCGGCAGGAGGAACATGGGGCCAAGGCCACATTAAAGGCATTGACTGCCCAACCACTCAGTGTGAAAGGGTGGGGATTGAGTCAAAGGGGAGAGGCTGAGGGGGATAACAACCAGGAGGTGTGGTGCCACGTAACTGGAGAGGTGTAGTTGAGCATGGAGACAAAGTGAGGAGTCGAGACAGGGGCAAGGGAAGGACAGGATCTGAGGGAGGGCGGCCTGTGAAACTTGAAGACCGAGGCAGAGATGGAAAGAGACAGACACTGTCAGAACCCCAGCTTACAACTCAAAGCTTAGTCCATGAACTCATCACCTTTGGTCACATGTTTCGAAGCTTTGAAAAGAATGCTCTGTAATTTTCAAATGTGTCCATGCTTGCTTAGAGTTAGGAGTCAGTCAGGAGTAATTTCATGATCCTGCTATGCCTCCAGTGTTCTGGGCAGGAGTGCGATCCAGCCACGTGTTGGCAGTGATTCCAGACTCTGGGTGAAACGGTCTGCCGGCACTAAGGCTCACGCACAGCATGTCTGGTGTTGACAGACAGGCAGCAGGCACACCAGGTACCAGTCAAAGTCCGTCAGGAGGCAGTTCTGGAAATTCATTCATTACAGACAAACCTTACAAGAGAGGGTGACCACTCATTGCTTCAAAATTTCACAAAGAAGCCATGTTGAATTTTTTATCGCTGACTCACTGGGCAAAAGTGACAATTGAAATAATTTTGCCCATAAAAGTCATTTATATTAATATATACATTTATTTTTGCCCATGCCACTGTTTTGTGTGTGTACTAAACAATAAAATATTGTATGTAAAAACTCACTTCATACCATTCAACCTGAAAATCATGACCAAAAATCAGGAAAATCACCTCATATTAATAATAATAATCTGAGGTCTTGAATAAACAGCATGCATGCACACCATTTTCACTTACATTGCAGAAATGAAATAAATCCATGTAAATCTTGGAAATCATGTCGCAGATGTAACTTTTTGGAAAAAAGAATATCCACATGAGGTTAATTGGGCCAATTTGTTTCCCAGTTTTAGACAACAAACTTTTTCAAATTTTATTTTATCATACTCCTCCCTTTTCACATGTTGTCTTGGCCCATATTATACAGTAAAACCTTGAACGCTCGAGTAAAGGGTGCACCTGTGACGCATAAATCTGTAACAAAGTCCTAGACCAGTATGTTACATTTCTAATAAGCGTCACCAAACATGGAGGGTGGGGGGGGTAAGTGAAAAAGAATGGCTACTGTATGGATTTGTAATAAGAGCCAGCTGTGGATGACCATGTGGGCTCTGCGCCTGGAGCATGTTGCTGGATGATTCGAGCCAAGGAGAAGCTAGTAGGGGCATCATAAATTCAGCTTGTTGGGTGTTGTTGCTTTCTTTTCTTTCTTTCTTTCTTTTTCTTTTTTTTTTTGAAGAGGTTCAAAACAAGCAAACTGTCTTCTACTTACTGAGGAGTCCCTCACGAGCATACAGCAAATGCTGAGACAAACGTTTGTGCACAGACAGTAAAAGTTGATCAGTGATACTGGATGCCATGTAATTCCGATTTACCAAAGTGTTATGCACCTGATATAACCTTTGACAGCTCTTTTTGTCCATTTACTGATGCTTGAATACAGAAATGAAATACATGTGCATTGAAAATATAACAGAGTGAAAAAAAAAAATCCTTGTTATTTTGAGTCCCCAAGTTTCTGAAGTTGCTCCAGAAACCAACAGCCTACAGTCGTATTGTTTGTAATAATTCTAGGAAATTGGATGGCATTTTATACTCCTATACCTGCTCAAAAAGCATATGTCTGTGTCCTCTGTTTAAACAATTAAAGCAGCAAGCATCTGAAATAAACCATCCAGCTCCATATTTTTTCTTCTCTCTCGGCGTCACGAGAAAACATGTGAAAGTGTGTTTAGGTATGAAAAAGAAAAGTAAAAAAGAAACATTCCTGTCTGGGCAATCACTGTGAACACTACATCATGTTTATTAACGGTACTAAATCAGAGTCTGCAGCGTGGAGGGGAGCTACAGTACTCCTGAGGAGTCTCCAAAATGACTCCACCTGGGTGAGCACACTCGTGTGCATTTTAACTATGTAATAGGAGGGATGGGAGAAGGACTGTTGTCTGTATCCCCTCCTTTCTCCTTTTTATTATCCCTCCTTCTTTAGCTTAGTAAAAAAACTTTTGGAATTTCCTCCGAGCTCTGTGAAGCTGGAAGGGTATAAATAACCACGGACTTTCTTGCACTCATCCTGTTTTGCTGTTGTTAACTTTTCCGGAGGCTAGGACAGTTTTCTTTTTATTATCTTGTAAAACACCGAAGCCACAATGAAAAGAAGCCAGTCAGGAAAAATTCTATATCCTCCAAACCCTCCACAGCCATATTGCCTTTCCCTCCCTTTCTCTTCTCTCTCACCCGGCACCATGGACGGCCTGGGCCCCCTGCTCTCTGTGTGGGCTTTCGGCTGGACCCAGGACCCGGGCAACCAGGGACTAAGTGGTAAATTCACACACATGCTGCCCTAGCCCCACATTTCCTGCTCCTCTGCAACCCCATTGGCCCCTGTGTTTGTAATTACTACTGTGAGCAAATGCACTCTACCTCGGATACAAATTGCTGATAAGTTTTGTTTCAAAAACCCATTTAACTACTAGCAGTCATTAGCAATATGATCTTGTATTCCTGCACAGTCGCCTGTGAAAACATAAGGTCCAAGACTTCATGTTGGCCTGCAGTGATTTTTACATAGTACAACAACCTTGGATACTAGGCTAATACTGCTAGCCTTGGTATCTTTATTTTAGCCTGTGAAAGGTGCTTAATCAATAGAGCAACACTTAAGAGGTCAGACAACTGACAATCTGGTGAAGAGTAAAAATGTACAAGAGCCATAAAAAACATGCGATAGTTGTAAAGTTTTAAAATGACCCAGGGGAATGAACTAATACAGCTCCTCAATGTAAAATGTTCATAACACCTGAAACTGCTTCTGCCAAGGTAAATATGTACAAGTGGAACATATAAACTTATGGATGTTACTGGCACAGTGCTGTAATTAGAAGAGTTAAATGAGAGAAAAGGTGTAAAGGGTTCAACAACAGAGCCTCAAGGATGAATGCGGCCATTTTGGGGTCAGATGTTGAATATGCAACATAACAACCGTCTGATGTCTGTCATGAGCCATGTTTTACAGGATTACCAGAGGGGTGGATGTAAAGAAAACCATATCTGCGTTTAAATTAGATCTTTAACTAAGATAATGAGAGATGCTTATAAGCTTGGCCCATTGTGACATAAATTAAATCAACACGTCATCTCGTTACTGAACCAAAACTTGCGGTGCAGTTGAAGGAAAGCACTCTGTGACCATCCACAGCCCATGACCTCTGAACTTTTGTCTTTGCCTATGAGCATACTGCAATTCATGGATGTCAGGGAGGTGATGGTGATAAAAAGAATGTCTTGGGTGCTTGTATGTCAAACATAGAGCCTTCCAGTTATCTTAATGATATTGTCATGCACCTGTTCAGGTCCCCTGTGGGTGGAGATTTGTATTGACAGTAAAGGTTTTTATTTGAGGTGCTCTTGGTGGAGTTTGTTTTGAATGGTCTTAATATCGTTGCTTGCTTCAAAGTTCTGTTTGAAACATCAGAAGCACTGGCACATTGGGGAGGTTAGCTTCCAGAAACCACATTCTCAAAGTCTGTGAATAGATGGGTGACAAATGAATGGAAAAACCATCATAAAGTGTCTTAGCAAGGTATTATTCCCCCTTAAGCCTCCAAAACAGCTTCATTGCTTCCTTGTCATAAATTCTCCAAGTCTCTAGACTCAACATTTGCCCAAAAGATTTAATTTTATTTATTATTATTAATTTTTTTTTTTTTTTCATTTTGATGCTCCCGAGGCTGATTTTCTAACTGATAATTCCATAATCCCCCATTCCAGGTGTTAATTGGGTTGAGATCTGTAGACTGAAGGTCATTTGTGGTGCTTTGATGAAACCTCGTTCAAGGATGAAGGCTGTAAAGCCATCCAATGGGGTCATCTGTGTTTATTTGAATTAAGCTAAATTTTTATTTTTATTTTTTATTTGTCACCCACCTGTACACAGGGAGATGGGTGCCTCAGTGTAAAAAGGGATAGTTAGTGACTACAAACTTTCTCTAAAATCAAATTGACATTAGACCAAAAAAACCTTTAGAAAAACTCTTTAATCTGACATTGGCATATCTGAGTCACTGTCCAGTTCAGTCAAACAATCTTATCCTACTTGAAATGTGCAACGGCATTTACAAGGCATGGGGAGGGGAAAGGTGCAAGTTAGATGGAGCGAGGGTCTGCTTGTAAGACCTCCAGGCCGAGTGATGCTGAATACTCTTCACCCGGGCAAAGGTTCACTCCGATCATCTGGGCCAATCTTTTCCAGACCTGGTAAATGACACATTATTGGATCCAGACCTGACAGGGGCTTTGTGTATATTACATTACCAGACACCAGGCTCACTTAAGCGTCATTACCTATATCCCTCCTCCCACCAAGAAGGAGAAAAAGGAGAGTGAGAGGGGGAAAAGGGAGAGGGCAACTTAGCTCTTACCCCAAACCATGCACAGAGGGTGCTTTTTCCTCCAGGTGAGGCCAACACTCAGCAGTAGGCTCACCGTCATCCAGCTCTCTTTCTCCCACTTCTCGGCCCTCCCCTTTCTTCTTCCCTGCATTCTCGGCTGGGAAACTGTTAAATATAACAACACCAAAGTCCATCCTGGAACACCCAAGATGATCCTGATGATCCTGCCCGCAGGGATTTTTGGGGCGATATTAGAAACACACCAGAGAGGTCACCCCGCCCTCCTCTCTTCCCATAGAAGAGAGAGCTGGAGATGATACAAAGAGCATGAGCTGATTTGAGAATCACGAACTTTGTGCGAATGCCCTAGATTTTTTCCTTCAGTCTTGTTAGTGACCGTGTCGATACATTAGCTCTCGTGAGCAACTACAAGTAATTACACACTTGAGTGATGCATGTTTATGACTAATTGGTGGATAAGACCCTTACGTCTGACCTCAATTAAAGATTGACTCCCTAAACTGAATTAAAGCCCTCAAGACTGTGAAGCTACTGCAGCAGCAACACTCAGAATAACATCTTAACTACAGCATGTTATGGTGGGAGGTTTCCTGCGGCTTGGATGCCTCACAGTGGGATATGTGCCATAAGCAGTTGGTGGATTTGGCTAAACCTTCCTTTATTCAGATGACATACGCACGAACACCCATACCACAGATTTCTGGCAGGCACCACATGCTTAAGTTTCCATTAGTTACTTCTTAAACTACAGACAGGTGTGTCTGTAGTGAGCATCTGCAGGAGTGTGTGTGTGTGTGTGTGTGTGTGTGTACCCGTCTGTGCGCATATGTGACAATGCTCAGGTATACACACACTTCACAGCACAGGCTGAAGGCTCAGATTCCTTATTTAATGTGCTCATCAAGTTTCAGGATAAACATGTGAGCCCAGGGAGGAGCAATTCATAGTAAAATGATTTTATGAGATCTGAAGGCCACATCCGTTGCTGTAGTATTTCAACCATTGTCAAATTGATCCCCATTGTGGATTTATAGACCGCCACACCCTCCTGACCTTTAATCACAGAGACCGTAATTGCACAACAAATGGATCTATTTTCCAAACAGTAGGAATTTAAATGACAGTCACCTTCCACGGTGTCTCGGTTGCATCACCTGCCAGGGCACAAGAACGGGTGTGGGGGGGATCTGCACCACAAGTCTGACCATAAGATATATGTGCCTCCAGGAATGATAACTGAAATGTGCACTCACGAGCGTCAGTTAAGATATATGCGCCTCAAGGATTATTGTTTCAGTAAGAGGCCCACAGCTGTAGCTTCCTCAGCAGCCAAAGAGAGGTTGAGAAACCACATTATGTACGGTTTGCCATGAGTAACATGAAAGCTGCACCACGTAGCACATTAAAAATGACGATGTTATTATTTTGTTTTGTTTTTCTTTTGTTGTTTTTGTTTTGCTTAAACCACTTTGGTTTACTTAATTTTCATATGTGATAACTGAGTATTAAGGAGAACACAAGAAGTAAAGAGAGATTCAACTTTTGCCCACACACATATACATAATGGAGTCATACGTATGTTAGCATGGCATGCCTTTCAGCACTGAATAATACTTGAAGTATTTTTTTTTTTATCAACATCAGCTTTCTCATTCATCACTTTCCAAATGACATCACTTATTTCTGTTTTCCTCCTCCTCTCAGTCATCACTCTGCTTTCCTGTTTGTTTAAACTCTGTTCATTACAACCCACTGGTTGCAGGGGTCACTTTGATGCCAAGAACTAAGAATACACAATAGTAAACGTGCATTTTTGTTCACATTATTGAAGAAAGAAATTTGGCAAACCAAGTCTTCCAAAATCTTTTGCAATAAGGTTTTATATAAATATATATATATATATATATATATATATATATATATTTTTATATATATATTTTTATATATTTATATATATTTTTTATAAAATGGTCTTTAAAATAATTGATATATTTTCTTCATAATAATGTTACAAGGTTATCTAATTTAAAATGAATTAGCAAAAAAAATTAAAAAATTCCAAGAATCTGAATTTTGCATTCACCCAGGGTAACAATTCAATCTTTTTATGAGAACCGCGCTTAAATCTAATAAAAATTGAGACTGTTATTCTGCCCTTCATGTGCCCGTCCATGTCTGACATTATGCGTGTATGTGTGTGTGAGAGAGAGAGACAGAGCGAGAGGAAAAGAGAGAGAGCGAGAGGTGGAGGGGGGTTAGATGGTCATGGAAGGCAGCTCGAGCTACACTGTTCCAGCTCATTAGCCATGATTAATCGGCATGTGAGCTTTCCCATGGTCCCCTTTGCCTGGTTGGAGACAGAGCTCACCTTGGAGGGCACAGAGAGTTGGCTTCTACACCAGCACCGTTAACACTCTGCCACATGTAAGAACGACTTGTATACATTCAGCTTTACTTGTCTCAGATTGGATTTGCTTACATTCTTACTGCTGTTTGTGGACATGTAGGAATTTTCATACATTGCATTTTTGCATTCAATTGTTCGCTGTCACCGATTCACATGAATCTGAATCAATGACAATCATCAAATCCTGTAAAAGTATGTTTAAAAATACGTTTTATAGTAGCCTATTTAGATAGAACTTACATTACAGTTAAAGGTAATTATTATTTCGGTTGGAAAATGTGTGCATGTATGTAAATGCAGGCACATTTCAAATGCTGTGTTTTGCTAAGGATCAAATAATAAAGGAAATCATAGTTAAAAAATCTATGAAGTTAATTCAGACAAAACATGGCAGGTTTTATTTAAAATGAAAATAAAAAAATTTAAGTAAAAAGAAGTGAAATTGAATAAAACAGTTGACTAAAACGTGGTGCAAAATAGGATGCAATATATGAAATATATATTCTATGCATTATAAAGGCCCTAATATTTAGCATTATTCTCAATCATGCTGTAAATTCTCACTAGACTGATGCTTTCAAATTATTCATTAATTTTGAAACGTCATCAATATGTACCATTGCACATATTGTAAGTAAGGTTTATAGGCTTTGTTAAATGAGAACATTTAACATGATGGTTGAATTTGCTTCATTTGAAAAATTGCACTACTTAAGCCCTTCAAATGCAATTTTCAAGTGAAATTAAAAACCAAAATATTATTATGGACCAAAACGTAAAATGAATTTAAAACCCATTTTGGATGTGGAGGGAACCTACCTGTGGAATTTTGTTTAGAAATATCTGACCCCATGTAAGATCCACTGATAACAATCCCTGAACGAGATTATGAACCCAGAAGAATCCAGCAGGTTTGTTCACGCAAAAATATACACTGATGTAGGTCTCCTCAATTAAGACATAATAAATTCAGTGGAGCCTTTTGTTTTCTCACTTATGTTCTCTAATCCAGCAATATAAGAACCATCTGTGTAAATTCATGCCTACGGAGGATGGACACTAGCCGTCTGCGGTGTACTGTATCTGCTGCACTCTGCAGCGAGGAGACTGAGATGAATTTACAGTGATTGACTCAAGACTTTCTAAGGGGTTCTGTCTCATCTTCATTCTGCCCCTTACACTTCACCCTAAAGTAAATAGGTCTTGTTTCTGTTGGGTCCCTTGGTGCCCACACACACACACACACACACACACAGATGTACCAGCGGTTTTCTCCATGAATTAGCGGGGCAGTTGCATGTTTTCATTCCAGTTTTGTAATTATAAGACGCTTACTCTGATCTGTCACATACACTAACTATAAACTCAAAACCAGAAGTCAGTTTGTCACAATTTCTTTCCTTTTGTTTGGATGCAGGCTTTTTTATTTATACATTGTTTTCAATTTTGCTTTTCTTTTCCCGCTTCAGTAATATCAAGTATTTCTATTACACTATAGTGGAATACTCATTCATCATGTTAGGATATGTATATTGATGTGTTAAAATAAGGACACAGAACAATATGTGAGGACATGATAACAGTCATTTTAAAAATAAAATCTTTAGTAATAAAAGCATGCCTAAAAATATATATATATATTTTTTAGAAATGCACTGAGCACTCCATAGTTGATCATCACTGCCAAATAAGATCTACATTAAAGCTGCCCACTGACCACACATGCCCAGAGCAAGCACACGCTGAACCTTTCAGTTTTGTTTAAATCCACTGTTCCAAGATAATTCAGACACAAATATGCTTAAAGCTGCAGAGGTTTCTTAATTTCCTGTGTGGCCCACACACAACTACACAGATCTTTTGGCTGAAGACAGCCCTCTGAAACTAAGATGCACAATCTGTTGTCATTATTTTTACTGTAAAAATAGATTTATGTGAAGGGTTTTGTCTCCCACTTATGAAAAGTTAACAAAATAATTAACAGATTAATTTAATGCTTGTTCCTCTGCACACAGCAATTTTCTGATGAGTTCAATTTTTCTCACAATGTCAAAGTGGGAGAATGCCAACACCATGTGTTTTACAGATACAAATACAACAGCGCGGTATCTGATGAAGTTAAAGGATGTGAATATCATCATCTGCTAAATATGTAAAGTCATTTTGAACATTTTATTCTTCATCACAGCTATTTTGGGTAACTACTCATTTTATCATTTTGTAAAATTGGATGAATGCTTTCCTTGTTCTATGTTTTTTATTGTACGGATGAGTGAGTGAGTGAGTGAGTGATCACCAGAGTCTAGGCATCTGGCTGGTCTTGTCACATTGTCCCCATCTTTCAATTCAGCCAATTAGTCAGTGATTCATCAGCACTCCGCCCATGAAAGGTCCAGGTTAGGGCTTCTGAAGGCCAGCTCACACAGGACTGATCTACTTGCTCCATAAATGCAAAGAACATGCTGAGAAGAAAAAAGCAGAGCAACAGGAGAAAGGCCAGGAACCTGGAATTAAACAGGGCCACCTGATCCACACCAGCAGAATCACAGCCAGTTAAACAGAGCGCTCATTGTCTGTGGCAGACACCACTGAGCTCTGCTCTTTGTCGCCCCCCTCCCACCTCTACACACACTGTCCTTCATTATAGCTAGCTGCAGGGAGGAATTGTAGACTTTAAAATATATTTTCAGTGTTGGGTAAATAAACCTATGTCTCCAAAGTGTCTGCTTTAGAAAATGTATGCTATTTTTGAAAACACTTTCAAAAGTTTTGCTGTAATTTCAAATGATGAACATTCATTCCATAGAAAGAGCTCAAATGTTTACTCCGACAGTCAGGATAAGTTCTCCTGTTGTAAAAGGTACAGTCCTTCAGTCTGCATTCATTTATTCAACCAATCGGGGTAGCTATAGATACAACGACACAATTAGAGAAGAATTACTGAAGAGTGCATATACAGATTTCTCCTGACACCCAAGTATGCACACATACACACATATCAAGGGGGATGGGAGTCAGCAGGCAGGAGCAACTGCTGAATAATTCAGAAGTGGAAATGCATGATTGATGTGGGACGTTTCATTTCCACACCTTTAAATGGTCTCTTTTAGCTCAGGCACCAAACAGACCAAGTGCTCTCTGCAGTTCAAAGCCTGGCATGGATCTGGCCTTCCTAGTCAGGCTCTTCGGGACAAGAGTGGCTTTATTCTGTGGCACGGGCACCGGTGGTGGTGGTTGGGATTCCACACCTGTGTTTGCTCCTTACCCAATAATTGAGAGCTGCATGCTATTTTGAGCCTGGAGCACAAAGTGCTTCACTCATGAGCAGCTCAGGGTGAAGAATCTTGGCTCACAGTTTGATGTGGCTGGAAAACCTGAAGGCTTGCAGATTGGCCCGGCAGGGTGCAGCCATACTCAAGAACATATGAGCTTGAAAGACAAACATACTTTTATGGAAGATCTTCATCACTGTGACTGATGCATCTTTAGTATTTTATTATTCTTAGCATATCGTATATAATGTTTGGTTTTAAATGTTTAGTGTGTGGATTCCTAATGGAAGAAAATTCTAATTCATAAAGGTGGCAATGTTTTCGTAACCTGCTTACAACTTTTTGAAAACAAAAGCAGATATCTCTTGCAGTGGTGGATGAAGTATTTATATCTTTTCCTTGCTGTAACTACAAATATCTAATCAAGTGCAGAGTGCAGAGCAAAGATATCGTGATTATTGATCCAAACTCTACCTACTGTGGGTACAGTCCCAACAATAAGATGATGATGAGTTGTGTGTAATACGTTTCATTAACTGGTAACTACAGTTGTTAAATAATGTAGTGGCGTGAAAAGTTGACGTGGAGGATTATAAGACAGCAGCTAATGCACAAACCAGGGTTCTCTATAAATACCTCAAAATTTTACCAAACCTAACCCTAACCCTAATTCAGTAAATGCTCTTTACCATCGAAGGAAACCTACTTCAGTGTAGAATTATTACCAGTGTTTTGCCAATGCTATAATCTAGAGGCATATGAAAATTCATAGACAGGCTTAAGAAGCTGACTAAGTAAGGATAGACAAAATGGAAATGAGCAAAAAGAACAGTGAACGTGAGCCAGTGCGCCATTACTGAGCTAAGTCAGTTTAGTGGAGGGTCAGTCCAAGTGCAAGGAGAACTCTAAGTCAAAACAAACACTCACTTTGGCTTCTGATGGGACGGTGCGCTCACTTTTTCCCACAATTCTCTTGAACAGCTTAATTCATAGTCACACAAACTAGGTGGTCATGAAACTCATCACAACAAAATGTTCCAGCTGTAATTTAATTGTCATGAAAAATGTCCAGTTTTCTTGCCATATATGAGATGCACGTTATATATTTTTGTGGGATGACAATGATAAATTTTGAGTTGTGTTTCGTGTTTCATGACAGCTCTGGACTGCCAGTTCATTATTATATTAATAGGGAGGGTCGAAAATGTCAAAACATTCCTGAGTTGTCAAGCAACCTTGCCCTAGTTAAACCTTTAAAAGATGTTGTTACCAACAAGGGAATCCAAGGGGACCCATTTTTATTTAAAATGTTGACTGGCTGACCAAGCCAGCTGGGTAATTTATTACCCAGAGACAGGAATTTTGACAAATCATTCAGCTCAGCAAACTCGGCCGTGGCAAAGTTCAGCAATTAGGCTCCTATGTAAAGAAAGTCTACTCCTCTGCATTGGGTGTACTGGATTTATGTGTGCTCTCCAGCCAGCGGGCAGGTTCAAAGCCCTGTGTAGGGGTACTGAAGGTTGACACATGGGGAATTTCACAAATATGGTGGAACACACACATTTTGCAGTAAATCTGACCAGAGAACAGTGGTCTTCTGGGGGAAAGGAGGTGGTCAGTGAGGGGAGAGAGGTGGAGTGTTGAGTGAAGGCATAGCTAAATAATCAACCCATGATGGGGGTCAACTATTCTCAAGTCATCTGTGATTTTCAAGAGGCAGAAGAAAGGATAAGAAAGCAGGACGACAATGATTTTTTTTCCGCTGCCTGATTGATAAATAGTAGAATTTGCAAATAACTTCTAAAGGTTTCAAAACTCCTTTATAAGGATGCAAACTTTGAATGAAACTCACACGTGTTAAAATTTGACTTCCAGTCAGCCAAGCCTAAACCCTCTGTCAATATTTAGCTTTCTTTTAATGGGTTGATTTTATGCTACTGTCTGACCATGATGGCAAATGAGTAGCTGCATGCTCAGTGTCATGGTGATTGTACCTGAGAATAGCTGTGGGTAAACCATTACAGACCTGCTAGTTCATAAAGCTGTAAGTGGTTGACATTCTGGACTTTATGGTTTTGATTTCAAAAAACATAAACTCAGTTTTTTTGTATGTATAACTAGAATGAAAAAGTCAACACCAGCAAACAATTTATGTTATGAAAATCTTAAAAATGCCGTTATGTTTTTAAACAACTGCCAAATTTTTTGGTTTTATCTTTACATAAGACCTGTTCACATCTTTGCAAAGGTGTCACAATTTAGTTATCAATTGAATAATCCCAAAATAATGTGAAGCCTAACTTCTTAACTTTCAATAAAATTTGATTTAAAGGTACAAGAAGTGCGTTTTTTTACTATCCCATCATAATAAATGGCCACAATATGCACTACTTGCAGATGTTTTATAGGGTTGTTAGATCAATATAGTGAGCCATTGAGTACTTTGCCAGGTGTTGATATTTTTGGCTTTGAAAAGTTACTTTGTGGCCTAAATAAAAAGTTACAATAACACCATTTGCTCAGATTTCAACTGAGGATATCCTGAAGAAGAACACAGTTATCTAAATATCTGCAGAATCTCAGTCCAATATTTTTTTTTCCTTACCTAAAAACTGCACGGAGCAGACATCAGCTGCATGAAAGCTGGTAAAACAGGTTGAATTTAGTGAAGATATATTTGACAGTTCAGCAGCTCGAAGACTAAAAATGCCCCCAAATCAATTCTCTTCTTATTGCATTATTGTTCCATGACAACTAGGGGTGGGAATCTTTTACTATCTCACAATTCGATTCAATTTGATTCAGATTTTTGGGGCTACGATTCAATTCAAAACGATTTGATTCCAAATTATTTCTGCTTCAATTTATAGGTGTGCAAAGGATCCTCATGATCTACTCCAGTCTGCTTTGCAAGACAGAATGACAAATGGAGACATTAAAGTGTCTTTTTTGCATTTATTAAGTTTTAAACATTTATCCATGCTTAGATGGAATTGTTGCAACTGTTGCATAAAAGCAATATCACATATTGCTTAAGTAACAAAAATAAAAGTGTCTCTTTATAAAAAAAATATAGTGCAGTTAAACATGGGTTCCCCAAGTGCTTAATCCTCATTTTGCAAACCTTGCACACTGTGAAGTTCATGTCAAGCTCGGTCTTCCCGGGCATTCGGTAAATAGGGCCCTATAAAATCCGCAATCACAGAATCACGGAATTAGACATTAAAAACTAAATTCATTATAAACACGGAATAACACGGAACTGGCCGAAATTTTACATAGGGTTCAATTCCCAGTGGGGGAACCTGAACATCTAGGTTAATTGGAGACTTGATGTAAATGTATGTGGTGACCTGAGCAGCACGGTGGCGTAGTGGTTCGATTCCCGGTGGGGGCACCTGAATGAGTGGGCTATAGCAAGGAACGGCGACCAGACTAGACGAGACACCGGACCCCCCAGAAACTAGACCGGACCACAGACCAGACCCCTCCAGAGACTAGAGACTAGACCACACCAGACTAGACCAGGGACGGGACCTCCCCAGAGACTAGACCTGCAGAGAATAGAGACTAGACCAGATCAGACCAGATCAGACCAGACCAGGGACGGGACCTCCCCAGAGACTAGACCTGCAGAGAATAGAGACTAGACCAGATCAGACCAGACCAGGGACAGGACTTCCCCAGAGACTAGACCTGCAGACAATAGAGACTAGACCAGAGACGGGACCTCCCCAGAGACTAGACCAGACCAGAGACCGGACCCCTGCAGAGAATAGAGACAAGACCAGAGACAGGACCTCCCCAGAGACTAGACCAGATCAGACCAGACTAGACAAGACACCTGTATGTACTTCAATGGAGATGTCAGTAATCGGTGGAAAACCAAAGAGCATGGGGATAGAAGAAATTAAAAAGTTTACAGTGGATTTGATATTTCCACCAAAGTTGTGGGACGTATGTTTCATTGTTTTATTGTTATGTTTTCACTTAAATGTGTGGAAACATTAAAGTTTTCATTTATAACTGAAGAAATTGTCTATATTTCATTACCTTAAATTACTGTCTCGAGGTTAAATTTGTGTAAAATGCTAAAAACTGAATTCTCAAAAATTAAGAACTTAAAAAAAAAAAAACAAATATGGGAAAAATTTAAACGGAATTTGGGAAAAAAATTTAACGGATTTTATAGGGCTCTAGGTAAAAACCAAAACGAGTCCAAATCTTTGCCTTCAACGAGGAGGGGGCTGGTTGAATCTCTCTTTCCTCCATTATTGTAGTTTCCTCCTTGTTTTGGTGCTTACTGCGCATGCGTATGTTCCAGAACCGGCTCCATGGTGACGTCAGGACATCTCGCATACAAGATGGAGGCAGACAGCCTGCGGATTTGTTTTATTTTTTTAAAATTGATTTTGGGACATTTTAAATCGATTCTGAATCGTAGTAAATGAGAATCGCGATTCTTGTATGAATTGATTTTTTGGCACACCCCTAATGACAACACTGTCTTGTTCTCTCAACATAACCAGTGCAGACTCTTTTTCAGTGACCTTGTGAACTAGTTTTTATCCAGAAGGGGCATATTTATAGACCTAGCTGGTGTGACAGCTGGCATAGAGGGATCACACTGTGTATACTTTAAGGGATGGAACTGAGCCCATCCTAAGGCAGCTAATTCTGATAAACTAAAATATGCCTTGATCAGCTCTGGTTCCAGTCCAGCAGATGAGCCCAGGACATCCCTACAGTTGACAGTTTGGCGATGGAGAAAACTGCTATGAGCTGTTATTTCATTGTTAACAAAACAGTACTTTTTGTGTGTGGCTTTATTGTCTTTGTTTCATCTTACATACTGTGGTGCAAGACCAAGGAAACAGGAAGGTGGGCCAAAATCACATTTGCACTTTTGTTCTCTAAGAATGAGTTGGCTGTGAGTCACACTGTTGATTCAGGAGGAAGCTCATTCCCTAATTCAGTCATTCAAATGCTGATAATAAGACTCTGTGCACCCTAGTGGTTATTGGTAGCAATGAGGCAGTAAAACTGGACAGTTATCTTTCACTTTAGCAACTTCTTTTGCACCAGTGCTGAGTTGTTATATTGACATATTCCTGTTTGAACAAATGGTGGATAAGTCTCAAATCTTGGCTTTGTTGTAAACGGTGATTGTGAGTCAAGTCAGAACACAAACAGGCAGGTGAAACGCAGGTTCATCTCCTGGCACCTAACGATACAACCATGCACGTCTCTAATGTTGTGGTAGTATTTTCAGTGAGTGACCTCATGTTACCCCTCCTCCACTAATGAAGACCAGACATTCACAAACGGTGTGTGTACAATCATGCTAGACGCACACACACACTGATGTAAATAGAGAAAACACACAGACATCATTTCTTACTCAGGGAAATACATTTTATTATTTATTTTGTTTCATTTTATTTAACGTTGTTTCATTCATAAATGTACTTTTTCATTTTTATTTTGAATTAATTGACAATACACTATATTTCATACTCAAGTCTTAAAGTTTGTGGTGCAAAGCCACAAATTTTAAGCACAGGAAGCGTTGTGTTGAATTAATTTCCACTTGCAACAGTGTTTTGAGATTGAAGAAGTTGCAAGAAGGCAGCTACAACTACATCTGAAGAGAAAAATTAAAAGAAAGAGTTTTTTAATGATAAATTATCATCACATCACATCACAATGCTAAGTTGGTCAAAACTGCCTCATCCAAATAAAACTGCCTTTGTGCCTTTGTAAGAGGAAAACTAAACAGCTCTTATAATTATGCTTAAACTCAGTAATCTTAAATGCGAGTTAAATGTATAAACTGACCAGCTACTCGACTGTAAATACTAATTGTAACTATCTGATGTCCGGTTGATGTAGAAGTTTCTACTGTGAGAAAACAAACATCTGTTTTCATCCTACTCTTAGCAGGGAACACTACTTCCTACTCTTCTAGTCCATGGTGTGTGTGAGTGTGTGTTTGTGTTCGTGTTCCTGTCGTTGGCTAAACACTTTCTTTCAATTGCCACTCTTGGCCTTCATTACCTTTCCCTCTCTAATCAATTTCAGAGTGATGCAGCAGTACACTATCATATTCCCTGAGCTACAGCTATCAGCAGTGTGCCTGCTTCACAAACATTACCTTTGTGTTCATGGGGTGCAATGGGGGCTCTTTGCTTAGAAATTCACTGCAACCTTGTTATCAGTTAAAAACAATCGCCGCAGGGCTGCAGTGTTGTTGACACTGATTTGCTAATAGTGCACTTGATTGTGCCTGTAATTGCACAATTCTTTTTGGGAAATTTTGTGGGATTTATTTGACCCATAACATACACTGGCACACACCGTAAATGTCCTGAGTGGGGAGATAATCTAATTTCAGATAGGATGACATCCAAATGGCATGGAAAAAGGGTTCATGAGAACTTTGATGGAAAAAAAAGAAATATGCCAAACACCCTAATCATTTACATCTTGAAAAAAACATGGACTAGGTCACAACACACACACACACAAATCACAGCCCAGTCAGTGCTATGATCTGTGGCTGCAGAATGATGTCACATGAGTTTGTCCTACTCCCTTTATCCCCTGCAGGGCATGAGCAAAAAGGTCACGTCTGTGGGACACACACACACACAAACACACATACACACTCATGTCTGCTACAAGTTCTCAGCCAGTGTACAAATCTTGGGAGTCGACGTCAGCCGTCATTTACTTGTCAGGGGTGGAAACAAAATAGATGAGAAATGAAGTGCTGAGACTGGCCTGACCTTGTGGGATGATTGCCGCCTAAATAGCTGGAGCTGAAATTGGGCATTTTACACCGTGGCAGCTGCCCAAAACACAATTTGTCCCAGTTTAGAGGACAACATGGCCTGAGAAGCATGCCACGTCAAATAGCAATTTCCTGGGAACTCTCAAATTCTACTTCATTTAGAGCCGTTAGCAGAAATATACAGTGTTCATCAGAAAATCGTATTGGATCAAGTTAGTTAGTTCATTATTTGTATCGGCATAAAAATTTGTGCCAACCGTATACTTACTCTATGTTTACTTATAAATGTGCAAGTATAGTTTTTCATTTAAACTACATAAATATGAAGCAGAAGGATCCAAAGACAGAATAATATAATAATAACTGCAGCAGGCCGGACTAAAAACGAAGTTCATTTGTTATGTCCTGTATGATGTGGATACTACTGTATACTGTACAGGTATGACACAGGTCTTTGGAATGTGGCATGGTTTCACTGGAGATGCCGAAGTTTGCCTTTGCTAATTTACTCATTTGAAAAGGAATAAATTAGCATTTTCTTGGTAAAAGTTAGATGAGAAGATTTGTCTTTTATCTCTTTACGCTGAGATATGCCAATCAGCTGCTGGGTGTATCTTTCAATGTGTGTCAGGCCCCATTAGTCTATTTTGTGTCTGTTTGTCACTTCCTGTTTTATTTCGTCATTCCCCATGTCCTGTCAAGTACCTGCCTTTGGGATTACCCTTATGTGTTTCACCTGTGTCCTATTGTCTCCCCATCCTTTTGTGTATATAAGCTATGTTCTCCTTCCCTTGTGTGCCTGATTGTGTCTTCTGTTTCCAGTAAGCGTTCCAGCAAACCTTCCTCGTGTTTCTTAGTGTGAGTTTTGTGTATTGACCCTGAGCTGCCATAGATCACTGAGTTTTGCCGAACGATTTTGATCCCTCTGCCTGAGCTGACAGATCTTCTGGTTTTGACTTTGGACTGTAACAAACGGCTTGTTGAATTCACACTGCTTGTCTCCATGGTTGTGTCTGAAACCACCCCCTCTCCCTACTCCCTACTCCCTATATAGGGAGATGACTGTAGTGGACTATATTGTGAACTCATTCACAAAATGAACAATCGCTTTCGGACACTAATTTTGGTGCCGTTAGTTGCGTCATCGCTGTGCGCAATTAAAACGTACCCAACTCACAGCTAAAGACAGAAAAAAACCTTTTCTGTTTATCACTGCATTTTGTTAAAGGCTTTTGATAATCTTGCACTGCACTGTAATTTTTATTCTCCTATTTGGTCTTCTTTTATTATATTTTTATTTTCTATTTTCTTGGCTCTTAGGTAACAGTTTTTAATTGTAATTTAACATTACTTAAATGTCTGATTATACTGTGTTTTGCACGATGTTAATGCTCTTTACATTCATGTAAACAGTACGTTTTATTGCTTTGTTTTTGAAATGTGCTATAAAATAAACTATGGAATAAACTTGCCTTGCCATTATTTTCTGTATTTTGCCGCCACAACTGAATGTGGCTCGTGCCTCCCATCTGTCATCTGATGACATGATATCTGATGATATGATGTGCAATGCATCATGGGATATCTTGCTTGGTTATTGATGGGTTAGTGACCATCGGCTATTCACTACTTTTCAGAATGCATTGTGGGATACTTTGAGTGCACTACATTTTGTCGCAAAACATTCGGACACAACTACAAAACAACAAGCTCACTATATAGTGCACTATATAGTGATTAGGGGGTGGTTTCGGACACAGCCCATCTCTGCATCGAGGGTCCTTTTGGCCCGGTCTGTTCTCACAATATGCAGTATTGATCTCAAACTCCTGGCAAGAAAGCCAATAAGCACATTTTCCCAAAATGCTTTTACCATTCTACTTTTGTAAGAATACAACGCTCCCCAAGACATTGTATCAGCTACGGGTATTTGTGTGCTGCTACTGCAAAGTATGCTCTGTGGCCCTTATCTCAGTAATTTAGTTATTTTACGGGCTTAATCTAGAGATGCCCCTCAGCAGCATCTGCCTGGGCCTGGTGGGCTTAAGACTCTGAGCAGGGATCACTCATAATGGAATCCAATCCCTTGCTGTCTGTTTGAGAGGGCTGGAACTAATCGATCAGAGGAGAGCATCTGTGAAAGAGATGTTCAGGGAGGCAGTTTTGACTGTGCTGGAGCCAAAAGGGCTACCGTCTGATGCCCCAGTTCAGGCTGTACAGCACAGCATTACCACTTGATATGCAGGTCAAGATGACTTTGACGCAAAAAGGTAAAATGATGAAGCTGGCCCATTTCTATCCCCATTTCTAATTTGACTATCTCCGATGTCTTAAGGAGTTATGAATTATTCCTGTCTACCTTTAATCCTCTGTCCATGTCCCTCTCCTTTTCACTCTTTTGCATATTTTATATCAATTTCTGCGTTAAGTCCTTTCCTTCTGAACTCAATCCCCAGTCTGGCCCTCTGCTTGAGCCCCTCAGCTGCTGGTCTGCTCTCACACTAACCCCCTTGTTTATATCGGGGACGCAATTAAGTTGAAGCCAAGTAGAGGAGTCCCAGAGAGAGAGGCAAGAGTGCAAGCTTGTGAGTCAGATTTCAGTTTCTACACTCACACACTCCTCCCTCTTCTATTTCACTCTTTTTCTCTCTCCCTCCTTCTCTCTTGCTCTGCCTCTTCCCTCTCTCGTTCTCTCTTTGAAAATGCAAACTATGTTTATTTTTGTGCTTAAAAACAAAAGAAATTATACAGAAGACATTGTTTAAATCATGGCTGATAACGGAGTTTGGACTGAAATATGTGACTTGAGATAGCCTGATGGACGGCCGAAAATGGTTAAAACAAGACATTACCTCACCAGTGTGTGATGTAACTTAAAATGGAGAAGATTTATTTATTTTAGCATAACTTTCTGCACCCAAATAGAAATTATATGCTGTGAATAATGCATTATTTTATAACCATTAGTTTGTCAAAAAAATTGAATTTAATTACTTCATTGTCTTCTGTTTGGCCCCAATTTTTTCGTTTTGTTTTGTTTTTTTGTCCTGGAGGAACTGTATGAGGCTGAGTTCACGTTCCCCACATGTGTGGTCCATCGGCCCAGGGGACCTATCCCAGAATCCCAGACACACGTGTGCAGGCAGAAGCAGTAGTGCAATGCTGAGTAGATAAACAGTGCTCTCACTGGCCACTGCACACACTCCACATCTAAACAATGCCAAGTTAACTACTTTGAGGGAGTATATTACAAAGGCAAACACAAATAAAACCCTACTCATTTCAAGAAAATCCCTTTGGAAGAAAAATTCACCCAGATGTGTATTTTTCTAAAGTTTTTCTTGAGTGGTGAATTGCATTAATGGTATACTTAGATCTCACTTGTGTTGGTACTAAATATGTTTTACAGCATCATTTCCTCCTGGTTTAAGCGTCAGCATCCTGATTGTTTTTCATAAGCATTGCAGTGCAGCAGTGCAGGTCTGCCTCACTTTCACGGGGGCAGATGCAGGAGAAACTCGAGGGATGTGTCCCGCGTTGACGGACAGGGGGATAAACAGAGGGATTGTCCCTGACCTCCCAACACCAGTCTGGAGGAAGACGAATAGCCCCCCAATGGGCCCTGAGCAGATAAAATACACCCTACCGTCTTCAACACCAGGTGTGACAGCCATCAGGGGTGGCCTATCAGCAGGAGGCACAGAGAAGGGGAGGTAAGGGTGAGGGGGCACATTAGGAACATATCAGCAATTACTCTCTGGGTTTATTTTTCTTCCTGCTTTAACGCCTGGATACTAAGTTACATTCATCCTGGGTGTTGATTGTATCTTAAGGTCCAAGTGAGAACACTTTGCAGTCATTTGTCGATTATCTGATAATACACTGAAACATGTTAATGTTATGTTATGATATAGCGAGCATTTAAAAGCCCCGCAGTTTGTTTATTTGTCAAAGCTGAGTTTTTCTTCAGCGAAATTTGTGTCCTTGACTTTTCAAGCTTTATAGCTTATTTGGGAAGTTTGGCTCCATTTTTGCTGTTTGTGTACCCAGAGTTGCAAATCAACTTCTTTATGTAATGGAATTCACAGGGTCGTGGACATGTTTACCTCTTTTTCCAGGCCCATTAGGCACCAAGCGACTATATCATATCTGACACAAGAGAATGACCTCAATCTGTTTTAGCCATGATCTCTGGCTACATGGGCCCCACATCTTCAGACTGGCCTCCACAAGCAGAGATATGAAGAAGGATGATAGTCATTTATATGTGCTGAACTTTAAACAATAAAAGGTGTTATGGGTGCAGGCATCCCACAGTTCAAACAAATAAATGAGCTCCACTGTGTGTAGTTTTATCTGTGAAGCAGGACAAATGCTTCACTGGCACTCCCGTGACCACAAAGAATTGTTAAAAACTAACTCCACAGACGTGAAATTTTAGTCAATTCTTCTCATGAAACAATTTATGCTAATTCTATAAAAACAGACTTTTGTGCATTTTTAAGTGTCAAACTGTTATGCAAAAATAGAAGAAAGTGGTTGTGTGCGAGAAGAACTGTGTGAAAAAGCGAAGCCCAGACCTCTAATTTCCTGTGTGAGCATTTGCCATTAGAACGGGACAGCCAGACCGCTCTGCGGCTCTCAGTCCCCTGAGCCACCTCTGCCCTCACGATACCCTCTCTCACCCACCCTCCCTTTCCTCTGAGCCCACTGTGGGTTAACCTCGCTCAGCCGTGACCAGAAAACAGAGTGATATCTTACTCATCTAATCCCCCTCCCAGTCATCATGCAATAAAGTATGCTTTGCAACCTTTGACCTGACCAGTCAGAGCAACCCCCACCCCCTCACACACACACACACACACACACACACACCCCCCACCTCCAGCGAAACAACCCTATCAGCCCCTATTGGAGGGCCAATAAAATAAGAGAAAATATCAGATAGTTTGGGACCATGATTGAAAGCTTTGGCATCGCTGTCATCACAGTGACAACCTGTCAAGTGTCACAAGAGAATTCATAAACTTTCCATCTAATGTGATAGAACTAATACCTCATAATTAATACGCAAGAGATACAGCGTGTAGATTTATCGCTGTAGAGTTCCACAAACTTTTCTTTTGTATTATTTTCTTCTCTATTCTCTTAATAATAATAGAACAGAATAGTATGTATAGTGGTAGAAGTATGAAAGCATCATTTTGTCACCATTTCATTATTTCATCTTGGGTTCTCAGATGAGTTTGGTAAAGCAGAAATACAACATCAGAGCAGTGTAATGGCATGTCATCACTATTTTTACAAGCTTGGTGATGTTTTGCCCATTTTTGCTATTTACCTATGCTTTAATGTTTTGAACTTTTCTGTTATCTTTTGTACTAAGTCAGTTTCATGACTGTTCAAATCCTGGAAGAGCTCCATCCGTTAGTTATCGAACGTTATCTATGCAGAAAATTTACCGTGTTTCCGTTTCTTGGAAAAAATAATTCACATAACCTAGTTTTATTACTCAAGTTAATTACAGATAAGAACTCATATTCGCTATTATTCCTCTCGCTATTATTAATGTACACAGAGATCTATGACTCCTCCTGTAAAAGACTTGCACTACTTTACCCTTTTCCAGATGGTCTCCACTTTCTCATGACCAGTCCGATGTTTTGGACAGATGCAGATTTAGCTCGACAAATACATGCAACTGATGCATCTGCTGAGGCCCCAACTCAGCCTCTACTTATTTTATGAGGAATATCACAGGATAGACTGTCTGACAGTGGGGGTATGTTGAGCACAATATGACCATGTGACAATTACAAGAAAGACATGGACTCATGTGGAGACCTCTGAGTGGTGAAATGTCTGTGTCTGTGTGGGCAAACAGCAGTGTGTCTTGAAAGATGCTTACACACTGCTGTTAGTTACCTTGTGCGTGCAGATGCTGACAGATGCATGCATGCTTGAATGTGTGTATGTGTGTGTGTCTGTGTGTCTGTGTAGGTGTGTATGCAGAGAGAGAGAGAGAGAATAAAGCTGCTCACAGGGGTTCAGGGCTCCCTCTCTCCAGCACATCTGGGCTTTATATCAGGCCTTTAATTAATCCTGAGTGAAGGCCAGGCAGTGACAGGCTGACTGGGCAGACTCCAGTCCAGGACATGGCCTGATTTATGACAACTGAGCTCCAACTAGCATTGATTTATTTCAGACTGAGGAAAGGGGAGAGTACAGGGGGTGTGTTTAAGGGGACTGGGGGTTGGACACAGACACAGCACTGTTAAACCGAGAGGACAGAGACACAGAAGTTCAGACTGGCTGAGAAAGGTGAAGAACAATGTCAGGCCATGAGTGAAGAAAGAGGAAGACATGAGTTTGTAATGTTTTATTTTAAAGGCAGGCTTTGCATATAGCTGAAGTTTCCTCCTGTTGTTACTGAGCAATCAGGCAGACAGAAAGAGTAAGAGGGGGGGGACAGAGAGAGACAGGGGGAGGTGATGAAAGTGAAGTAAGAGATAGAGTTTATGAAAGCTTAAAACCTCTCAGCTTCAGATGGGTTATGTTCCCATGCAGGCATTTGCTCTCAGAGTAACTTCTCCTAATTTATCTGTCCACACGAGGAGACTACAAATCCTCGTCTGCTCATTTGACTTAATCATGTCAGTCATCTGAGCTCAGCAAAACACAGGAAAGCATGCCCGATCCACTTTCTCACCTCCCTAAGGCCTCGCTTGTTAGACAGCAGGAGCACATAAAAAGGATGTTCTTTTTATTATCTAATGCCTGCATCAAGTAGCCACAAATGGTCCACAGTGTTGTGGAATGTGATAGCTTTGTGTGTTTGTGTGTTTGTCTCTGTGTGTGAGATTAAGCTGCTGGCTCAGTAACTCCTGTGTTGTGGAAAATATGCCGAGTGTGACTGGGATTTTATAAGCCTCCGTCTCAATGTGTCCTTGACTTGTTTCCTTTTGATAAGGACTTAATGACAGTCAACTTTAACATTATTAGACAACTGAGACATTTAGGATTGCGCTTTAAAGACAAACAGGGAAAGTATTTCCAGAGTGATCTCATCTTCTTTTTCTCCTTATCGTGCATAAAACCCACACATGTTCTTATTCATGCTGAAAGAAAATGTGAAATGTTAAACACCAGAAACATGTAGTTAGTTCTGGCTTAACCTTAACCGTACAGCCAGCATTTTAAACATGTCTGTAACTGCCTCATTGATCAATTTAGTGACCGGCCAGTTGAGCTACAGGATTGGTCAGCTGAATGCTCTGTGACTAAATGATAAGGTCACACCTATAATTTTAAAATACTGCACGCATGAGTACAGAGCCTAGAACAGAAGCAAAGAGATAAAGGCCAGGACTGGCTGAGGTACTACTTCAGCCATAACTAAGTCTTGACAGGGTGTTTTTGTAACGTTTGTGTAATTTCATTGTGTATAGAAAGAATTCAGCATCTATGTGAAAGCATTACTCTTGAACGTAATACCACCACTCTCACTAGTTGGCTTATTGAAGTGTAGTTCAAAGTGTTTCTAACAACCTTGAGCCTTACCTTATAAAACATTATGTTCTTGAATCACAAATCTCCTTCTTGCCATTTTTGCATGTGTGCCTTCCTCTGGTGACTGCTCTGAATCCAGCAGTGTGCTGTGATTAATGGGCCTATTTAGCTTCATCGTCTAGACGTCAATTCCAAAAATACCTTGGGGCATGAGGACACATCATTGTTATTACAGAGCTGCAACCCCCACCACTCTACCCATAATCATTTCAGCATTAATGTTGTGTTATCTATTTCTAAATCACACAATAGATGATAACTCAATGGGCTCATAAGCAATATGTGTTATTAACTGTCCTATCAACAACATTTTATAGGTAACTCACTCGAGCTGACTCCTGCCGAGTCTGTGCCTTTACAATGACAGGACCCTGTGTAAATGTAATTAGTAAACTGAGTAGAAGTCAGGGGTGAAAGAAACAAAATGCCAGAAAATTAGCTTGGGTAATTTTACAACTCAAGACATTGTAATATTAGCTAATAATATAGTTTAAATTCCAACTCTGCTTATGAGCTAATAATACTCCCACAGCTCTTTGTTTAAAAACCAAGCCAAGGTTGGAATCCCACATAAGGGTGTGTCTGGGCCATAAGAAAATTCCTTATTGATCAGTGTCAAGACTTCTTTTCCAGATTAATTCATTTTAAGAAAAGTAATACATTATGGTTCCTGTGGCATCATTAGGTCTGTCCATGCCTTTGAAATATAATAAAATCCAGCAGGCAGCAATTTAAAGTCAGAAATATCAACATTATATGTTTTCATTCTTCTAGTTAATATAGTATAAAACTTCAGTCAGCCAACATTGTAACCTGCATTCAAATATCTATGATGTTGGTGGCTATAGTCACCAACTGAATCAGTAAATGTTCCTCAGCCTGATATAGTACTGTACATTATTTCATCTCTAACACCTTGAGAGGAAAAGCAACAAACAATCAGTTTAAGTTAGTTGACTGAGTTGTAGAATCTTCTGTCCTATAAAAAATATTCAAGTATTTCAAGTGTGAAAGACTTGAAAGAGTTTAAATCAGATATCCAGCAGCTTGTTGGAGAGCGAACTCACTATTCATGGGAATCAGGAAATACCCTCACTGCAGAGACCAGCATGTTACTGCCAACATCTTTCAGTTTCTGCAGCAGCGCTACAATAAAGTTATTATATTTGACTGGTTAAGCATATAGCCTTCAGTGTCAGAATCTGAGGAGGTCACAAATGAAATAAGAAACTACAACCCAGTGGCCACCACTTGAATTGGTGCATTATAAATTTGGTTTAGAAGCCAGCAGGGTTCATGTTGTCCCAAATCTTCCCGCCAGCACTTCACGGTTGCCACAGGGGAAACAGGCTAACAGAGTTAAAGCTCTTGCCAAGAGTGGAATGAACCTGGGCTGTTTGTGAGGTCGAGCCTGGGTCTTTTGAGCACTGCAGTCTCGTATCTCCCTCCCTATCCCGTTCCTTCACACAGGCCAGAGACGGCCACTTTCAGTGCACCCATGGGAAATGGAGAATTCAGGCTGCCACCCCCTAAGAACATATTTTTAAGCAAGACCGCTTTTTTTTAGTCATATAATCTCTAATAGCCTATTCCAAAGAATGTGCTTTTTATAAATAGAAAATGCCAAATAACCGTTAGATTTTTTTAAGTTTAATCTTGTGCTCCAATATCCTTGTTTAGACTGTGGGGTTTTTTAAAGTTAGAAGCATTTTGAATGCCAGCAGGAAACTGAGACTTTAGATATCCTTAGGGTAAATTTTAGGGATTGATTTTAAAGACACTCCATAAAAAGAATCGTAACTAGCACATGGAGATACTGCTTGGACTCAAAAACCTAGATTCATTAGTCAATTCATTAAACTGACCATGCTCTAAATTTTTGCTTTGAACAGCACATGATGGAGGTATTGAAGCAAAGCAGGCCGGTTCAGTTAAGGGATCCTCATGTTGAAGAGTTGGAAATGGGTTCTGTGGTGCACTCCTACACTCTCAAGAGCCAAATATACATACAAATGTTAGCATGTCTGGCTAACTATTGGAGGCTAAAGCAACCTAACCCAGAATTACTCTGACTTATGAGCATTTTATACATTATTTTCTGGGGTTACAGTATATATTTAAAACAGCACATTGCAATGCCACAGCTTTGATTTAATTTTTAAAAAAAATAATATTCTTACCTTTCACGTGGAAGTTCCAGCCACTAGCTTGTGTATGCTGTTGGCATTAGCTTACACTAGCATACGCAACTAATAGTCCAGCAAAAGTTGTCAGTTGTACTGACAAATTTCCTGGTTCTTGGCCACAAATTAAAAAAAAAAAAACATGCTGGAGATTTCAGCAGAGGGAAAAAGAATGGAAAACTCTTATATGCAGAGATCATTATTTTCATTGTCATGTTTAAAAGAGGTGTCGTAATCATTGTCTTCATTACCATTATCATCATAACCGTCATCATCCCCATCCCCCTCATAATTGTCTACCATGTCATCACTTGTCATTAGTTCACGCATGTTGTCTGGTGTTCATTTGGTACCAGGCTACACAAATAGTTGGTCTGTTCCCCTCAAAATCACAGAGATCATATTTCTGTTTAGGTCATTTTTACATGCTTGAGGAATTGTGTAAATCACATTTAAAAGGCATATACACCTCATTATACCACTGAAACTCTAATTCAGCAAAGTGCACTGGAGAATATTCAGACCTCATTTGTGGTGTAAACATGTCTTTACTTATCCAGATTAACTCTGCAGATCAGATTACCCTTCTTTCCCCAACGTCCCTCAACAGTGCCGTTAAGGAAACCAGTTCCAGTATTCCAAAGCAACCGGTTGCCCTACAATATTTTCTCTTAATTAGATGTGTTTTAAGTCATTACAATCTATTTTATTCCTCATGTTACAGCAGTTAAGCATTTTCTTATGTATGTTACAGTGAAGTGTGCTTGGCCTGCATGCTGGACGTTTAGTGAAGCCCAAGGCCACAGTGAGACCCGTCCATCAGTGGCAGTTATTAGGGGAGACCACCAGTGAACCAGGGCCATTTGATGGGCCTAATAACAACGTGAATGGGCGAGCTAAAGGGACAGGAAGTGCAGCCAGACAGGCCGGTGCTGAGAAAAGCACTTTTCACTGAGGCAGGCCTCCTTGGAAAAAAAACAATGACAAGGCCTATTTCAGCCTGAAACACTCCCATGGTTTACTTCCAGATGACAAGCCATTGCTTTAACTTGATGCGTTTGCTCAGGGACTGAATCAGTATGAACAAAAATGGTGGAAAAGGCCTGGAAAATGACTGAAAACACAAGTAATATTAATAAGAATTAAAGCTACACCAAAGACTATTTGATTTTATCTGTCGCTCTCTTCTATAATTCAGATACTTGGTTGGAACCAAAGCCAGTGTGACATTTAAGATTTCGGACCCCACGTGTTTTAACTGCCCATCAACATGGGAGGCTTTCACTTTACTGCCTGGGGTTTATTACACGACAACTTAAACATAGCTCAAGTTTCTTGCAGGACTGTTTCACTGTTCTGCTTCTTCTCTGTGCTGAGTGAAGTGCAAATGGGAAAAGATGCATCATGGCTCAGGGAATGTGTATGACCTCAATATAAAGCCACAATAACAAAGACAGTTCCCTCATGTTTGACCCAAAAACTACATTTAACAAACAATTAATTCATTGACACGCATTTACATACCATGTAGCTTACCGTTTTTTTTTTTTTTTCTTATAAATCCAACCTACTACTGCTGAGTGAGTACAAAGCAAACCGTAACATACACTCTCAACATCTGAATTAACTTAAAATAATGTGTGGGGATTAATTCCAAAAAAGCTTATATTCTTAGATATATGAATTGAGCGGTTTTGCACCTTGTGCTTATGTGGCCAAGTTATACAAATCTAATATTTTCAGTTTATACAACCTATAAATATCAATACACTGCAGGCTCATTTAACAGTTTATTTCCTGTGATGTCTGTGTAAAAACACAGAAGGCCAACACAGTCATTAGTGGCTCTTACATCAGACTTGTGTGAGCCATGGAATAACCCCTTATCTGGTTAAATTGACCAATGGCTGAGACAGATTTACTGTTCAGCATAAAGGCAGCGCTGAAACATGAAACATTATACCAGTGTTTTTCAATCACTTTGAGTACTATAATTGCACAGAAGGGAACAAGCAGCAAAACGATACTCTAAACTACTGACGGAGTCACACTTTAGGAATTCCTAAGCTGTCATTATGAACAAAGGTACATTCAAGTCTTGTATATGTGACACGCAACCACACTGAGCATTTATTGATTGTAAATATCAAATATTGGTGTGGAATTTCCATTGCCAACGATAATAAAAAAAATGTTTTCTTTTTTCTTTGTTCCAGGTTCTGTTTTGTAGGTAGAGTTCCTTCTATTTGTTGTATATGGGGAGCTCATTGGGTTGATATCAGGGCTGCAATGAGAGACTGACGAAAGATGAAATCAAATGATGCTTGGCCAAACAAGGATCCAAACCAGCAGCCATGAGGCTGACCACTGTGGCCATCAACCATAAAAACAGACACGGTCTTTATTTACCGTGAAACCTTTGAGACAAATAACAAAAACAAATTGAGAGTTTTCCTTCATTTTCGGTTGATCAGTTTGAATAAAGTTAAAAACAATATGACACTCTAACATATTTGCTCTCAATATTTTGTCTGTTTCATCACTGTGTGTTGTGCTGATAATCCCTGTGAAGTCAGAGCCAGTCAGCAAGTAGATGATCTCCGCTGTCTCACAAAGCTCTCTGACCATTTCCCATGGTTTGTGTTTGACTGTGGCTGAAAAGCTACATGTTTGTACTGCTGTACTGTTTGACCTGTAACCGTAATAAATAGTCAGTTTTTTTGAGATGACTATTTTCATCTATGTTGAGCTTTTCTGCTCTTGAGTACTCACAGCAGGACAGTATATAGAGGACTGAGTCAAACAGCAATGGTCATGTTCAGGCGAATGAAGGAGCATGTGGCACATCAGTCTTTGTGTAATAGTAGCGGGGTGACTGAAATACATCACGAGACACATCCTTTAAGGCTAATAAGTTAAGGAATGAAAGGAGAAAGGAAAAACAAATACAAGCCCATCAATGTTGCAGCCAACCACAATTAGATGAGAATCTATGACCAATGAAAACAGTGAGTCTTGACCTTTTGACCTCTTCAAGATAATGGGTTTTAATCCCTGCCACTCTCTGCGACGTAAATTGTGTATATGTCTGACAATTTTTTTTGTTTCCTGTGTAGCCTTACAATCTGGAACAAAAGTGGGTGTTTTTGGATCTGCTTAATTCTGGGAATTTTGAAGTTGTTGTCTGAGGGTCTCAGCAGTTCTGTACTCCCTCTTGGCAGAACTTCATAAGAGGACTCATGCAGCTCAAATATTTCGGCTTCAAATGATCTAGAAAAACACGTTCCCACTGAGTGGTTAAAAGTGGGTGTATACTCTGTGTACTTGTGAAGTATGGGGTTGTGTGTGTGTGTGTGTGTGTATATCAATCTGTATGTGTGTATTTATGTACCCTTCTCTTTTAAGACTTTATTTGTCTACAACTTAACTGCCAATTTCAGATGCTCTTCCAAAAGATTTATCTGTTATACTGTGATTATTTTGTTGATTACGTGAACCCAAACATGCTCGTCTGATTAAAATTCAAAAATTTCAGAGGGAATGAAATCATAGACAAGTGGATTAACAAGCCGACACAGCCACATAAAGTGCGTGCAGTTGTGAGAGAAAGTCCAGAGGCCTCATTAAGAAAAGTCAAAGCAATGCAGTCTCACTTCCATGATCCTCACCCAACCACACAACACATTTGTATAAGGTCAGTATCAGCCTTTGGGCTTCTGGCCAAAGAAAATCAGATGGAATTTAAGTTTATCAACTGAAAAGTTGAACAAATGGCTTTGTGAGGTGGTTTTTGGGTGGTGGGTAAATCAGAGACTGTATTGGTGTACGTTCTATGAGACCACCCTGGCTTTTGAGATTCTAAATCCTACCCACAGGCCAGAAAACAACCAAGCCACCCAACCACTGAATTCCCCTATTCCTTACTAGAATAAAAATCAAGAAGGAGAGCAATGTCCGTATGCAGCCACGAACCAGAAAAACAAGCAGCCTAATGTGCACAATTTGTTCACTAAAACCAACAGAAGTCACCAGCAAATTTGCAGGTTTAAGCATTCTGCCCATCAGTAAACTAAAAAAGTAAGAAAATTTAAATATAGAAAGGAAAAATTGTTTATTCAGAAAAAAAAGGATGTAATTTAGTATTTACACACACTATCCATAAATAGTTACCCAGATGCAACATAAATATTTTCTATACTGATGTAGGGAAGTAATGTTAATACTTTTTTTTTTTTTACATCAGGGATCCGATCCATATCACATGTCATAAAATATCACGTGTTGGCATTTCTGTGCAAAATGAAATATCTTAAACTGCAATTTTATGGTTTAAACAACAAATGCATGACAACTATATAATGACAACAATCCACATTCACCAGTGTTTTTAACCAACTCATTCATTCATTCATCTTCTACCGCTTATCCGTTTCCGGGTCGCGGGGGGAGCTGGCCTGGGATTTGAACCCGAGACCTTCTTGTTGCGGGGCAGCAGCACTTACTACTAACCACCGCTGTGCTGCCTAACCACCTCATGGTATACACAAATTCCTCTGCTGTTTTGCTTTTTCTCTGCTAACTGGTTGTGCAATTTTGCTTCTTTTATAAGCCTCCATATTCATGAACCAATGCTTTGTCCAAGTTTTAAAGGACCATGGTAGGAATAACACAAGTTAATATAATGATTTGATGAATATAAATGATATTTAGAAACATAAATTTTTTATCATAAGGCAGAATCACAGTTGCCCTTGCATCCAGGTGATGTTACAAAAATACATGTCTGGACCATGGAGAGCTCACAAAATTCATACGAGGAGTTCTTTACTGATGTTAAATGTCTCAAGCTGCAATTGAAAGTGCCAGTCCCATGTTGACCACCTCCCCTGGGTAAAACTGGGTAAACAGACCATGTGCAAAAACTGAGAGGATGAAGTAATTTCCTACTTATGTGGGCTAGCAGTCTGGCAACTGTGTGGCACTGTACCTCCCCAGCATTTCTGGAGACAATGATGTCATGCCTTTTACCTCAATCCTACAGGCTAAGTGCTATAAAGTACCACTGAGGCCACAGGCAGGTGACTCTTAGCATCGTAGTAGCCCCAGCTGGGCTGTAATAATATCCTGACTTTTCATAAATACTTTCCCTGAAGACTTGTATTTCTCGGATTGTGACAATTATGTGCTTAAAGTTGGTCATGCAGTTTTGGAGCTCCAAATTTTCATGCTTGAGACATTCTGTTTCTGAGCTCTTAATAAAGGTTACTATTTACCTGAGATGCGAATTTGTATGCCCACACAAAAAAAAAAAAATACATTCGAAACCAGCATTAACATTTTAAAAATGTTTTCCCCCCATATTATAGCACAGCAAAAGTGAAACACCAATAGCAGAAACCACTTCTCACTGTGATGGGTGCTGAGAAAAAGTTCCACTGTGATGCCTTTTTTTTTTTTTTTTTATAGTTCTCCGAACTCAAAATTTTCAGCTGCCAAAAGCACCAACTCATTGTGTTAGTTGAAGCCGTATGCAGTGGACTTTGACGCTGTACCTGAAACAAACGCATACTTTGAGGATTGGGTTTTTTTTTTTTGTTGTCTAAGGTTGTGGCCATCATTTTAACTGACAATAACAGTTAACTCATCAAGTTAATAAGTCCAATGAGACAAGGAACCCAGGCATGAAACAATTGCTCCAAATGTATTCTGCAGATATACATCACAGTTTACGGACTGATTTCCTGGTTCAGCCTTAATTTGCAGTTGCTTTAGACCAGCAAAATTAGTGGTTCACTGTGTTTCTTGCTTCTGTTGCAACAAGTCCTCCAACACCCTTGAATACAGCCCTTAAGTATGTATTAGCGGTTATGTGTCTGCTGCTGGTACAGTGTTTTACACTCATGGTAGAAAACAGCGGGGCCATAAATGTCATCCGCGGGTCATCTGACAGCTCTATTGCTTTGAGAAAACTCTTGGAAATGTTGTCTACTCCGCAGTGCTTGCACAGATGTGACTCCACTGTAAAATCACACACAAATTGCAAAGTTGAACTATCACGCCGGCCTGATCCAAGCTGGTCTGCTATTGCCATTATTTACAGCGGCTCCGCTCTGCTTGAAGGGTGCAAAGTGCTTCTAATAAACGGTTTAGGGTTTCCTCATCTGTTCACTGCTTGCCAGCAGCTTTACAAAAGACTATCAGACTACTGACAGTAAATGGGGGAGCTGGACCCTTCCTGGGGTAATAGATGTGTATTGGGTGGATGGGCAATAGGGAGCGGGTAACTGCCCTGTGAAACAGATGCATTTACTTATATATACGCATGTGTTGCACAGAGACAGACAGACAAGCATAGTGTATAAAGAACAGGCAAGCTATGGCATACAGGAGTGAAATAAGAGCACTATTAGGCCTTGTCGAAAGAGCTCTTATGTGGAGACAAGCCAGGTGATAATATTTCACAGGTAAAAGATGTCCACATAATGATAACACTTGCTAGTAGAGAGGATGAGTTGGGGATGAGTGAGAGGTCCCAGGCCCACTCCTCAATGGAGCGCCGCCCGCCCCCTCACTCATGGCTGAGAGGAGATACCACAGGAGCAGGGAGGCTGTTATTCTCATGGCTGCCAGGTTCATCAGCAGATTCTTATCATGCCTAGAGACTTAATCTTAACTCTGGTTCAGTGGTACACCCCAGAATTCCTGAAAAATGCTTAAACGTTGTCAGTCGTGTCACTCCAGGTCATGTTTAATTAGTTAGTTTGGGAGAGGTGAGCACGAAGAGAGGGAAGGTTGCTGTGTATTCTCTGCTGGAGTTGAGTTGAAATTTTATCTCCCGCAGACACTTGACTGTGCTGTAGTCTGTCACGTCTCATATCGCCGTCATGCACTACCATTAGTGGTGCATTTAGCCAACAATGAATATGAAACCTTATCGCCTACTTGGTTTTATCTCCTTAGAGCATCAGTTGACTGTGGAATTAGAGGTTTAATATTTGATAGCACTGGCGTCATCTCCATTCCTGAGAACGCTGAACTTCCACCCTTTTTGTATTCTCCTCAAGTCCTTCCAAAGTTTCTACCCCCCTGTGGCACTTCCTTGGCTGCCCTCCTCCATCAATAATGGTTAGGTTTCTTTCTTGCCAAAATAAAAATGCCAATATTCTTTTGTCTACTGAAGCTAGCTTGGCTTGGCACAAAACTCTAAAATAAGTAAGTAAACTGGACACTACATGTCTTTTTGACATTTCACATAACATGTTAGTTAGGATCCGAATACTTTTGAATAAAGCTCAGCTCCTTATTTCCCACTGTTTCCAGCTTGTGCATACAGACATGCCAATCCTCACATCCAAGACTGATTAAGAGGTGAGTTTTTCCCAAAATGCCAAGCCTTATGAGTTTACATCTTGAGTAACTGTGTGGTCGAGAAAAGAACAGTTTCCAATGAAAATAAATGAATTGTAATGTAAAATAAATGCTAATTTTGCCTCTGTTCAGATGACCTATTAGCCATTGTTTTCATGAATATATGTGTAACATAAGTATGAGGCAAATCAAATTTGAAGTTTTGCCTCCAGATTAGAGGGGCTATAGGCCAGAGTAGGTCTGTAAATCAGTAGAGTTCATCTAATATTAATCGGTGTGTATATTTGTTCGGTGATTTGAATCAGTGAGATGGGATGAGACGACCAGCTGTCCTCCCTGCTCACCATAGAGAAATGGAGGGAAGCACAGCCGCCCATCTGGCTCTGAATTAATTAGCTGCGTCTGACTGGTCAGTAAACTCTAGTTCACCATCTTAAACTGCTGAGAGAAGAAGAAAGAGAGGCGACAAGGAGAAGGAGAGCAGGGAGTGAGAAAAGATCAGGGAGCTGATTTATCCTAAAATCTATCTACAAATGTGAGATTACATTTACGGGGTTTCTTTTTGAATACTGTTATATTCTCATAGTTTAATGACTTCATATTGAATGTGCTAGCAGTGGTCCCAATTGTGTGTTGATTGTTTTTAATTATTCAGCAGATGGTTGTATATACTGTCTCTAATCACAGGAATGAGATGGAAAAATAAAAGTGTGTAGTGTTTTGACAATTTTATTGAATATAATTTTATTTAATCGTCTGGTTGTGCATTAGTTACATGCTCACCACCTGTGATCATATTAACATAAAGGAACATTTTTTTCAAGATCTAGCTGCTATAATATCTCAGACTATACCAAAAATCTTACATTAGCATCATATTTGACAGATAAACCATAATATGTTAATAATATGTTGGTGTAAGCCTGTTTCTGACCTGCTCAAGAGGTCTGGGACATTCAAATGTGTCATATGTGAGTTGCGAAAAAATTGCCCAATGACTTTCAACTGTGCAAAACCTATATGTTTGAATCAGTCCTCAAACTAAACTCCACTGAAGATTCTATGTGGACTATAGGCTGGTCAGTCAAAGTTATTTTTCAATACATGTTATCCATACACAATAAATTAAGGAGTTGAAGAAAATATAGTGTCCGAACTACACACTAATATAAAGAAAGCTGATAATTAGTGAAACCACTTCTGCCTTTCCTGGAAAACAAAATGACAATAAACAATATAAATGACTCCCCTGTTCATTCAGTCATCACTTCTGTATAACAGAAACACAAGCGTTTTTATGACTATGTTATATATGTTATACAGGTTTTACCTCTGACTTTGACCAGTAGATGTGAAGTCACGTGTGAAGTTATTAGTCATATATAAACAAATGTGTGTGAAAACTTTATCTTGCGATTCAGGACTTGTTTCTCTGAGTACTGTAAGTTATTGCATAGTTAGTCAAAATATTATGGCAAAAAAAAAACCACATAAAAAGAAAAGATAAGAATAAACGGGTTTCATGAAATGAATACTCCATGAGTACTAATTGAATACTGAAGAAAACACTGGAATGTGGTATAAGTTGAATATATTTTTTGATTCAATTTACTTTTGAATAAACTATGTGTGCTTTAGTATTAATACAAATCTAGCTATGATATAGTTTTCTTATGATTTTTTTTTTTTATTCAAAAGAATGGAGAGTCATATTTCTGGGTATGTAATTATGGGAACAAAGATTTGTGGAGCAGGAAACTAAAATATATGCATTAAATATAAAAGAATCATTCCCTCTTTATTATTTTATTTTATGATTAAATATGAATGACTTTAATACCAACTGAAGAATCTGATTGATGTGTGTAGAGCAGAACAACAATACAAAAAGCCTTGAGTGTCACGTGTCGCATTAAATTACCTTCATCAATCCCCCCCTCCTTGTGTTAGCATCACACACTCCACACACTTTTTCACCATTTTCAGCCCGCCATCCTGCAGCCCCTCCATCCTAAAAGAAGGAATGCGTAGATATGACTGATAATGGAGGCAGCCAGTTGAGCGCGGAGAGGAGGGAGAACTTAAGCTGCTCCTTGTAATAAGCAGAGCTGTAAAACTGTGTCAGAAAAATGTTGCCCCTCGTTCCTCTTCTCTCCCCTCCCTTTATTCTTTATGGGTTTGTAACTGCATTTGTTACTCGTTTGATGGGCTGGGGGGAGCCATCTAGACCCTGGAGTACAAGATATTATTCCTCACTCGGCCCCTCGGCCCTCAGCCCTCCCAAAATAACAGCCTCTGGCCTACTGTTTAAAGTCTCTCACCAGAGGGAGTGAGGGGGAGGAGAGCAGAAGGGGTGACAGGAGGGGAGCGAGGAGAGGAGCAGAAAGATGTCTCCATAGCTCTCCTCTGAGGAGATCAAAGTGGACTATTCCTTCAACCCCGTGGCACCATAATGGTTTGGCGGAGTCAGAGTGAGAGCCCTCGCTGCTCAAGATGTTGTAACATGGATGATTAGTGACAGTGTAATACTTTGAACATTCTTCGTACAAAGGGAGAACCCAGCTGAGCAAGAGGCTTTAAACTTTTTTCTTTCTTTCTTTCTTTCTTTTTTTTTTTTTTTGTCGGGGTGGGGTGGGGTGGGGGTTTCTTTAGCCACCAGAGATCGTTGAGGACTGAGATGTAAAAAGATATCATATTCATTTTTCCGCTTTTCTTATGCATCAAGGGAATAAAGCACAACAAATAAAGTGTGGGAGGCAGCATGCATGCCTGCCATACTTTCCCTTATTAGAAAAGGGAAGTCTGGGACATGTTTTTCAATATCTCAATGACACATTTTTACAGGATAGCAGAGTTATTTGAGCTGCACACTTATATCCACTCCAGATTATTTTCAAAACAACATTTTTTTCAGCACATTTACATTTTCAGTCATCTGTAATTAAAATGATTTACAGTAACAATATGTGCATTGTCCAAGATGTAAATGTGAACGCTTTCTACAGACTAAGTGAACACACAGGTACTCCATAATAGCAAGCCATCAAGTACACAACAAGAGCATACCGATTTGAGAATGAATATTTTTTTGTTGTTTACCATTAACACTATTAATATATTTATATATAAGTTATATAAAGTATAAAAAAAACTTTTGAAAAAGATAAAATTTTTCTTTAAAACTATATCCAAGTAAAAGTAAAATAAGAGTGTGGTGCATTAAAATCATTAAAACTTCCATGGAAGTATTAGTAACGGAGCAAATATCTATAAATTGGATGTTTCAAGTTTTCCAAAGACAGAATAAACTGAAAACAAAGAACAAGAAAGAAAAGCATCTCTGATTGCTGAGTCCACCCACATGCCCGTCCAACTGGTGCCTGCCCTTTGACTTCATGCAGTCTTGTCAAAATCTCCAGATTCCCAGGTAGTGATTTAAGAAACATGCCGTTTCAATGATTACTCACTGAGAGCCTTATATAGCAAAAACAACACACTCTCTACTCTCACTAATTTATGATGCTCCCACAATGGTATTGAGCAGCCAGTGGCCAAAACAGTCTAAATATGTTGTGAGTTTGTTTGATTACAGAGACAAGCTAAATTAGTTTTTGATTTGAATTTTTTCACTCATTTGCTGAAGAAAGTTGGAAGTCAGTGGCTGGAATGTGAAAACCACTTCAACATAATATCTGTGTACAATGAGCTCCATTTGCTCTGTCAAATCTGATGATGAACTGATTGTCTGCCTTTATTCCCTCTGTACTTTCTTACTCAACAAACTCCTTCCTCTCCTTATTTTATCATTTAAAAGGAGGCACTGGGGGATCGCAGCTTACTGACAGGATAAATCGAACAGGAATGAAGCAAGGAGTTGCACAAATTTTGCATTCCTTACAATCATGTAGCTATTCTTGTGGCAGTGAAAATGATTATTCTGGCAGTAGAATTTGAAGAGGTCACTCATCATTTCCCCCAAAAAAACCTAATCCCATCTTCTTCACTCGTTTTTGGCTCTGAAAACTCACTCCACTTGTACTGTTTTCACGCATGCCTAGTCTGCTCATTAAAGCTGTTATAATCAATATTTTTTTGACTTTGGCTCGATATGCTGTGTACATGAAAGGGGTAGCTGATTGAGATTAACCTACAGAGAATTATCACCAGATTGTAGCCTAATTCAGTTTATTGTTTGGCTTTCTTCCCTACAAAACTTTACTTTCATTGCAGTGTCATTCCTGTCAGCAATTGTTCATCCACAGTAAGCATCTGTTTTCAACCTGCTCAGCACCAAATATTTCAGAGTAAGTGAGTTGATGAAGTGGAACACTTTCTTCCGGAGCTGGGGGTGACCAAAGTTTAGCCAGAAGGATAGTGAACACTGGTCATCTGCTGGAGATGCTGTCTTTTTGTAATTTACAAAGATGAAACTCAATGAGGAATTAACTATGTTTCTTATACTGCCCTCAAGCAACAACATCTAACCTTTGGATGAAAGAGCATGACAGAAAGAAATGGCATTCTTGCTTTATGCTCCAAATGTTACATCACAGTATAGGATGCACAAAGTAATGGTGAAATGGTTAATTAAAACAACAACAACAATAGAAAAATAATCACCCCTGGACTGAAGTTCATTTTAAATTGGGCAAATATTGCTCGATACAGTGTTATACCCTCACTCACCATCCTCACTGCTTTACGATATTATTAGAAAAACAGACCAAGATTGTCTGAGCAGCAGACTGATACGGTCACTGCAAGGCTTAAAATACAGACGATGTAATCCACTTATCTTAAGTGGGCTTCGCCTGCCTCACCTGCCCGGCTTTTAAGAGGAACAGGAAAGAGGGAGGGAAGGAAACGCTCACCTATCCTCAGGGAGCCCTGACAGAATGAACCACTGCACTCTGCTCCACAGCACATGAAGGGCACTCAGAGCGATTATCACATGTTGGATCGCTTCCACAGGTGGAGGTGTTTTGGTCGCTTTATGGTTGCATAGTTCAAAGCCGGATGTTGTTATATTGTCTTTTTGCATGCGGTGCAGACAGTTGTAATGTACGATGCCGCGAGTGCTCGTGCATGTGTGTTTAAAACATCTGGGCCTACTCAAGAGGATTCCTCCTTTTCAAGCCCCTGACACTTTTCATTTAGTTTGAAAATGGTCTAAATATTCTTCTCAGAAATAAACAAGTTTAAAATAAGACAAGAAATGAGCCTTTTATGGCTCAGAATAGACTCGACTCTTTCCGTGTGGCTTTCATGTTAGAGGAAGTGCAAAACAATCATATTGTTACATTGTTACATTTCCTTCTCTTGCTTTGAAAGCCTCACATTGATCTTTATGAGGTCACAGACAGTCCTTTGGGCTCCCTGTAGATCCATATTTATAAATAAGTATAGTTTTTGTATGAATGTATTTTTATAAGTTACTGAAGTTATATGTGTAACACAGCTCTGTTATTCTGATTTTCAAAATTAAGCTTAAACAAAAAGATATCATTTCTAGAGTATGAATTCCCAGAATTAATGATATAAGTACAAGAAAGGAACTTAAATTCATTGGATAAAAACTTTGGATTGCTGTCTGTATACTTCATTAGACAATTTAAGATGTGTAACAGTCCATTTGTGACAGGGCCAGTACTGGCAAACACTGATACTGACTTGACCGAATTAAAAACAATATTGTTTGTTTTCAACATAAACAGCCATTCTTTATGAAAAGCACACATGCTAATTGTTTTTCATATCCCATCTGTCCAAAAACTACACAAGCCTTTAATATGAATCCATTACTTGTAGATTCCTCCAATTTTATCATCTAAGACAAAGATAACAACAGTGTTCTGGACAGCTAAAAAATGTGAGGGATTTCATTGTCCTCCTTTTTTTATTGTCTTGTAAAAATCACTGGCTTTAAAAGGCTCTGCAGCAGGACTCTTTAAAAAACATATTTGAGAAGCACAGGGGGAGTAAACCTGACAGAGATGTCACATTAGAGGAGTGGCAATGTGTTTAAACTTGACAGAGAGAGGTGAGTGATGTGCTGAGCTCAGATCAGGACCTGATGGGGGCAAAGAGAAGTCCTCTGTCATCTCTGAACAGCCACTGCTCACTCTCTCTGTCAGGACTGATCATCCAGGGGGGAAGAAAACAGCATTCCTGTATGCAGCTGGGATTAATGAACTGACAAACTCTGTTAGAGGCACATGATGGGTCATTTACGAGTGGCAGCCACAGATAATGGCACAATTCCCATCAGCACAATTAGCAATTGGCCTTTTCTTCCTGAACACATAATACGTCATGGACACTGGAGGCAACATTCCTCTGGTCAGTCTCAACAAGGGAAATATGAGGCTGGATCTCAACTATTGTGGAAAGTCCCATCAGCAATTGTTCTTTTCTTCCCTTAACCCTCACCATGGTGTGCTCCAACACTGACCCACCACCTCCTACCCCCCACATTGTTGTAGGGGCCCAGCTGTTGCTGCTGCTGTTGCTGTCCCATTTGGTGGTAATCAGGTCCAGGCCAGAAGGCCCACATCCTCTCTGTGATTAGCACTTCTCAAATTCTAACAGAGCTCTCAGCTCCTCCTCCTCTTGAATATTCAACCACCTATCCCAGATCTGCTCACCTTCTGAGAGATGAATGATCCTGTTGTTGATGTGGAAAACAGCGCCATCTCTGCTACCTTGCCAGACTCTGTCTTTCCCTCTTTTCCCTTTGAAGAGAGAAAATGTGTCTTTTAAATCTACCCCACTACTCTATTACATCTGATGGGTTTCCATGCCATATTTGTTTATTTTACCAAGCCGGCAGTGGAAGTGTTCTCCTTTTCTGTAATCAGCTGAGTCTCTGAAAGGTTCCTGGCCTCAGGTTCTGTACCTGTGCTGGAATCTGGACCATTCATACGCTCCATTACCAGGGCTGTCAGGTCCAGCGTTTTTGTATAGACTGAGGTAAAGGGGGAAAAATCTCCCTTGAAGCAACCTTCTCCAATTTAGTTTTCCTCTTTGATCTCACAGTTACTAATCATACTACTAACTGGTTTCACTATAACCGTGATTCAAAACTTCACAATTATTGAAACACAGAGGATGAGTGATACCGAAATTTAAAAAAAGAAAAGAAGCAAGAACCAATCTGTAAAAAAGGGTCCAACACAATAAATTCAGTACAACATCTACATGATCACTATCTAGAAATGCACTCACAATTAAAGGGACACAACAGTTAAACTACGCTACATCACTGTATGCTTTACAACTGGTGTGTGTGTGTATGCGTGCACGTGTGTGTTAAATGGATTGACATTTGGCATGAAAGACAGTTGATAATCGTACCATCAAAATCTATAATTCTATAATCATCCCATCTCTACTCATGGCGAATAAGTCACAATCTTAAAAGGTTAAAAAAGAACTATGGGCCACCAGTGATGCTGTACGGAGTAATCTTTAGAGTAACAAAGTTAGGGTTTGATGATTTTTCACTGGAGGCTGATGTTTTTATTTAGCCCTAACACTATATTTTTTATGTATCCAAGGTGATGAAGGTCCTCTAAGCTCTATGGAGTATTTACATTTCCTCAAATCATGATCCCATACGAGATCCAGGCCAGTAGTTTTCATAATAGAGGGTGGGGACATTCATTCGGGTTGGAGGACTTAATGCTTAATAGCACATTTCTTCTTTTCTTCCGCAGTACTTGCATATGCCTAAGTTTTGGTGTGTACAAGCTTAAAAATTCAGAATTTTCAGAAACGTGTTTAGTTTGTGCAGTTCTTCAACGTTGTGTGTTTTAATTGTGATCAAAGGCGGGTTGATCTTGTCTACTGCTGCTCACTGTAAGACTCAGGTTATGACTTGGTTACGTGGTTGTGTCTGTGTTTCTCTCTGTCTGAATATGTATTTGTGTGATCATATTATGAGTATCCATCGTGGCCTGCCACAGAAACTGGAGCAAGCTTTGTGGTTAAATAATCAGAGACTGCAGGGGACCTTTCCCTCTTTGGCTCAAGCTGCAAAGTTTACAACTTTGCCATCCTCCTTTAATTCATCAGTTATTTTCTTTTGATACATTGAACATGCCTGACCACATTTCCCTCCGGTGACATGCTTCTTTTCATTCAATCCCAAACATGGTCTTTTGTGGCAAGGCACCCCACCGTCAAATCTCCTTAGAAGTTTCTTTGAAGTGTTTGGCTCTGTGTCTTTGCTTTATTAACCCAGCATACAGGTTGACAACATTTTTGCCTCCAAGTCTCACACACTTACAACTCTAGAGGCTCTGAATTATTCCTCATAGGTGATGAACTAAGACAATGAAAAGCGTTCCTTCCTGTAGTAAATGTTTGTGCTGACATTGTGGTGCAGTTGTACGTGACAGAAAAAAAATTAATGGCCTTTTCAGAAATCCCACCAGTGGTATTTGATTACAAGGGGATTGTTTGCCCATAGCTCTATTTCAAGTTTGGCATGGCATGAAGAGGAAGTGACCTAAATTCATCTTTGGCTGATTGGCAGATGCATCTGCTTCAAGATCCTTCATCACGGAGAGCGTGAAGGCTGCGGATCAACTCCTACATCTATCTGTAGGATTGTGTTCTTCTTAGCATTCAATTTATTGTAAAAGCTGGTTTACTCATAATTGCATTTATCTGTAGGATATGTGTGGACAGAAAGTTTAATGTTCAGGCATAAACTAAGTTATTTCCAGGCTAAAATTTTTGACTTTGGTTTGTCGCCAAGTTCTGGATGTTACCTGGATATCTGCTGTCAGTCTTTATCTCAAAGACAGCACCACTCATTGGATGCCAGGTTCTCTGCTGCGACAAAAAAACTGCATCGTAATTTCACATGCAGGTGACAGAATGTGGTAGGAGTAGCTACCAACTCCAAAAGTGTGGCCACCTGGCACAAATGAGCTCCCTTGAGAAGATTTACAAAATCCTCATCTGTAACCTCAGCCCCTAAAGCCAAACTTGTTCTCCCTACCAACTCCTCTTGCCAATTTCAGACTATTAAATCTCCACTCCTACACAACAAAATACTGACTGACATGCAGAAATACACACAAATGCATACAGACTCCTACAGCAGCCCTCCCCGAATCAAAATGTTGCCATGTAAAAATGACAAACAGGGTTTGTAAGATGAGCTCTGCCATTATTTGTCTAATGGGCTAAATGATGAAATGTGCCAAGATCTTGCAAAGCTGCTAAAGTTTCCTGTTCCACTTCATCATGTTTGTCCTCAACATTCTTGCCAAAGCCAGGGATTATAAAGAGAGAAAATCAACATTGTTTTCCAGCATTTGGCAGAGGAGATGAGGTTCCACTGTAACCGCATCATGTTACATTTAAAATTCTGATCAAGCATTAACACCCATGCAAAGTGCTAATTGTATATTATCTTATAAAAGAAGAGAGAAAGACTGACACCCAGCACTATTCAAATGTTTGGATGTACTTTCCCGTTAACTTTTGATTGGTATCGTATGTGAGTGACCCATGATGTAGTTTTCACCAAAAAACTGAATAATTCAAACCTAATAGAAAAAAACAACAACAACAAAAAAAAAAACAACACATTTTTGGTTGTTGTGCAATAAACGTGCCTAAATACGAATTAATATGAATGTAATGTGTGAACGAGTGATATTAAATGTTGTTTCCCTTGTTGATTCCAAAACTTGGTTTAATGTGCCCCCGGGGGGGATAAATGTAGTAATTAGAAGTGAACTGCAAACAAGGAGTCTTTCTTTGTGTGAAGTGAGCCACGTAGAGGCAGAGAATGAAAAAAGGAGAGACTGATTTTTTACACTTTCTGCACAATTTCCTCTCTATTTCCTCCCTGAAGACCCTTGTCTGCAGAATGTGCAGAGTATGCTTTCCATGGACAGGAGGCTATGGAACCTGCCAGAACCCAAAAAAAAAGGAGAGTGAGAGAGCAAGAGAAACGCTCCTCCTCTTTACAAAAAGATGGAGTTATTACCCAGAAAACCTCACCGCCTTATTTTTTCACTTTTTATCCCAGAGTTCCCGGAACACTGAGCTACTATTACGACCAGAATACTTGGACCGCACACCGGTTACCCGCTCTGACGTTGTGAGAGAAGAAAAAAACAAATGCTCTATGCAGTGCATCGGCCTTTATTTCTGTCCTACATCACGCCTAATTGGTGTTCATGTGAGACAGCCAATGGCAGACTGGGGCTGAGGTTCAACTGTGGGTAGAAATATTAGAACAGTGGGATGAAGTTCTCAGCCTGCCCATTCTCAACTGTCTCCAACATCTCAGTTCCAGCAAATCATGTTGAGGCAGCTGACGTTAGACAAAACAACTCAACCATACACTCTAAAAATGCTCATGTGAATTTAAGATTGCTTATTCCTGGAAAAAAACACGACTGCCCTCGTACCAATCAATGAAATAATATTTGCATTTTCTAAAATAGCAACACCTAACGGCCTTGCTCTTCTATCTATCAAGCCATCATCCATTTTGGTTCATCTGGAAGGAAAAGACGGGTAAACATCAACAAACCATTCCAAGGACGCAGGTTTTCACTAGCTGCTGCATGAATTAGTTGTGTAAGGATATGTGCAATGATGGCCCTCAGCCCTGTGAAGACCTCCTCACAGTGATATCTCAAAAGACAGGTGGTGAGGAAGGCTGCAGTTAAAAGCCATTTGTCTTTAACAAATCAAAGCTGAAGTCCAAGGGCCACGTGAAGGCACCTTCTACTTTACATTAGGAAGCAGTGCTTTGCACAACTGGTGTTATTGCATAGGAAGTTGGAGTCAAAGAAGGAATAATGCCCTCTTAAAAACTAGGAAATGAGACTCCTGGATGCCAACTGCTGACCCTTAAGGATAAGGCCAGACTTAGACGACTCTGTCTGTTTAATCTTCTATAGTGACAACTGACCTCATTTGAACACAGGTCTGATTCACTATGGATGGATGGGCATTATTGATTATGTTACAGCATCCAGTAATCAGCATTAAGAGAGAGTGTGAATACAGAAAGAGTGCAGAATATCACGTAGTAACAAAACATAGACATACTCTACAATACAAAACTACGCTATACAATACAAAAATAAAAATAGAGTGCAAAAACAAGTTAAAATGTATGATAATTAAATAAATAAGGTGGAATGTGACAGAGAGCAGGGAGAGCAGGTGCTCCAACAGACTGGTGAAGGTGGAGTGGTTGGTTGGGATTATCCATGATGGACAGCATTTTGTTCAGTGTCCTCCTCTCCACGACAGAATGCCGTGTCTGATCATTGGAGGCAAAAAGATGATAACGCTGATATATATTCTTGTTGGTCTCATCATGGTGCCTCAAGTTCTGACGGGTGTGATTTCTTTTTTTTCTCAGACCGCATGACATGACTCAGTGTTCCCCTCATTGTTTGTTGTAAGTCTTCTGTTGACACTGGCAGTCAATAAAAGATAACTTTATATGCTTTTAAATCACACTTCCCTGCAAATTGTAAAGCGGCTCAACAATAACACACACATACACACCAGCCCACATAAATGCAGAAATCAGCTCTGGGTATTTGAACAGTGGGAGGATGCAAGAGCAAGGCCAAGTGCTGGGAGAGGGGAGAGGAAGGAGAGGGGGAGATGGGTAGATAGACGGAGTCATTAAGATAGCTTGGTGTCAATGTAATTCATCAGGCCTGATAAGGCCATGGCCTGCAGCCAGGGAGCAAGGTGTGGCCCTTTCCCTCACTAATCACTGTCAGTGGAAGCGTCGCTTGTTGTTCTTGCTTTTGCTGTTATATCACTGTTGATGAAATTGAAATGAGAGGGAACAGCTGACACTAAATGGTATTTTTGTTAAAGCTAATTACTTGTAAAGTCTAATTTTGCGGCATATCTTTAAAATAAAATGTCTCCTACAGTTTACATACATCAACAAAATAATACAATGCACAACATCGACACTTTCAACTTGTTTTCTCAGCTTTCTGGATTAATGTAAATATTGTTTAATATATTAATAGATTAAACTAAATCTCACTCTGGTTTTATATAAAATGAATAAACAGACAGAGGCTTGTAAACTCAAACAACCACTAATGAAAACAACAACAGATAAAGCCATAACATGGGCCACATATTTGTCTTTGCACTTCTTCCATATCTTGGATAATGATACACAACCGAAGCAAAGAATGAACTGTGCCTCTACATGCTAACTCTCCACACTTGACTGGAACTGTTGGATACCAACCTGCCTTTAATCCACCTGGAGCAAAATTTTCTGTTGCATAATCTGTCAGTTGCGCCCACTCTGTATCTCTCTCTCTCTCTCACACACACACACACACACAGTCCATACTCTTGAACCCATCACAAAATGAAACTGTGTATTAAACTAAGGGAAAGCTTCAGTGTTTAAATTTAATTAATTTAAATTAAAATGTTATTAAAAAGGCTATTTTTTAGGCTTCCTTTTTTAAATTAGCCAAACCAGGATGTGCGATCCTTCTGTCTCCAGAGCTGATGACAAATGGATCCATCAGCCATGTTGTCTCTCAATTAAAAGACTCCATATAAACTACAATTTGCCAATTTCAATCAGTAGCAAACTGCAGATGATTGTTCAGATTTTCTTCTGTCTTTCTCTCCCTCTCACTCATCCATGCCCCTGTCCAGCAGCACATGACAAAAATGTACTGCTTCCTAATAGTCTAGCTCACTACAAGCTCTGTACAGTGGAAGTCCAGACAAATGGTCATTCATATCAGTCAATGAACACCATCAAACAGGCCCTCAATTTCCAATGGAAATTATAGAGGCAAACACACCTAGGCCTGTTCTAAAATGAAAAGTTGCCTGTAACTGAAATCCAAGGTGCTAAAACACTGCCCCAAAGTGTTGAAAGTCAAAGGCAAGATTCTCTCTGAAGGTTTTTATCAACGTAGTGGACTCGAAACTCAGGAATGTTTCCACTTTCAACACCTCCTTGATAAAGTTTGCACAATATTTCATATGGTTGGTAAGGCGTTGATGAAAGAGAACATTATGTTGATCTTCATGTGGTGGGGTGGAGGGCTGGTTGAGAAGTGAGGAAAGGGTGAACAGAAGGCCCGAAAAATTAAGTGGAGGAGAAAGCTGTGGCCTCCTGTTGCATTTAAAAGGTGTGAAGGGCTGTACAGGTTCCAGTGTTCAGCATCTGTCCCCTGAGCAACAAGGGAGGCTGTGTGAGGACCAGCTCACCTCACTACACAAAGGATGTCCTGTGTTTTTCATGCACACACACTCACACACGTTGAAACACGTGACCCCTGACGCCTTCCTCTTAGTCGTGATTGTGAGCCCCAGCTTACAAATACTTGTTTGCTGACAGCCTGCTGGTTTTTCTAAGTTACAGAGCAGAAAAATGAAGAGCCTTAACCCTCATCTCTTTCCCTCAGGCTGATAAAGTGCTCTGATAAGCTTTAAGGTGCTGGTGAAAAGTGGCTGGCCCTCAGCCCCCAGGGCTACAATATGAAAGAGTGGCTTGTCTGGGACAAAGCAGAATCATAGAGAAGAAAGTATGGAAAATAGCAAAGAAAAAAAAAGTCCAGAAGAAAGGAATTGGATTAATGATGAAGTGGTCTGGGTGCAATGTATGTGAATGTATATGCATTCGTGCAGGTATGCATGCATATGTTTGTGAGAACCTACCAGGTGTGGGTGGAGAGAGGGGGGCAGGGTGCGCGCCATGTGTTTATGTTGACTAATGAGCTAATTACCCAACCTCTAATCTACCTCAGCTTGTGTCATTTCACAGGAATGCTGCAGCAGTCAAATGCTTGCAGATTATGGGTCATTTCCTGACAGTTAAAGGCAAACTACTACAGCAGTAATTCCTCTACACACCAGGCGTTAAACCACAAGTGCTGCAGCCTCTCCATTTGCCTTTATTGTCCTTGATTTTAACTGAAATTTACTCAACATCGTAGAATGTATCAGTCAGGTTATTTGGCTTGTCTAGAAATTCTACTTTTTAATTCAAATCTATATGCATGTTGCAGTTTTCAGTGAAAACAGTGTATCTCCACTTGGTCTTATAGATCTTACTGTAGTATCTAAAAATGTGTTATTATAAAGCTGAAAACAACTTTTTTTTAAATCTCCCTGGATTCAGCTTAATTTAAATAAGATATCATTAAAGCTAAAAGCCAACAGTGTCTGTAACATGGTCACTTAGGCTCAGGGTGTTTTTGAGAAATATGAGGCACCACATTTAGCAAACATATTACAATGCTAAGACCACATAGTCAACCAAGTTTAGGAGTAGCTTTCAAGTAGCTTCAGGTATTGCTTACTTTTAATCTATACAGTCTTGAAAAAAAAAGCCATATACAAACTCCTCAACTCTCCGCTGCACTGAAGAATAATTCATTTTTATATATTACCCACCTCTCTCATATCTCCAAAAATGGAGATGAAAGTTAAAGATCTGAGAAAAAACAGGCAAAAGTTTAAAGTACTTTAGTAGTAGTAGTAGTAGTAGTAGTAGTAGTAATAATACTTTATTAAAGACAGCTCAGAGGGCCATATAAAATAGAAATAAATTAAAATAAAAAAAAAAAAAGGAGGATGAAGTCAAGCACATTTCTAAGTCAGTCAGCATGGGAGGTCTCCATCCCCTCCACCCACAGTGAGAGGTGTGAGTGGGGATTTAGTGAACTCTCCCACCCCCCAACTCACACGTCCACCTCCCCACTTGTTCATCATCCCCCTCCCCTGGGGTGTATAATGCGCCGCTCCCCCTCAACATGCTCCCATCCATCACTCCTAAGATTTCACTATAATAGGTGGTCCTCTTCCTCTTTTCACACACCCTGATGAGAACATTCAGCAAAGACAGCTTGGGGGTGAAAGTAGGATGGAGTATTGTTTAAAAATAATCTGATAGCCGGGATAATTTTGCATTAACACACAACCCTGTTTTCGGTGCAGATACTAAAACAATAGTTGCTGGAGTCACCTTTTTATGCTGCCTGTGTTTTGTGTCTTCTCATTTTATCATTGCACATGTTATTACTATTTCACTGATGAATTGAAAACCAGGCACTAATGGGCTACTAATTTGTCAGAAAGTATTTATTCATTGCACTTTATTCAACCAGCACAGCCTATCATTACTTGTGATTGTAGTGTCTTTGTACTTTTCTTATTCTTGTTGTATTGCACGTAAGCTTCCCTGTACTGTATCAAAGTAAACACTTTGTTAGAAAGACATTTTTCCACAGCTATAGAAAGACTTAGCCTAACACTACAATTTAAAATTTGGACCCAAAGTTTTTCATCTTTAAATGCAGTGTTTCTGTGTAGTTTTCCTGCTGTATGAATAGCCATATACGGTGTATTTATTTTCACAGTACACCTGCAGAAATGATCACTACAATGGTTTGTTTTGTCGTTGTTTCCCAGTTTGGTCCACATCCATGGTTCAGTGGGCCAAGCACGTAATTCCAGCATGCTGGACGAAGCCAGGCCGAGCGGTGCAGTAGCCCCCTCCATTCAAAGAGAAGGCAGGTTGGTTGATATTTAAATGGCCACTGTTTGTTTTTCTTCTGGTCCCGTGTGTGCATGTGAGCCCAGTATAAAGGATTGTGTCCTTTTGAAGGGGATAGCACCAGGAAAGTGAGGGGGAAGGAAACTTTGCTTTGGTGTTTTATATATCAGCGGAATGACTTCCCTCAAATAAAGACGTGCTCCACTCTGCCGGTGGGTCTGGAACAAGCTGCTTGTTTCCTGTCCTGAAAACTCGCAGTACATTTGAAACAATGCTCCCAGCCAGAATAGTGGAGATGTCACGTCTTGAAGATGTGGTGCGGTGCTTTTGTTTGACCACATTTGCAGCCTGAATCATGTGTTTACAGTGTTTGTGACATTTGAATGAACTCAAACAATTGTGCTATTCGAATTAATATAAATGCTGAAACAATAAACAGCAGCTTTTGAACTGTCTCCTGGAACAAAAGGCAAAGATTAAAGTATTTGGGAGGCTGTTAACTCTTTAAGAACTCACTTTTTGGCCATAAATGGTAGCCGTACAATCAATCTGACAATAAAGATAAAGACCCCACTGCTAATCAATGAATCCCGACTGAATTAATCTTTCTCTAAACATTGAAATTTCTGCCAACTGCCATGTCCACACTACAGACAAAGGCATCCCTTTGCCTCTCTCCGCTGGGAGTTTGCCATGCTGAGTTTCTCACTTACACTACCCCCTCATCAAATTACAGCCCTGCTCCCTCCTGACATGTTGGCAAACAAAGGTCTTAAAGCACACTCCCAGAGTAATTGCCTCTAATCTCAGACATAATGTGGTCTTTCATGTCAACTGGTCTCAGAGAAAAGGGAGCTGTTGTTCTCTCTGCCTTTTTTTTTTTTTCATCCCTTGTGTTGTCCCACTTTCACTTTAAGGAGCGCAGTTAAAAAAAAACTAAACAAAACAATGTTGCCTTGCCTCTCTTTGTTTTCCATTTTTAGGAGGGAAAAAACTTTTATTGTAACAAAGTGTAAACATTTTAACAGTGTAAAAATTTGCCAACATTGGCACCCCACCTTTTTCTCTCTCTCTAAGAACAGTTGGTGAATATTATGCCTCCAAAGCCGCAGAAATCTGTTTGGTAGTGCTGCAGCTCTTGGTGCACTCCTCCACCTTTGGCCTGAATTCTCTCCATGGTGAGCATCAGCCAGTCTGCAGCTGGAAGTGTTTCTGTGGTTTGGCCAGGTGTCTCTCTGCTTTGCCTGGGACAAGGCCTCAGCGGGGCCTGGGACTTTAGTCTAGGACCAGGCTGGAGGCGCTGAGTGAGCTGGTTAGCCCCCTCCATGATCTAAAATGTCCCACAGACCCACCTGAGCGGTGGTCAGCTGTAACCGATACAACATGATAGCAGCGCTGGAGGGGAAAAAGAGAAAATTAAGATGTGTGTGAGCATGCGGCGAAGAGACAGAGAAATATAGAGCTGTGGGGGGAAAAGAGTGAAAAAGGAAAGAGGAGGAGAGAGGGGATAATGGAAATTTTGGACAAATTCTTCAACTAAAGAGGCCCTTTGGTTAAAAATATGGAATGCAGACTTTAATATGGTTTCCAGGGGCTTTGGCAAGCAATGATGAACGTATCAAATAAAAAATACAGTATCTGATATCTATGCTTTGCTTGATGGAGAGCGAGTAGCGAGAGAGTGCAGAGTAAGAGGAGATGCAGTGTTTCTAAAACCATTCAGCTGGGCTTTTTTAATGGACTCAGCTGTGAACGCTGGAGGTCCTGAGCACAAAACTAACTGTGGCGAAATCTGCTCAGTGAAACCACGCTGCCCAGTTAGCCATGACCTGATGTTTCAGGAGCATCACCAAATTGACGGGCCCCAGGAGAGCCGTCACACGGCCCTCGAACAATCACCCATTCATCCCTCCAAGCCACAGTAAGTGTGCAAACCCGCTCCAGTCTTACCAAAATTTTTGGGGGGGGGGTTTCAAAATACAATGCAGTGAAATTCAGATACTTGAAATGTTAAATAGTTTTTTACCCAGATTACTTTTTTTGTTTTAAATTTGAACAAAGTGAAATTTAAAAGAAAGTGTGAAAGTTTGAGCTTAGTGTCCATAGCGTACTCCTCCACTACCAACTTTGAAATTCTCAGACAAGCATCAACTGTGAAATTTTAAAACACCAAAAAGTGTGTATTCTCCTGTGAATATGGCTAGTATATTTTTGGATAATGTGGCTGCACTGGCTCAAGTCCATCACGCCTCATCTGCCAGGACTACACACTGCTGTTACATAAGACAGCTGAGGCAGTCCAGACATCAAAATTAGTCCTTATGTGGACAGAAAAAAAAAAAAAAAGGGTGTGTTCACTGTGACCCCTGGTCCAAATCCTTTACTGTGACTGTATCAACCAAGTTTTCTGTAGCATTTTAAATGTCAGAGATGAGAGTCCTGAAAGTCAGCTGCACATCAGCTACATTTTTCTCTGAGTTACCAGCCAGTTATTTATAGAGCAAGAACAAATATACAATGAAAGCAGGGTAGTGGTTTGGGCAGGAGGCAGGTTAGGCCCAGGAACATCTGTCCTTTCAAAGGCATCTCTCCTTGGTATGCCTAGAATCCACTCCAGGGGTGTTGGCGCTTACTTTTAGTCATAGAGCTGGCATGCTAGTCAAAACAGAGCTGGAAAACAGGGGTGAAGGACTTCATCTCCCATATCACTGAGTACAGTATATGTTCCCAAAGTCACCTGATGCCTGAAAATACTTAGGTAGGTAAGCAACATTTTTGACATGTGAGAAGAGACCAGAACTGGAAACCTGAACTGTTTTTGTTTTAGAATTGTTCATATAGAAATTGCTCAGGCCTTCATTTTGGTACACAGATCTTTGCACAGAGCCTCTGTAGCAACACGGCTATGTGATGTAAGAAATAATAAACAAATTAATCACTAAAGCAGCAATTATTTATTTTAAATATGTAATGAACTTCTATTAATGCTCATATTCAGATGAGCTTGGCAATACGAGCTCTATATACAGGATTATACTTTGATATACTACTGTAATTCTGTCCAGTGCAGTTTTTTTGGGGGGAGTCTATTGTAGTGTGTAGCCAAAGCCAAACCTACAGTATCACATCTTCTATAGGTGTGTGTGTGTGTGTGAGCCAACACCAAAGTCTCTGTTCGATCTGTCTTTGACAGAGATGATCATTACACACTCGTAAATTTAGCTGTGCTGACACTCCCACTCCAACCTCTCACTCTATTTGTCAGATTTTTTCTGACAAGCATGGAAATACAAATGCACACACAAGCACATCGAAGAGACGTGTCAACGAATTTATTTACCTTTTATTTTTCACACCAAGATGCACATCATATCACAACATAAATTAAAACAGTCACTTTTTTTTCTTTACCAGCAGACACGGTCAGATCGTGGTATTTACAGGGTAGCTTAAACATACTGAAACAATGAAGATGAATAAATCAGAGTCAGTTTGAATACATATCATTAAATGTGTAAATTATACTTTTTTTTACTTTTAGAGGTAACTTTCATTGTCTTACTTCATACTGGATTTTAAAAATGTTATTTCAAATCACAAATGATTGAAAATAGTGTGTGATGAGTTGTGTTGGATCGATTATTGTTGCTACTTTGTTTGGTACTTTTTGAATCAGATGACAGTGAGTGAAACTGCAATAGAATTAATTGGACTCTTCTTTTTTTTTCTTTCTTTCTTTTCCTATGGCCCTGCTTTGTTTTACTTTCTCAGTCATGCATTGCAGAACAAGTAAGGAAACTTTGAGGATGAACAGCAGACTAAATAAACTCCCTGAAAGCAGCAATAGCACATACTTGGACTGGCTGAGGCTGTTATTATTTCTGACAGTCAACTTTTTTGAAACTTTTAGTTTCGTGGATAAAAATGTATTCTTGATTTAGTAACGTATTTTATATTATGTACGTATCAAATGCCTATTTTTACATTTTTATACATCAAAGTGATTGCTAATGCATATACAAAAATAATAATAAAAAACAATAATATGGAGGATATAATTTTCACTCACATTCTCCTATTTATAGGTTTTTCCGTAAATTAGGAATTTCACATTTTCAAAAGAACAACAAAAAACAACATGCAGATGAGATCCAGAATATGTTTATATAAAAGCACTTAACAGCGTCAGTATTTGCTGTTTTGCTTCAAAATTGCAAGGCGTTTGATTATAAATCTAAATAGTTTATTATTCAGCAAAATATTTTCTCATGTGAGTTTGTCCTCTTAACAGTCGAATCTTAAATTTGGACAAATGTTGTTTATTTGTATATGAAAATTAACAAAGAGTGTCTGAAAATCTCTCAGTGAAATATTTACTTATGATCAATTTAGTTTTACTGATGATGGAACACATTCATGGACATGTTTCTAGGATCAGAGGCCTACAGCTGGTTTTCTGTTAAAAATGTTGACATTATGACAAAAATAGGCTGAAAACCAATTGTAATATTTTACGCACTGTGATAATTCCTCCTCCTTTGTACAGTAAAAAAAAAAAAAAGAAGAAGAAAAAAGAATCCGACATTTGTTCTCAAGACCCTGTGAAACACACTCATCCCGATGATTTGGGCTGAGCAGATGTGACAGCAGAGGTGGGAAGGGTCAGTTGAAGACGGAATAAAATCCCAAGTGAATGAACGTGAAACTCGGGGAAATATATACATTCAGAGTCTTCAAGTCTGACGGAGAGAACCAGGTCCTTTTTCTTAGAAAAGTATTACAAAAACATTTTTTAAAGCTCCATATTTACTAGATTATAGCTGTGGGCTGTTATGTTAAATTATCTCATTTTAATATCTATTATCTTATTAATGCATATTAGGCTAATGCTGAACTAAGCTGTTGAAAAATGTATGTATTCAACTAAAACTATGAACATGTAGATTTACAAATAGACCTGTTTATTGTCAGCAGAAAGAAACTCAAGGTTATTACGATTTTCCCACCTCAGACCTACTACACATAGTAGGCTACATAATGAAGGATCAAAATAAAATTATAAAAGGTTTTGGTGTGGTTACACAATGCATGCTGGGAAGTCTAACACAAGGAAAAAAAACATGGGCTAATTAAATTTACAGAATATTAAACATAATAAAATAAAAATAACTTACAGTATTAAGATGGCATTACAATATTTATGGACAGTCTTCATTCCTTTGGTTCTGGATTATACGCAAATATTGCAATAAACATTTAAGAAACACCAGATGAATCAGTTAAACATTTAAGCAGAAACAAATGTTGAATTTTAGGTTTAATTCTGCAGATACCAACCATGCATCATGAATCAGCATATCTTGAAGCGAGAAAACAGAGTTGTCAAAAGCTTGTGCAGGAAAGGAATCCCCCTATAATTACAATTTAAGACCAGAGGAAGCTGTAGGGCTGAAACCCGTCATTTAGTCGGCATTAAATAAACCCAAGCCCCATCAGAATCAGATATGCCCTCACACAGTTGCACTGTAAATAATGACTTTCATGGCCGTGAGCAGGAAAATCTGGGGTCATGATCAGGTGACATGAAGAACAGTCATGCAATTCAATGATATATCAAATGTGCAGTAATTATTAAAGCATCTCAAAAGTGCACTGTATTATCAGTAATATATCATCAGTCTGTATTCACTCCCCCTAAGAAATGTGAAAGTATGACTGTATCAATAAAAATGACAATTATTCAGCAGGGCAAAAGATCAGGAAGCAACATGTTGTCACTTGTCCAGTGTTGTAACACAACACAATACTAGCAGACTGTTGAAGATGGCAATATGGCTTTCAGATAGATCTACGCAAGGAAAACCTTGGCTTAAAAGCTCCTCTTCCTAATGGAAAAACAATGGCTATTTAATTTGAAAGAAGTAGTGTGTTCATTGCAGAGAGAGATTTGCAGGGTTTTCTGGAACTGCATTGTGAAATCTAACCCATGTCATGGAATTTCTACTCTTCATCTGCCATGGCTCGCCTTTGATGCCATGCCAAAACCATCAGCGTAATAAACTTGTGAGAACTTATGAAGATATGCATTACCAAGGGATCACACTGATTCATTTACAAACAGTTTTGAATTGGAGATCAAAAGCAAGAATTTGTTCTGCACATCCAGAACAATGCCAGGCTGCGATTCCTGCCACAGTGTCAATATAGATAATTAATCGATCGCTTTTGAATTGAATATGTTTCGTGTGATGCAGTATTGTTTGGATATTATTTATGATTTGATAGATTTTCCTGCAGGATTTGTAAATAATATTGAATCTGAATATTGGTATAAAGAATAGTGCTCAAACTTAAAATTTCAATTTAAGCAAACACCTATGGGATTATGTTTAGTTTTTTTTTTTTATGTATATATATTACATGTTTTTCCCATCATGGATCTTTATTTCTAGTCACAAAGATACAGCAGGTCCCTGCTGAGCTGTAGCACATTGGATATGCTCATGAAATTGGAAATAAGGAAGGTTACGACCTTACATGACAAAACATTTCTCAAAACTCTTCTTGCCTCTTCGTATATTATTGTCTACAGCGTGCCAATGAACAAAGTCTCTGTCGGCTGTGGACGAGGACAAATTGCTTCAGTAACATTTGCTCCATGGATTCTGTTTGATTCCTGATAACTTTATTAGAAGTGACTTGCACAACAAGTCAGACAGTTTTCCACCCACTAATGTGCCTCCAGAGATCCCACGCTCATGGTCTCAACTGGTGTAACCCACAAAATATTTAGAGTAATAGCTGGTTACTGTGCTATCTCTACCACTACAAGCTGCCAATCTCTGCCCTGAAGCTAATTAAAAGGGCCCTGGTGCTTTATTTGTTTGCACACACTCACAGGGCAGACTGGAACAGTCAGGCGTGGGGGGCATGACATTCACGTCATGCTCCTTTAAATCACTCACTCCCCTGTGCCAAAATGCAGACACCACACCAAGAATCCTGACAAAACATTCGGTGTCCCCAATGTGGGCGAGACACAGAGTTTAAAGAAAAAAAAAAAAAAAGGCATGATGGGGATGATTTATAAGCACTTGGTTCAGTTTACAGAAATTTATGAAAAGTCTATCATTCTTATTTTTGCCCCCCAGCTTCAGCATTGCTTAGATTTGTCTTTTGTATAATATCACACAGATGTATTCTTTCCTTTTCCACATTGAGTATTAGAGACTAATAAGCGAGAGATAATAAGAGTCTAATTTCTTACCATATTGTCCCAGGCCTGGATCCCATCACTCTCAAAACTGCTGTCCTCATCCATTCTTGACTGTATTTCTTTTTCTTTTCTTTTTTTTTTTGTTATGTTACTTCTGTCGTATTGAATTGCTTTTCTACCTTCTGAAATCTGGACGCCCTGTGCAGTAAGACGGAGCTGGCATGGAATAAAAGTCACATACATTTTAATTGTGTTGCGGTGCAGCCTGGGGCCACCAGCTGCTGCGGCCTCGTGGCTCTCTGCTGCCACCTGTCTGTCTCAGGAGGAGCATGCGAGGAGCAGCAGTGTCTGAAGATGGACCTGCACAATGCGCTGAGTAATAATCAGTATCATGTTGAGATGGCTTAATATCTGCCTTGATTTTGTAACTTTTTGGTTTCCAGTAAATGACATGATAGGACAGATTTTTTTTTTCACCAGTATGAGATTTTTATTTTCTCTGTGGATGGGGCCCTTTTTAGAGCATTCACAGATTTTTAGGTTTCACTGTTGTGTAACATTTTGTTACATTGCATGCTTCACCCTCTATCCTAATCATGCCATAGCAAAGAGTACGACCTAATATAACATAACACAGTTATCTCTGTTGAGAGAAAGAAAATAATAATTGTTGGTAACTAGATTTACTTGAGATAAATAATTTAACTGACTCTCTAGAGGGCAGCAGTAAAATTGTCTTGTTTCTGATCAAATCTGTGTAAATGATTGTTTGGAGAGTGAACCCCGGCTTTGCCGGGATTTGATAGCTCAATAGGAAGTCGTTGAAACTCTAACATAAATACCAATCAAGCCATGAGTAAACCAATCAGCAGCTTTGTTTCAAAATATGCACCAATCAATTAGCAAGGGGATTTCCTTCCAAATTAACAGACTAAATCAAAACACCTAAGGAAACACGTTACAGCCAATCTACATTTAACTTAACTGAGGACTACATGGGACTTTGTAGTCGCAACTTTCTATAATTTCATTGACTTAAAATTAACTTTTTAAAGGGCATCAGATTTTAATTGGTACTACCTTCTTGAACACTATAATCTCCTGTTCCATATTACTCTTCACTTCCCATACTGTTTTGTTTTGGTTTATATATATATATATATTAGTTTTTTCTGGGCAGCTTGTTGGCCTCACATGTACTCCACTCCCACTCACACAGCTGTCTACCAGACTAGAGGCACAGCTTTATCACCTGCATCCAGCTTTAAACCACAAACAGATTGAAGTATTCCCCTGGAGGGGAATATTGCACATTTAGGCCATCATCAGCACAGAAGATGAGGAAACACAACATTAAATGAAATGAGTCCCATTGCCCATTAATAAAGGACAGTTTGTAAAACTTACAGATTTGGTGCCAGTGAGGCTGATACAGTAGTAGCTAGGAATGTTTCCTGAGCATGTGACAACATTTGTGAGACCACTAAACGTTGAAAACAGATGAATGAGGCAACATATTGCACTGATTTAGTGATTTGACAAATAGCTTTGGAATGAGTATCCATGTCCAGTCGTTTGTAAGTGGTTGCCATATAAGTAGAGGATGAAAGGAAACATGGTTTCTTATTTTAAGAACAGGAAATGAGACAATGACAGGAGACAAACTTATCACATCTTGAGACGATTGTGGTAACTGTGGTAGGACAGGCTCTGTGGATGGGGTCTTTATTGTCTCCGCAAGCTAAAGCCCTGTTGTGGTCATCCTGCTTGCAAGATTTTTATTGCATCTGTTGAACTGATGTAGCTTATATCCACAATCTTACAGAAAAGGATCAACAAGCCCTATATTTGACCTGAAATTCATCATTCATAACTTACAGTATTTTACCCATTTTCCTTCAGCTCTGAATTCTGTGGAGGCAGACAGGAGAGCAATCATTTTTATGTGAGTCACTTTTTTGTTTTTCTGGATATTACTACTCATCCCATCAAAAAACATCCCATATTTGAAAGAAATCAGCTGTGCAAGTGGCATATTGCACCTTACACACCTGCCCAGAAGTGCATTCTGCTTGAACACAACATTTAGCTCTTAGTCCAGGGCAATCAGCACCAAACAACCGCTAAGGCTCGCAGAGTTTGGCTTATCAAAACAAAGTGATTGCCCTCCATTCAATTTTCCTAAACCCTACAAACTCCTATATGGAACTTCTGTCAGCGAGAGCAGCGTAGTTGAGAAAACAGGATTACTCACTATGGCAACACCTGGAAGCAGCACGTGCAAGTAGGAGAGAAAAATGATCCTGGTTAACTGCCACAGATAATGACGTTGCTATATTTATATTTGTCTTTTGGCAAGGGACAGCCCAGCCATTCCACTACTAACCACAGCCAGCTTTTTTTTTTCTATCTAAACAGTGCCAGTGTGACTCTTAAGTCAGTGTTGGAGTGAAGTTTCCAAACGCTAACAAGGTCAACGGTGTCAAGTGACTTGGAGTCCTCAGGGTTTGTAATTATTTGGAGGAGCTGGGTTGAGTTGTATAGCATGTCACTGAGTCAATGCAATAATGTGGTTGATAAAGAAAGACGTGGAAGGTGAAGACAATAGAAAGTGTTTCATTATGTAAGTGACATAGTCCATTTGGGCAGAACATAATGTGTAATTGAAACATAGTACCTCCAGAAACTTATGTGTAAGCCCACACTCACTATTTATTTTTTAAAACATGAGTCTTTTTTTTTTTACAGACTTAACTTGAAATTAAATTTGTCTGTGACACCGACATTTTTAATAGTTTGATCAATTCCACACTCTTGCCCAAACAAAATAATCATATTTACATTGTAAGACAACTCCTACTTGTGGTTTTGTGTCTTTTTCTATATTTGTCAGTATTTGCTCCTCAATATGTGACAGTGAAAGTTAAAGGCCCACCAGACATATTTTATGACATATTAAGATACACTGTTGAGGTTGATAATTTTTTTGCCACAAAATTAAATATTACAACTAGTTAACACATTAATTTCTTCTAATTGAAAATAACAGAATCTTTAGATTTACATTTTTTTTTAATTCCCTATTTTAACCACTGCACACAATACACCTCCTACTTCACTGCTCAAACACCAGCTTCATTGTGCGCCCTTGCTGTGGGGTTTCAAGTTTCCACATCGCGCTTGTGTAATTTTGGGCCACTTTTGGCATAACTCTCATTTTTGTGTGTAACAATGTGTTCGTGTAGAATTCCATTTGATAAAGTGAGAAGCAGAGGAGATTCAAAGAAGTCAAAGAGGTTCAGGTCTTTAAAAACAAAGGGTTGGGTCTTACATTAATTTGATTTGTTGCTTCATATCAAACCACAAAAGCCATATTAAAAAGGTCATGCTCATGGAAAATTACTGAAGGTTCACACATTTCAACTGTTTCTTTCTTTGAGCAAAAACAAGTACAGCCCTCTTGATTTATCCATCACTCTCGGTCAGGACATAATGTCTGTCTCAACCCTTCCAGGCCTCAGGTCACATTCACGTGGAGCTTCTGTTTGACGCCACAGGGGCACGATCCCAACTCAGCACACCTCTTTTTAAAAAAAAAAAAAAATCCCTCTGTGACCCACAAGCCCCAGACTGTACGCCGGCCTGTGTACTGGAGCTTTTCCGGTCCATCACTTTACACATTGTGCCAAAAAGATGGCAACTATCAAAAGAGACGAAGAGTGTGAAGTGAGAAAGGGCAAAGAGATGTACAAACAAAGGGAGCGAGTGAGAGATAAGGTGTCAGACGAAGAGACAGCGAGACCAGTGGGTTGAAAAGCATGTTATCGCTGCGCCTGTTCGTCACACACTCAGGTCAGAGGGGTGTGAGACATGAGTTGGCAGCGCTAAGAGCAAGGGCTAGCTGGAATATGTGTGGGGCCATAGGAAGTGCTGTATGGAGAAGATAACACTGTGTTACTGTGTGTGTGTGTGTGTGTGTGTGACAGAGCGGAGAGGCTGTAGGGGTGTGTGGGGAAAGGCTGAGAGAGTAACAGTGTCCTCATGCCCTGCACTGCTTTCCTCTATTCACTACCCACATCCTGTCTGTGTGCTGCTCCTTAATGGCTTTTAATGAGCCACTGGTGAATCCCTCTCCTTCCTGCCTTCACACAACATGCCAGGCAAGAGCGATTGAAAGGAAGAGAGACAGAGAGAGCGTAAGAGAAAGTATGAGAGCTAGCCAGATTGGAACATCAACATCACCGGCTCCAGTGTTGGTCATTTGTTCTTTTTTTACAAGCCTCCAAGGAAAAACAACCATCCATTAAGATACCGTCGGACAACGGCTGGCATGATGAGGTCCCACCTTTAGGAATAATATTACACTGTAAAAAACATTTAGTAGATTTACAAACAATTTAGACTAAAATCTAAAGTCGATTGCGATACAGTAATCGATGCCAAATACTGTTTGCACTTTCCTTTATGTATTGTAAACAATAGACTGTAATTAAAACAGGCATAACTTCCCTTACATCACCCATAGGTTTCCGGACAGCCGTTTTGAAGTTAAGTTGAGTGGGCTTCTCTGCAATCGCCATCTTGGGAGTGGTTGACGCTGTCAAACACCTTGCTGATCCAAAAGCTGAAGCTTTGGTTTATGCTGACGTCTTGACACCTTTATCACCGCGAAAACATCCTCAGTTATGCTGAACTTTAAGCTTCTCTAAAAGTTAAACAGGTGTCTTATGTGAAGATTCGCCCCATTAAGTTTCCACAAAACAGGAAAGTGGCTATAGAGACCAAACCATTGGAGGAACTGCACTATCCCAATGGCTGACACGTGAGTGTATAATGCGTGAAGGATGCACAAAAAGTAGATCTAAATACTTGAAAGCTGGGTTTGCATATATTGACTTGGATGTTGTTAGGTCAAGGCAAAAAAAGAAAGTGCTGGTGAAGGCTGTAAACAAATTGTCAGTCTGATCATATTGTGTTCAGAAGGTAAACTTCCCCTTTGTTGTGCTCTAGATCTGTACTTTTTCAGTACTTTAGAGTCTTTGACATGAAGAAAAGCACAGAAGAGAGCAAACAGACAGATAAGAAACGTTCAGGTTGACCTTTTATTTTTGCTCACTTGAACGGAGAGGTATGAAACTCTATTTAGCATTCCTTTTAAATGTCGCTGTGTCATTCACTGTCCCCCTGAATCTCCTTCCCCCCAATGGGACTGGCAGGACTTCATGGCTCAGAGTTGTCTCGTCGTTGTGATAGATGACAGGTGAGAGAGTCTCTCTGATCCCCCTGACACTCTGTAATTGAGTTAAGAATGCTGGATTAGAGGCTCCTTTTGAAAGGGGCTGAGGTCAGCTCTCTATTCTGCCTGATGCATAACTTCAGAGAGTGAGAAAAGGCCGGACATGTATTGCAGGAATGTGCACGCATGTGAGACAGAGATAGAAGAGAGAGAAGGAGGGAGACAGTTCTAATACAAGTACACTGTGTGAGGCCTGAGGGTGCACATAGGTTAGAGTTGGAAACAACACTTTTAAATAAAACTGGAATTGACCTCTCCGTCATCCTGCCCCCTGTTGGTTACTATCGCTACGCCTGCATCAAGTTTTCTGATCTCACACAGTTTACAGTGATGAATGATTGACTGTCATCATTTCTAATGTTTTCTTGGGGTTCCAAAGTTGTTCTGAATGTTGTGTATAGTTTTTACTGATTGCAATTAGTGTTTCTATAATTCTAATTTGATCCTTAACCTAAAGTTCAATGCAAGTACTCACCAATGGGAGGTAGAGGATGCATGATGTGATCTTTACTGCTCTGGTTGGTTCAATTCAACGAGCCCTAGAGAGCTCAGAGGGAGCTTTGGGGGACATCCCTGTCTAGATTTTTAGCGCATATGTAACAGAAGAAAGTAAGAAAGGATATTCAAATCTGTCCACACAGCCTCTCCTTCCAGTGTTTCTAACCACCGTTTAGTAATAAAAGGAACAGTTGTCTTTTCATTCCTTAAAAAAATCACCCGTCATTTCTTTGGGAAACAACTGCCGTGGTGATAGATCCCAACAGATGGTGATTAGTTTAACATTTGTCATAATAGTTACGATGGCGATGATTATGACAATAATAGCTCAAGAGGCAGACGACAACTACAGTTGCAGGTGGGGATACAAGGAGGAGGAAATGTGCTCGTGTGTGTGTGTGTGTGTGTGTGTGTGTGTGTGTCCCTGAAAGCACCTGAATGTCTTGGCAACCTTCAGAGGAAGGCTCCCGGTCATCGGACATCCCTGTTGCAGGGCCCACTCCCTGCAGCAGACCCCCTAATCAGTGGGAACAAAAGGGGGAGGGCGTGTAGCAGCTCCAAAATAGCAGGAGGAGTGGACGGATGTAGGGAATCTAATGCAATGCCCTGTAGTGCACGTATTAGTTGGTCAAAGTAAAATGAAGAAACAGTACAATATAATAAAAAAAAGTTAATATCATTAATACAATACAATAAAGGCAAAAGTTTCAGGTACAAGAAGCCAAGAAAGAAAGTGACAGAATAGAAAAGGATGGATTGACTGTTAGTTTGAAAATGTTTACTCTTCCTGAGTTTATCATGCATTTCATCTTGTGAATCTACAGGGTACTTTTGTATGTGCGTGTGTGTGTGTCTGTATGTGTGCATGTGGTTGTGTGTGACTTCCTCAGCTGTTCATTATGAAGTGACTGCCTGACAAACTGTGGCTCTAGTGGTTGCATCAACTTCCTGACCCCACAAGCCACAGTGAATTCCCTGATTGACTTTTCCTCTCAGACACCACACAAGATGGGAAAAGATTGTATAGCCATCGTTTCTGGGGAGGATTATGCAACTAATCTCGACGTAAATCTTCCTGTGTTGCTGTCTTGTTTTCTCATGGATGTTTAAAAAATTAATACCCTCAGATGTTCATGAAATCCACTTGATGACACATCTAAGATTCCCTCTAAGTTCCTCTTTATCTCCTGTGGCCCTTTTTCATGACAAGTCCCTGTCCATATGGAGAAAAATCCCATCAAAAGCAGGAGATGATAAAGTGGACAATAAGCGGGGGCCACCAGGTCTCTGTCCTCTGGGGGCCACAGATTAGGCCTCCTGCACTTCCTTTGGAAAACAGGCACCGGACCCAGAGGAAGCTCCTGTCAGCTGCGCTCCCTCACCTCCCTGGCCTCTCTCACTCTAATTCCTAACTCTCTCTCTCCACCACTGTCTCTCTCTTTCTCGCTCTCCTGCTCTTATTCTCTCTGCCTCAGAGATGAAACGCAGGCCTTTCCATCCACAATTTGCCACCGTACTCCACCCGGATACCACAGGCCAAGCATCATCAGGCTACTGCAAAATGTCACAGCGATAATATTTTTTCTCCTCTGTGCCGGCTAAGTTGGGACTGCATATAAATACCATCTTTTCTGTAGATTGCTTTCATTAAAATGGGACACACCATACTGTGTGTGTGCTCTGCAAATAGAACAGCCGAGCGCCTGCTGACAATTTCCTGCGTTCTGTTGCCAAGACAGTGGAAGGTGGGGCGGGTTGCAGTGGGGTGTCAGGTAGTTGACAGTGATTGAGCAGAAACGCTCCCTTGACTCCAGGCATCAGACAGATAGTGCTCCGCCCTTCTGCTGAGGATGACCCAGACAATTATGCTGGGAGACTTTGGTCCACTGGCCTTTGACACCACAAGGTTTGGTTGTTGGCATCACATACTAGAAGCTGTAACATACAAATGAGCTATCCTGCAATCTGTAACTTATTGTACATGTAAAAAATTCAGAAAAACAAACACGGTCATCAGTCAAAAAAAGGTGAAACTGTCTCCACGTCCACACTATAAACCGATATCATCTAACAAGCTTCATAATATCATAAAATGATGTGGAGTGTTTTGGCAGATGATATGCCTTAAAATGTACAGTTAATCCTAACCGGGTAAAACAAATGTCACATGATTTCACTTCATAACATAAGTTTCACTTTTTAAGATTTTCCTAACATCTGTGTCTTCAAATTAATTGGTGGCTTCTCAGAAAAGTTCATGTGGCAAATCTGGCTCGTTTACTCAGGTCAGTGTGATGTTATCATGGTGGTCCAAACTTTAAGCTCGTGGAATTTAACCATTATTTTTGTTCGATTTTTACTCAGTTTTCAGCCTTACTCATGAACACGCTTTCACGGAACCTTGTGGGTTTACTTCAGGCTAACTCCTATCAGGTGCACATGATGCCTAAAAACATGCTGAAGTTACAGACCCTAATGATTTACATGTTTAGTGCCATATGTGTGTGTTTTTTTTTTTTTATTCCATCTAGGGGTCATATTCTTGTCTTTGTAGACATGACAGGCCTTTCAGCAGACTGCAGTACTGTAGGTTCTATTTCCAGCAGAACCGCCACAGGCAATTTGCATCTCGTGTTGGCCAAGTTGTGTGCGTGGTGTGGGCGTTCATGGAAAGCCTAAGTAGGTAACTCTGTCGGGCTTCCTTGTAGGCCTAGTGGCCACTGAAGACTGGCACACAGTGCCCTCTTCACCACAAACACTGCCACAGGTAATGTTTTCCTGACGCCAAGCCAGTGTTTTAAGAATTTCCAAGCATTGAGGAAAAAGTCCCAGGCCTGACTTCTGAAATACAAGCAGTCTTTTCAGCCAAGACCAGCACTAATGTAGTCTGCCTTTACAGACAGCAAACAGACTAAAGCTCTCCTGTCTTGGAAGCAGAGAGGTGAGAGGATTAGGGCTTGCCACAATATTTAACGACACTGAACCCCGTTTGATTCAATCAAGTGTGGTAAAAAGCAGACACGGACAACTCCGACCTAAACCTCCTGTTTTTGACCTTGCCATGCAATGCGTGGTTGTGTTATGTGTACGGGCTTTGATGAGTGTGTGTGTGTGTGTGTGTGTATGCTTGTGTGTTTGTGTGCCTGCTGAGTGAGAGGCGTCTGGCACCAGGCCACACATCAGCAAGTGTAGAAGACAGATTGATCTCGAAGCAAATTTCATCATGCTTTCTCCTGACAAACTTGACAAATTTACAGGAAAATCCCTTCATTTGTAATCAATGTACGCCTCTGATGAGATTACAGGTGAGACACTGGTCCTTTCAGAGAAGCACTTACTTAATGTCTGGCTGCTGAAAAACCCTATACTTGCATTTACATGAGTCATTTTAAGTCTGAGGAAAAAGAGTAACTGCGTAATGAGTCAATGCTATAAATTTTGCCTACATTTTTAAAAAACTTTGCCACTGAAATGTCTACACGATGAAAACCCACCTTGACACCTGCAAATTCTTTTTGCCTTAATGTGCAGTGTACAACAAAGGGAATGACAGCTATCGTGCCAACTATACTAACATTTTCAGAGTATGAGCTTGGATCCTGACCAAGATGTGTCCTGCTATCATTCCTTCCATTTTATAAGAGCCAAACAGCAGGCCTCAGCCAGACACCAAAGACACCAATTCCCTCTGGAGGCAGGTTCTGTGATTTGACAGGGTCTGGGCTTAAATCTGTTCAGGCCAGAGCGGAGCGAGCCACAGAGGAACGGCATGTGATAAATGGGTCTTATCTGGAGGTTGTGGTGTTGGGAAGCTGACTCTGTTTCCCTCCGATTACATTAGCAGGCAGGAAAATGGGACGCGAGGGGAATGCTGGAATTCCATAGAACCAGGCACAGACTCTCATTTTCACTTGTTTGCCGACTGATAAAGAGACCAGTCGAGGAATAGGTGTGAGGAGATATGCTCACATGGTCTGGGCGCATATGAGCACAAACTTGCTCTAATGAACCATGCTTAGTGCACAAATTATTGTTAAGAGGAGAAAATTAAACGGAGTTTATGCAAGCATGTGTAACATGTTCATTTTCCTTTGCAGGAGCAGATTTCATTCTTCCTGTGATTGAAACAGTGATATGATATGCTTTTACTGGTTGACTCCTCTAATAACAGGCTGATTAGAGCCAGTGTCCCAGAAGCTGCACAGACATACTAGGTGATTGATTGCTGAGGACCAAAGCGGCACCTGTACCACTTGACTGCACTTGACTGGATTGTTTCCCAGCCTAAGACCTGTGGTGCGCAGTTCAGTTTAATACAGGGGCCACAAAGCTGTGTATCCATAGCACATTATCCATGAGTGGGACAGCATTGCAGTTCAATGGGGACTCTAAAAATCAATTCAACGTATAGGAAGAGAGTAGTAAGTTAAATAAATGGTTGGAGTTTGTGACTGCTTTTAATAAATGTTTAATATATTTTTAAGAGCATTATGTAACCACATAAAAGTGGATTATCTGTAGATATAATGTAGAATGTCAGTATCTTTTACAAATAACGTAATTATACATTTTCTCTTGAAAAAAACTCTCTTAATGTCTGCACAGATATCTTTATAACTCACATGTATCACACAGTTCTGGCAGTGTGCGGTCAACATCTTAATCCATCTCAATCAAAGGTGATTTACGGGTTTGGACTGTACTGTAGAGTAAAATAAACCTGCTGTGTATTGTATGTAAGTAGAGGTTTTGAGACAGGGATCATAACCTGCTGGATTACAGATGACAAATTAAACAGAGCTATTGTATAAACATGAGACTGTAAACAGCCTGGCTGGCACAACATAATGCAGGATATATAGATCGCTATCTACGTCTCAAACTGTGATCAAGAAAAAAATTCAGGATGGATTTTAGTGCTACATAATCAGGATTTTCAGCCTGGTTTTTTATTGGATAATTGTTGTTTCTCAACAATTCCCCATAAAATCCTCAAAGGCTGCTTGACTAAAAAGAAAACCCTGTTTGCCTTATTGTAGCTTTATTGCCTCTCTCTGAGATGAAATGACATTGTTTCCAGATTTATGAACAGATAGAAAAACACAGATACATAGTATGACACTGAGTGAGAGGGGAAAAAAAGGAAGAGAGAGCGATTGTGATAAGAAGTAGGCAGCGGCCCAGACAAACATGGCGGGGCCCTTCCTTACTGACATCCTGAGGAGGAAGCCGTGGTGCTCTGGCCCCTCTGCTCAAATCTCTGAGAGACGAGTTCCTCCGACAGGTCATCGAAGCAAGTCAGGATCAACGTGTATTAACACTTTCCCATCCATTTTTTCACTGTTTTACTAAATTTTCTGTTGGACTCCAGCTTATCAACACATACGTGCTTGCCTGTCTCTCCGGTCTCTCTGACTTGATATGTTACTGCCTGCATCACATTAGCTTGCCCACTTTTTTCTCTCCCACCGTTGTCTCTATTCTACAATCTGTAATTTTTTTCCCATCATTTCCATCAGCTTCCCCTTGGTGCCTTCCTTTTACTCTCCACATCACTTATTTTCCACACCTGCTTGTCATGGCTCTCAGCCTAAATTATATACCAAATAACGGTAGATATCCACCAGACGTGCAGGAGAGCAAGCAGAGGGAAAATACTACTCCCAGCTCCATAAATCACCATTCAGACAGTCAAGCTAATTGCTGCTCAAATGGCTCCTAACGAAGCTCTAATTGAATAAAGTGGCTGGTGCATTTAAGCAACGCTGAACTCTGGAAAGGATATCTTCAGAGTGTGTGTGCTTAAGCAAGGCAGGCCTGCTGGCACCAGAGACACAGTGGTAAAAGGCTCAGTTTAGCATTACAGTGGTGGTTCCCTGTGGGCCTGTCTTCCACTGTAGCAGCAACCTGAGCAATTGCAGGCACTCGGAGAAAAAGGCTGGAAAGTAAAGAGTGAGACCAGAGGAGAACCAGGTTGTGCCAGTAAAATATGTACGCAACAAACACCAGAGAGTAGGCGATTTACACAAAAACCATATTTTACAAGCGTATTTTGCTGCAAAATAGAAATGTGTCTGTGTTTAAGTCATGAATGTTTATAGATTTCTTTTTATGACATATTTCTATTTGTTTTGAGAGAAATGTGTGATCAGCTTTCCAACTCCAAAGTGTTGATAGATGTGTTTTGAACAAGGCATCAACATGTAGTCCATATAACAATGAGCAAACCACTTCTTTTTTTTTTTTTCACGATGCTGGGTAGGTAGGCCTGCCATGTATTGTTATTCCGCCTTCATTTTGTTCTCACATCTTTTCATCCTCTGGCATGGTTATCTACCCTCTGCATGCCTGTCCAGCACAGCAGGGGTCCCCCGGGAGAACAAACCACACACCGGCGGGTATGAGGTAGTCCCACAATCCCCCATCTCCCCCCACCCCTGCTGTGTGCTTTCTCCTGTCCTACTGTGTCCCTGCATATATGCCCCCGCCAGTTTGCCTTCTGACCTGGTTGCTGATAAGGCCAGAGGCCCTGCGGTGCCAGCGCCTGGTGCCAGCACTTCCCTCTCATACAAAGTCAGTCGTGCTGTGTCACAGATGGGATAGGTGATCAAAAACAGCAGCCCAGCTAAAAAAAAAAAAAAAAAAGGACCAGAGCTGTGAGACAATAGGGCTCCGTGGCATGGCAGCATGGCCCCTTTAACCCTGTGTATAGATCCTTTTCTATCCCTTTTTCCCATGGGAGACTTCTTGGCCTTGCTAGAAGAGCAAAGCTGTAAGGATGATGAAGTCAGTTGGTCAGTTCATAATTTTGGTGATGAAAAAATATTTGATGTAGTGAAATGTCATAAAATCTTTGGGCATCCCCTAACTTTTTGAGGTTTGGAGTAAAATTTTCTGGCTTCTCTTTAATTCACTTCCAGCATTTTATTTAAGGACCAAAGGTGTAAAGCTGATGACTAATTGTCAGCGGCCCAATCTGTACATTGTGTTTGAGACCTTTCTCCTTTCATGATAAATCATTTTGTCCTGCAAAGATATTTGTTCAGTTAAGTAAAACCTATCTGGCCTTTTTTAACACAGACCCACAACTACACAAAGTGACACACCCTCACACATTGTCAGAGTTACCTGTTCGCATGCAACTCTTGACCCACTCAATCTCTTAGGAGCACATATATTCAGAAAGAGAGAGTTTATATGTGTGTGCCGTCTGGTGTGGCTGAATGTAGTGTACTGTTTGTCTGGACACATATAATAAGGCTCATCAATCTTCTTCAAGGACTGTTCTGAGTTTGGATTAAAAACACCTGGGCCTCCACAGGCTGAGTCATGAGGTGGAAACATGCTCCTGCGCTGTCAGAACAACGAAGAACCGTCAGTCTAACAGGACCTCAGACAGATAGAGATGGAGAGCTGAGCAGGCGACAGAACCCGGCTGGCGCTGTGCTGCTCTGGGAGCTGTCTGAAATGCTATCCCTACTATCCCAAAATAAGTACAAAGACAGCTTTGCATGGACCGCTTCTCTCCAACGCATTATGAATCTGTTGGAAAAGATTAGAAGTCGAAGGAGGCAATAATTGTGCAGCAGTCAAAAATATGCTCTAACCGATGATAAAGCTGTGACTCACCACACATTGCACCTCCTACTGGTCAACAATTGAAGCAAAACATGAAAAGACCCAGAAGTGAGAAGGATATTGGCTTCCTTTGTGGTCTCTTTGCCTTCCTGAGCTGTTCTTGGCTCGCAAAAAGATTAAGTCAACTACAGAAACAAGAAAAGGTGAGGCCTGAGGTAGACTTGAAAGTGTAGCCATGATGAAAGGTTGGTATAATACACAGAGGAGGGAAGCAGAGGCAATCTGAGGGTGTTTCATAAACACATTCCTGAACAGAGCTGAGTGATGCAGACAATACGTTTATCTGAGGAAGAATTTAATGTAGTCTCAGTAAAACCGGCTGATAAACACATATTAAGTGTCATTCTTGGTCTGTGCACGTATAATCGTGTGTGTGCGCGTGCATGGGTGAGAGAGCTGCTTTGACCCCGGTCAAGTCACTTGACTTCTCGACACCTCTGCCTACCCCAGCTGTATCAACACAGCCCCATTCTACCCGGGCAGGCAGGCAGGCCGTGGGCCGGTGGTGTGTCAGGAGGCTGGCTTCAGACCTTCACCCAGAGACTGACTGGGTGTTTGTGTGAGTTTGGGTGGAGGGGATAGAGGGTGGTGGAAAAGGACCTGCGCCCCTCACCACAACTCCACTCTATGGAATTCAAATTATTCCTCGTCACCCCCCCCCCCACACACACACACACCCCACACCAGCAACCATGCCCTGAGTAAACAAGCAGCTGGGGTCAGGGGCAAAGCAATCAGCACCACTGGGTAGCTCTTAATGGATTGCTGTGTTTGCTGACAGGTGGCTCCGTGGTGCCTCAGAATCAGTATCAAAAGAGGCCCCTTATGTTACATGTTGTCATGCAACAGTGCAGCTAAGGTGATTTGAAAAGCTATGTTTTAAATGTTCTTTATGTTTAGTTTTTTGTTGCACATGTTTTTTTTTTCCCACACTGTTCATTTACTCAGAAGAACTACCTATATGTCGGTGACTTCATTTAATAATATCTTTTCAATAAGATTCCCAGAGTAAATTTTAAATGAAAGTATATCATGTTATGAGTTTCACACTTTTTTAAGCAGTCTTCAATAATCAAACAAAGTCTACATTTTAAATGATTATAAATTACTGTTACACTGCTGGAGCGTAATTTCAATTTAAAATACTTAAAACACTAAAAATCTAGTCTCGGAGCATAATCTAATGTTGTGTACTCACACAATATGTCCAGATTTGTTGGGTTACAAACATATACTGCAGTCCGAAGGTCTACGACCCCGTTTTGCAGGCTTTTGGACACAAACAGATTGGTGTCAAATTAAAAGAAATACCAATATAAGTTGTGTTAAAGTATTGGGCCGCCATGTATTGTCACAGCAGGTTCGATGCACCTTGGCTCTGACTCTACTGGAGGGATGTACAAAAGATATTCCATCCATCTCTTCTTTTCACTATGAAGAGTCAAGTGGCAGCAGATTGATAAAGTTTCAGATTCATGTCTGGCATATATCCTGCAGTGGGGGCAGTAATTCAGCAGACCTCTGATGCTCCAGGTCAGATCAGAGGTCAGGTCAGGGACATATGACCGATATAGTCATATAGGCGGACAAGTTGTTGACAGTAAACTATGTGAGCACATCTCAGTTGTGCTCTGAGGTGAGGGCAGGGCATCGCCTCAGTATATTTCATGCAATGTTTAGTCAACATTTTGCCACTAACAACTAATGCATTACATATCTGTGATTTATGCCTGTTTAAGCTCTAGAGCAAAGGTGAAGCAGTGCATTGTTGGATATTTTTAGCATTGAGCAAAAATAACTTTTAGTTTTTGTTCCGTTGTTGGAAGTTTTGCAGAAATACAGTTATGGAAAGTAAATGAGTGCGAATAAAGAATGATTTGGGACACAAATCACAGTCCTCCTCTTATTTACTGGGAAATCTTGGCAGCTTACAACAGTCTTCACATCATGCTTCACTTCAGACTCACTTTTGACAGCAGCCGGAAGAGGATGTGGATATAGGTGGAGGGAAAGAGGGGGAGAGGAGGACTCTGGAAGTGGAGGGGGTGTTTGTCTAGACATAAAATATGACGACCAGAAATATTTGTTATGGTGTATCTCACCTTTGGATTACAATGAGGAAAGTGACACTTTTACATTATCTCAAGACAGCATAGTCAGGCCGGTTCGTTTAACTACTAAGATTTTTAAGGACATGCAGCTTTTAGCGATCTGACCACCTGACATGACCTTGGTATAAGCCGACGCCTTCAAAGTTTTACAAAGAGATTTGTTACAATGATGAGACATTGCTTTTTTTAGGTGACACAAATGTCACACCGCAGGGAGGCTGACTTTCAACACAGGCAGCTCTGCTTGAGCAGCTGTTAAAGATATGTTGCATGCTGAATCCGCTGGGTCTCTTTTCAAAGGATTAAGAACATTGCATGCCCTCAGCAGTGACATTAAAAGAAAAAAAGTCTACTACTTTTCTAATCCTCTCTGAACCTTTAATATCTTTACTGCGGTAAATTCATCTAGGAGGAGGAGGAATGAATGGGCCTCTTTGTTTTATTATTATTATTTCTGGCACGGGAAGCCACACACACGTCTGTGCAGCATTGACCCAAGGTTTATACCCAGATGGCAATGGTGCTACAACTTATTGTACAACAAACACATCTTTCAGGCTTTCGAGCCAACACAGCCCTCACTATGGGCTGGGACAACGGCCAAACAATGCATTACCTCTCACCGCCTAACCTCCAGTGCTTCCATCCTTCATAGCAAGCCGTCCCCCAAACAGGAGCATCCCAATCCCAAGGCTGATTTACTGTCTGAAGGATACTATGGGCTTCCTCCTCCAGAGTACACAGAAGCTACAGCGAGACACAGCATGCAGACAATTTTCCTTTAACACAATGGGGCAGTATGCAGTAAGGTGGAAAGACTTTTAATTGCTTATCAAATATTGCATGCTTCCCACTGAATGACAAATGTATATTTAGGGTTGAAAACGTTAGTGGGGCCTCGAGTGCTCGGGTGTGCGGCTCTGTAGAGTCTGTGTTCTGACAGCTGGCAGAGGAAAAAAATTAACCTGGCAAAAAAAAAAAAAAAAAAAAGAGCAGTCAATAACAGGAACTCAATCAAACTGCCCTGGTTTCCGGTAAGCTATGCACTCTGGACTGGCTGGTTTGACAGAGGCTGGCTTGCTGAAAGACTGGTTGGCAGCAGCTCGGCCCCCACCGCAGTTCTCAGTTGGCTGCGTGCTAGCACACTCATTTGTACCTCATCTGAATGAGGTTTCGTCTTTTATTCAGGTGGGTATAAAAATGTGCCGAACACTGCAATGATCTGCCAAAGAAAGTACTGAACCCCAGCCTCCAGTCAGGTTAATGAAACATAAAGGTTTGAGTTATCTTCTGCTTGCTTTTCAAGACACACAAAGTGGATTAAAAATAGAACATTTTGGGGAAAAGCCGTTTGTTCTATGATGTCAGGAAAATAAAGGAACGAGGGAGGACTATTTTTAAAGTGATATTCCACCCAAAGAGCATCTTTTGAGAATGAAAAACGTTGTCCCTCGCAGAGAACAGAGGATTGTGGTTAGCTTGGATTCATTGCAATTACAATGGACTCCAATAGTAACAGCTTTCACGGCTGTAAGAAAACATCCATAGAAACTTGTCAAACCACTCCAGCTACATAATCCTCTTTTCCACTGTCAAACGTGCATGTTCAGTATTTTCGAAACTACATTGCAGCATTACTTTATGCACAATGAAGCCTGTCTCCTGTCCTTCCCCGGTCAAGTCATGGCTCTGAACTTCTGCGTTCAGTTTCTAATAGCTGAACTGTTTTGGATTTTGTTTAGATGCATTGCAACAACCAGTTATGGCTTTGCAGACAATATTTTTCATACTTTTGTAGTTATGTAGTTATTATCAAGTTGGAGGCAAAACTGGCATCCCTTCCTGCTACCAGCACTTATGCTCTGCTGCAGTGTCATGTGCTGGTAAGATGAAGCTAATATGGCTCTTCTCTGGATAAAAGCAGACCATCAAAGTGTATTTTAAATGCAATACAAAGCATGTACAGCAGTACACGTACTGTAACAGCAGTGTAGAGTGATACAGATACTCACACGCATCATGGGGGTCAGGAAAGGGCCATAGGTGGCTGCATGGCACCTAAGGTGGTAGGCCCTTCTAATTTTTGACTGCACAGCTCCCGTCATCACCTCTACCTTGTTTAGTCTAAATGTCACTGTGTATCAGCTCACCATCAACATAAAAATGTTCCTCTTTTTTCCATTCAGACAAAGGAGACACTGCCGTGAAAATCAGATCCAGAAGTGAGAAATTTGAGAAATGTTTATTGGAACGAATTCACGTGTTGCAGAGATTTTCGTCGGACTCTACCCACAACGAAGGGAAGCCCAAAGGTATTCATTTTCTGAAATGGTTTAACTGCCCTCGGCTTCTGTTTAAGATGTTACATGATTTCATTTCAAAAGTCCGCATGCAGGATTTACTAACTGCATCCTAAGTTGGACATTTTATTCATCCAAAGTTTTGGAGTCAGTACCTCAGTTGTGTGTAATTGGTCATGTGGGATACAAGAACTGTTTTATACATCACATTCACTGCAGAGACATATTGATGAAGTTTTCTAATACATTTTTAAAGTAAAGTATTAATATTATTAACAAGAATAACTGGACAATTGCGAAAGAGGATGCGATTCAGTTCTGCTTTACTTTACTGCCAGCTCATTTTTGTCATGTTTGCGCCATGAATCTAATAAATAATGTTTTTATATCTGTATGGAAGCTGTAAGCCGCTCAAAGTACAAGTCGAATCTTGATGACTTTACAAGAATTGAAGCGCAGTGCTTCAGGTAACTGAACAGCTGCGGTTTGGGCTTCTTTCTAGATCGCTCAGATCGCTCAGATGACCCCTGCATCTCACGTAGCTTTTATCAAGTTCCCAAAGTTATTAACACCTACTTATGAGATGTCAAATAGGCGCCACCCTCTGGCAGGAGACCTCAGCTACGCTTTGCAACAACAAAACTTTTCAGTCTTTCAGTCTTTCATGTATTTGTCTCTGATGCGTCCTCTTTTCCAAGCCCATAATAAAAAACACAGAATGGATGTCTAAATACTCAATATAAAGACATGCAGCTTCCAGAGAGTCCTCACACCGTCACCTCCAATATAAACACACACACACACAGACCACCACCCTCTATTTCTACACTTTCTCACACTCCGTCTTGCCCTGCCATGTTTACAGCCATGGCTTCAGACTAATTGAATAAGCAGCGACCCTGTGGACTGCCTCTCTGAGGGATTAGGATATGATCTCAAAAGAGCGGCCCTTTGAGGGCAAACACAGCCAATTTAGAGCCATTTCATGCTGCATGCTGCAGCATATGAGAGGCAAGCATGGAGGCCACACACACCACACACTTAAAAAGCTAATTAATCGGCTTTCAAATCAAAATGGAATTCTGTTCTTTTTCTCATGAAACACAGCTGTTTTTTAATTTATGTTTTGTCTCTCTGTTGCCTCCCAAAATGTTGCAGACACGATTATTTAATAAAAATGTATTTTCCATTCAAATTTTATTCTATTCAATATTTATTTTCTATTCTATTTATACATTTTATGTAATAGATGATAAAGATCAGATATTAAGCTTTCAAAGTTATCCATCAGGCACTCTACCTGTGCTTTCCAAAGCCTTCTGGCTCCACGCCAGTGCAACATCAAATTATTGTCTGAATCCTCTTTTCTAATAATGCTTGCCTTCACTATATTTATTAAAATTTTTCAATTGCCTTTTTTTTGTAAAAAAATTAAAGGGTTTAATTTATACATAACAGATCCCCCAAGATGTTACAACATTTCATTTTAGAAAAAAGCCTTTAAAATCCTGCAGAAGAAAGTCTCAAAATCGGTTAGAGAATCAATTCTGTTTTTGGAAACCAAAACCATAACTGTAGTTTTAAAAAAAATATGTCACTTCTTTAAAATATAATTTTTTTCAGGAAGAAACATTTCAGAATCCTCCAGTCTTTTCATCTTTTTGTCTGCCTGCTTTGGCCTTTCTTAAATATGAAATTTATAAGCATTCCCATCACCTTAGACACCATAGCTAACGGCTCTATGGTTCACCGGAAGCAACTCAAATAGTATGTGTTTTATTACATGCCTCAGTAATCCAGGAAAGGGGAAGCACATGTCTCAGTGAAATACGATCGAATTTAGATTATCTGGGGATATTTTGTCCCATTTTAACCTCTCACATAAAATGAAGCATATAAAAGTCACTCCTAATTCAGTATATATTATTTGTTATGCAGTGAGTCGTCTTCTTCTTGGGTCAGCTTGTGCAGTAGTTCATGTCTGCCTTTCTTTTTCCAGCTGCTTGTTAGGACTGTGGCTTCCCCTGTGGCGGTATATTTCTCCCTCCTGGCTGAAAGTGAAGCATGCCATTAGTTCACAAGACCTGCCATTGCTATCAAAATACAAGTGGGGAGTAGATCTATTAGATACCTATATTTCCTGGTAGAACAGCCTCCGTCTCTGCCTTCCCCCTTGGCAGATTAAATAGAGGGACAAAACCCAGATGACTGGTTCTGAATCTATGAAAACATGGACTAAGTACACTGCTTTGGATGTGGATTCTAAAGGAAAATAATGAAAAAGCCACTGTTGGAAAAGGAAAAAGTTTTTCGAAGGACAATTCAATTGAGAAGACACAGTCTGCTGTCATGATTAGCCATGCCAACCTTAGATTTTTCATTTTTTTATTTTTACGGTTTTTGAGAATTCTTCAAATGATTTTGAAAGAATTTTTTCAAATTAATCTTTACCCAAAAACAAAGTAACTCTCTCAGTGCTACCCAAATCCTGTGTGCGGAAATATCATGAGACCCAAAACCAGTTGGAAGCCATCTATGCTATTTAGTATTCGGGTTCAGTTCCACAATGAAGTGAGTCTGATTCCTTAAGTAGCAGGAGGAATGGTGCAAGAAAGATTTGTAATAAAAGCCTGCTCAGGTAAATCACTTTTCAACCTGTCATCACTCGCAAGGGTAATATTATTGGAAACAGACGGTGTGTATAACATGTGGATATTGGCTACTCGTTTCACAGTCCCCAGTCTTGGGTACCAGTGAATTCCACACTTCTTTGTGAATTATCTTCAAAGCTTCTTTTGGCAGACATTTTTGGTGTCTTTTGTTTCCCAGTGATAATTGTTTGATTCGGTTCAATCTCCTTTGTCTCACCTGGTAATATATCGACAAAGAATTTAGACTCACTAAAATATAACTCACAATACAACACAAAAATGCCATATTAGAAGTTGAAGTTTTGCATTGAAAATTTTCTAAAAGTATAAGGAGAGAAAGGTTATTCGCAGCATGCTAACCCGTTCTCCATGATATCGATTATTGTTAATGGGACCAATTCACCACTGTAATTCAGGCTTGAGATCAGAAGAGAGCAGAAGCATAGTTCCAAATAGGTCAAACTCAAGTTTTACTTAAGTACACAACTTGAATGAATTTATTTTATTGAGTCATTGTCCAGACGTAAACTTTGCTAGGTGTGGCTGGAATATCACAAAATAAGTAACCAAAAATAACCTTCGTGAATAAAATAATCATATCTAATGAAGTGGCTTCTGGTGAAAATATGCTCTCAGGAAAATTAATTCAGCAGTTATTTGACTACCCTCGCTGTCTGGCCAAAGCCTTATCCACTAAGCTGGGTCTCAGGGCGGTCCACTGTTTGTGTGAGCTCTGAATCTGCAGGCTTTACAGGCTTTCCTCTTCCCGAGGCCGGGTGGAGAGGCTGCTGACTCCACAATCTCATCCCTATATCCCTCTATCCCTCTTCCTCCATCCCTCCATCCCCCAGTGTCCTGTTTACTCTCGGCAACCCTGTGGCCGTGCCACCTCGGAGACACTCCAGACCACCAAGGTCCTTGCAGCCGCCAGGGATTGGCCAGTGACAACCCTCACCATGGGAACAGGCAGGAGAGGTGCTGGAGTGGGTGGGGGAGTGGCACTGATGGTGGCTTAGTGGTGGGGATTTTCTATACTGTGGGACCTGGCAGGAGTTTGAAGGTATGATTAGATGTGGCTAGTCCTTGATGTTTAAAATATATATGGATGCAGTTGCGTTGTGTGGCCAGGTGACTTCCTTTTGCACTCCTACACATTTTTGTATTTTGGGGCTTTTCGGTGGCTGACAACTATTACAAAACCATAAAACCATTATGAAAAAGAAAACGCCATTTGGCTGTGACTATCCAAAGAAAATCTATTGAGTTGTTGCATCTCTCAGTTACACATTGAATATGAGTGATTTCTCCTGGCAGATTATACCGTTAAATTTTGTCTGAGCCGGTTGACAGGAGGTTTTCATACTACCCTCCTTAAATTTCTTCTACAGCCATGAATGTAATGGGAGATGTTATTTTTGACACTGAGTGGAGGTCATGGTGGCCTAATAATGTTCTGGGATTCTTTCCAAAGCTTTAGTCGCCCTCTGCTGTTTAAAGGCTGCACTCCTCCTCTTTCCTGAGTCAGCAATAACATGGTGTGTTTTCACAGAACTACAGCCTACCACTGAAGCGACCACAGCAATCTCCTTCATGACATCTATTTTTGCATGGGTGGTCCCCTTTACATTGTTGAACTCAGTGACAGCAAGTGCTTGCGAATGTAAAAAGAAAAAAGCTCTTCCAATCTTGGGCAGTGAACCATCTTTTTTGCTTAGGTCAGTCTTGTCAGCAACCCATCAAAGCATAGAGCAATGGCCAAGCAGCGCATACAGCAACTGCATGGCTTTCTCTAAATGCTCCCTGGCTGGACAGTGTATTCTCTGCCAGAAGCTAGCCACTGTGGCATAAAAGGGGATATTAGCTATGCTTTGGAAACATTGTATATGAGGAGCTTCAAGGGCTAATTTTGGGGGCAGACATCCAGACTGGGATAAAGACTGACCAGTGGAGAATGGAGTGGGAAAAGTACAGGTGTGTCTGGATTAGCCCCAAGATGGAGCCACTCTGCACTAATTTTCTGCTGAGTTTCTGGAAAATGTTTTTTCTGCTCTGAGGCAATCAGTGGTGTGGTTTCCCCACGCTAATGTGTGAGCTTTGCAGGTTGCGATGGCCTCTCCCTTTCAGAGAAGAGGGAGAGGATGCTGAGACAGCATATGGGAGGAAAGGTCTGTGATCAAGAGAATTTAAAAAAGGGGGGCCAAAAAACTATCTTACATACTTTCAGCATGCAGGAACACCACTGCTTAAAAGTTATTACAGGAATGTTCTCAATAGACTCATACATCACCAATCCTCAGCAGATAAGGCTACATCTCTTCTTCAACTCAAGATTTTGTGTTTCTAAAAAGATGAGGACAAAAACAACAACAATCCCTGCACTTTTCAGCTAAAAAAAAAATGAAATACTGCAACCAAAACAAAACCTGGAACACTGAGGAAAAAGGGGGAATTGTGGGCGCTGACTCCAGAGTGTTTGTGTAGGGTCTTCAAGATTTGACAGCCACAGGATACGTGTGGGCCATTGTTAGTCCTTCCAAGTGCTACCTCAGTGGTACAACTTCCTCCACTCCCACCAACCCCCATGCCCACACACATACACACACACAGAAATATATGCCCTGTTCACAACTACACAGTGTGATTTATTTAAAAAAGACTCAAACTCGACAGTTTTATTTAGTTTCATTGTAATTTCAAACTAAAATTATATCTGTTTTGCCTTATTTGTTACTATTTTCCTTGTAATTTGACATAGAAACAGCTACTATGCGCCCTCAGTACATAAAAAACATTTGCTGTCAATAAAAAGCTATCTTAACTACCTTAACATTTTTATTTGACCATTAAATAAATAAATGTGATTAAAAAAATAAAAACATTAAAATTAAACTATTCCTGATGATTATGCTTTTTGAAAGATGTATGTACAATAGTTTATATCAATTTAGTGACGAGATTTGCTTTATGAAATGAAACTGTTTCTAATTAAATTATTCTTTGAAAATAATAAAAAAATACAATTGATATTGTACTATTTACTATTTACAATTACTACTATTACTATTATCTATTTTCAAAGGAGGAAAGCACCTCTATATCCTCTGTAGACTTTCGTAGACAGTGTATGTGTTTTTTATGGAGGTACCAAGACATCAGTGTAAATATGTATTAAGACATCAAACCTGTGTTCTAATAGTTTAAAATGCCGCTTCATTACCGATAACATACCAAAGAATCCGATTGCGCCTCTGAATGGTAGCGATAATCAATATCTGTCCCAGATTTAACTGCTACAATAAAAGTGTTCACTGCTGTCAGAAACATCTACCTATCAGTGTTTCCCAGCGGCAATAAATCCCTGGCCTTGAACAGTATGAGCACAAACATCATCCAAATCGCCCCTGAATAGACACAGAAACAGTAAATCTTTTTTGCCCGCTGCCTGCCACACAACATATAAAATTCTTCCCTCAAAATGGGCTCTTTGTGTGGTCAAGTGAATATGGCCTGAAGAATGAACCACAGCGCTATGACTCTTTTCCTGTTTCCCCTGTCTAAAAGCAGACAGGCCTGAATTGAAGGCAGGTCCCAAAAATGCCAAACCAGGAGCAAACAAGGCAATGAACTTTTAGCTAAAACATGGTCAGGTATCAGCGACCACCCCTCTGCCCCCCCCACCCCGATTAAAACCCAGATGCGTGGCTGTGGTTGCATACTGTTTCTCAAAATATGTAGTGCTGCTAAAGTTGTATTAATTTTCATCATGGCATACTTTACATTTCAACAACATACATACTGCCATAGCAGAAATGAGCTTGTTACATTTCCTGTTTCACCTCGGCCTGACCTCTGCCACTTGCTTTCAGCGCTGTGTCATCCAATCGAATCCTCCACTCTTGTCTTGAGCTCGTTCGTGGGAAACATCTCACACAACAATAGTGGTAGCAGCACGGGTTGCTATTTGGGTGCCTTGTGCTATGTTTTTGTTGGCCATTGGAGCTGTTTTTTGGGAGACACACAGAGAACAGGGTAAGGGCCTTTTCCCCTCAGTATGTCCCTGTTGCAGAGAGAGCGGGGTTCAGCTCATCGATCACTGCACACCAAGAGGGAGGACAGACGCCATGGGTGGGATGGAAGAGCAAAACCAAGACATGTATATGGATATGTGCACAACCTATGCATGTCTTGTATTTGCTGTTCCATAACATGCTGTTCTGTGTGTGTATGTGTGTGTGTGGTGGGGGGGGGCAAGTTTGTGGGAGTAGATACAAAGAATACAATAAATGACAAGGGTATGGATTGAGTACAAAAAGTTGATGTGTGCGTGGCTAAGGGGTCAAAAAGGAGTTCATTTGTCTAGCTGTGAAGATCTGATGCGATAAAATATGCACACAAGCATCATGTTCAGGCGCCCACACTTGCGCACAATCCTGTGTTAACACACTAACCTCAGTCTCAGAGAACATGCTCCTCCACTCTGTTTGAATAAGACACTTGGCTCCATTTAGTTCCTTCAGCAATGACTCCTCAGCAAGAGTTAAAGCATAAAAGAGCAAAGCACGTACACATGCAGAGGCCTGATATATTATGGCTCTCTTGGCCAGTGAGGCCTCTCAGCAGGGCTGGCAGACTAAACAGAGACCCCATGCAGGCCGAGGGGTGAGCCAGAGGGATGAATAAATACAAAGTTGATGGAAAGGGCCACATTGCGGGACTGCCTGATCAGCGGTAGGGCCCAACCTGGAGATGATATGGAGCCGAGCAGATGACCCAACAGCAGGGAATCTCCAAGATCATTAAAGGCTTCAATGCGGCTATTTGATCAGTGTTGAAACCACCAACTCAAAACACTGAACACAGCAAGCTGCCGTGTTCCTCCCTCATCTGGAAATCAATCTGCGTGTGGGTGGAAGATGGCTATTTCCATTTTCATTCAAGTCATGTCGTACTGTTACTGAAAAAAATGCATCGCAGAAGAGAAGCATGGCGCCTGTACAACTTCTTCACTTTAATTGTTTACCTACTCAAGCTCCCAATAATAATTGTTTAGCGTGTTAGACATATCACTCAGAACATGTATAGAATTTGGTAATGACTGTGCATAACCCAGTGTAAAAGAGAAAAGCACTCTAACTCATTAATACAACATTAGCCGCCATAAGAGCTGGGTTATAAAGACCAGCTCATCCTACAGTAGTGTGCTAAATTCAACCTTTATTAGAATAAAAGACTTTTTGTGCCTCCATGTTGGCACATTATGTTTTCCATTCATTTGCTATCCATCTTCTGATCAACACATCTCAGTAATGTCTTGAGGGATCTTCTTCAAATTTGGCACAAACATTCACTTGGACTCAAAGTAAAACTGGTTGTCACAAAGCAATTACAAAAAAAGTGTACACAAATGGTGGTGGAGGCAGACTACCCAGAGGTGGAGATTCGGGTTTCTTGGAAAAATGGCATCACCTTAATCCAACCATATGATCAGATAAGATGATTAAAAAGAATTCCATCATACATGTAATCAATGTAATGCGGGCTTACAATGGCTACATTTGGTAAAAACCTTAAAAGGATAACTGGACGCTGTGTTATTGTTGTGGCAAATCTCAGTCATTTTAAAAACAGATCACTCACCCAGCATGTTCTCACCACTGGACGTGACGACACATGTTCTGCCATTAACTGAACATAAACGTGTCCCCCCTCCCCACGCAAATAAGAACCACCTGCCCCTGAGCCCTGAGATCTGACTGCTCCTCTTTCTAGACCTCCATAGAGAGAGAGAGAGAGAGAGAGAGAGGGAGCGCCTCTTGTTTGGACAAATGTCAGGGCCAGCTCCAGGGCTAGTAGATGAATCGAAGAGCGGAGCAGAGAATCTTGCCCTTCACATAGCCTCCTACAACCCCGGGCCCCGTCTCCTCCCTTCTAAGCAGGGCCCAATATTTTTTAATTACGTACAGGAAACTCCTGTTACAAAGGACACTTTCTTAGTCAATCTGCAGGGAGGCTGTGTGGAGTTCTGGGGTCAACCTCCCTTTTTTTTCTCTCTGTCCTGTCTCACAGAATGTGTGTGTGGGCAGCAGATGTATCAGTTAACAAACTGGAAAGCATGCCACCCAGAGATTGGGTCAGCGCTGACAGCCGAGCTGGCACCTCACCTGGTTTTTCTAAATGCAATGTCCTTTATACACATACTCCAACACCGCAACTATCCAAAGCATCCCGTCCCTTAACAATCTCCTACCCTCATCAAACAAACCCATTTCAGCATCAACATCTATCTTATTTATTTGTCCACATATATTCTATTGTCAATAATAGTACTACTTTATTTTGCAAGACAAAGCATTGGACATCTCACTATGCTTTCTTCGACCTCAGCTTCTTTGCTCCGGTGGTCTCTAACTGACAGGAACTCAGGCACTATTTGTTGTCTTTAGGCCCAATAAGTCCATCTGGTTTTGGTTTGGCTCCTCGAGATCGCCCCTGGAGATGTGGATGGAGGAGACTTAGGGGTGAGGTGGTGGAGGGGCAGTTCTAGGAGGCATTTTTCTCCTCTTAAATTGAATTTCTCACCATTCTAACCTGGGCCTTGTACCAGAGATTGAGCGAGAGCTTAATGCATCGGGCTTCCAACCCCTCAGGCTCCTGAAAAGCTATGCAAAAAAAAGAAAGTAAGTAAAAGCAGGCAAAAAAAAAAGCTTGGAAGAAATCAGTATCACCTGTTTTGCCAAACAACTCACATGTTCATAGTAATGGCTATTAACTGACTCGGATTCCCTCCGCCTGTGTTTGTAATATAGGAATGTATGAACTCTCTCTGAACCATTCCTGACATGAAACTCCTTTTGTCTGGTGAAATGATCTGTGAAAATGAACAAATAGAAGACTAAACAAAGCTGTCAGTCCTCGATAGGAAACTGTAGATGGACAATAGTTGAAATTCTTCTGTACGGTGTTTCATTTGAATGTAAAAATGTTATTGAAGAAAGAATTTTAATAAATATACACGATACCAGAAATCAACAACATCTGTAGCAAAGGTCCATGGGATGTTGATGGCCGCAGTATTAGTAATTATTATGAAAACATTTTTGTCAGCTATTTTCCTTTACACTAGTTACTTATATCTTTTATGTCATATCTATTATATCTTCTTATTCGACTGTCTTTGAGACCAGACCTTCTGTAAATGTTTCTGTCAGCTTTTATTTTTAGCTGCACATCTCTCTTCTTGACCGCTTTAAAAAAAAAAAATACTCTGGAGCCTGAGCTCCAGTCAATTTCAGGTTTTCATGCAGATGGAAGACAGTTTGTCCATCTTTCTTGTCATTGTCCAGTGCATGATATATAAATCAAACTGGAAAAAGAATGAAAATAACCTAAAACTGTGAATTATTTCTCAGACCCTTACAATTTTATGGCCATGACAGCTTCCAAACTACTGGATGTAAAAGTGGCCAGTTTGCTTTTCTGGTATTTCTGTACAATTAAGTACACGTTTCCCACTGTACTCTCCCATAAAGTCTGCACGTATCCCTGACTAACCCTGTGGTTCTGTAAAATAAGACATTCCCATCTTTTAAAGGCTACAGCAGGCTAAAAGTTACAGTTTCCTTTGTGGAAATGTGCTTGTAATGTAAGAATGATCCTCACAAACTCAAGTTCAACTCACTGTTTCTTCATTTTTTAAATTCATCTGAATTTTTGTTTGTTTCTCAGCACCTCTCATGAGCTCTGTAAAAATCCTTGATAGACACTTTTCTCTCCAGCATATCTCAGTGAAAACCTTCTTCCTCTAACATGATCATCATCCCCTGTAGTTAGTTTATTTTTTCAGGTGAATAAACTATATCTCACGCACTGGCTCCCTCAGATGCTCTTTATTAGGCCCCTGGAATCAGCCATACTTTCATCTTGGGAACGGGTGTGTGTTTGTGTGTTTAAGCTTTACAAAGACCTGGAATGGGATTGTAAAATTCTCACTAAAATTGACCACGACATTGTCACAGAGAGACAAAATGTTTTATGTAAACTGTGTTTAATCGCGCAGAGATTATGTTTTCCTCTCAGTAACCTAGCCAGAGTTGAAAGGCATAAAAAACACTTCTATGTGATTGTTTCGGAATTAAATATACGGAAGAAAACCGAAGCGCATGTTGAAGACATTTGGTTGTGTTTAGATTAGTTTCACATTAGGAGACCACAAATTGGCTCTAATTTATTTTTGAGAGTGTATCATCACCAAAGCTTTATAAATGTGACCATTCAAAGATTCTACCTATTAACAAATGGTATAAAAATACATCAAATTCAGTTTTTTTTTTCTTCAATAAAAATATTTCTTCAAATTAAATATTATCTAAATTAGCAGACATTCACCAATATTTCTACACCTTTGGGTATTTAAGGGGCAATGGTTCAAATTCGTACCTTCTCAGTGACTGATCATATTTTTGATTTATTTGGGGTATTTCTTCAGCCCTTTAATGAACTTGTGCCCCATTGTAATTTGGGGCATTCTGCCGCAATGTGTGTTGTCAAACTGAACCTTGTCAAAAATTGAATAAAAGCAAACAAATCATGATTAGAGACACAACTTCAGTTTAATGGGTGTGTACACACTTCACAAATACATGCTGAATTCGAAAATGTTAACACTGTGAGGACACCTCCTTTTACTAGCACTCTGTGTTCAAAGACAATTCCATTAAATTCACATAAACGTAGTTCTGAAAATATTTTATCCACTGAGGAAACATTAGGTAGGTAGTATATTACTAACAGCTACTGAACCTTCACAGAAGGCATTTCTAAGGTAACTTTTTAATGTTTAAAAACCATCTACAGTGATATGGATACACAGTCAGAGTGGCACTACAATGCTGCGACAGCTCAAGCATTAAAAAAAAAAAAGAAAGAAAGAAAAGAAAATAAAGGAAAAATGTATTAAAACATTATTACTCTATATGTCAAGTTTAAGTTGTACTGGTGGATTACATATCAGCACATAACATGCGACAAAGAATTCAAATGTTACATCGAGGTGATAAGACATAAACAGTGAAACGTATTTCTTTTATGAACATGAGAATGAAACAGGATGAAACAAAAGACGTGGAGGTCCAACCACACGAGCCTTTTCAGGAGAACTAGAGGGCATTAATGTAGAATATATCTAAAGATAAATAACATTATAAAGTGCACATACTACAGCTTGTAACACCAAGCACACAAAATCCATCCTGCCTATACATATAATACTTATCCTATACTATGATCTACAGTTATGCTTCTATTTACAGCCCAAAAGAATATTTTTCACTGATGCCCCAAATGATTCTATGAATCATGCTGTAGCCTTCACACAAACGCAGTGGAGGTCTGTTTCTAAAAACGTACGCTCTTATCTACAGTTTCAGCAGAGAACGAGGACAGCAGCAAACAATGACAGCACGCTGTATTTGGTTATAGATAACTGAGAGTAAGTGGATGTTTTCAAAGTGAAGTCTATTTTTCAAATTGTTATCTGTGACATGATGAAACAAAAACATATTACTAAGCTATGTAAGGCAATAAATTACCACCACAAACTGCAAACTCAACACTTGAGTTATTACTCTCAATTATTTTTTATCACATTTATTGCGTGAAAACTGATTACAATTATCAGAGTAAAAAGTAGTACAGTACAATACTGTCCAATAGTAAATCTCACTTTAATAAAAACACTTACTTAGTTATAATTTCCTTTTATATTGGTTATTATTGGGGCTACATTAACACAACACAGTCTATCACGTTTCAGGAAAATACTGCAGACGTACTGATGATCTGAAATTTAGTTAATACACATAGACAAGAGGGTTGGTCCAAGTGGCCACAGCTGGAGCCGTCACATCGCTGTAGAGCCCTAAAAAAAGATGAAGATAAGTTCTAGTTATATCTTCAAGCATTATATCTGTGTCTCTTCCAGCTGCTATGCTGCCCTGCACAAATCTGAGTCATGCTTCCCCCTTGTGGAGGTTTTAAAAAATATTCCTGTAAAAAGGTGGATACGATATATACCCCTTCTATTACCAGAATAAAGGCAACGTGACACAAAAACAATCAAACAGAAAACAACAGACCAACCTTAACTATTAGTCACGGACACACATGATGATCGCCGTGATCTGCACATAGTTTTCTGTAAAATTGAGAGTCAGCAATAATATTTCAATATGGTGTGATGAATCAAATCAAAACAAACAGATAAGCAGAGTGGCACATAAAATAAGTGTTCTTATTACAAAAGAATATGAATCAATATAATATTACATTTAATATTTCTCTTTTTTATATTTTTCACCATTCATGTTATCTTTTTTTACTAGATATTACTTTTAGCTTTTTTTATGTTACGTTTTTCTATCAGTCTATTTCATATTATATTTATCTTACTAGAATTCTAAAATTACAACTATCTAAAGAGAGCATTGTCTCACCTTGTTGATTTCCAAACATTCAAGTCTTCTTTTTCTGGTAACTGTTTCCCTAGTATTTCATTATTAATCTCATTTATGATAAATGCAGGCCAGGGCTGTTTATATTACCTTTGTATGAAGGCGGTTATGAAGCACTGAGTCAGAGAGCCAAGGATGTCTTAAGGCCTCAGATGCCCCCATTCTCCAACTAGAGAGAATCACAATGATATTATTCAGTGCATACAACATATAAGTGTAACCACATATCAATTTTACTTTGCAACAAACATACAGAAATGCATGGAGAGAATTTGATACCTTTTATTTACAATGAGAAGCTTAGAAATGAAATCTTTGGCCTCTTCAGACGTTTCCATAAATTCCTGTTCATCAAAGCTCCACTGACAAGCCAAGATGTTATTCAGAGTCGCATTGTCGTCATCCCCGAGGAAGGGACACAGGCCGCTCAGACTGACAAGAAGAGACAAACAGTCATTGACATTAATCTCTTAAAAATGCGTGCATATGCTTCTGTATCAACTTACAGCATGTAGGTGATGACACCGAGGCTCCACATGTCGGTGTTGAATGACACAAAGTCATAGTTGATGACTTCAGGGGAAAGAAACTCTGGCGTGCCGAAATTCACTCGCAGCTTCTCCCTTGGTTTGTAGCTATAACATTTAATAACAATGACATTTTATTTTTTGTATGATTACAACTACTAATAAAAACTATCAAAAAATTGAAGGAAATACCAATACTTACATCCTGGCTAGACCAAAATCGATGATTTTGATCTTATTCGTTGCTCTACTCACACACAGAATATTTTCTGGCTGAAATCCATAAAAAAAAATACAAAGCATTTTCACAGACAGGTTTAAATGAATCTACAGGGATGTATGGGTGCTTTTAAAAGTGCCTGGAAAATAGAAGTGACTTGGTTACCTTTAAATCCAGATGTAGGATGTACATTTTGTGCATGTGCTGCAGACCATCGCAGATCTGCCTGATGAACATCACAGTGTCCAGCTCCATTAAAGTGTCATTTTCATCAATGATCCTGTCAAACAGCTCCCCACCATCAACACTAAGACAAATCAAAATGTGTGCAATTAAACACAAATGCATAAAAACACAATATAACACCTACATTTTTAGATTATTAATAGAGAGAATAATTTTATTTTAGCAAAAGAAATACATTTCTCATGCAAAATGATTTTTTTCTGGGCCCACCAATTTTAAGTCTATTAAAGATAACATCTCGAAGAAGATACATAACCTGATTTTAAATGAATGAACAAGTGCTTAGAATATAAAAGAAGGAGCATACTATTCAAGTACAAGGATGATGTCATTCCTTGACTCATAAGCTGCATAGAGTTGGATCAGGTTGGCATGGTCCAGATTATTCATGACCTGGATCTCATTCTTCACCATCTCCTACCAAAGACACAGGCGCAGACAGATGCAGAAGCAGATGAACAGACACGGATGCAGACAAACGTGGACATGCCGACACACAAAGGAGCACACATACACACACACACACACAAAAACATGGACACGGAGAGAGGTGTCAGCTGTTCTCTTTTATGTGACAATGCATCTTCTGTTCTAGGTCAAATATTTCTCACCTAGGTGAGAAGTATTCCCTTTGCTTCTGTGCTGCCTTGCGGTGGACTAGTATGTAGTACAGACTGTAGCTAAGCCCCTTTACTGCTTTTTATATCATGAGGTGTAGCTTTTGATGCACAAATCAAAATAGGACTCATTCATTATCATGACAGTGTGTGTTAGGTGTGGTACCCTTATTTTCTGACTCCGGGCTTTGATGACCTTTGCTGCAAAAGTGAGACCGGAGGAGTTTTCAACACATTTGTGCACCTGACCGAAACGACCCCTTAAAGAGAAAGAGAGAGAAAAACAATCCGATTGCACAGCTGCTCTATCAATGCTACAATCTCAAACGTCAAACATCCTTAGAGGCCTGCAACCAGTTGTGAAACAGGGCTGATGTAGCGTTTCATTTGTTTTCCCATGACAAATCAAAAAGTGATCTTGCTTCAGAGTATCGTGTTTAATCTGTTGTTTCATTAAATCTGAGCTGGGCTCTGTCTCCTCTTTGAAGACCTGGATTAACACTTAGTGATTAGCTACCAGCTGGCACTGGGGGTACAGTTTCACATACCACTCAGTCCTGAAGTAAAAATAACTGCTGTGACTCTGAAGTTATGAACAAGAGGAGAGAAGAGCAGGGGAGGTGAGGGATGGGAGGGGGGGTTATGCAATTGGGCTTTATGAGAATTAAAACTCTTTCTCTGTATCTTATATTTGCAATTCATCAATCACTCACTGGTATCTTTTATTAACATCACACGAGTACAGTGCTCACCCGCCCAGGACCTCCTGCCAGTAGATGGTGTAGAAGTTGCTGATTTGGTTCGGTTTGGCCGACACAATGCGGTGATTGAAAGGGGCCGCTGGAGGAGGGGTGTCGTCTATAGTCGGATGTTAGGGGACAAGAGATGAGATATAATCTGGTTTAATTGGTTATGGGGAATGTAAGAACACAGCAGATTTTGTGTTTGAAGGATACACAGCTGATCAAGTTTGCACACTGTGTGTACTACGCAGTTGTCTTGACAGTCCAGAGGAGTAACCATGCTTCCTGTCTTTGTGCCATACATCCTTAAAGCTAGTTGTACCAACTTAACATTCTCAGACGGTCAACTATGTAATGGCTCAACACTAGTTTGGCATTTCCGTACTGCAGTTTCTGTTACTTCTAAACCATCATCAACAGCACTGACACTAATACATCAGCAATTAACAACTGATCAACTGATATATCAGCCTGGTTGCTTCATCACTGAAGCCCAAATACTGTGTAACACAACTATAGGCTCCTGTCTATTTTCACTAGTGTGCGTTAAATCACAGGATCTTGACCTGTGGCCACAATGTAGATTTTATTATTTTTAATTTTACCACTGCCTTACAGGAGCTTTTCTCTGCACCAAAAAAAGGATTACATCGGGTAAATTCAAACTTTCATCAGTCTACCATGCAAAGTTTTCAGTAACTCTTAACTTACCAATGAAGTACTGCTCAGCATCATCATTATGTTGCTCTACTGTGTCATTTTCATTCCTCTCTCTTTCCAGCCTTTGTTTGAGGTTCAGCTGGATTTCAACTCCATCTGCCCTAAATATGGCCCAGTCCTCAGATTCAGGCTTATGTTCTTCCTCCTTAATGTCCTCGCTCTTCTCCTCCCCTTCATTCTCCTTCACCTCCACCTGGCTCTTTGTGTGTTCCTCAATGACAAAGTGTTCTTCAATGACAAAGGACTTGATAGTTTTGCTGCTGATATCTGCTGTCAGCTCCTGCTCGGGCTCTGGAGATGGGGTGGCCTCTGTGTTATCAGTGCTGAAACACCAACAAACCTTTATGTTAGGAGTTCGTTCATTTAGTCAGTCTTGAAGTCTTTGATGACTTAATGATATATCAAATCAGTGACACAATGCAACGCCTAGATATATGGTGAAAACTAATTACAAATACAAATAAATCGTTCCATTGGTTTCACATGCCCTAGACTATAATGCTATAAACTGTGTCATGGGATGTATTATTACTCCTGAGTAATATCTCATCAATTTTTTTAAATAGTTGATCCAATCACAATTTCAGTTGTTTTGTTTTATTTAACTAACAGAGCTCAATGCAAAACAAAGCATTAGGATGAATATAAGAATTTTATTTGCAGATAATTTAAACCATATTATTAAGAACATTTTTTATGGATTAATTTTAACTAACTCATGATTGAAGATCTTACCCTGGAGCAGCTTGTTCTTTTTCGATGTGTTGGGCAGGGGGGAGCTCGGGGTTTTTTTCTAATTCTACAGCAGAAGCGTCCTCCTCCTTTTCCTCTGGGACTTTGAGTTTTTTGTCCTCTTCCTCTTTTACCTCATCTTCTACATCAAGCGTGTCTGTAACCACTGGCTCTCCTTCTGGTGCCTTTTCTTCCACTTTTGCCTCACTAACCTCCTCAACTACTGCATGCTCCTCAGCTACCTGTGAATCTTCATGCAGGTAGTCCGCCAGATCACAAGCAGGTTGTTCATCAGGTTGTTCATCAGGTTGTTGATCTTTAGGGGGCACTCCAGTTTCCAGATTCACACATTCAGGGGTGAACTGGTCACCTGACTTCTCTGTATTCCCCCTGTTGAGTTTTTGAACCTCTTGAAGCAGCAAAACCTGCTTTTTCAGATTGATATGATCTACAAAAAGCCAAAAACAGAACTTTGATTTAACCTTTTACATCTTTCTAAATTGCATGCTGTTTTAACTATAGCAAAGGGACAACTTTTGGAAGTTGAAGCACTGACATATAGTACTTTACTTAGAGTAAAGAGTATGTCGATCTCAGCACCTGCAGTATCTGGTGGTTTTATCTTCTTTTGAGTTTTCTGAGTTTTAGGGCTCAAACATGGCTTCTCTGTCCCATCTTTGATTTTATGGTCTTTCAACTGTGAAATGCAAATAAAAACAGTCAAAATAAAAATTTGAATCACACACGGTCTTTACATTTTCAAAGATATGATGTATATATTACAGCAAAGGAATATTTTGACATTTTCTTCTCTTACAGAATTCCACTTTTTAGTTTCTGCTCAAAATTAATGATTTCGGCTAGATTGTGAAGCTAAAATTAAAGGAGACATTGTGTCTTCCCAATGTAACAAAATTTCATACTGTTATACTTTTCCTGTTGAGGATATCTGTACAATAACATTCAACATATGCAGCCAGCCTAATAATTAAAACATGGATAACAAAGTGCCAGCCTGAAGCCAAAAATGCAAACACGATAAAAACTATAACTTACAGATAAAAAGACATGTTCTGGTGTAAATATGCTCTATGAGCACGAAAAAACCTACAAACTTTCCACATTTGCGAGAGGCAAGGAAATGCTTTGGTCCGTGGATCTTTATCCTGTGAGAACGCTGAGGAGTACTTGGCACACATGCAGCAGTTATCTGTTGATTCCCTTTACTGGCTTTATTACTAGTAGTTTTCTAGTAAAAAAAGACAAGATGGCAATGCTTAGTAGGGTTATATGAATGCACATGAAATGGAATAAATATTACATGAAAGAATATCAATATGAATCATTGATTTAAGGCAGGATCGTGTAAAAGACAACATAACAAATGAATCAAAATTTTAATACATACTTCAATAAAATGAAAATGACAGGTAGAGTTGATGAAGTTAGGGACATATTCAAAAGGCACAACATGGATGAATCAATAACACAATGAAATGACACATAAAGTCATTAAAAGACAAAATATAAGCTCTGATTTCAGTTTGCAGATTAGCACATTTATTGCACGTATCCATGCACGGACACGCTTGTAAGGCATGCCTTTGATTATTCACGGCAGATGGATGGACGGCAGCAGGGCAGTGAATTTATAGCTTATCGTTTGTCGCACACTCAGTGACATAATGCAATCCTGACCCTGAGTGGAAAATATTACAAGTGACAGTAAGCTGTTGTCCAAATTTCTCAGCTGAGGGAGCTCACTAAACACTCTCTGGTCGGGTTAGCATGGAAAAACCTGTCTTGAACCCCTGGGTGTCTCACATTTGTTCTCCGAACACTGTGGTGGGATAAATAGCACAGGAAATATTTTGAGTGCAGTGTTTCCCTGGTGACAGTGGCGTTTTAAGGAGTTCGACCCCTGATTGGAAGAAGGGAAAGCGAGGCCACAGTAGCAGGCTGAAATCTCACACCTCCAAAGGTGGAGTAAGCACTACAAGCACTCTGACGACAACAGAAATCCCCTGAAATGTGACTCACACTGTAGCTGTCGGATAGGTATGTGTTTGTCAATCATCACAATGTAATCAAAAATAAAAATGTATGGGTCAAACTTTCAATTGGCTTTAATTCAAAAGTCAAGTCATAATCTAATACAGACATGGAGACAAAGAAGGGACTGGACTGTTGCACATTGTGCACCATGACACAAATATGTGATAACGTTGTCCCACAACGTCACAACCACTCAGGTGAGACGGGAAGAGATATGAGTCAAACGTCTGCAGCAACGCAAGTGACAGGAGTGTGGTGATGTAAGTGTGACTCATACCTGTGATGCCAAGCACCACTTAGCGACCTTTAAATAAGTTTATGGTCCGTCCTCAGATTTAATTATTAAGGCCAATGTTTTGGGTTTGATTTTTGGATGTTGTGCTTGCTTCGAAGCTTTTGAAGCCTAAAAATTTTAATTTAAATACTTCACTCATTCTAGTCCAGTCGAACCAAAGATTAAACTTTGGGCGTTAAGTCAAAATTTGAACTCAGCATTCAGTCATATTAATGCCAAGCTCAGTTGAGCAATAGTAATCTTAGGGATGAGATTTACATAAGTACATATTTACTTTTTGACACAGCATGCTGTGTTAAATGCAGGCCTTCAGTGGAACCTCTAAATCAAAGGTACTTTGACAAAATTATCAGCAGGACTCCCAGTAACATTTTTATGAAGCGCTATTTTGGACCACAGGCAGTTTTGCAATTTACAAAAAATCACAGAGCACTGTCTTGACTTTAGCAGCGCTTTATAGCACAGGGGGGTACCTACTGGAAAAAGTGATGGGAAATATACCAAATCACTGGCACAGGACTGTATTGTACAATGAAACTGTAACTGACAGGCAGCAATGTAGCTAGTTTAAGTGAGTCAGTGACAGAAATGAACCGCTGAAGAGAGAAGGCAAGGAACGCTGACTCATCACAATTTGTTGACATCTGACTCCTGGTGAGTTGCAAGGTTTAAAGCTCTCTTAGACCCCAAACAGTGCAGCACGATCCAAAAACAGCATTTCTAAATTGAGCCACTCACATTTCACCCCTGGCCTCATAGAGGCTCTTTCGTGCCCTGGCGAGGTGAGTGGTGGTGCTGGGGTTGGGGGGGGGGGGGGCAAAGTGAGCCTCGTGCTAAGTCTATGTATGCACAGGATGAGTAGAGAAAACATTTTGAGTTCAATTTGATATTATATAACTTCCAAGTTGGATATTTATTGTGGAATAACTTACATAATGCTGTAAAATTAGTGCTCTTAATCTCTTTGACTTCACTCAGCAGTTGGCAGGTGTGAACATGCCAAAGCTCAGACACTACCTATCACCCCTGGCCACTTCATAGAGAACTGGCACACAGTCCAGGCCACATTTACATCCACGTGGTTGAGTGGTCAGCTTTTCAGCTCTGATCACTTTCACATGTTCTGCCAAGTAAACAACTTCTCAATGAGATCTAAGAAATCAAGACCAGCATGGAAAACTTTATATTGCATCTTTTGCACCACGAGGTGTCCATAGTGATGGATGGGCTCAAATGCCTGGACACGTACTGAGATACTGAAAATGATAAATGCACCGTTAGATATAGCAAATATATCATTCAAAATGATTCATATTAAAGTCCATATGATCATTAACAAATTGAATAAAACAGCAATATAATGCAGCCTCTTCAATTTGACTGCATTGGAGATACACATTGAAAGCAAATACATTTTCTTTCAGAGTTTTCAGGGTTGTAAACTTACCTTTTCAGACTTCTTGGTTAATGTTTCTGTAGATGACTTTCTCTTGGTAGCTTGTTTTCCTTTATTGTCTTTGGATTTGAAGCCCTTTCGAGCTGCAGGGCCTTTTATAATCAGCTCCATAATTCTCGAACTCTTCACTGTCTCCCCAATGAAGCTAATCACTTGCTGCATGCTGAGGACCAGCTTTTCCATTCCTTCCAGCTTCTGAGCTTGCTGCTCCGACCGCTGGTTCACTACCGACATGATGGAGCTCATTTCCTGGCATATCTCCCTCACTTCTTGTCCCATGACCTGGGTCTGGTTCACCATGCTGGGTGGCAGATGGATCTCCTCTTCGTCCAGCTTCAGATTTTCCATATCCTTTTCAATGCCGTCAATGTCTTGCGACGTCCCATTGAGTCGGTTGAGGACCTTCTCTTGAATGTTGATGAGCTTGTCCATCTTGCTGCTCATTGACTCAATCCGATTTTGGATGAGGTCAAAGCTTGCATTGTTGCCATCTCCCATCATCACCAATGCACTGATGGCTTCCGGTGATACAAAAATCACGTCAGGACAAAATAAGGACTAGGAATGTCTGTGAAACAGACGAAAATATTTTTTGAAAATCGTAGCCAGCTCTACCCTTCAGTGCTCCTCATTGGTGTGCAAATGAATTAAAAAATAGAAATGTGAAATGCCAAAAAAAGCAATCCAGCAAGAAAAGATTCAAAAATCATCAATCACCAGTTATGAAGATTTTAAATCTCAAAAGGTCTGCATCTCTCGAAGTAAAAAAACAATCTGCTTCTCTCACACTTTTTCCCTGTGCCTGCTTCTCTCCACAATAGAAATGGTATTAAGAATGGAGTGAGCCAGTGTCCCTAAATGTAAATGGACAGCCTACGTCAGCAGGGGTCATGTTCTCGGGGTGGGAGCTTGGCACTGCCTGGCCTATGAGATATTTGAGAGCCTTTAAGTGTGAAGCCCACCACTGTCACTCACTTGGAGGGTGTCAAAATGGACATTTCTTCAGCATGAAAGTGGGACAGTGCTCATTCAATTTTGCAGTTTTTCCTATTCAACTGGCAAAGACATAAACACTGTAAAAAGTGGTCCACATTCTTGGGCGGACAGCACAGGTGTCCAAAAATGGAAAGGGGTAAAGATGGTGTTTTTTCGGGTGGTTTTTGGGGGTCTCTTTTTAGGCAGAAAAAATATTGAGATAATTTGACAGCTTGAAAGAAATAGTTCAAATGACTGTTGTGTCATTCAAGAGACCAAAAGGACTGGGCAGCTGGTTATGTGGCACTGTTGCATGCAATTCTGTGTGTGCGATTGTGAATGAGAACCATGCAGATACCGTTTTTGTCTCTTGAAGGCCAGTAACTTTCCACCAGTGTCTGGGGAAACGTGAGGAAGCCTGCGGCTTTTGGCTCGGGGGACCTACAGTAAGATATTTATCCTTTCTGCTGAAAGAGGAGATGGGTGACGCCGATGACTTATACCATACCACTGACAAAAACATCCACTGATAACCTCCCTGAAGTGAAGAAGGGATCAGTTTTAACTTAGCTCTTGTAATATGACCAGAATTCATGTTCCCTGTAAGTCAAAATATGATTTATCCTAACCACAGATGTGTGTTTATTTGAACTCACAGGGTACAAACAAACTGAAACTGCTGCAAAATTTTCAAGGCTTAAATAACCAGGGGCTGCAGTGCTCCCACGGATATTTAATCAATCTTTCCTGACAAGTTTGCCTTCACAAACTTCACAAACCCTCTTTGCTCCCACAATTCACAGATGATAGAGTGGAGGGGGAATCCAGATTTGCCGAAGCCACCATGAAATACTTTTGACAAAAGAGGCATGGACTGCACACCCCAGCCCAGCCAAACTCGCCTAGCTCTAGTTGCTCGAGCCAAAATCTAGCCTCATGGGCACAGGGGCCAAGAAGGGTTCTGAACTTGGCAGATAGAGAGGTATCAAGGCGGGTAAGGTGAGGGAAGGGAAGACTTTACTTGTCAGCTCACATTTCATGACAAGTCATCATACCAGGTTGTACATTACAGTCCGTCTTATTTAGAGGACAACTGAGCCGTGTTGTGAAAAGCCTTGTGTAATTTTCCTACAAGAACAGGCTGAACCACGACATTCCCGTGTCTTGATTTTCCTCTGGGTTCGCTCACATTAAGGTGGCCATGGCAGACAGAAGTGATTCTGACGGGGTAGAAACAGATGGGAGTGGATCCAGCCATGAATCAGTCAGGGAGAGACACCTGTCTCTGGATGCCAATAGATGATAGACATGTAGGTCATTTGTAGCATGTTGTGTCAACTTGTGGGGCACGGACAGTCAACTTTCTTATGCAGTAGCGGCCGAGAAATAAATTTGTCATTCCACACAAGCAGCAAGAATGTTAAATATGTCGTCACTGTTTCTTTAAACAATGCATATATCACGTTTGAGTGATTCATGGTCTCAACCTGAGAGTTCACAGCTTTTTAGTCCACCTGGGCAGAAATGTCCAGTTATATACACACAGTTATATACACATTGGGCTGCACATTAAAGGTTAGCATGCATGGCTTTGCTTTGCATTGCTTAGAGGTAGAGAGATATTTTATGGTTACTAAACCCTGCAGGGGATATAAACAGGCCTCCGGCCTCTGAGGCTTATGACATAAAGCAAATCTCGAGTTTATAACACCTAAGCTTTACAGTGAAGCTAATGCCAAAGAAAGTAACAGTGCGATGACTATTACTCAAAGTCTTCTCTCACCTTCTCTGCCAAGTCCAGGAATGTGTACACACAGGAGGACACTAGATGGCAGCTGGGAAATCACTGCCCTGTCTACTGATACATGATTAAACTGTTGTTCAGTTAATGTGACATCAAAATTATTTGGATGAATGGAGACACTCTCGAGATGCTGCATGAATGCCAGGATAGCCTGTGCCAAAAAAAAATTATGAACAATTCTACGTATGTGTGGTTAGTGGCTGACCTTGGAGTTTAAACTTGAGGACTTCTAGAGTGGAAAAAATACAGAAGAAAGGTTTGCTTCATTTAGCAGAAAGCCTTTGAACATTTAGGTCACTACCTTTGTATCCACAATGATGATGAAATCCAAGTCTTGTGCTTTTTCTCTCTATTGATGTTGCTGAGTGTCTAACCCAAGGTGATGTTTTCCATCATCAAATGTTTTTCTGACCAACATCAAAAGCTTTGTGGATGGCATTGCTTCTAGGACATGAATGTAGAGCAACAGGGCAAAAGGGGACAAATGCATAAATAAGTTCATGTATCAGTAAGTGCACTGCTTAACTGATACATATGAAGGGGTACATGGCTGATTTGTGCAACCTGCGTGGGGCTTTACGTCAAGTGTTTCTTTGGCATTTGGGAGAAGTTGAACCGTTGGAGTGCCACCTCCCTTACTGAGAACACAATGTCCTAGGAGCTGGTGGGGTCTGTGTGCCGTGGCTACTGTCCAGTCACCTCTTCAGTCTTCACTCACACATTGCGCAGGCTCCCAGCTCTGACTATGCTTTTTCTCGGAAACTTGTGGGCTTAGGTTTGTGTGGCAGCCATGAAACTTTACTCCCTGTGCTAATGTGTAAGACTCTTCTGTTCTTTCCCCTTCCACTCAAGTTTTTTCTTGGCTTATAAATGCATTTTGCTGTTGCATCTTTTGGTTTTGTTTTTCATGGGGTATAAAACCACACTGGACGGCATTATGTTGATTCAGTACATTTACAGAGATTTTTAAACCAACAGATACACTTGTTTTGCAGATTAAATCATGACAGAAATTGTCATATAAAAACAATAGACATTGCTCTACATTAAGTGAAGTTTTTAATAGCTCAAAATTTAAAATGTAACCTGAAACATTTAACATTAATATACTATAATGGAAATATAATATAATAACTTTTTGTTCAAGCTTACCTTTAATTATATGTTGATGTTAATGCATTAGAAACCTCATGAATACGCTTTAATTTGTGAGGGAATATTTAATTTGTACAGTATTGCCATTGACTATTGTTAAAATAAATGATGAGTTATCTTTCATCACTATTTTTCTTCAGACATTAGATGGCATTGTTCATCTATATAAGGAATGACCAGTGAGCCATAACCATCTACCAGGAGTACTATTAAGTAGTAAATAGTTGGTGCATTAGGGCATTACATTTAACATAAACAATGTTGCACTAATAAATGCCACCCTTATTTTGAGTGTTATACTTCTGGCAACTTTAAGAGAACCAAACTGCATTTACCATTAATACCATAGATGCTGACAACAATTCTTAAAGCCCAGCAATAAAATTGTTTTTCCCCAGTTAGCTGTCTAAGCACAAAAGGCACTCGGTTTTCTACTAAATGAAAAAAAAAACAAACAAAAAACATTCATATTCCCATCTAGTATCTACCAAAACGTGTCTTTTTGTTGAAAAATGAGCTGCTGGATGTTTATTCAGTTCATTCAGCACATATAATCCCACTTGTATTTGAGTAATACTTTGAGGTTCTGTGCCTCTGCTTCTAATATCAGTATGGAAATGTAAGTACTGCTTTACATTGAAGATGTTATAAAGGTTATTAAAGGTTAGTGAAAGAACGCAAAGACAGCCTAGTCACATACTTGTGGATCTCCTATGGTAAATGTCAGCAGGGATCTCCTAAATGCCACGAGAGGAATGGAAACAGGAGATGGTGAGGGGGCTTCAACTCGTCTCTCAGTCACACCATCACAGCAATAGAGATAACTAAAAAATGTTATCTGTGTGCAGTCCATGTATTTATATCAAGGCAGCATATTATGAATTTTACTATGTGAAACTGGTAAAGTCACAGCAGGTCACATCTCGTTGTTTGAGAAAAACAATTAACCTATGAGGTGGTAATATTAAAGGGTAATGGCACTGGTGCTCCTGGCAGCACTGACAGGGATGTCACCATTAAAGCGATGCAGTAATATTTTAACCACTAGGTGGCAGCAAACGCAGAATTTTGAGCCTTCAGTGTGCCTGTCCTACTCTGCCAGTAGAGCTCACTGTAACTTCACAGAAGATTCTCCAAACTATTAACTCGTTAACACCACCAGCCCCTTATCTCCTGTTTTATCCTGCTGCTATCCATAACACACATGCATCAGAACAAACATTCCTGACTTTCACTTTAGACACTGAGATTCAGATTACTACTTAAAGGAAAATCGCCATATGCTGAGATAAACTAATTAAATTAGATGTGAAATATAAAGCACTTAGTTGCACAAATACAATGTATTTTAATGGAAACACAAAGATGCTTCATGTCCAGGTTAGGCAGCTACATGTTTATGATTTTCATGCAAAATATCCAGCCCAACTGGTAAAAACTCAACCCAAGATGAACGTATTCACAAGTCAGGTGGCGGGGGGTTAAATAATTATAGTCATAACTACAACATAAACCCAATTCCTTTAGCAATATGTCCATCATAAGAAATGACCAAAAGCTGACTCTTCATGAAACCTGTTATAGATATATATCACAACAAGACCAAGCCTCTGTCCTCTGTTGACAACTCTTCTGTTGTGTTTAATAGAACTAGTAAGCTGGATAGTAATAAATGGTGCATTTCAGGCATAATAGATTTTTCTACAGTACCCGAGAATAATGAAATTAAAAATAAACAACAAATAAATTGGAAGCACATCAATCTAATGAGTCAATGTGGAGATACAGAAGGTGTACACCACACCTACACACTACACTAACACGTCAGTAAATACTTTATCTTACTTTTCTTCCTAGGACATTCCAATGAGAACAGTAATAACAGCAAGGTCAAATAAGAAGGTCATTAGAGATACTACTCCTCTGATTACAATGCAAAAATGTTGAGAACATCAGTACAATTAGGAACAGTTGAGGGCATCTGGTCGCTAATCCCACGACCCAGCTGTACAATGAGGTTTCAGAAAAAAAAAAGCAAACACAACACTTAATATGGTAATGATTTTCTCTAGTGTAGTCACATTTGCCACAGATGGATGTAAAAACATGTTTTCATCTAAAAGTATCAACTTCTGCCGTTGTACAACTCCCATCATGAATGTGACTTACACGTGTGTTTTTAAAAAATTAAACACGTCCTGACAAAACTGAGGCTTGATGTATAACATACTGTCTGAGAGGGACTTGTAACAATACAATAAAAATATATTTTTTCTTGGCTATAGAAGAGGGTACATCTTTTTTGTTTTAAAATTTGTCTTCCAATCATTTCGAAGTTGACTGAAACATTAAAACAACACAAATTTTCACACGCCGACACTCCGAGACAAGTTGACATGCCAGGCAGTAAAGACATGTTCCTCAAACATCCTTGTACATACCGGCATGGCAGGTGGAGTAGATGCTCTGTGCCTCCTCCTGTAGCAGAGTAAATCACCCAGCCTTCGCCATAAGTAGGAGGCAACCACATACATGCTCTTGACCAGCCAAATATCCAAGCCTGTGACAAATTTCTCCATGGCTTTCACTTTGCTCCTCATCCTTCCTCTATAGTCTCACTTTTCCTATCTTTAATCACAACCTGCTCTCTGGAGCTTACGAAGAAGAGACTCGTGTGGAGGGTTAGAGGGTTAGGTTGTTACACTGAGACGGTTAGGGTCCGTCTCAGTGTAACAACCGCCCAAACATTATCCTCCACAGGCTCTGTTAATTCAGACAACGTCCCCCCTCCCACCAGAACTTACAGCCAAAGGACAGGCAGTTTGTCCTCATGACAAAAGAGTGAGAGTGAGAGTGACAGGTGCCAGCACAGGGTGTCTGAGAGATATGTCCTTAAAGATTAAGCTGCCTTTTATATTTCTCTTATATTTCTCCCTGTAAATGAACTATATGAGGATTGGTCTACCAAAAGCAAGACTTACTTAAAACACACCAAGAAGATTGAAAACTGAGAAGATTGTGATAGGGGGGCTCTCATCTCCCTGTCAAAACAGACTCTTGGATGTGGTGAAAATAAATAGCCTATGCTATTGGATTACTGTTGCAGATGTCATACTGTTTGACACGTGAAAGCAATTGTATCATTTTATATTTTTTGCAAACCTAAATCATAGAATCTAGTGTAAGCACAAGTGATTTATAAGTAATTTGTGTATAGAAACATAATAAAGTGCACATCCAAATGAACACTTAACAAAGTCTAGTATGTTGTGCTACAATCATAAATTTAAGGTGTTAAACCCATAAGGCCTGAGGGCCAAGAGTCCAACATCTGGCTGACGGTGACCAGTCACAGCTATGTGCAGCATGTCTGGAAACCTCCCCAGCCTCCTCCGGCTTCTCCACCATCTCTGCCAAATACAATAATGAACTCACTTTTGGACGGGAGCACTGCTCTCACTGCTATTATGAATCTGTTAGCTGCCGTGGCAGAAAAAAAGGAAATCTGGTCTTTGATTGCTTACGATTCCCCAGTTTGCTTTACGGTAGACTACAGGTCCAAGCTACAAAATGTCATTAATTGCCACGTTGTATCGTGTAAAAAGCTATATGTTTGACACTATTGTTGGCACATCTTGGTCATAACATACTTCGGCAACTGATAAAGTTAATCTAGCCAAAACTATTTTGACACTCACTGCAGTGAGCTGAGCAGACACTACATGTGGTGTCATGTTTTGTCATTTAATACTCTGTCAGCTTTAGACTGTACTGAATCACAAGTGGAAATACAGAGACATCAGACTTTTGAATCTTTACTATATCATCACTTTCTGTTTGTCTCTGTTTATATATTGGGGGAATTAGTGAATGGTTTCTTACAGGGGAATCTTTTATATAAAATGCATTGGCGCCCTCTGCTGGTGAACCTGTGGCCTCAAAAGGCTGTTTCAAAAACCATATTAGTTCCTCTTCATGTTCTTATTCGTTTCTTTTATTAGGATTCAATGAAATACATGAATATCTGGTTCAAAGTTAATTTCCCAAAAGCAGTAAATGGTTTTCACCGTCTGTAAATCAGAGAATGAGGCCAGTCTGGTCATGTTTCAGCTGTTGGCTGAACGGGCTTGTACTTGGCCCTACTCCGTGAGGGGGGACACTTGGCCGCCGGCCTTTTCCTTCCGAGCTTTCTCACCATCTTGCTGGCCTGATTGACCTTTCTGGTATGTGTCTGATTTTTCATCTTCATAGAGAAGTACAGTAAAACTGAGGAAAGCTGCAATAAAGCAATAATTACATTAGTTATAAATAGTAGCATTTTTTAAATAATTAATTTCTAATTATAAAGCACACAGAGTAGTCTACCACTATAAGGCATGATTTCATTTTACATATTGTACCCTTTATAGTAGGTCTATAGACTCTTTATGAAACAATTCCCTGTATATTCATTTGTATACTTACAGTTTTTTTCCTGTTAGTTTGAAATACAATGCTTTATCACTCATTAACATTAAATTATAGCTTATTAATAAAATTCTGCCCGTAAAACGTGTGTACTTATTATACATCACCAAATAAACCTATTTGAAGAGTTTATTAATTTCTCATTATTTACTATTAAAGCATCATTAGCTGGTTCTGTACCGGTGTGACTGAGGCATTCACGCACCGCAGTTACTGCGGGAAAAACTGGCGTCTCTGGTCCAAATAAAAGTAACCATTATAGTCACGTTTTATTGGCAGGTTTAGCTGTATCTCTCATGTTAATACTATCTATGGATTTAATCTGAATTTTATTTGAAAAAAATTCTATTTCAGAAAAGTCCTCATCACCACTTAAATGCACACAGAAACAACGGGAGCTAAATCCAAATGGGTTCATGAAGAGCGAAATAAGTTAACCTGACATACTTATATAATAATAAATATGTTTGTTATTATATTTAACTCTGGAGAAAGACAGAAGTCTTCATTTTGAACACCGTTAAAAGCGACCGCAAGTTTCTACCTGTTCGCCTCGGTCGGCGTTTGGTCACGTGATCAGACGTCAAATGTTTCGTGGGAGAATCAACATGGCGAACCAAAACATGTCTAGCGCGCCAGAGGCGGTGCAGTGTCCCGTTTGTTTCAAAGACTTCAAGCCGGACACCATTAACGGACACCTGGACGTGTGTCTGCTGAAAGGCGGAGTCGACAGCACCGACAGCACCGACGGCGGGCCTCCCCTGAAGAAACCGCGCTTTACAGCTGGAGCTTCAGCGGTGGGCCCCGCTGCCAGCAGACCGACAGCAGCCGGGACGTTTTCTCTGTTTCACACCAACAGGAATAAAGTTTCTGTCCAAAACGAGCAGAATAATTTGCACCCCACTAAACCAAGCGGGGCTCCGAGTGCTGAGCTTTCAGCTGCGGGGACACAGACTCCAACATCCTCCTCCTCCTCCTCCTCCGGAGAGAGGACGCCGAAGTCAGCACATGGTTTATCTCCCCCGACGCTGCTGACCATGGACAAGCCTCTGGCCGACATGCTGCGTCCAAACAGCCTGGAGGAATACTTCGGGCAGAGCAGAGTGGTCGGCCCACAAACGCTGCTCCGGTCGCTCCTGGACGCCCAGGACATCCCGTCTCTGATCCTCTGGGGGCCACCGGGCTGCGGAAAGGTATGGAGTCGACAGCCAACAGATCAGATCAGCCTTGATTCACAGTGTTGACAGCAGAAGTACACACAAACACATACATCCAGCGCACTGTATAAAAATAGGGAACGGAAATATGGCAAAGAGAATATAAGATAAATTAAAATATAGAGGAAGGTATGTGGAAGTATTTTGCAAACAAGTCGGTAATTGAGCAAAGGTATACATGTGCTAGGTAAAAAGTACCTATAAGGCAGGGCAAGTATGGATAAGGATATGTAGATAAATAAATATGTTGTGGTTGTGATGGAATGAGAAGGAAGATATTGCATATGTGACGTTTCTGGTCTACTGGGAGCAGAGCTGGTTGTAAATCCCCATGTTTACTGGATATTTATGTATTTTCCTACATATACCATAATTTTCTCAAAATGGTTTTTGCATCACACAGAGATGATATCATTCTTTTGTCAGCTTCACCAAAACAGGTGATTATGAACCGCTCTTATTCCCTATTTTGATCAATCGATGTTGATCAGGTTTTCAGTTTATATTATAGAAATAATAATCCTCATCATAGTTTTCCCACTTAATAGTTTTCTCACAGTCATGGACAAATATATGAGTCAAGCAAGCGAGCAGATTAATGTGTAGTGAAAATAATCTGTAGGTGCAATCTTAAACCGAACTATTAACCAATATTTGAAATTAGTAATATTTCTGTCACTCCACACATGGTTTCATAGACTGTGTAAAAACAGTTAGCTGTAGCCGTAAGTGACACACAACTGTTATTCTTGCCCAACTTGAAGCTCTTACACTAAAATCTAAAATAGGCCACTGCCCTGATCTTCTAGTATTATTGGCCCACTCTCAATAAAGACAGACGTGAGAGACATATTATTCAATCTGTGCCTGCCAGGTTGGTGCTTGCCATGCTTCTTTGTCAGACATGAATATGGCCTGTTAATGACTTCTTAAGTATGCTGAGCCACTTGCATGGATTGTTGTACAGCAGTTTGTCATGCTTAGACTTTGTCAACATGTTTTGGTCAAACTTGACCCCTCAATTCCCTCTACCAGTACCGGCGTTTAGGTCTCAGTTGAAGTATGGATGAGATTTATGAGACTCTCAAAACAATTTTCATTACATGGACTGAAATATGTATTGTATGAAACAAATATTAAAGATTAAAAATGCCCAATATGCAAATAATTATTAAAATCCCCCACATTATGAGGCAGATTTTTTCAATGTGATTCTTTTTGGGGCAGGGGGTTTGTCAGGTAATTTCCGGTTTACCTCTGGGGCAATTTTTTCGCCCAAGTCTTTGTAAAATTACTTGTGTATTTGTTTTGTTGTTGTCTTTCAGACCACTCTAGCTCACATAATTGCTAGCAACAGTAAAAAGAATGGCACAGCTCGATTTGTCACCCTGTCTGCAACCAGTGCGTCTGTTAGTGAAGTGCGAGAGGTGATCAAGCAGGCACAGAATGAGCTCCGACTGTGCAAGAGGAAGACCCTCCTGTTCATTGATGAAATTCACCGCTTCAACAAATCCCAGCAGGTGCAGTACTTAGCAATTATGTTAGTTTGTAACATTAGCTTCAGTGATGAATGAGAATGACATCTGTGTATTACATGTTGTGAAGCTTGTGTTAAGTATCAGCAATGTTTGTTTCCCATTTATATTTGTATATATCTTCTACTTTATTCAGATGATTATGTTTTGTGTTATTCCTCTTTGCCGAAACACAGCATAATTTCTCTGCAGGAGTAAATAATTATGAAGCGCTCACAATCTGGCATGTCTGATACCTGTCTTGCAGATGCCCATATGCCCCCCCATTCTTTTTCTTGTGCCTTTTTCTTGACTCAGTATTTGTGTGTATCTGTAGGACACCTTCCTTCCTCATGTGGAGTGTGGGACAGTAACACTGATCGGAGCAACCACAGAGAATCCGTCCTTCCAGGTGAATGCTGCTCTGCTGAGCAGGTGCAGGGTGCTGGTTTTGGAGAAGCTCTCCGTGGAGGCGATGGGCTCGATCCTGGACAGGGCTGTAGCCACACTTGGTATCAGAGTCCAGGGACAAGATCCACCAAATTGTAAAAGTCAAGATAAAACAGATGGAGATGAGTAAGCGCAACTCTTGTGGCAGAGTAGTATTTACAATCAACTAATAAATACTTTGCTTTCATTTTTTTTATGTCAGTGATTTAAGAGACTTGTTTTGAAATATATGCTTTCATACCTGCATCATGTAATATGTATAATATGATCATGAAGCAGTGGCCTTGTTATAAAATGAGTACAAATAGCTAATATTGATATATCATTGTTGATTCAGAGTTTATTTCTCTTTTTCCATAAATTATTTTCACAGAAACTTAGCACAGTAAGAATAATAACATTAATGTGATTTTCTTTTCTCCAGGCCTAAAATTTACATTGAGCAAAATGCTTTGGATACCATAGCTTCCCTCTGTGATGGTGATGCAAGAGCAGGGCTCAATGGTCTGCAGTTGGCCGTCCAGGCTCAGGTGAGCTTAGCCCAGCAAAAACTGTCAGGACAAAATGGTTGTCTTCAAGACATATTGGTGAAGGAAAAGCATGTCAAGGAGGGTCTTCAGAGGTCTCATATCCTCTATGATAAAGCTGGTAAGCCTAAATCTTTCAATATGTTTGTAGTTATCAACCAAAGTATCTGAGCTATTATCTATGATGGCTACATTTGTTTTGCAATTCACATTTTCGAAAATGCTAACTTCTATATAATGCCAATCAATTTTCTCACTAATGTTGATGTTTTTCTGTGTATGTATCTGTATTACTTAAAGGTGAAGAGCATTACAACTGTATCTCAGCGTTACATAAGTCAATGAGAGGCTCCCATGAGAACGCCTCTTTGTACTGGCTGGGCCGCATGCTGGAGGGCGGTGAGGATCCCCTCTACGTGGCTCGCAGGCTGGTTCGCTTTGCCAGCGAGGATGTTGGTATGTGACGCTACAGAATGAAATCTTTTTTTCATGCAGGGTCACTTTATTAAGTAAAAATAAGTAAAGTGTGAGTCACTTTACCCTAGCCCGGGCAATTTGTGCACTGCGTTTATGCCTATCAGTGAAATGATACACAGTTGCTACCTGTTTTGGCAGTAAAAGAGGGACCGCTGTAATATCATGCAGGCAGTCCTAATGTTATGGCTGAGTGGTGTATTACAGGACAGAAAATTATGGATTAAATGTAACCAGAAAATCTTTACAGAAAAAGAGGGAGATATGATTTTGGCCAAAGAAAATTTTGAATGTCGTCTGACTGTATGCCCTCCTTCCTCAGGTATGGCAGATCCCTTTGCCCTCCCTCAGGCTGTGTCTGCTTTCCAAGCTTGCCACTTCATCGGGATGCCTGAATGTGAGGTAGGCTAAACCTGGTCAGGGTTGTAAACAGTCCTCCATCAGATGCCATACCTGAGTCAGTTACACAATAACAGTTGTATTTTATTCCTTCTTCTATTCGTCCACTGCTCAACAGGTGATCCTGGCTCAGTGTGTAGTGTATCTGGCACGAGCACCCAAGTCTGTGGATATCTACAAGGCCTATGGTAATGTGAAGGCCTGTTTGAGGAACCACAAAGGCCCCCTGCCTCCCGTTCCCCTGCACCTCCGCAACGCCCCAACAAAGCTGATGAAGCAACTGGGCTATGCAAAAGGCTACAAATATAATCCAGCCTTCAGCAGCCCCGTGGATCAGGAGTATTTGCCTGAAGAGCTGAAGGACATTGACTTTTTCACCTGGACACCCGCAGACTGATGGAGCACCAACATGTGTAATCTAAAGCCAAGGCTGCCGGTTTATCTCATTTTTTCATGTTTGAATATGTATACAGTTTAACTTCATTTAATTTACTTCTGGATACAATCATAACAAATTCCTTAATTCATTGAAAATAACAGATATAGAGTAAATATACACAAAATTACTCTTTATTTCAATACTTTATTTTTGAATGTTTACTGTGTAAAATATCTTGAGGTTTATTTTTTGGCTGTCCTGTTTATACAATTGTTCATACAATCTTTCTTTATAATTTGACTGTACCCCTGTTAATGAAATTGACAAATATAATATGAATATTTCATTACAGTTTATTTTGCAGTCACTTCTTTGCATAAGGGTCAGTTTTTGGCCATAGTCTGTAAGGAAATGACATGATTACGTTTGTACATTTAACAAGAATCATACATTTATGTGTTCATGTAAATTGATTGTGTTAAGTTGCATTTATGTGTTTGCCCTCACCTCACTAATCCAGGGGATGAAGGAAGCCACACGAGTAAACATTGTGGGTTTTTGAGGAGTATTACATCCTCGTCCATCCACAAAGCTAGTCACACCCTCAACATACCATCTACCATCTCTGCTCTTACAGTTCAGTGGGCCGCCAGAGTCACCCTGCAGGGTGACAGCAGATAGTACAACACTGACGAAAATGGTTATGTTTGAGTTACTTAAAATCAAAGAGTTGCATTGTTCCTTACATGGCACGCTGACTTGCTTTCTCCTCCTGCACAGACCATCGTTGTTTTCGCTGAGCTGCCCCACCAGTCGCTTTGATTACAGACACTGTGATCCACCACAGGAAGTAGGGCCTGTTGGAGTGCAGTTGCCTTGGGGCCTCCGGCTGAAGAGAAAACGACACACTAATTGTCACAGGTGAGAATTTGAAGTACAATTGATGCATCTCTGCAGGTCTCAGATCAATAAGCTATTTTTGTTTTGGCAAGTTTGCACTACAGCCAAATTGATCTGGGCGTAAGCAGACTTGGCCGCAGATCTTACAATAGAGACGACCCCAGCCTGTGACATAACAGGGCTGGTTGTGGGCAAGAGTAGCACCATGCAGCGGCAGGCAGGCTGGCTGAACCTTATCACTGATAACAGCACTTGTCTCCAGCTTCAGTAGGGCAATATCATTCCTGTGCAACAGTATGAAACAAATAAGATACATTAAAATACATGTCAGTGTTTATATTTTATGAGTAGCTCAGAGGCATCTGGACTGTTTCTTCTATTTATTGGTGCACCCATTTATATTTACACAGCTGCTGCTTTTCAACAGAAACACTCAAGGTAAGCACCTTTTTCAAGGACATATTTACTGTGTTTAATGATCCACCACAGCCCAAGTGTGCCAGGCAGAATATATTTAAGATGAGCATCATACCCACAAGAAACACAGTTTTCGTTCCATTTTGGATGGATAAACGTTTTTTTCACCATAATGGACTGTTCAGGTCCCTCTTCCTTTGTCATATCATGCTCAGCAAGAACCACCCTGTAGGTGTGGAATCTAGGTTGTGGGAGGAAAAAGAGCCTGTGTGTTAGATGTAGGAATGATGATCAATGACATTACACCTACATCCCACTCATTTTATGTGAGAATGTTATATGACCATGGCAGAAAAAAAAACTTTAATTTAGAGATCTTACATGCCATTTATTTTAGTTTTATTACTGTTTAACTGAGATAAGCTTGTCCTCACGTAATGCAGTGAGCAGCAGTCAGGACCCAGTCAGGAGCAATAAGTGTTCCTCCACATGTGGGAAAGAAGGACTCCAAAGAGACCTAACAAGAAATAGGAAACTGGTTCGCCTTAGATCAGAATGGTCAATGATTCTGTTGGGGAAAAAGAAGTGTTTGCATGGACTCACCTGCCATGGCCAGCTGTAGGGTCGGGCTTCTTCCCCATTCACCACACGGCTGCTTTTGGGCTGGTAACTAGGTACCCCACACCCAGACACTTCAATACAGTGATAAACAGAATACATAAGAAAATAAGCTAACTGAGAATCAAAGTGTCCCCAAATGAGTATGGCTTTATTTCAAATCAACATATCTGCTAGTTGCATACTGATTTCTGGCACAAACCTCCTCCAACAAATAAAATATGTCAAACATAAACTCACCAGCTGTGACAACCAAGAGGAAATAAAATGCCAGTTCCATCTCTTAATGATCGAGAAGAGCAGTTTTAGCATGCAGAGGTATTTATGGGCCGCAGTCCAGACAACCCCAGATATGATCTGGGAGTTTTCCTCCCATTCTCCAGGTGGCAAAACTGCTGTGTGTAAAGATAATGGCTCAACCTTATGCTGTAAAAGTATAGTAGCGCCCAGATTCCACATATATTCAGACTGGCCTATCCCAGCAAAAAACAAATACTCCACCAGAGTTTCAATATTTTTCAATGTCATTATTTTTTATTTCACTGGCAGTCAGATGTGTTGATAGACAAACAATCCATAAAGCTTATGTCATCACAATATCATTAGATTATAAATATTAATTTATTTAAACTATCAAGATTAGTTGTAGATAAAGGGAACACTTCCATTTCCTGCCCCTTGAAATTTACTTTTTGACTAAAAACTGTAGAAATGCTACCTTTTTAGGAGGTTTGGGTTTTACTTTTTAAAAGCCTATAGAAATAAAGGGGTTAACAAAAATCTTAAATTGCTAACTGAAGGACTAGACACATTTGTTTAAATGTTTCTATAGGTTTTAGGGAATTGTGTATTTGTGCAGTTTAATATATAGTATATTCAACAAAAGCTTTAACCGTGTTTTTGAAGTAGTTAAGCTTTCACTTGTTGAGAACTGCGTAGTATATATAAAAATACTGAATGAATAAATGAATGTCGAATACATGAAAATACATGAGAAGCATGGACTCCTTGAAATCTTGACGTGTAAATCAATCACGGTCCAATTTGATGAGATTAGGGGGATAAATCATTCATTCATTCATTCATTTCCTTTTATTCCAAATGTTCTTCCGTTTTACAGCCGATCGGTGTCGCTGTGAACACTCCTGTCTACTTCCGGTCACTGCCGCAGAAGAAGAAATTGTAGTTTAAAAATGGCGCTGCCCGGTGTTTTACTCGTGCGGCTGAGAGGACTGACCAAAGTCGCTAAATGTGTTTACACGGGAGGCAAAACAGCGTCCGACTGCTGCCGAGAAATGAGGTGGTACACGACAAAAGCTGGAAGTTTTGACAGACGCTGCTCATCTGATTTTCCGACGAAAAGAGGTGAGTGAAAACTGCCGCTAGCTAAGTTTGCTAAGTTAGCTTGGCGGCAGTGTTGAGCCTCAAGGACATCCATCCATCCGGTATTTGGATCTGTCACTATAATAATTGTTGTTATTGTTATTGTTATTGTCATTAACAGTGGGGGCTGGGGTATTTATACCTGCCTGCAGTGTCGCGGTCAGTGCCAGCTGACTTTGGGCCGGTTACATCTGGATCGTTTGGTGGTCTGTTGCCGGCCAAGAATTAGATATATAAAGACAAACAAATATTTGCGCTCACACTCATGTCTGTGAATCTCTCATGTCAATTATAAACGTGTATGAGGGGGCATCCACAGGGGCAACGTGTCAATGCCACACAGATTCGAACCCGGAACACACTTGCTGTCAGGCTCTAGTGGACTGGATTGCGTGCTCAAGGACGTCCTTCCTAAAACATCCCGAGACATCCCCTTAGTCTTATAGTTCAAGGTTTGCTTCATATAGTAGGGAAATTAAATGGATAATATTTGGAGGAAAACACAGTTGTAATATCTGTGTATCTTCATTTGAAGATGCTAGAATGTCAAACACAAGAAACCAAAATTTGCTAAATAGGAGTTACAGTTTGTCAAAGCTGGGACTTACAAATAGATGTGTCGAAATCCACTTTTTTGGTAATGAAAATGTCTTTTACACTAAAATGAGAATTGCTAAGTTAAGTTGGCCAGTTAGGCCAAAACACCTTGCTGTGTAAGCAAGACCAAAACAAATGTTCACACTTTTCATTGCAGGTATATAGAAGGATGGGCAGGCAGCAGTGTCCTTAAGGATAACTGATTAAACTGCATCTAATTCATGGGATGTGATTTTTCTGACTTTATTATTTAGAAGAGGGTTTATAGGGAAAAACCAGATTTTCCTTATTTCCTATACCACAAGTACGAGACGTCTGCAATGTCATGTAGTTGTGATCTTCTTACTGTTTCCAGCTTGTCTTGTCAGCGCAAAACATGTTTTTGCCCACAGTAGGTTCTGAAAGGATCAGGGAGAGGAAAATGACTCCAGAGTAAATGGGGTTCTAAAAACAGCTTAAGATGCAAGAAATTCTGAATAGTTATAGTTACCATTTGGTACAAACACTTGGCCAGCCAAGAGGTTATTATTTTGGTATCAATTCTCTAAACTAAATGTGTCTGACTGTTTGTTTTTACTTTGCAGTTAACATTCCTGCAGACCTGTTGAAGGAGTTTCCAGATCCTAAAACCCTCTTAAATAACACAATTTCCCGGTCACTGGGAGTGAGTAACCTCTCTGAACTCATCCATTACAGCTACACTGAAGAAGTGGGGATCAAGGTGAGAATCAAAGTTGTCACAATATGCAATTTCTGGACATGCCACTTCCTGTGAGCTATCCCATAGTTACATGTTGCTTTGTTACTTTAGAAAGCCACAGTCACACTGCTGTGGCCCTGTAAGATTGAGGAGGACGGTTACGCCTCCAAGAGGAGTGATGCAGAACGTTTTGCTGCTGCTGCTGTTTGTCTCAAGCTCAGAGTAGGATTTCACACTTATTGAAAAAATGTTTCCACATCTCTCTTTTTGCTACTTCTCTGTAGTGATTTGCTTCTTTTCTCCTCCTTCCTTTCATTCTGTGCAGGAAATGGGTGTGATTGGTCCGAACAATCAGCTCCCAAGAAGGAGAGCTGGTCGGGGAAGAGGAGAGCTACATTCACTCGTTTATGATGAAGAGGATGACTCATTGACAGACATTGTCCATGTTTCCAAAGCTAAAACAGGCGAGCGAAAAACCCCAGTGGAGGACCCCACAAATGTTACCGAAGCGCTCTCCCTTTTTCCTCATCCTAAATCTCTCCTGGGTAGGGTCATCCAGGTGGCCACATCATCTGACAGAGTCAGGGTTAGTAGTGGTCATCTCTGCCTCAATGAAAGCCTATGAGTCTCATATTATCATATATTCTAAACCCATCCCTCCATCATTAAAGGAGCTAATGAAGTTCAGAATAACAGGGGGGAAGCAAAAGAAGTGTGAACTGACCTTGCTTTGGCCTGAGGAGATGACATTCATGGCTACAGCAAGCAACAGAGTGACAGCAGAGAAGAAAGCTGCAGCTCTTGCCTGCATGAAACTGAAGGTGGGAATTGTTTCAGAGAAATGCTGTGCCTTTTGAATGTTAGAACAACACTAATGTGTCATGTCATCCTTTTTAGGAGCTGCAGCTGCTGGATAAAAACAATAACCCACTGACTCATGCCATGTACCACCAAGAAAAGGTGAAAGAGGCAGGGGAGAGGGAGAAACGGCCCCTCCCACTGGAAATTTCCAGTGACCTAGAGACTCGAATAAGAGAGTACCTGTCACAGGTGGGTGAGGATGAGTAATAGTCAGAAAAATGAACAAATTTTGTCCAACAGAAATTTTTATTTTTCTTAATCCTACAGTAACTTTTTGACCACTTAAATTAATTTTGGGACCTCGCAGGGATCCCAACTCCCAATTTCAGAATCACTGTCATAAACCACAGGATGGTATTTTGTTTTGTCAAAGCTAAAGCCTCATCTCTCTATCAGTACCCAGTAGCAACAGAAGTGCAGAAACTTTGGGAGGAGGAAGAAGCAAGAGAACAACAGGCAGGAAACCAAGAAGATGCAGAAGAAGAGGACTTGGTGACAGACGCCATCACGGGCAGGCCACACAAACCTTTGTCAAAACAAGAGGTTCTGCAGCTTAATGCCATCCTTCAGGAGGAATGGGAGCAGGCAAACCCTGGTCTGGGTGTGGAGCTTCCAGTTGATGCCCATCGTCAGAAAGTGGTGTCGGCTGTGCAGTCTTCCAGGGTGGTCGTGGTTGCTGGTGAAACAGGATGTGGCAAAACGACACGGATTCCCCGCTTCCTGCTGGAGGAGTGCGTGCGAGGCGGTGAGGGAGCTGAGTGTAATGTCCTGGTGACCCAGCCTCGTCGGATCAGTGCTGTGTCAGTGGCCCATCGTGTTGCTCAAGAATTGGGCCCAGCTCTGAAACACTCAGTGGGATATCAGGTAGATAGAGTTTTCTTAAGATATACCATTTCAGTTCCAGCTGAAGTTATTAGCTCCACAGCAACTTGTCAATTAGTTGACTATTTCCAATATGGTTTGAGTAATTTCAAGGAAAAAATGTTGAACATTAGCTGCGTTTATATGATTGTAAGTAATGAAATGATCAGATGCAGAATAAAAGTAGAATTGAACAAAATTGTCAATTAATTTAATATAAAAATGATTATTTCTCTTTAGTGATAAAAGGTATAGACTCAAAAATTTTTTATATATATATATATATATTATCTAATTCTAATATATTTAATATTTTGAACTGTAGGAAAATTCAGCAGACTTGCTTCAGCTTGGTTTCCTTGAGATGGCAGTGTGGCTGATTACTTGATGAATCTTTCATTGTTTGAGTTCTACAAGCAGTTATTATTCTTTGTTAAATAGGTGAGACTTGAGAGTCGACCCCCAGAACACAGCGGAGGAGCTCTGCTCTTCCTCACGGTGGGTGTCCTGCTGAGGAAGCTGCAGTCAAACCCGTCCCTGAAGGGAATCAGCCATGTGGTGGTGGATGAGGTTCACGAGAGGGACATAAACACAGATCTGCTGCTGGCCTTACTGCGTACCAGCTTAAAAGAAAACCCCAACCTGCGAGTGGTGCTCATGAGCGCTACTGGGGACAATGAGAGGCTGGCTCAGTACTTCGGAGGCTGCCCAATTGTGAAGGTGCCAGGGTTCATGCATCCAGTGACTGAGAGATATTTGGAGGATGTGTTGAGAGAGATGGGCCGCCCACTGTCAGTCCAAGAGAAAGATGAGACAGCCGGGGAGGTGAGCCTCAAGTTTGAGTGAGTTTGTTAGTTGTATAATGTACTACATCAGCTTAAAATGGTATTCTATCTTTAAGGGAGGGAGAGATGAGATTGCACCCGATCTGGATTTAGTGGCTGATATAATCGAGCACATTGACAGGCATGGAGAACCTGGTAACTATCACAAAATGTATTCCCCATTTAATAATGGCAAGAAAGTACTGTTTAAAATGCTGGATTTGGTTACATTTTTCAAACTCCTTCCCATCATGCTTCAGGTGCAGTGCTGTGTTTCCTCCCTGGATGGCAAGACATCAAGGCAGTCCAGGAAAAACTGGGGGCAAAGCACCAATTTTTGTCAGGCTCACAGATGATCCTGCCATGTAAGAGCAGACAGACATCTTTTAAAAAGATTTTCTCTCCATGAATAAAAATTAAACTATCGTTTTTCCTTTTCTTTTAGTGCACTCTAGCTTATCAGTGGCTGACCAGCAGTCTGTCTTCCAGCGACCCCAAATGGGCCAGCGAAAAATTGTGCTCACCACCAATATTGCTGAAACCTCCATCACTATCGACGACATCGTACATGTGGTCGACGCTGGAACTCACAAAGAACAAAATTATGACCCACGAACAAAAGTGCATTTAGCTCCTATAAAACCTTTAGCTCTGCAAAATGGCAACCAAGCAGTATTCCAACTGACTTCATTTTGATTTTTTTCCAGGTGTCCTGTCTGGACACAGTTTGGATATCTCGCTCCAATGTCACTCAAAGAAGAGGGAGAGCAGGGCGATGTCAGCCAGGACAGTCCTACCACCTGTTTCCACGAAAACAGCTGGAATCTATGACTCCTTTCCCGATACCTGAGATCCTGCGCACACCGCTGGAGAATTTAGTGATGCAGAGCAAAATCCACAGTCCTCATTGCAAGGTATTAACACAACAAAAGCTTATGCTTTTTCTTTAACTGCTATATTGCATTTCCTTGTTTTTAAATAATACCCAATGTCTTTTTTTGGGGTTTTTTTTTTTTTTTATACAGGCTGAAGATTTCTTATCCCAAGTGTTGGACAGTCCAGAGCAAGAAGCTGTGAGAAATGCTGTTCAAAATCTACAAGACATAGGTGAGTTACTCGCAACAACTGTTGTTTTGGATTGTGTTGACATTTTAATCATCTCATGAGTCTAACTTTGCACATTTATACATTTCTGTGCCAAATTAACTTGAAGGTCAGAGCAAATTGAGTGTTTGTATTTTACAGGAGTTCTGGACAACACAGAAACCCTGACGCCTTTAGGCGAGCGTGTTGCCTGTATGTCATGCGACCCTCGGCTTGGCAAAGTGCTGGTCCTGAGTGCAATGTTCAGATGTGTTCTACCCATGTTGTCTATAGCTGCCTGTCTCACCAGAGACCCCTTCCATAACAGCTTGCAAAATCGAGCACTTGTCAACAAGGTGAGATTTTCTCAAATCCACATGAACATTCATCAGTATATTGTTAAAAAAATACAACACAACTGTTCACTTGTTGAACATAGGGGATTGTCATCCAATAATCTCTGCATTGCTTTTGCAGGCAAAAGAGGCTTTGAGTGGATCCAGCTACAGTGACTATTTAGTGTTCAGTAGAGTTGTGTTAGGCTGGAGGAGATGTCAGCAGGAGGGCAACAGAGAGGACAGGGACGACTATCTGGACAATAACACTCTGTCCAGGGCCAGCCTTCGATTCATCAACGGTTAGTTTGAAACATCAGTTCTGTTTCGTCCATTAAATACAGATCATGTCTTGCACTGCTTGTACAGTTAAGAGAATTTGTGGCATGTTTGTTACTCATTAAATATGCAAGTGATAAAACTCACAAATCAGTAATCTGCCTCTCTCCAAGGAAAAAATTACTTGTTTGGCCTGAAATCATGTCAAAAATTATCATTTAAATGAAAGTTCTTTTTACAAAATCACCATCATGGCTTGCCAGTTTGTGGCATATAGTTTTTCACAGCAGATCATATACTTAAGTTAACTATTAATTAAATTTTGTCTACATCAGGGTCTGCTGTTTCATGACGTTGAAACATTCCCTCTGTATGTCTGCCACAGTGGTGTGCTGCTGTAATGGCAGGTCTAATCCCAATACTGACAGCACTGACTGTTATCCACAGCTGGGCTGGAAGCTCTACTCAGTCCAATTCTTGTCGCTTCTTGGTGATGCTTTTGGGAATTAAATGTGTACACAGAGGAGCAGGACATGTATTTTAGAGCACTAGATTACGGTTAGATATTTTATGATGGAATATCACCTTCATCAAACTGAAACAAGAATGTGTGTTAGAGTTGAGGCCCCCCCAGGGGGAAAAATGTCAGCTTATGGTACCAACCTTTACTTATTGACTTGCTTCACAAGATGATTCCTGTGTTTGTGCTATGTGGTTACAGGTCTCATCTCTCAGTTCAGTGAGAACATGTATGACTCTGAGCTGGTTTCTCGTGCCAGTGAGTGCCAACGCCACACTTCTCTCTACAACCAACACAGTAACCAAGATGAGCTAATAAAAGCTGTGCTGCTGTCTGGATTCTATCCCAACCTCATTCAGGTACATGGCAGCCTCTCACAATTGAGTCCAGATGTAGCTTTGAAGTGGTTATTACCTGCTGTGCTCCTTCATACTGTATAATTCAGATGTATGTTTGGCTTGTGTGGAGGAAAATCTTTACCGTTTTCATTTTTAAATATTTTAGGTAAAGAAGGGAGTCGTTACCAAAGGAGGGCGCTTTCGCCCAAACAGCGTGCTTTTCCGTACACTCACTGGACCAGTACTGCTTCACCGCTCATCAGTAAACAGGTTTGAGCAAGCTAGAAGAAAATTCAAGTGTGTGTGCGCGCGCACGCATGCGCTTGGTAAAAACTTTACATCTTTGTGTTGCAGAGGAAAGGAAGACTTTCCTAGCCGCTGGCTGACATTCTTTTATGCAGTCAAGTCCAGCGGAAATGTTTTCATCAGAGACTCTTCTGTGGTCCATCCATTGGCCCTGCTGCTGCTCACAGACTGTGACATCAAAGAGACAGGTAGGACATGTGCTACTGTCCACAAACGACAGGGCTGTAATGATTCTAAAACCTAAAGCACGTAGACAAAACCACACAAGAAAAACTTAATCTGTTTGGACTAATGGCATTTTTCAGTGTCATTACAAATTTTTCATGTTTATTCAAGACAATAGTAATCTGTGTTCATTTGGCAAATTTTATAGGTGGTGTGAATCTCAACAGATTTGTTGCTTTGCTGTTCTTTGAGTCTAGCAAGAAAGATGATCTCAATTTCTACTGCCCCCGAATAATTAATGATTGGCTCAGTCAGTTTTCAAACTAACATTATAGCCGTCAATGAGCAATGAACCAACTTGAGAAAAAAAAAAAAATTGGAGATGTAGGCAGCAAATAAGTCTACACTACAGCTACCCACTGACATATTTCTCTTCACTGAATCTATCTCAAAACAAGCATTTTGCTCAAATCCATGAGTATTAAAAAAAAATATTGTAGCTGCTCCTCCAAATCACTTCATATTTTACATTTTAAACCATCCTACCTTCAGAAATAACATTTGTATTCTCTTATGTGCCAGTGCAAGGAGACAGAGTGGAAGTGTCATTTCCTGGCCGCTCTCTTGTGCGCTGCGAGTTGACACGCGAGACGTGGGAGCTGCTGTGGGAGCTACGCACTTCCATTGAGACCATGATATACCGAAACCTCAGCAATCCCAACAACATAAACACCAACTCCTCTCAAGATGGAAAGCTTATCTCTTTACTCGTAGAGCTGCTCAACAATACAGACTCGAACCCTTTGGCTCAGAATTACAACAGTGATAGTGAGGTGGACTGATGACAACAAATCACTTTCCACATGTATGGCTGGCTCGTACAGAATAGTAAATGAGATGATGGTGGTTGTTCTGTTTTTTTTTTTTTTTGTTTAAAAAAAAAAAAAAAAAAAATGTTTAGTGCTCAAGCGCTGAACTGATCAGGACTCCTCAAGAGGAGAGTTGGAATGTTGTAATTTTTAGGTAAATGATAAACTCAAACTGAGGTTTGAACAAATCTGTTTGTGTGGAGTTTATGGTTATTTGCTTTTTCAAAAGCAGAAGTTGAGTTTTACTCTAACTAGTAAAGACAAAGGATGATTTGACCATAGGTCACAAAAGCACTGTATCCAGTAACTGTCATATTATTGTAATAAATGTTCACGTCAACATGAGTAAATTACAGGTTTCTTGTATTTGCCTTTGTGCTGCTGGCTTTGTCTAAGAAAAATCCTTCATGAACTGTGTGTGAAAGATACTGAGGCGTTTCAGTAATTCCTCCATGATTTCTGTAGACGTCATAATGCAGACTCTGCAAAAAGAAAACAAAGGGTGTAAAATGATAACTGCTGACAGTGCGGTTTCATTTATTGCAACTGTGCTCATTTTTATGTGAAATGGACCACTTGTGTTTAATCCCAGTTAACTGGAAAATATACCTTATGTGGTAAGTGCCCTCCTTTTGTCCATACTCTGAACCAGGTCTGACTAACACACCAGATTCCTCTTGCAGTCTCATACAGTAGTATGTATCTGGTTTCATACCCATTTCCTAAAGCATCCATAGATGTGTCTTAGAACCAGTGCATCATATGTGACATTTTAACAATGAGATTTTTCTTGTTTCACACTGTATACTTTCTATAAGATATTATGGTTACCTCTGCTTTCTCAATGGCTTTAGGTGGAAGATGCAATCGGGGGAATGCAAACGCTCCTCCTTCCACTGGTTGGCAGCAGAAACCCAGCATATTGTTGACAACCTCAACGGCTCTCTTTGCATTATGAACCACTGTAGTCCTGATATTTTGTGTCTCCTGCAGAAGCGATTTGGAGACATTAGACATCTTGCAAACCAGGGTAGTAATATCAATTGTTATCTCTCCTCACCACATGGTAAAGAGGGTATGAGGGATCTCCTGGTCGTGGAGGGTTTGCCATCAGATCCAAGGCAAACTGACCCAACACAGGGCCACAGGAGTTTTTTGAGAACAGAGTGTAAATGTATTTCATAACAGTGTGATCCAGATTTACCAACTCCACATATCCACCACGTAGACCACACCTGGGGGGAGAGGCAACGGCAACTAAACAGTCTCAACATGTACATGTTTATGTGTGCAGGAGATTTCAAATCTATGACATGAATTTCTTTTAGAGCTGCATACAATTGTAAAACCATGTATTAAATAATCATATGTTTATGAACTATCACCAGGACTGAAAACGTACTCTCCCATGAAGCCCATGGATGCTGAGTGGAAGGACGCCAGCTCCACCGTGTCTGAAAGAGGAGGCCCCATCTCCATCAAGACCTTCTTGTAGGAGACAAACTCAGTATCTTCCCCGTTGAGGCAGTCTTGATAAACCTGTGGAGAGGGACACAACAAAGGGAGATGTGTTAACGTATTTAGTCTGCATTAGTGTGTACAGATAATAATGCTGTAAGACATCTACCTCATCAGCCAGAAGGAAGAGCCTCTTCTCTGAAACAAAGCGGATAACCTCTTGCATTGACTTCCTGCCTTGAACATGACCTAAAGTCGACATAGCATGAAAAGAACTGTGTTAATTACATTCTGTGATACAAATTCATTTGTTTATTTTCAGATGATGGCTTTTTTTTTTTTTTTTTTTTTAACCACCTGTTGGATTTCCAGGGTTGACAACGTACAGAGCAACAGGATTACAGACTCTCTGTGCAGACTCCAGAGCTCGGTGTAGCTCCTCTATCTGCAACTCCCAGCCGTGCTCCTCATTCAGGTTGTAGGGGACAACGATCGCTCCCTGGGCCATCATGGACAAGGTGGCAATGTTGCAGCATGGCACTGGGGTGAGAATGCCTGTTCTGGGTGAAGCCTCTCTGTTCACCAGGATGGTGAGAATATTCTAGTGAGCACAGGAAAAGACTGGGTTACCTTGAAGAAGATGATGAGAATTTATAAGAGGAACATTCTGGGTCAAACATATATAAAGGATATTAGTAATATTGACTATTACCATAAGCGCCCACTGTGAGCCTGCACTGATGTAAATATTTTCAGGGTGAGATGGAACCCCACCATCTCGTCTTGTTATGAATTCAGCGACTCTGTGAACTATCTCTGGTATACCTGCTGGAGTTGTGTAGGAACCTGAAGACACAAAACATTTTCTGATAAACTCACAAAACACAGATTGACACAAAAAAACAAACAAACAAACAAAAAAGAAAACACCAACTAAGATGACACTGTAAAGCAGGTTGGTCATATTATTTGGTTTCTAATTCATTTTTTATTTCATTTCTTCATTCATTCATTCATTTCTACTATAGAATTGTTTTCTATTGTATTATTGTGGTTTAATGTCTAAATCTTTTTTAGGATTAAAAAAATGAAAAAGTACACATAGAAATTCAACACCCTTCCATAAGATTCAATTACTCTGATTAACTCACAGAAGCACAGTGATCTTTGAGTGCATTAAGCATGTAAAAACAGAACTGCATCCACCTCCAGTGTTGGGATGCAGGCAGGAACCTCAGAGACAGATATATTAAAAAAAATAAAAATCTTTATTTATTAACTTCAGGAATCAGACCTCATTAATAACACCACATACAAAGCCCTTACCTACACTCCCTCCAGCACATTCCCTCAGCAGCCCCTGAGCCCTCTGAATGACGTCCACAGGCAGCTGCTCACTTTTCATAAGCTGAGGGTACACACATGCTGCAAGAACCTACACATTTAGAAGACACACATCAGAGAAAGAATGAGGTGTTAGTTCTGAAGAAAATGCAAGGACTTGCATATGCTGTTCTTCTACAAAAATAAATAAACAGAAAAGAGTCCCAGATTACCTGTCGGACAAATGACAGAGGTTTCACACCTCTTCTGTGCTGGTCCCCCCAAGAGACATCTATTATTTCTTTGTAAGGCTTTTTCATTCCCTGTTGACTGAACTCCTTTTTGGTGTAGTTGGCTTGTCCTGCTAAGACAGCACGATGTAACTGCTCCGTGTTCTGCATACTTGAACTGATCTTCTGCAGAACAGACAGCTCTGCTCCAACACCTTATACCTCTCCATAACAGACCACCGGCTCTAATTAGTTGAACCATGTCTTGCTGCAACCTCTAGTTAAAGTTTTACATAGGAGAAATTTGGTATTATGTAAGTTATTAATAGATAATGCTGTTTAGAAATGATTAACTGTTGGTCTCGAGTTAATGTGGGACTCCCAGCTAAAACTACAAATATCTTCCTCAGAGTACAGTACCAATCTTTGTTGTCATACTTCATGACAAAGGATAAAGATCAAAAATCAAATGCAAGAAAATTACACTTATTTATGTTTCAAGGTAGAAAAGTAGGAGAAACTGCACATTAAACTGGTGATGAAGTTGTCACATTATACTTACCTCACAATATCACAATGCAATTCACCAGATGCAAGAAATTTGAGTTGCTGCTGATATGTAGAAAAAGAAAACTGGTCTGATGCATGAAGGAGGGAAATGACCAGCCAGACAAGTTTAATTTTCAAGCTGCCCACACAAACTTTTCACAAGAAGTCCATAAATCAAGTGCTCTTGCAAATTTATAAGCTGGAAAAAAGCAAACCCCCCACATTGCTCTAAAATCCCTGCAGTGGCACCAAGTTATAGTTAGGATAGACTGTAAGAATAAAGCAAAAGGCAAATTTCCCCCACAGGGTCAGTAAAGTAAATCAGATCAAATCAAATCTGAATACACCACTGTGAAATGTCACTGAAATGTTGGGTTTGATTTAAAAAGTTGGATGATGGGGTTAGACACCAGCCACTCATTTTTATTTCAGCCTGTCTGTGTGTCCATCATTCTGCAGAAGGTACTGTTGTGGCGGAAAGAGGTGGAAAAGAGGAATCAGGTAATCCGAACACAGGTGTCAGATGGGGAATCTCTTTATTCACATCGGCCCTACTAACAACGTAGTCAGAGACAGAACCACCAGAAAAACATGTGACATGCTTCTTATACCTAAGACAGGCTGTGTGTGTGTGTATTGTGTGGATAGCCTTCACCCTTATCTTGAACCTCGACCAAGATGTTTTCTATTTATTGTTTTGACTTGTTTGGTGTCCTGGTGACCTGACTCTCATATTGATGCCTGAACAGAGACAAGGCCTCTGGACCCTGTCCTTCCCCCACAGTACTTTTATTTCTTTTCCTACTTTGTGATTTCCTTTGGGCTTGTATTGGCATTTTAGGATCATCTTTGGTATGACAAATCAGAAATCATGTGCTTTAAAAGATATATTTAAACTTTTTTTTTTTTAAAACAGTCAACTCTTATTATGATAATAATTTTTGCTTTATCGTGTTATTCATTTGTTTTTCTAACAGTCTGCTGTTTCACGGCCACGTTTCTCTCCGGACAAAAATAAGAGCCGTACTCCTGCACTTCCTGTTTTGTTTTTCTTTCGCTTCGTGTTTGTCTTGGGTAGAAATGGACGAATCTGCGAGGAGAGCGCAAAAAGACAGCCTGCCCGTGAAGAAACGCGCTCCCGTCGGTCACCGGTGGACCTTATAAACCCCCCCGAGCCAGCGGGGCAGCAGCAACACCCGCAGCGGGGGCTTCGGGCAGCCTCATCCCGCCCCTCGGTGTCCGCGACATGGCTCTCAGCTCCGGCGGCTGGGCTCCTCCGGCCCCGGTCCCCGCCGCCTCCCAGCCGGCTACGTGCGGCGGGCCTCCGCCGGCGGCTTGCTGCAACACCGTCCTGATGTCGGTCCGGGTGTCGGTGTGCCATTCGGGGATCCGGCCCCTGTGCCTCCCCGGAGCCGGCAGCGAGACTCTGCGGCTCCAGCTCAGCATGGACCCGAGCCGGGCCGGAGAGTTCAGGCTGGCGCTGCGAGATACGAGCGGAAACCGCAGCGTGGTGAGAGACCGCACACACACCTGACTGCTGCAGTGTGATCTTAGATGTGTTTGTGATGAGCTAATCCGACTGGATCTTATTTATATTTGACACCATCGCAGGCCTGTAAACGCCATTTTATGGTGCACTGAAACAGAGGCATTCAGATCCACAGATTCCCATTTGGGGATAAAAACACGGATTGTTTCAGTGTATTTCCCTGTTTATGGCAGGAAGTTGACACATAGACGCTTACTTCCCTCTTGGATCCACTTTGACAACTATCTGCAAAACTTTTATCAAACCCCCAACTTCTGCCTTAATTTCTTTCTAATTGTGTAATAAGTTATGAACACAGTAGCTCAGATGGATTTTAGTTTCACTGTCATTTCTGACCTTCCCATCAGCTGCCACTCAATCATTTATTTCTTAGATTCAGAGCAGTAATGGGGAAGTCCGTCAGCTCTGGTTGTGTTGGTCCAGAGCAGCAGTGAGACTCCTGGACTTAGTGAGAAGACAGCTGGGTATTTTCCCTCTGAGAAAGACGGCCTGCTGGCTGTCCCTCAAAGTCGGCTTAAACCAAAAGGTGACCGGGCGTTTTCCACATTGTGGAACGCTCCTCCACTGGAATGAAGGCCTAAAACGCAGCTGAAGGCCCATCTGTTCAAACAGGCCTTTGTCTGGCCCTCCTGTCTTGTGTCTTATCTCCTTAGAAAGATGTATTTTTGCTGACTTTATGAAGCACTTTGTGACTCGCTGTGTAAAAAGTTTGATAGAAAAAAACGTCTTCCTCTCCCCTGTCAAACATTCGACCACTTCACAGCCTAAAATATTACATATCTGACAGGATACACTTCATATTTATGTTCCATTACACCTCTGTTTCTCTATATGACTGAAAGTATTAGTATATTCTGCATGAGTTGAGCACCTAATGTCAGCTGGGATTGGCCCCAGGCCCCTGGCCCCGTCCCATGACTCTGATGGATAAGCCATGTATATATTGGATGTGAGTTGAGCATTAGCTAAGTAGAGGGACGTTTGTTTTGGGAAACCCCTTAACACCCTTCAACACGATAAGGATAATACTTAACTGTTAACTAGTTCTCATCTATGTAACTCTTTAACTTTAACAAACTTTTGATGCAGACATCGCATATATATCATTGTTTGTTTTTGTGTGTGTCTGTGTCCCAAAAATACCATCTTTGCTGCCTTTGTCCACTCACTCGTCTGTCAGTGACATAATGTTTCTTGCCATTTCTAGGCATTTTTCAAGAAAACTGTTTGGTTCCAGTTCTTGTATTTTGTACTGTTAAAACATGATTGATAAACCAATCAATTTGAAGAAGTCACTTTAAATATTTTCCCATTTGATACAACCTGCTGTTGCTTTTCTGTTTCGTAAATAGAGATAAATAACGCGCACTACATGGCAATTTTCTCCAAAGATTTTTTTTCTATGCTCAGTTCATTGCAGAGTTTGACCTACGCTCAGTACAGTATGAGGTAAAGTCCCCGCGATGCCATGAGATGCGTCTTGCTGCTCCGCCTCACGACTGCATCCGCTTCAATTTCCGCTGTGACCGAGAAGCCGAGGAGTGGGCCACGGTGGTGATGTCGTCGCTAAGAGAAGCACACAGAGGTCAGTGTTTTTAGATATTCACCAACCTGCTTTGTTTATAACCCATTGTTTTTTCTGTTCAAAAGCAAGTAACAAAAGTTTAATATCCAATACATGCTACAATGATTGAAGGACTAAATATTTATTACCTAATTTATTTGTACATCGGAGCACTGATAGTTATAATAAATTTGGAGTTAAAAAAAAAAAGATGTGATAGCTACCTGAAAAACACACCAAAACTAAACCATTTTTATTTTTCCATATCAAGATTTCCACCTTTATCAGGCAGACAGAAAATAAGCTAAGGCAACAAAATGTATATTCTGCCCTCAGGTAACAATCACTTTGACAAATTTATAGAGGCACCAACATGAGCAAATATCAAAAAGATTTCAGAAAGAAATTTGTCTCCTCAGATATAAAATACAGAGAGCAGATGCACTGCCTTTAGCTTTTAGGGCAGTGCCTCGTTGTCTGTTAAAAATGTATAACTCAGTTGTGGCTGGTTTCCAAAGTAAAGCAATAAGTAAATCAGGCCAAGAGGCATAAGATAAAAAGACCAGCACCATGTCAACTACTTGGATGTTTAACGCCACAAAACTCTTCAACTGTAAACTGGGACACAAGCATGTATCCAACGATGATCAGGCAAATTATAAAGTCTTTAAATTCAACATTAATAAGAAAATTCTGGCTTTTCATGGACATGGAAACCTCTCAAACCCTTTGCCTGTGATTTGCTAATTTGTACTTTTGAACCTTCAGCCTCTGGATCCAAAGTAAATATTGATATCTATCTGTTCCTCTAACAGTTGCAAATATTAACACGTGTGAATCAGACGGCAGGCAGAGCCACACGGCAGCAAATATGGAGCAGTGGAGCACGGCCTCGCTGCCGCTCACCGGTGAGTACTGGTTTTCTTTTTCATGTGTTTTGTTTGTTTTTTTTAACTCTTTATCTGTATACAAAACATGCTCCAAAAATGTCTCCTTTGATTGTTGCCTTGCTGTGTTCAGAAGAGTTGTGCTTGGAGCTTGCCAGGGCGATTGAAGCAGGAGACACTCAGGCTGCTTCCCAACACGCATCCGCTTTGGCTCGCCAAAAATCCACGCTGACCATTCAGTTGTCTGAAAAGAACTACGCAGACGGAGAGATTAGGTGAGAAGTGTCGCGCTGAGGATTTAGTCATGGTCACTGCAACCAATCAGTCTTTCAGTTGGGAAGTTTAATTACAGTCCCTAATCTGTGTTGCAGTTTGTGTGTGGTCGTGGAGGATGTTTCGTCTTCCTGCTGTGTCACAGTCAAAGTGTTTCCTTATATGACTGTAGCTGCACTCAAGCAACAGGTGAGAAAGTTACCAATAATGGAAGAGAAATATCATGCTGTAGTTTTGGCAGCTCCACCGACTCCACGTACTTTTCTTCGGCAGGTGTTCCTCGAGTACGGTTTCCACCCTCGAGTGCAACGCTGGGTGATCGGTCAATGTCTGTGCACCGAGCCAAGGTCGTTAGCATCCTACGGGGTGCAGAAGGACGGCGACACAGCGTACCTCTACCTGATCTCCGCCCGACAGGCCCGTATTACCCGCCAGCTGTTCCAGCAAGACTTGGAGAGCGCCCTCCTTGCTCCACCTCTCCCACCAGGCAACGGACCCACCTCCCAATATTGGAGGGGTTACAGCACTCTGCCCTCAAGGCTGCCACAGAACAACCAGGGTTAGTTTGATGATTATGGCCTTATGTCCCAGTTCAGGCAGGAGGTTACTCTTTTGACCTCCATGTTGTATTTAGAAACATAAACATGAAATTAAAGTGTAACCTTTCAGCTCTGTGTGTTCAAGGGTGTCGATGTGTTTACATACACAGCCCTCTACACAAAGCACAAGGATAGCCATGCAGCTAAAGCAGGAAAAGATAGTTTCAATAGCTGCCCGATTAGTCATCCAAATGTATTCCTCTTATCATATGATTCATTCACTTACACAAGTTTTGCTGGAGACAAGAAGTCTGAAAATAGATTTTCCTAATTACTCTATTACTAAAATTTGTTTGTGTATAACCTGTAACCTAACTTTATTACAGTACAATGGCAACACTGGAAAATGTCTCACTATTTTCTGATTCATTGTAAAGACTTTGCTGAAACCAGAGAGTGGAGCTTTATGGATTTTTTTTTTCCCGTTTTTGGCAATTTCAGGCAGCACAAGCGGAGGAAGTGATAGATCAGGTGATATCAAAGATGTTCTTGACATAGAAAATCTGCAACTGAATGATCACACCAACAAAGCCAGCAAGACACAAGTATGTGACCAGTTTATGCTGTTTATAATTTAATGCCTCATGACCTTCATCCACATCCTCCAAAAATTAAACAAAGTTAGGATCGCTGTATCTCTGAGCTGTCAGACTCTTAATAAGTGTATCGCCATTTCCCAGCAGACAGAGTGGGCTTGTCCCTCATGCACTTTCATTAACAAGCCGTCTCGTCCAGGCTGTGAGATCTGCGCTACAGCCAGACCTGACACACACATCCAGCAGGTATTGCCAATCTCGCAATCAATCCCCTTGTACTACACTTTTTAACATTTTCTCTGAGTACCAGCCTGTCACTCTTTTTTTTTTCCATCTCTCACACAGGAGAAAGGAAGGAGAGAAGACCGAGGAGAGTCTGGTTTAAGCAGCAGCTGACTGCCCATCATCACGGTCTAGTTCCAGTTTTTCACTCACTTACACACACATACATTTTGACAAAAAAATGCTTACATCAAGACTGTCAAGTGCACTGAGAGTTCTCAGACAGCTGGCTGTATGCTGAAGACGGCAGCGTTTGAAGCACTGTAGCATGACAGAGGCTCAGACATCGGTCAAGGTAGATGACAGGCAGCATCAGTTTTGACTGTTTTTCTGGACATGACCATGACATACATCTGAATTTGGCCAGACTTATTTATTTTACAAGTCGTTTGTGTGGAAGTGTGTGTGTGTGTATGTGTGTGTGTGTGTGTGTGTGTGTGTGGTGCAAACAAAACACAGACGGCCTAATATTTATTTTTGGGGAGAAAAAAGTTTTTTTCTTTGCAATTGATTGCAGCTGAAGTTGAGGGAACAGTTTCTGCCAACTGTGAAGTGAAAGGTGAATCCTTGTGCAACGTGCTGTTCCAGTCTGATCTGATGGTGCCAAAAATGTTGGAAATAAATTTTGAGGAAAGCCAATGAACAGAGGAATGTTGCGTTTACAGGGTTGTGAAGTGCTTTTATTTTTTATAACGTTGTACTAAGTGTATTATTTTTAAAAAGATGCAGAGAGTAATTAATGTACATTTTAGCAACTGGTTTTATTTGACCTGATTCCCTCTGAGCTGTGACAGAAACGGAATGATCTGTTTTCAGCACGTAATACTGTAAAACTTGCATTAGATGAATAAACATAACGAGATTAAACATCCTGGTAATTTTTTATAAAATGCAGATTGACTGAATTTGCACCATGTTCAAGTCTTAAATACTGTGTAAATGCAACTGGTTGTGACGTTGATATTCCAAATGTTGTCTCTGTAAGATGTTTTTCAATGAACGTTCCTTAATGTTGAGGTTCTATGCAAATGCAGTACAACAAAGAGAAATATTGTTCTTCAAACACAGAACCAACTATTTCCTGTCCTTTATTTTGACATCCATAAATATAAAATAAACATTTCAAAGACAGTTATCAAAACAAATATAAAATATTAGGTGTATTGATGGCTTGTAGAGATAAATATGGATAAGCATAAAGAATAACTCCAAGATTTTTTTTAAACCTGGGACTAATTTTTCCAATTTTTCTTATTCTGTCAGTACTACTTATGTAATGTCAACAATCTGAATACTTCTTCCACCACTGAAAATTAAATAACAGTAAACAGTCGAGGTACCAGTTGACCAGAGACTTAATGGAGCTACATAACAACCAGATCTGGTTAAAAACAAAAAGGATGTTATTCTTTAACAAAACCGTCTCTGTATTGCAGCAGCTGTTGGGTAGTTGCCAGGTGTACCATCCTACTTCAATAGTGGACTTTTACACCAAACGCATAGAAAAACACGGTTTAAAAACCCCAGTGTTATCTTTAAAGGACGCACGCTATTAACTAACCAATGGTTTATTGTTTTCCACTGTTTGTTGTGTCCAAGCTCCTCTAGAACAGTATATTCCCAAAGTAACGCAAAACTAAAATGATAAACCTAAATGTTTTTGGATTTGGGATTTTTTGGGTGTTTTTTTGGCAGACACCATTAAGTATTGTTAATTGTGAGAAGATCGTCCCCACTTAGACGTAATTATTTGTAAGTGGTATCTTCTGTGAAAAAAAAAAAAAAGTCAATTTTGCTAAAACCAAAAAAACAACAAAATAAACCCCCTCATTTTAGTCTCAAAGAGGAAATACTTAGATCAAAACTAAAATACCTATAGTATATCCCAAAAAGAGTTGTGGCACTTCCAAGTCAACTTCCAATATCTCCAGTGCATTTAAGGTCATTCTTCATAATGTCCCTGCTGAATACAAACCTGAAAACACCTCAGAGGTTCTTTCTTCTCATGAAAGTCTCCCGTGGCTCAGCATTACTGGCATCTACTTCCAGAAGAGGATGTTCCAGAAAAGCAGCCAACAAGGGTAGACCAGCAGGGTTATGAGCGGGTAGACCAGAGAGCCGTACAGGGAGTGGTCAAGGATGCCCTGTGAGATGACTGACAGGAAGAGCAACCAACCATCCTGGAAGCTGATGGGCATTTCTTGTAGCTCTTGGAAGAAAAAGACAGAAAAGAGGAGTGTGCAGGCTGGACTGAGGATGACCAAGATGAAGGCTGACAGAACCCTTAGAAGAGAAAAAGAAGAAAGTTGAGTATTACTTTCATGGGACTAAACTTGTGTGCTGAGCTGTTCCTCACGATGCATCTGAGAGTGTTCCGTACTTTGGGACGTGAGGTGTGACAAAGGCAGCCACAGGCACCAGGGTGAGAGCCAAAATAAAGCCCAGAGAGAAGTTTATGAGGGCAGTGCAACCCAGGAGCACAGCGAGGTACAGCACCGCGACCAGTTTCAGCACTCTCCATCCCTGCTCCGTCCCCTCACCTGACAGGAGTCTGCAACAAACACCACGAGAAACATCACATCCATAACCAAATGCAGCCTGTGTTTGTGCATCCCCTTTAGGGAACTGGTGTAAAGACTCAACATGCAAACCAAATTCTGTTAATGTTAAAGAATATGTAGATAACATTTGGGCCCAGATTACACCAACAGTGGGGTTAAAGAAGGATTTGGGGTTAAACTAGGTTTTTGCTTTAAGATTATACTCACAATTTATTTCTGATTCTGTCTGTAAAGATTTCACTGGACCTCACTCTGCACAATCAGCTCAGAATATTGTAACATAATGATGCCATCTTTAGGGCTAAAAAGAGCATTAAGAGCTACACAGCAAAGTTATAGAATCTGAGGGTTGCTGCAGCTGACAGTAGCTACCTGTGTGTGTTATGAGGCAATGCCAATCCTGCTGTGTAAACAGCAATAGCTGTCAGAACCACAGCTTCAGTCTCAGACACTGGGAAGTGTTCAACTGCCATCTCCTGGAAACGGATTGGCAGCATGTACAGAGCAACTCCAGTCAGGTGGCTGATGACCAGAGGTGTCAACAGAGAGAGCACTCCTGGACTGGACTGCGGGGAAGAAGCAGGTTTGATTTAAGTTGAAACTTGTATGTAAATACTTCACAATCTGCCACAGTATTGAAGTGTGTGCCTCTCACCGGCTCAATGTCAGTAACTCCGTCTTCTGTTCTTTGTGGTGGAGTTGAAAGTTGAACCCACAAGTCTAAGGCCTGCAGCATTGTCAAGGGAAAGTGTGGCACATATCAACAGCCAAAAGTCATATTTTTAGTAAGTAATCTAGCCCTATCAAATACATTATTAAAGGATACACGCAGAAGCAGGATAACTGCTAGCAGGCCGAAGGCAGGCATGTAGTAACCAATAGAGACAAAGTGAGAGAGTGACGGCATAAGGTAGAAGAAGTAGGACTGGTGCAGGCGCTCCAGGAGATTATTCAGTTTACGATACATTCCTTCCAGGAGCCTGAAGGATATTTGTTAGACAAAAATAACCGTTGTTAACTTCAATTTAATCTATATTGCAATGTATAATAGCAAAATTCACCAGCCAATTGCTCTGACCTGCCAATGGTGGTAGCATCAGTCTTGTACTGGCGGAAGCTATTGACGCCCTTGATGGTGGCAGCCTCGATGTGGTAGCGTAGGAACAGGCCATGGTCCCCCCATGGCCGTCCACTTGCCTGTTTCATCACCATCAGCATCATGGTCTGGACTGCGTGGCTGTAGCCAGATACACTGTCCCAGTCGTTCCTCTGCAGCTATAGAAAGAGAAAAAGAAATCTAAAGGGGACCTGTACCACACCAAGGTAATCACCACTGCTTTGACCAAACATGAAAAAATTGGGACAGGTGCTAATAAGCCCTTACCTTGCCCTGGATAGTGCAAAGAACACCTATCTTCTGGCAGAACGCATAGAAGAGATTGGCTAAATCCAGGTTGGGTAACTGGCCGTTCAGGCCTTCGAGTACCAAGTCCAAACTGGTGATGATATCACTGCTCAGCTCGAGGGACAGAGCTGCCTGGATTGAGCCACCACGGCCTTGCAGTGGAGACCAGTCCATTCCTAAATGAACCAACACAATTGATATTGCAGCAGAGAAGTTAATTGAGAAATTTAATGTCTTAGTTTTTAAAATCGGCTGTGACAGAATGTGCCTGAATGGTGCTGAAGAATTCAATACATGGCGGGACATTTGTGGTTTGGGTTTGTAGCTGAGTGGAAGGAGGTGGTTACCTGTTGTGTTGGTGTGGTGGTAACCCTCCAGCCAAGCCTGCATACCGATCAGATCATGCTCATTCACGAGGAAGATGATGTCCTTGGCCCAGTATATCTGATCTATTGAGGAAAACAATAGCCATTAAACCAAGAGATGTAGCTAAATTGTCCTTCGGTGAATGTATTTGTGTGTCAGATTGTATATTATACAGGCTAGGAAAGAAAAGAATTGGCGGGTTAACTCACTCCTGAAGTATTCTGCCAAACCAAGCAGCAGTCCAACAGCCTGGTTGTTGCTATCGCCTGGGCTGCACGGAGCACTCAGCACCAGGGCTTCAGTCCGTGGAGCTCTAGGGGCTCGAAGGATCCCATATACATTTGTACCTCTCACCATCTGATTATACCGCGACAGGAAGAAGAGCCACAAGATGAAGAAGAGAGTGCATAACAATAACATAAAACCAATACAACATGGCTTTCATCACAAACTCACATATCTCTCTTTGTTTTCATCTGGAAAGGGAAGAGTGCGAGAGAAGCGCTGAGTAAACACTTCCAGCCCTTTAGCCTGCATGGTCTTCATCAACCACTCCACCGGCATCCCACTGCAGAGATACAAGCGGTCAGACTACAGCAAGGGTTTGAGTCACAAGAGCAAATGCTATTGGGCTTGTATGATGGCTTAAATGAGAAAAAACAAAACTAAGTGAAAGCTTTAAAGCCCCACGAGACTCTGATAACATTTTGTGATAAAAGACTTTTGTTTGTTATAGTCTTTAAAAAAAGGTGTCAGGCTTTCTGTCCTATTGCCTTATTTAATTTAAGCTGCATGTTGCTCACCCTGTTCTTTTCTTATGAGCTGAAAACTCCCTGCCTGTGGCCAGGGCCCTCTCCCCAGCTGGAAACCGCTCCTCCACCATGGTAGAGCCCATGGCATTCTCTGACATGTATGTCCGCAGAGTGAAGGGCTCGAAAGCTAAACCCATGAACCAGGCCAGACCCGCCATGTAGCAGACCATACTGAGACAGAGACGTGGAAATCAAAAATCATATAAGTTGTACACACAGATCCACAGTGGATGTAGTTATATAATGTTAAACCAGGCCATTGGTTCATTTGATAGTTTTCTTTTGCACATTAATTCAGAGATCCATAAAATATGAATGGATAATCAGATAATAGGACCATTCAGACATGCAAAATGGTCCCATAACTAAAACACAGAAGCAAGGCACAAACTGGAAAAGATGCAAAACTACAAAAATGGGTAATTCTTCATCGTTTACTTTTCGTTTTGTGATTATTTTGTGCTTCTTTTTAGATCCGTTTGTATTGTTGTCGTTGGACTGACAGAGTCATTGGCTCTGACTCTTCCTGATCTGTGCAATTGTTACATTTACACCAACAACTCACCAGATCGGGGTGTTGAGGCGGGTGAGCAGGCTGATTAGGGCCCGTCTCCTGTTCGGGTCTGACAACAGTCCCATGTTGTCGGCGGCTCTAACACAGTCCTGAAGCCCGGACTCACTGGGCCCTGAAGGCAGCACACACACTCTACCTGTGACTATTATTTTAAATTATTTATCGATTATCACTGAAACAGACAACAACAAAAGAGGATATTATGAGTTTTTAATCCAAGTATGACTCGGGTCAGTGTATATAGATTTACTGCCGCCGTCTGCTTCAGCATCCATTGATACACTGAGGTTAGCTTGTGTTAGCTAGCAGCCTGATTTCCGTCAAATAATGCAATGAGTTAAAGCGCCTCCCTCTGCACATGTCAAATTATTTCAACAATTTATTATTATTTTTAGCCAGTTAGTTAATTCTTTTTTACTTAGCATAATATAAACGAAGACATACCTCTCTCTGTCCAGCACACAGCCGGTCACATCCACCTGCAGAGGTGGAGCTCCTTCACAGCGGCAGCTGTTAAATGACTTCCACTTCCTTGTTGCAGCGGAAACATTAATGGGGCGGACCGACGTCCGGTCCATAAAGCGAGGGGGGGGGGGGGGGGGTATGGGAATGACAGAATCAGGGCTTAAATATGACGATACATTATTGTTGTTGTTTTTAATAATAAACTTAATAATGTGAAACCTGTCATGTTTTCCTGTATCCTGTAATTCCACAGGATTCCTGACATTATAAATAACACGATGAGAATCCAAACTAAACAGGCAGATGATAAGAAAAATTAAGTTAATTAAATTAAACTACTCACAAAAAAAAACAAACGAAAAAGGCTGCAGAGTTCACATATTTATTAACCTCACCACATATATACAAAAATACACAGTAATTGCTATGAATGCAAAAAAACAAACAAACAAACAATCACTCAAAGTCCAATTAAGATTTCCAGCTGCAGCCAAAAACACAGTCCAGATGCCCCCCCCCCATCACTCTCCAGTGAGCATTGACACTTCCTGGAGATGCTGTCGCACCACATCATCCAGCACCTTACTCACACCTTTACAAGCTGTCATGGCAGCTTCAATCAGAGTCTCTAGGTGATCCTGATGTAGTCTGGCATCCATCTGCAGCAGAGCAATCTGTCCACCCCGGGGAAGCAGTGCTAAAGCCAGGGAGCTCACTCCTCCACTTTCCTCTGCATAGCAAAGGTCAGCAAGTGGTGTGTCATCCACAAACCCGACTGTGCAAGCACATACATAGTCACGCATGGGGATTCCAGCATCAATCACTGCCAAAGTGGCAGCATTCACACACACGCTGTAGTTCCCTCCATCTGACTGCAAAATCTGTTCAGAAAGAGAAATTTTCATAATTCGTTGCAGAAAAAATGTAAATTGATTCACACAGATGAGCTCTGATACTGACCTTGACATAGATGTCGATCTGAGATCGTGGGTAGAGTTGCGTCATCACAGCAGCTTCAAAAGTCTGCTTGAGGTGGAGGCTCATCTCAGTGGACTTGCGGTCCCCGTGGGGTCTCCTCTTCCTCTCTGCTGTGCTGAATGTGGCCATGCTGTACTGACAGTTAATAACGGCCCGGTCGTGAAGAGTCCGGCTGCGGGAACCTCGCATCTGGGGGTGGAAAAACACAAAAGAGCGAGTTTCAGTCACTGTCCTCAAAGAGGTGATACACGTTGTTGAGGTCAGAGCTCTATCCTTCCCTGACAGTGACTTCCCCATTGAGTTGGATGGAAGCATTACGATTCTCCTTTATTATAACCGAACAACAACAACAATTATTATTATTGTTATTATTAATACTATTATTATTATCATTTGGGTTAAACTTATGTAATTGAATTACTTGACTGATCATAAAACACTAAATAGGGTTATGGAGATCATTGTCATTCAGTCTTTAATATAAGTTTTTTCTGGGTCAGTTCTGTTTTCATACTCAACCAAACACAGATGTTGCTCATCTGGATAAACATACATGTAAATAACGAGCTCCAACTCTGAGTAACGGACCTTCGTTCTGATGAGATACACTGCACAATTTAAGCAATAATTACATATTATAAAGTCATAGCTGTCTGCTAACGGCCCCCCTTATTAATCCACGGGCCTTACTTCGTGCGGACCGTACACCACAGCCAGGGCTTTGGTGTTTCCCTGCTCCAGATACGCGGAACCGTCCGCCTGAGCGAACACTCCCATCCGGGCCTGGACCTTCCGCAGCTCGGTGGCCTTTCGTCCGTCTAGTCGGTAGCCCTGGTCGGACAGCAGCTCCAAGCCCGCCATGTTCGCTCAAAACTTCAAATGAACGGCGACACTGCACCCCCACGTGTCTCCCACTGTACTACATTACCCACAAACGCTCTCCGCCTAGAAGGACTACGGCAAGTCCGAAGGTTGAAAAATGTGAAGTTCAGATTGCTGGTCAGAAACGATTCAACAGTTTTGTCCTCTAAAGTGATAACCATTGTTTCGGAATGAGCTAAAAAATATATACATGAAAGTATATTTTGATAAAAGACAAAACAATTATGTCACGTATTCTATTTAGTGTTGGGAAAGTATTGTTTTTAATGTATGTGTATTTATAGAGCGTAATAAACACCTAGTCTCTCTAAAAAAAAAAAAAAAAACTAAAAACTTTGGCTTTACTAATGAATGTGTATTTATGGTTCTATTTTTTATGAAACTGTGCAGTTTGAATGATTTCCATGTTTATGAAGGGAGAACGTTTGAAGAAAGGAATATATATTGTATATATATTTATTTATATATATTTATTTTTAATTTTTTATTTCTGTCTTTCCCTTGTCCAAGTTTGAAACATCAGAGCTAAATTCCTAGTATGTTTACACTTACCTGGCAATAAAACAATTTCTGATTCTGATTGAAAAATTAAGTGTATTAATTTTCTAAGACTAAAATAAAACTATTTCTTCAAATCATCCTAGATTGCTCATCCAGACCCTGGAAGAACTGTGTGTTCAAACTAGCATCACAATCATGAACTATGCTAAATACTGTGTGACAAATTTCAGACCATTTTAATGTGAGTGCCACATAAAAGGAAGCTGTGTTAACGGTCACAACTGAAGGAGAGTTGCACATCAACACTTTTAAAAATAAAATTTATTAGCATCTCTAATGTGTATAAATAAAAACATATATGAAACAATGCATATACGTATAATGTAATGAGCTTAACAATAACAGGGTTACATGTGATACAAAGGAGCAGTCTTTTTTTTTTTTTAGACAGTGTATTTTGAGGAAAACTGTACCTTCAAATCAAGCTTTCAAATAGGCATCCCTGTAGGTTGCAAATCTAAATTCTTTGACAAGAATGAAAAAACATAATTTGTTTGGAGGTGGTAACAGGGAAAATATGGCAAACTGCAGTTTTGTGTTGTCATCTTTTAGATTTTAAAACATATTTGATTTATTACATTATAAATTTAATAATTATTTTTAAAAGGTATCACTAACAATGTTGAGGCAAACAGCCACAACACTATTCAAATTGACCTTCTCAGCTTTACATTACCCTCATGCAAAATCCCTAAAAGGATTTCACTCACTCTTTTCCATTTACTGAAGTCACATTGTTCCACAGACTTGTAACAATAGGTCTTTATAAGCAGACCTGAGATCTAGGAACAATATGACTATAATGTCAGACACTGTGACAAAAAAGGTTAGGATACCAAATGACAAATTACACATGTGACTGACAGATCCAAGAGGATCAAACAAAAAATTGGATTTAGATTTTACTAATTTAACAAGGTTTGTCATTTTCTGCAATGGCTTGCTGTGCCAAAATACGAAAAGGATAGTGAGTGGATGCTTCTGTGGGGGTCTGAGTATTTGGCTCTCTAAGGCAAAAAGCAAAGAAAGGAAAGGACCTCTCTTTTTATGTCTCCCAATTTTTTCTATTTGGTCATGCTTTAAACACGTGATGTGTTCAAATGTCTTTCAAAATTGACGGATATGCACATTGGACATATACTACCCTTCAAAGCTGGCCAGTGCTTGATGTGGACTTGTAACAAACCATTATATATACACACCACTGACGACTAGAGGGAGTACCTTTCAGCCAACACAACTGTGTTGACAAACTGCCTCAGATGAGTCAGTTACCATGTGTGGACTATTGGCCATTGTCTCAGTTTTTCCTTATAACTTCAAAAATATCACATTCGTAAAGGGGAAAACAACATCCAATACTACCTGCTTTAAAGTTTAAAAAAAAAAGTGGGTAGGTACAAAAAAAAAAAAAAAAAAAGTGTCTGCTTTAATACACAAGTGTATGTGACAGTGAGGTTATCGACACCCAAGGATCATGGCAACCTCATTCAACCTTGTGGAATGAAGGGACTATGTAGTAGATCTGAAAAAACGATGGTCTCTGCTCCATCCCAAGTCTTTAGAAGAGTGCAAAGATCCCCTTAATTTCCCTGATTTATCCATGTTCCCACGTCCTAAAACTCTGCAAACTCTTTTGCGCATTTTTCTGTTACAGATACGCGGATTTCTTCCTCTTCATAATCATCGAAGTTACTGGTGTCCCCTGGCCCTCTGCACTTTGGTATGAATGGGGCTTCCACCTAAAGAATAAAATAAATCCAAATTTTAACACAGGTAATCATATGTATGTCTGTACATTCAGTCAAAAAAGGAGATACAGAAACAATGAAAACTGCTACACTAAACCCTCTGAACTGGCATCTAATGGAGTAAGTCCTGTGCACGGCAGATTATCACTGTGTGAAACTGTCCTCCACACTTCTCCCATGTCTAGGTCCAGCAAGCTTACATGAGTTCTCGCTTCATTACCAGCAAATGTCAATTACATTTTTCAGGCAACTATATACTATTTATACTTCTATGGTTTTTGTGGATGCACAGTAAACAACCCATTCTTGAGGCTAAAGCTTGGCATGTCACAAATACCAAGGCTGTGCTGTACCATTTCTTTAAAACGTGCCAACTGAGCTCGTTCAGCTCTGAATTTAGTAAACATGTCATGTGTTAGGCACGCTAGAGAAAAGGTAATCTAACTAACAGATATAGGAAGAAGAAGAAGACTTTAGCTGGGATGTCAGGACTAAATTTGTTTGTGTGCACACAAGCTGCCCTGAAAATGTAATTAATCCTCAAAACAGTTTTTTTTTTTCAAGATTCTGAAATTGATCAATTACAATCCAATTCACATGCTCTTTAATCTTTCTATATTATTTTCATTCACCTTCAGAAAAATCCCAAATGCAAAGGAGTAGGTGAAAACCTTAACATCTTGTGTTAAATCATAAGCAGGCAGGGATATAAAGATGCATACAACAAAGAAGGGCACGTCCAAAGTTTCTAAGAGCATAGTATGATTGTTTAAGAACTGAACAGAAACAGAACAAACCTTCCAATAGGATTTAATAACTACTTTGATTAAACAAAAAAAAATTATTTTGTTCTGTCTTGCAAAATGGCACGTCCTCACAGACATCAGTGGAATTTGGTGCTTTCCAAGACAAACATAAGTCTGTGATAACCCAGTCTGAAAAGGATTGTCATGCAAAAAAATACTGTGCCCCATTTCCATGGAACCCAGAAGCATTAAATAAATGTGATGAATAGATCTTGGATAACATAATAGGGTAAAATAATACTGTTGGAGAATCATGGCAGGGAATTTTCCAACTAGTAAAAATCAATATTAACAAATCAATATCCAATTAACTTGCTTTTACAGGGGAAACAGTGTTTGGTGTCACTACAAAATGCATTTGGCATCTTGCCTTTCTCTCGTAGATTGCGATCCAGTCTGTTGTGGAAAACCATTTGTGGCCCTTGATGTCATTGACTCCATTCTTCAAGTTGCCATAACGTTTGGTCAGATCCACCTGCAGTAGGTTTCTCAACAGGTCCTTCAAGTCAGAGCTGAAGTGGGAGGGGAATCGGACCTACAAATGAGAAGCAAGAACTATATAGACTTCCCATCTGTTTTCAGTGCAAGCACAACAAAACATATACCTTACTTATTCTCAAAGCAGCGCTAGGAAGGAAATATCCGATTAGAGGACTTTTTTCTCCTTCATGTTGAAATTTCCAAAACAAACACATGCTTACCTTTCCAGATACTATCTTCTCATAGATCTGAATAGGCTGATCTGCAAAGAATGGAGGGTAGCCAGCTGCCATTTCATAGATGAGAACTCCGAGGGCCCACCAGTCCACGGCTTTGTTATAGCCCTAAAATGGTCAAGACAGATGCCCTTTTCTAGATAAGACATTACCAAATTCAAGAGGGACAATTCAAATGTGTCCTCCAATTGCAAACAATAACATCAAGCTGCAGACATATTCCTATTTTGGTCCCAAAAATGCTGAATTTTTATACTGAAAGTGGTAATTTTTCTACATTATGGAAATAATTTAATTGAGGTGTGTTGGGAAACCAGTGCTACTTCAGCCCAAGTGATTTCCTTTTTTTTTGTGTAAATTCAAATGTATTTTTTCTTTCTGGTACAACAAGTGTGAGAATTCATTTGAATTACATCAGTGGTTCCCAACCTTTTTTCTTTGAAGCCCCCCCTGCCTGTGTCCAAGACAAGCCAGGCCCCCCCAACCCCTCCCTGCACACACGCACCAAAAGAATTAAGTGATTAATTACAAATTTTTATTTTCAAAAGTAAACAGAAGTTGTAGTTGTAGTTGCAGAAATAATAATAATAACTGCAAGGACATTTAACTATGTATCAGAGTTGGGATTTTATAAATTTAATGCACACATCATTTTTGTAACCTCACAACCTCAGAGTAGACAAAGTTCTGCGCACCCCCTAGGATCTCTGGTGCCCTCCCGAGGGGGGCGCAGACCCCAGGTTGGGAACCACTGCATTACATTACGGTCTGCTGCGGCCACTCAAATTGGGAAAAAATTGGTATCCTTCCTCTTTTACAGATTTCCTGTTGATGGTTGTTCCACAGTGAAAACAGACAGTCGGGAAAAGAACCTGACATATACCTGTTTAAAGGTAGCTTGAGCTTTCTGTCAAGTGATCAATCAAAAGTTGAGCACACCTGATTGATGTAATCTATTGTGAAGAAGTAAATTAAGGTCTTTTCAGAGTACCAACTGAATTACATAATTAAGAATTGTTTTGTGGGCCTGTTGATGCAGTTACAAGGGAAGCGAATTTGTAATACTTACCTACAATACATTTGTACATTCATTCATCTGTTCAGACATAAAAAGAAACAAAACAAAAAGAAGCAGATTTTCCATACTTTGCTGAGGATGATTTCTGGTGCCAGGTACTCGGGTGTCCCACACAACGTCCAGGTCCTGCCTTTTACCCTCTTGGCGAATCCAAAGTCTGTCACCTAAAAGTCAAGAGCACACACGCACACGCACGCACGCACACACACACACACACACACACACACACACACACACACACACACACACACACACACACACACACACACACACACACTATAAACACATATCTATTTACAATGCATATGCACAGTGTGGACATATATGACACAAGAGCATTACGTATTTATTTGTTGTGTTCTAGCTAACCTGAATGTAGCCATGGTGGTCAATGAGAAGGTTCTCAGGTTTCAGATCTCTGTATATGAGATCTAGTGAATGGAGGTACTCAAATGTCAGCACTATTTGGGCAGCATAAAATCTTGCATGTGGTTCACTGGAAAGGAAGAAGAAATAAGTGTGTTCATATCTCGAAAAAAAACAAAAAACCCATCTAGCTCAAGCAATTTTATAAACTGATCTTTATAAACAGGAAATTTAAGATAAAATCAAAGGGGCATTGCATCAGATGCTGCCAATTTTAAATGTAATGAGTAATACAAAATAATACTCACCTGAACCTTCCAATTCTTCTCAAGTGTGAGAACATCTCTCCTCCTGGAACGTACTCCATCACCATGTACAAATTGGAGTTGTCCTATAAAATAAAAAGGCACTTGAATCATACTGATAATCTACAACAAGAATTTAAATTATAAGATTAAAAAAAAAAATTCACTGTACCTTAAAAGCATAGTCAAGTTTGACGAGAAAGGGGAAGCTCACAGCCTGTAATATCCTCTTCTCATTTAATGTGTGTTCTATTTGCTTGAGTTTCACCACCTGACACAAAAAAAGAGATAAGACGGCCTTGTCGGGCAGATCTCACTTACACTAGCAACAACTGAGAAAGCAAACACTGAGCAGAAAGGAAGCCTTTGGTTATTTATTTATTTTACTTGTGTCCTCTAGTAACCCAGTAACGCAAAGTCGATGGCTTATAATGTCACCTCTTAGGCTATTTGGTGGATGTGGAAGTGGCTCAAACCATTTATTGATGCAGCACATTTTATTGCTAATGTCAACACCTTATTTATTTGAAAATGTCCCATGATGCCCTGATTCGTGCTTTCACTGACCTTCTGCTTGTCCAGTATTTTCATAGCAAAGTATTGCTCTGTTCCTTTGTGTTTCACCAGCATGACTCTCCCAAATGAGCCAGTACCCAGGGTCTTTAATCTTTCAAAGTCATCTAGGCACGTTGTGCTCTGTGGAAATAACAGCGTGTCAGACGTCTCTGTGAACGAGGCCACTGCAAATGTTGAGTAAAACTGTCACTTAGTCTGACCTGTGGCGGGCATTCCCATTTCCGTAAGAAATCCTCTTTGGCTTTGGCTAGAAACTCTTTCACTGAGAAAGAAAACAAAAATTATGTTAGCCTACACTTTTACAGCAACACAGTTTGAATCATTAGTATGAAGACATGTTAAGGTTTTTCGGGTGGAGCTGGCAAAAAGATACAACGCTATCGATCTACAAAGGGAAGGGAACACACAAGGGAAATATAAATTAAATGCAGAAGAAAATAGGGCAACATCAACTCTCATCTGGATATAAAATAAATACAATATTAAAAAGACCACATACTGTGTTCTAAAGGTGAGGCAAAACACACACACAAGACAACATCATTCAAGACGGACAGACTAGTGATGCATGCCAAGAAGCTCAGTCTATTAATTACAAGCCTTATTCAAAGGGAACACGGCCAACAAAACTTAAATATCACAGGGTTGGTTTCTCTGAGCATCTTGTGCATCACTTAATACAGTTTGAGGGAAATCTATTAAACACAGCATAAAAATGGTAAGCAGAGACAAACCAATTTAATGGGAAACAGCAGACAGCAGATATCCAGATTGAGAGAATGTGGATAGTAAAAACACTGACTTATTATCAAAGCACACATTAAAAGCAAGCACATCCAGCAAGTTTTCACAATGAGACCAATGCCACTCTGCCATTCGGGTCATCTTTTGGAGGAATGAGCATACCAAAAGTCTCTATTGATCACCAAGGTTTTGCAGGAACAATCACCCACATGGATGGGATGATACAGAAGAAAAGACAGAGAGAAATATAGAGTTCATGTACATAACAACAGGTATAACAACAAATATGAAGCATATGTAGTGAACCAAAGCAACAAGAATGAAAACACATCTGAGATTCACTTAAGGAATTTAAACAGAGACTGACTGTCTCCTATGGCTTTCTCAAAGAACAAGTGCACCCAAATGCCATGTAGCACAAATTCAGTCATGCATATAAACACAGACTGAAATGATAACAATCCACACTGGAGTAACTACATTAAAAATCTCCTCTGTATTACAAAACTGTGTAAAAAAAATGTGCACCTTATTTGAATTACTGAATTTGCCTTCACAAAATAAATCTAAATCAATCTGTGGTTCCATCAGTTAGCTGACTGACGCAAAAAATTTAAGCTATTTTGATGAAGGATTAAAAAGATATTTCAAAATGCCAAATATGTCCAACTTTAAGCTTCCGAACTGGGTGACTTTTCTTTGACCTTTGTGGCTGGTAAACTTCTGATTAAACAAAAAAGGAAATTTGAAGAACTCACCTTGGGCTTCAGGAAACTTTTTTTCTATATTTTTAGACATTACATAAACCAAACAAGGACTACACCAAAATTTCCAAACCAGGGATGATGTCCTCAAATGTCATGTTTAGGGCAAACAACTATCAGAATTTTAAATATGTGCAATGTTTAAAAGAAAAGCAGAAAGAGTGTGGATTTCTACTTTATATTTTAAAAGAAGTTAGTTTATAAATTATATCTAAAATGGAAATAATTGGAGACATTCAACTAACTATTTCCGTTTTAGAGAGACATTTTAACAGCCAAAAACCCTTCCTGACAGCAATGCCAAAATCCAGACAAGCATAACAAAGTTTACTTATGTCAGTCTGTCCTGTTGCACTACAATATGAAATACAATACACTGGCAGAGCAAAATAAAATAGGTGTCATGATGGCAACTGTCTAATCTTCCTTTGACCAACTGATCCCTTTAGCGGCAGCTATATGGAGTAAACAGAGGTGGTCTTGTGTATAAACGGCACTACAGGTAACCAGGTCGTCTTGTCAGAGCGGTTACACTCCAGACAAATCTGCAGCTCAGGGCACAGTGTCAGCTTAAACAGGTTTACCAGTTAGCCACGGCCCAGGATCTCAAGATCATATTTACACTCAAAAGAAATTCTTGGCAGCACGAGAACTATCGCTAATCTGATCATCTCTGTCTGCCTGAGTGTCTCTGGTTGGCACAGTTCACACTGTGCCTGCCTGGTCTCTCTCAACATGTCAATAAATCTCAGAGGAACATTTTCCATGCATCATACAGTACATTACTTTAAATAAACCAAGTGTGTCACAGAACAAGGGTGGTTCTGGTGGTTCACAGTTTTAGGAGGGTAAAAGTGCTTGAGTAGTGGAGAAAAGTCAGTGTATTTGTGGCTGATTTTAGACAAAAACAAATGCAACTGATTCTGTAACTAGCAATAAACAGCTACAGCTTTTATGTTTACTACCAGGCAAGGGGAAACACGTATGATATATTGCATGGGATGCTCCATGCTTACCAGCTGCACACATCAAAGCACACAAGTGCAAAGTAACACTGGCCTGGGCCGAGTTACGTCAAACCTTTCAAAGCTTGTAATACCCCTTATCCTCTGACGAAGGTCTGATGACAAGCTGCTCCAGTGAATGACAAGCTGAGTGTGAGAAGTGAGCCTTGATGTACCTTTACCACAGCAAAATTTGAAATAGGGCTGTAAATAAGCCCAAGTGACACAACTGGAGTGTGTGCACGCACATGCCCGGGAGACAGTAGTAGGTCCCAGTTTTATGAATGGAAAGAGGGCATTTGTCATTTCTTCACCATATTTGGTCAGGGTGCTGCACAGAGGGAAAGCTTTGTTTATGCAGCCAAGAGTAAAAAGTAGCAGGGAAGCCTGAGGCAGAAAGTCCCACAGTACCTTCTAGTAAAATTTATTGGCTATTTATAACAATTACTCATGGGTTTGTGGTTTACTGCTGCAGATTTAAGACCATCAGTGCAAAGTTTCTGGCAAACACAGCTAGCCGGTGATGAGAGGAGGCTGCAACCAAACTTACAGTAAGAACCACACAGTGATTGCCTCAAGATGAGGATGACACTAAAACATCAGAGATGATAAGTTGGCTGGGTGGGCCCCCCTTTTTTTTTTAAGTCACAATTCAAAGATGTGTGAGGCTAACTATGTGAGCATACAGGCCTCCACAGCTACCACCACCACCAAGAGGCATTGAAATGACAGGGGCCTTCTGAGGGCTAATCCCCCCGCCTCATAGCTTAAGTTAGCAGGCTAGCTGGTCAACAAGCCTGATCCTTCTTGTGCTCCAGCTGGACATCCTTTTAAAAGGTGTGAAGCCATCCGTGAGGTTTCACTTTATCGGCAGTATGTGTATTCAGTGCTCAATGCTGATATCCTTCAATAGCTTGTTTGTTAACGCTGTCAGTCAGTGCTGCTCCTCCCCGCCTCCCCTTGAAGCCAACAAAACTACCACATCCACGGGGTCTTACTGCTGCTTACAGGCCACCGACTAATCTCATATGCAAAATCACAATCACAAAAGAAATGATACATCTTTAAATGTTGGGTTTTGCTTTTTTTTTGTTTTTTTTTTGCATTTAACAACTAAAAAGTGGGCAGCGCTGGTGTGATAACTACCTAACTACCTAACTAACTAACGGACGGACGGACTGTTGGCCCTCCCCTGCTTCACTGTAGCTGGACAGGACAGTGTTAAATGCTACAAGGGGAGCTAGCTGCCTTACGGAGGCTGTGGGAGTGTTAAACCGGACTAAAACACGGCAGGGAGTCCGACCGAGGCCGAACAGCAGCCCGGACTTACCGCTCTCTAGCTCGTTGCCCTTCTTGGCGGTGGCAGCGTTCCCCATGGCGGAAGACACGGTGGGCGCTCCGGCGGAGAGATGATGGCGGTGGCTACGGCTAACCTTCCTACAGCTGGTATCCCCCCACCTCTCCTCCCTCCCTCCCCACCGAAAGCTCTTTGGAGATAAAGGCAAACACAAATGGATACAAATATATTTATATATAAATATCTATATATTTAGCTCAAACGCCTGGAAGCTAAGTGTCCCGTGTCCCTTCCGGCAGCCCTCTCCCCCAGGCTCTCTCTCCCTCTCGGAGGTTTCCGCTCAGGCTAGCGGAGCTCTGACTGCTCGGCTGACATGAAGCTAGCGGTCACTTGTGTTTTCACTGCGCGGCCTCCCCCTTCCTTCTTTCCTTCCTTCCTTCTTTCTTTCCTTCCTTCCTTGCTTCCTCCCCCCTTCCTTGGTCACAGATGTCTCAGTAAAGATATCAAACCTAAAAAAAAAAATAATAAAAAAAAAGATATCAAACCTGAACCGCTTCCGTGTTTTTTTTTTGTTTTTGTTTTTTTTAATAATCTCGATCGCCTTCACAGATAATGGGGTGATAACTGAGCCTGACTTTATTTCAGATGGCTCTGCTCTGTTTGCTTTGTAATTTCTGACTAAATTTGCTATTAATGGATAGCTGATAATGGGTACAGTTTCTAAAGTGGTGATATGTTGATATTATGATCTAAATTTTCAGACTATTTTCTTAAAGTATTCCTGGAAACTTTTACAGCATCACTATTACACTTTCTGTAAGCTTAACATAAGACATGGAAAGCAAATCAGATTTATTTATATAGTGTTACAGCATACTGTAGGACTTTACATATAGAGCAGGTCCGGACCAAACTCTAAAGAATTAGTTAAAGAGATCAACAAATTAAAAAATATAAACTCAGTTGAATTCGTGACAACACTGAAAGTATATAACGAGAATGACTTGACAAAAAGTTTTCAAATCACAGTCAATACGATCACAAATAAATACCCAAAAAATCCAAAATTGTAATGGTTTTTATTATTGTGTGAAGTTTTAATATGCAACATAAACATGTATTGTACCATAAGAAACGGGGGTAAACAGAAGGATAAAATTGAAATGTTAAATACCTCCAAATGGCACATCACATTGTTTTTGCTTTCAGTTGCTGCTGCTCCAGCTGTGAATGGCTCTATTTGCACTTTCTTATTGGTAATAATCAAAGAAGACTTTATGACTTTAAAATTATGATTAAACATTTTTCATGTTTAACATTTTGTTCACAACTAAATTTGCATTTATGTGTTTACAGATGACATCTGTGTTAGACTTGATAGAGAAACTTATTCTATTTAGCTCCAATCTCATTAAAATGCATCTAAAAGATGATACAAACAAACAGGAAGCACTAAACCAGAATCATTGGAAAGTAAGGCCAATTCGTTTTTAATAGCCACAAATCAAAATGCTATCAAAAGTAAAAATAAATTACAAGCTGAATGGCTCCAGTCAGTGATATCTATTGTTTGATCAGCATTACAGGTGGATGTATGTGTTTTAGTAAAGTAAAATTAAAAGAAATAAACTCAAATTATTTTTGAGTTGGCATATATAAAATAACTTTGCTATACGGCATTGGTCATTGCCCAAATGACCAAGATCAACATAAGGGAATTGTGCCTAAAATGCATAAAACTGTCCATTTTACTAGCATAATCTCAGACTCCTCCTTGGGCCAACATTCCCCTCCTCATTTAACTCCATGCAGTCCAAATGACATAATTGCATACACTTACAAAATGATGTAATGATGGGCCCTACAGTATTATTGCAGTATCCTAAATCACTGTAGCAAGCACAATGAACTCACCCACCCACAGCTGCACATTTGTTTAGTGCAGTTGTAGTTAACCTTTTTGTTAACAGCTCAAAGTTTGATGTGGTGGAGTGGGTGAAATCAAGTACAAATTTGAGATACTTGTAATTTACTCAGCCATTATGTTCTACAGCTTCTGCTCTCATTGAGCAAGTGGGATCACATCTATATACACTTTTCCAGTAAACCTAACACAATTGTTGGCATATGATGACTTTCTGAAAACAAGTGTGAAACTAAAACACAATAAATTTGAGACAGTTACTAAATATTAGAAATATATTATAAGTTTTAAACTAGAGGTGTTGTGAAAAGAAAAACTTGTTTCACAAAAAATATGACAAGTTTGTGTCTACAGCACCTTACAACAGAAACTATTAACGCTTTACATGATACATGAAAGATTAGAAAAACCAGTACAAAAAGATATAAAAGCATGAAGTGGTGAGTGTCAAATTACTTAATGCTTGGAAAAAAAATAATATAGAGTAGTGCTCATACAAAGTAATAAACTTAATGTGTGAAGTTCCATAAAAGGCTCAAAAAATAAAAGTAAAAAGTGTGAAATAAAATCATTTCAGCCCAGCAATAAATAAAGTTACATAAAATGTTGTCAACAAAAAAGAGCCTGAGCCAGATAGCCTAGTGGCTGCTTGTTAAGTAGTTATCTGATAATGGGGGGGAAAAAGACACTTGAAGAATAAACAGCCATAATAAAAATATGGACACAGATATGACATGGTGCTGGATACAGCAATGATTTAGTTATGAGTTACTTCTCTGAATAAAGTGTTCTATACATAATTACACAGATAATTCAAAATACATAAAATGAGAGTCATCACCAAAACTAAAACAGTAAAATATTATTGAACACTTCTTACATCCAATATGGGTCAAGTACAGTATTGTTTCTTTTGTTTTACAACTATGTACAGTTAATGCAATACAGTTTATGTGCAGTGTTTTTATAAGAACAATATGGTTCTCACTGTTTATCTTATTTTTTTTTTCTCATGTAGGTGTGTATATATGTGTCACATTATTTCCTTTTTTAAATCCTTTTTAATCTGATATCCTTTTCTCTGAGCCTGTGATCAGTTTTTTTATGGAACTGTTAATACCCAAGAAAAATTTTCCCAAGGGGACACTAAAGTATATCTCATTCTCCTTCATCAACATACAGAAAAAAATGTGTATCTACAACACATGTTTGCATGGATGATTTGAGCTGCATATAAGCTGCTTCTTGTAACCTTTGGTTTTGATGAGTGCAAAATAAATGATGATTGATATGTATATATTTTTTCCTCTCTTTCAGCTTTTCCCTATTTGACATCTCCACAGCAAGTCAGCTCTGTGACTTGCATGACTGTTTTGGCCACAGTTTTTACTGTGATGCCCTCCCTGTCACAACCCTCCCCATTAATCTGAGCTTGGCACCAGCACCAGCCCACCACTGGTTTGCCTCGTGGCTGGGGTTTGAACCCAGGGCCTCTGCATGCACAGCATGCGCTCTACCACTGAGCTATGTCCCTATGCGAATGATATAATATTGCTAACGTGTTTTTCTTCCTGATAGGTCCTTACTATTTACACCGTTCTGGGAATAAATGTTCAGGTAAATAATAATGCCTTATGGCAAAATTCAAAATTAAGTTCAGTTAGCCAACGGTACTTAAGACCAATGGTTAGTTTATGATTTATTGTATAGAATAGAATGCCTTTAGAATAGAAATAGGCTTATTTCTGGTATAACCAGAAATAAGCCAAAGTGTTCACCCAGCACAGGGTAATACATAGTGCAGCCAGTGGAGGTGGTTGGATTAACCAAAGTCACTCCACAGCTCTATGCAAATATCTCAGGTGTAATTATCACCAACATTCCTCCATGAGCATGTCAGTGAGGGAGGAACCTCACTGACATGCTCAACCAGCTGTCATATTTTGATAAGGTGTCTCATGATTGGTTTTTCCTGTTTCGTTGCAGTCTTGCTCCACAGCAACTCAGTGTATGCTTTTTTGGTTTGGTTAGGTTGTTCGTTTGTATTCTCATCTTTGAATTTTGTCGTAAGGCACTATAATATAACTAACAAGGGTTTTTAAAATTCAACCTTGGTCAGAAATGTATTTCTATACCACTTCTCGAAACCAGAAATGAGAAAGGACAAAGTGAAAAAAGAAGCAGAAAACCAAACAGAGGGTGCCACATTTACTAAAATTAAAGGTTATAAAATAGGCTTACAGAGAAAAAGAAGTGTTCAAAAGCAACATAAGAAAGAAAAGACAATCGATTGATCCCTAGTTCAAAAGAAATATGTTTTAAGAGACAACTGAAAAGAAGACGCTCATTGTGCAAGACCAAACAAATTGACTGTGGTATCTATTTCCTAAATTAAAAATCTATTTTTATTACCAGCATCTCGGTACTGTCCAGTTTTGTGCTGCCATTTTCAAATCTCCTCAGTATATTTAGAATATGACTGAACTACATTTGTGTGTTATTCACCCACACAGGAAATATGGGGCAATCATTATTTTAGCTTTTAGTTAATTAAACTCTTGATGGACTGCATATCACAGCGTGGCATAAAAATTCTGTCTAATTTTACTATTTGCTTCTTCATGTTGCCAAGCATTAGTTTGTACTGTTTTTAGATTACCTTACAGAAGAGGGCAGCAGATCACTGCTACACTATCGCTGAGGAAAACTTGAGCCATTTCTGCATACCGAGATGTTTTGACCACAGTCACACAGACTTGATGTCATTTGTCTTGATTAAAGTCAGTCAGTTGTTTTCAGTTTTGCAGTCTCTGCTCAGATGTGCTAATGATATTGCATTTGGCTGACGTAAGTGTTTTGGCTGTCTGCTGGGTGTGTTTCACATTTTTCTTGAAATCTAGTTACACTTTTTGGGGCAAACGTGATGCCCATTGTGTCAGTCTATGTTTTTTAAAAAAGCATTATGTGTTGCCTCAGTTGCCAAAAAGAGAGGATAGTGTTTCATTTTGTTTCCCTTAAAATCTGCCCAAGTCTGTGTAGAGATATTTTTGGTCATTGAGGATGATGCTCGTCTGTTTTCATTCTTTTATCTCCTTGTTTCTCCTTTTCTTTCTGTTTTCATCCCAAAAAACAGCATGTCATGTTCATCCCAACTGACCAGCTGCTCTCCATATTGGCTTTCTTGTGTTTCTTGCAAACAGACCGGGCTGCACTTCAAAGGGAATGATTTATGCCCTTAAATGAATGAATGAGAAGCCAAATCTTTCGTGTTTTCAGATTTTGAATCTTTGGAGCTGTAGCTAGGTTACTTTATATGTACCTGTGGTTGAATTTAATTTCCAGTAGATATAGAGCCAACGTTCTTACACATACATGCAAAACAGATTGCAGATAACTGAATAGTCTGATGTACAGGGATGCTAGGTTAAGCAGTGACTCACCAATCAGCTTACTGGATCATTTAAGTTCAGGCTGCATTGGATCATTTCAGCTTGATGTATTTAACTAGTTTTAATCACAAGGGTAATCCTGCTGATTTTGTTGCTATAGCCAAAAATCTGATTTCAGAGATGGTAACATACTGTAACTTGAAAACTCATTTTAAGCCTTTATTTGTCCAAGCAATTGGAATATTGGGCAGAGTGGCTGCATTTCAGACACGCCCTGCTACACATTCACACAGAAGCTGCCTGGCACAACCACAGATTTCCTCTGATGGCCGCTCACTAAGTCTGCTCCAGTGGTTGGGGCTGATGAGCCTTCTTCCACACCACATAAGCTGAATTTACAGGGAGTGGGGTGTGGGATATTTGCAGTTATCAAGCTATTGGTTGTCACTTGATTCCTAATGTTCTTTCCTGTCACTGAGATTCAAACTGATAAAATATTGTAATGGAAAGATTTTTTTCAATTAAGACATTTAAGACATTCTAAGCACTGCTATTGGTAAAAGTGTATAAAAATACATTTTTTTTACAGATGCCACATGCATGGTGGGGTTGGCACTGCCGGGCACAGTTCCCTGCTACATAATTACTGTGCTGCTGATGAAAAAAAAAGAGAGCAAACTGATTAATGTGCGTGCCTTAATTTGTTTATGTCAGCACTATTTCATGGTTTTGAGACAGTTAAAAAGAGAAAAGAGGTTAGATGTTGCAGACAGACAGTGATGATCTGGTTATCTCCTTCTTATCAGTCACCAGCTCCTATTAGGATATTGCATGTGGTTCCAGGACATTACCCATTTCCTCCTCTGTATATCAAAGTCTCTAGGTTCCCCTCCCTCCCGCAGCCTAATTCACTCCAGATGAGCACAATGGGACATTTGATTTAGTGTGCAAAGACACATGTATACAGCTGTGTCAGCTTGCCTCAAACAGCTGGCGCAGAGCTTCAGCACAACTTTTAATCATGCATTTGTTTATGTAATTAAGATAAAAAGAGAAAAAATACGCACCAAGAACTATGTTATAATGTCCTCAGCTGCAGATTGATCAGATATTTCTGTGTGATGTAGGTCCTGTCTTTGTTGTAGCTCACACCGCTAGCAAATGTTCATGGCTTAATGACATGCAGGTGATACAAATCATGTGCAAACTGCAGAAGGCCTTCCAAGTGTGTGTCAACAACATGACAACTCTCCCAGCGAATATATTTCTGTTGAATATGTACTTTGGATGCCAGACAAGAGGCCCAAGTGACTTGTTGCAAAGGCCCAAATTCTGACTTTGTTACCCACATGCAATAATTTTTTCATTCATTTTTATTAAGATGTTTAAAGCTTGACTTTGAGTATGGCTTTATAAGCATGTAGAACACACTGTATCTTCACTTCACTCCTTTATCAGCTCCAAGCTGGCTGAGCGCTGGGCATCAATAGATTTCATTTATATTCAGTTTGCCTGTCTGGGAATGTTTGAAAAGCATGAGGGCTCTCCAGTCAGTTTCTATTCACTGTACCAGGTCTCCTTTTTGCCTTCATATGGGAAATATCTATATATTTTGTTCTTTGGCTGGCTCAATGGTGCCCTACAACATGAATGCCTGTAATTTCACAACCACAAGATAATGTATTCTTACCAACAGGGGATGGTCTCAAAGTGCACAGACAGTTGCTCAGACAGCTAATTTGGGATAGATGCACAATATCCCTTTGAAGTTCTGCTTTAGTGCAAGCTCTTCAAAATTCCCCTCTTGAAAACACAACGTACCAGCTTCTCTGCAGCACACTTTTAACCGCTGAAAGGAAGCTAATGTTGTATTTGATTAGTGGAGGGTTGATTCATTAACTAAACGAGTCACGTAGTGGGAAGTTGAAGGACAAAGTGGTCCAGATCACCTAAATACTGTCACACTTGTATATATATATATATATATATATATACATATATATATATATATATTGAAAGAATTATTTTCATGTATTTTTTGGATGTATTCTATGATTTTGGTTCATTTTTTAATTCATTGATAAGGTGATTCATGCTTACTGTGAGGGATGAACATATTGGCCGCAGCAGTGCAGCGACAGAGAAACCCAGTCAGTGTCTTTTGCACTGCAGTGTTTCAGAGATGGCAGAGATTATGGGAGGATAACACTGCACAACATGGTCGCCCCAAACCAGATCAAAGTCAAGACAATCAAAGCCAGAGTGAAAGCTACGGCAGCAAGCTCTTTTAAATGTCTGCCTCCCCCACCCCAACTGAGTAAGACTGTTACCCTCAACTCAACTGTTTCCCTCCCCAATCTTAAACTTCTGGGACAGACATAAGCCCTTTTTTTTTTGCATGAATATTGGACAGCAGAGTCAGCCGGACATAAATCCTTCAAAGCAATCCAAATAGAGCAGCAAATGACCTATGATCATTTTAACCCTAAGCGGCCATGCTGTAAAACCCCCATAATGCCAGAACAGATAAGACATGACACGAGTCACAATCATTTATTGCCCAGGGTTTAGGCTGTAAGTTCAATGTGATAAACAGCTTGTCGTGACTCATCATTGGTTTTACATGAAAGGGTACAACCTCAGGTTTCACACACAGTACGGTCATAGCTGAGTTGGTGTTTTGACCCAATCACTCACAGAGGTTAGACCAGAAATCCACTGACACCTCTACATACATCTGTAAAGTCAAGCTTCCTTGACTTTTCAGCCTTTGACCTCTTGTCCATGTGTTGTTAGATTGATGGATGCATTTTTTCCACCTCCCAGACAGCTACTGGTTTCAGTTCGTTTCAGAGTGGTCTGACCATCAACATCAGAGACCCTGCTTCAGAAAGGCAATCCATCATAATGGGCATTTATTCATTTTTATTCATCCCCCATAATGGGATCATGGTAGCATAGAGGTGCACTTTAAAAGCCTGCATTGTAGTGAAAAAGCCTTCAAACACTGATAAGAGGCTCAAACAACTAAAACTTGCCTGGACCTCAAAGCTAGACAACTGTTTTAATGTCCCAGAATGACAACTTTAAGGAGCAAAGTGAATTCAAATTTTGAGGGATACAATGCAGCCATGCAGCTCATAGCTCGTAGACATTTTTAGCGCATGTTTTTGGTTTTCTGGTCTGCATGTAGACTGTATGTTCGCAGCAAACCCTATGTTTTAAAACCATGAGCAGCTGTTTCCAGGCCATAGGATTGCACGCTGATTGCCAGAATTAAATGGCGGAGAGCTGATGTAAACTAGCCCTGGCGGAAAAAAAACCCTGAACATCTAGCGTGCTGAAACCCCCAGATGTTTTTCACAGCAGTCTGTGAATGAAAACCACAGCTCCAAGATGAGTGAAATCCTGAACCTACATTTGTCAGGTTACCAAAAGGAAAACATAAAAAAAACTACACTTGGATATTGATATCACTAGGTATAGGCCTCATTTGAAAAGTAAGACAATAATTGTTTGTTTACATATTAGCCAACATGTCAAGCAGATAGTGACTCCGAGCTGCATTACTCCTCCTGGAAGTCATAAATCTGAAACTTAAGCCATTTTAGCCCAGCGCATCAATTTGCGCATGAGCTGTATGACATATAACCTGTTCTAAGACAAATTCCTTTATAAGTTTTATGAACAAAAGGTTTATTAGATAATAAAAATTTCAACATTGAATATATTATGGCCCTTGAAGGAAAGTGTCTCCTGCATTTGAGTTACTCTATGTATTAGCAGTAGGCAGCCACAGTAACAAGGATCTATATCAACCACTGAAATGATTTGCAAAAATGACTGCAGTATGACTTTACTTTCAAAGTGTACACCACCTAGAATATGCTTCAGCGCAACCAATAATGGAATAATACATTAATTATTGAAGAGGAATATTTAGTGTGAAAGATTAACTATACGAAGCAAGTTTTGAAACTCTGCGAGTCCATTTTCAAAAGGAGTTAACTTTAAACAGCGAACGGTAGCTAAAATTACATCAATCCATCTAAAAAGCTATATGTGTTGGAAAATGGTTGGCAATGGAATGTAGACAATTTACTGTAAATGGGCAATGTGCAAAAACTTTATGCTCCTGTAGAATTATCTATAACCTCCACTCTGATGCTGTTCTCAGATGTTTGATTTTGCCCCAGGGACAGAAGCATCTCCCAGAGAGAGGTTTACCTCAGGGAGCGTGAATCAAATGTTTCACTTGGAGCTGCAGCAGTAAAGAAAAGACTTGTATCAATTAAGAGCATCAAAACTGATTACAGCTGAGATCAACCCCCCCGACCTGGCACTGCTTGTCAGTTCATCAGACAGCAGCTTTTGGAGTCCCTATAATGTCGGTGAGAGCAGCGATGAGCATGCTGAGGGGGAGCTTTCAGTTTGATGATGTTTCATCAATCTGTTTGAAGTGTTTCTTTCTTTTGGGGTCCTTTTTTTCTTTTTTGGCTGCACTCTTGCTTGGTTTGCAAAAGCTTTCAGTCTTGGTGACTCGAAGCAATATTTTTGCTGTCCTTTGTCCTTGAATATTTTTCTTACCAATGTGAATAAAAGCTAGCTGACAGCTCCTTATAGTGCTCCCTGAAATTCCATGGTATCTGAATGTACAATTCAGTTAGACCAACTACAGGTTAAGTGATGCATTAGCTGGTTTGTGTATTGAGCTTCAATAGAAGGTCAGATTGAATATGACTGTACAGATGACAGTAATTTTATCAGGTTCATCTTGGGAAGGTTTTCGATTTAACTTTTGCTCTTATTTATTCTTAGTAGTGCACAAGTTGTTAGCAGCAATTGCTTATTTCTATTAAAAACAATTTTTTTAGCATGCCTTTCTATTTTTTTTAGCCATTATTAGCCTTAACAATCATGTTTTCAACAAATGTGACAGTTCAGTTTCTAACCTTTGTATTGTTCTGCTTTTCCACCCCTTAGTTTTCTGAGTGCTGATTAAATGACTTTTTGGCAACAGCGCAGCAGACTGGGGTTGTGTTTCGTACAAATAAAACGATTGCTGCCTCTGCTCTAAATATTTTGCCATTGCAATGCTGCATAGTATGCTTTGTGTCTGCACTAATAAGATGTGACTGCGTCTGGACTTCAACTCCATTCACATTATTGCACATTATTGTTTTCAAAGCATTCTAAATTTTGTCTTGGACATGAGAGACAGGTTTTGCCTTAGGTACCAGTGTTTAACGGGGAATGGCTTGTTAAACAGCTTAAAATCAGAGCTGAGACATCTGCAGAAGCTTTTCATACATTGAGCTCAAGACACTGGAGATTCCTGGAGTACTTTCTGATATTTCAGTATTCAGCCTGACTTCAACTTTCCTCTTATAAATCAAAAATGTGGGAGCAGTATTCTCAGCTCATCTCAGTTAAAAAAAAAAAAAAATCTCCCGATAGTTCTGCTTCCTATGTTCAACTTATTTTTGTAGCCTAGGTCTGCTTGCTACCTTTGTAATTAAGAGCAAATTTTATCAGCCCGGAATCAGATGAAAGGCTCACAAAGCACTGCTGAATTTAGACGTGTGCCAGGGGCCAGCTCAGTTACAGACTTAATTCATACTTCCTTTGTTCCTCTCCAATCTCACAGACGGCTTCAGGTAGCTGAAGGACTAGTGGGTCAAGTGACAATACAACAGGTATTTAAAAGATCATTTCCAATGTCACCATGTGGTAACTGAAGGCTTCAAAGATCCAACAATTTGCTATGAAATGTCCCACATGATACAGTATACTTCCACCACCCCAATGTGAAATGTTATAATGCAGACATTTGACATGAATGCAAGAAAGAGCCCTAAATAACATTATTTTCTTGAAGATATAAGGCCACTGTGGCAATCAGCTGAAAGAATGTGTTCACTTGGACTGCATATAAATCATGAAGTGTTTTTTGTGAGTATGCAGTAAGGATGTGAATGTGCTTCATCATCCATTTCACTTTCCTTTTTTGGCTCAAACCTTTTAATAGGCTGTTTCAAGTCTATTTCTGTAAACATGGCAGAAATTATGCCACCTAACCTTGCAAGTGAAAGGATTCTGTTTGTTAAACCTGTTTAATATTCCAGTCATTCCCGACCAGACCATCTGGTGGCAGTCTTTTCACTCTCCCAAGTGGAACATTACTCTTAGTGATCTTGTTGCCCTATCACTTGCTACCTCATTAAAAAGAGTGATAATAAATCCCACCGGTTATGCGCAATGAAATCGTATTGATCATCAAACATATGCACATGCATAGCCTCACCATCATATTCACGTGTGCGTATCAATCCACAAACAAGTCCCTACAGGAGCACTACAAACCACTCGCCTATTTCAATATTTCATTTTAAATGCCTTTTCGCAGTCTAGCACCTTTGTAGCTGTTCAGTACACACAATCCATATGAACATAGCCAAGGCTGGGTTTTTAAAATACACATCGGAGAGGAGTGTTTAATCAGCCAAGGTCACTGTGTGCTGCCATGCACTGTTGTTGAAGGAGGTTCTGGGAGAATAGCGGGACCATCTCTCATCTGCATTCTCTTCAGATGGCTTGTGTTAGTGGGATCATGCAGATATGGGATTTTTCTCTGAGAATTAAAACCCAGATGTGACGCTAACAGACACACACATCCACACACCAGTAAAATATTATTTATGGCTCTGCAGTCAGCATAACTAATGCCTCGTACTCAGCAATCACTCACCGTGAACAATGCAAAAATAGTCTTCAATTTGAACTTGTTGGCAATCATCCAGTTCCACCCATGTCCCCGAATATATCTTCTAACTCATACACATACACACACTCAAAATTGAACGTTAAATATTAAATTACTTCAGCGAAAGCAAAACAAAATTATTTTTCTTTGATTTTTATCTCTCGGTGGCCACATTTATTTCAAGATGTTAGTTCAGGCGTCAGAAACACTGCATTAATCCAGAAGGCTGTTTTTTTGATAAATCCTTCCCCATGTTTTATACTCCTTCAGAGTGATGCTGAATGCTCTGGAAACACTGTCGTTTGAATTTTAACATTTCCTACACTGTTAGACGCTATAAAGTGTGAACAACAAATGCATTTGATTAATCATTTCATGCTAAGGTAAAAAAAATACTTGTATTAATATGTATTCATATATGTATGTGATTCCATATAGCCTGTACAGCAACACACACAGATAAGATGACAGTTCATGTGGTGTATAAGGGCTTCTACTCACAAAGACATATTTAATGGATTTCTCTTCATTTAACATAATTATGGTAAATTCACTTTTGCATCCCTCCGTCTGCCATGATTTGACATGTTCATACATTTTGTTGTGTGGCAGAAATCCCAGCTCCATCCTCAAGTGGCAGTTGACTTTGCTACCGAGCTGCCTAGAGCCATTCGCTGTTTTACATTAAAACAGAAGCTTTGATGTCCCCCGATGAATTGTGCTGCAATAACAATGTCTCAAACAGAAGAGATAAGATCCGCACATCACAGGTACAGGGAATGCAATGCAACAGAATGACAAGCACGCTTCGTGCAGTATTTGATTATGTCGTTGCACCAAATAAATAAGGGAAAGGCGTGAGAGTAGACGCCAAGCTGTGGTTTAATAAGTCTGCAGTAGCTAGAGTGAGTCACAGCAATTATTTTTGATTTGTACTTTGCCAAAGAAAACTAACACCCAGACTTTTCACACAAATACCCTAAATTCTTTTCAAGCCAAGTCAGTGATCTGTCCGATGAAAGCAAAGAGTGGTCGCTTCAGAAGCAAAGACACTGGGCAGGGTGAAGGTTGGATACAAAATACTAATGCAAAAGAGATGAGGGCCTTTGTCATTTTAATGTTTGCCATGTCATTTTTTGGCATAACACACCGTTCTGTTGGGACCCTGTGACTGAAACCTTTTTGAGTCTCTGCCCATATTACTGCATTCTCTGTCCTGCCATTATGATTCCCCCACAAAGGAAAAGCACTCTGAGCCTGTGCCAGCCACCTATACTTAGAGCGGAAGACATTAAATGGAGACATACCTGAAGTGACACAAACTTGGCAGGGCTGAAATAGTTTCCAGATAGTTAATTAACCTTAGTGGCTTGTACAGGGGTCTTGCGTGGCTGGTCAGTCCCAACCTGTGCCGGGATAAATACAACCAGTCATGTTGACGTGCCACAGCTCATACATGTCATGTGCAGACTGCCAGGTTTTGCACTTTGTTTAGAGCTGAGTTCACGGGGTATTTTCATCAAGGAGGGGAAAATGGTGCGTAGCCACGATGTTATGCAAACATACGAGAAGTCTCTCTGCCCATAATTAACTCAAATAGTTTGTAAAATGGTGTTTGTGTAGACCAGGTATCCACTTATGTGTATGCTTTTTCTTCATTTTTGATAACGAATGTATATCATCCATATTCAAAAGGTCAAATTAATTTCCTCCACTGGGATTTAGCCATGCACATAGTTCCTGCCTTATTTGCAATAGTTTGAGAAGTACCCATATGTTATTTATGTCAAAGCACTAGAACCACTCTTAACTTTTAGAGTTTAGATTTTTTTATTTTTTTTCAATATTTAGAAACACTTAATATTTCCTTAACTAAAAGCATTAACAGCAAACCGTAAATTATCCGTGTTGATCAGAATGTTTTTTCCTGAAAAAATGTTAAATGCATGTCACATTTTTGGAATATTATAAGTGAACCATTAACATATTTTGATATTTAGCTTGTTGGCCAAAAGAGTAAAATCTTTTGAAACATGCACTTCATTTCAGTATTGTTCCGATAAATCAAAACTGTGCTTAAAAAAAATGTCTTATACACTTTTCTGTCTTCAAACCAACCGCCTCGCAGTTAAAGAAGGGCATTAAAAATATTCTATAGAAAAGCAACATACATATCATGGAGACTATTTCACTGCTTAAGGGTTCATTTTGGCAGATTGAATATCTTTGGGGTTTTGGTTAAAATATGTCAAATTGTGTTTGACATTTTTCATTATTATCTAGCAGTTTATTGACCCAACTATGAACTGATTAATAAAAAAACAGATAAATTCCTGAAACACATGATTGATCGTTGTATTCTTAATAAGGACAGATGGACTGCGAGGGGAATAGATTCTTCCACTATTGCTGTACTCTGCTGGATTTATTGCTAAGAGGTAGTGAAAACCATCCTGATGTCAGAAGAGTCGTAGTGGTTTGTTGCATGGAGTCCAGATGTCACTCCACTGTGATTTTTATGGAGAGAAAATGTCAAGCTAGGAGGTGGCAGCTGGAAGTAACCATTAAGTCCACAGTGCAACAGTTATGCGGATCCCTCTTTTGGTTTTCAGCATTTCCATATTTTTCATCACCCCCACCACTACACACACACACACACATACACATACAGCTACCTTTTGACAAGATTTTTAAAAGCTGCATCTCGAAAATCAAAACGGCTCTTGGACTGTACTGAGAAAGAAACATCTGGTAGGCAACACCTCCCAATTCCTGGGAAAACAAAGAAAAGTCATCACATTTGTTGAAAGAGATTGCATGTGTCAGGGGAAAGAATGTAAAGTTGGTGGAATGAACCTCGAGCTGGAATGAGGGGATGATGACACTTATGGCTGCGATTACACAAACGAATAGAAAACAGGTGGAATCAGCATGCGCCCATGAGAGACACTCAGTGTACTTGTGTTAATTTTTTACAAGCTATTTCCCAAACTTTTTTTTTTTTTGGTAATCCCACTTTTTTTGGGGTTGTGCACAAAGAATTCACATGGTCTCTTTGCCAAAGAGCCTCCATGCAGTCACCTCACAATACGTACAGCAATTTTCTTACTGGGTTCGCCCTCTTAGACCGCTCCTTTAAGACACGGAACAACGGCAGTTAAAGCAATGCAAGCTTCATCACACCAATCTGTTCTGTTCCTCAAAGAGAGGACTAAATGACTAAATGTCCACAAACGTGAAATGACAGCAATATTTTGTCGCAATTTGTTGAGCAATCCTAGTCATTTTGAAAAGGTGTATTGGCATCATATTGATGCCAAGAACAATAATGGCTGACGTCCCAAATTCTTGCCTATGCAAGCTCTACAAACATCAAACCCCCCGCCCCCATTCCCTGACGTGTTCTTGTCAAATTGCACACTGATATTTTGTTTAAACAGGGCCGAGGTGATTTAAGGAACCCTAACAGAAGAAGACATGCGGTTTGTATTCTCATAGCTGCCTCAGCTTAAATGTCTCCAGATTCTTTATGGAAGGGATTTTAGGGGTTGGTTTGCTGACGTTATTTACATGGAGAAGGTTTTGTAACCTCCTTGTTGGCCAGAACATCAGGATTTTGGAATTTTTTGGCAGTGACCTACATCTGGATTTCTGCACTAGAGGATGCCCCACCCCCTGACAGCCTCTTGCAGAGCCGCAAGGCAGATTTTCCCTCCTTTCCTTCCTCTGAGTTACACTGCAGTGCACACAACTGTGAATCTAACCCCTTTGGTGTTCCCTGTCACACCTATCAGAGCGGAGTCCGGTGAAATCCTAAAACAACACTTCCTCGTTGTGTCACTGTTACAAATGTGAAGCAAAGGAAGGAGAGACAGAAAGCATCCTGCGGGCCTTATTCTTCATGCTGTATGTGGAGCAGTATGTGGAGCACCCAATCTGGTTTTCATCCTCAGTGCTCCACCCTGGCTGAAATACAATGGATTGGGAGCAGGCCTGTGACTTTTAACTCACTCTGCAGATTCTATGCTTTGCCGCCAGTCTGGCCAATCTGCAGCCCAGAAAATTCCCTTGATGTGTCAGCCAAAGCAGCTTTGAATCCAATCATAAGGCCATAGGTTCCCTTGTAATAGAACATCCATGTTCCTTCACTTAGACACAGGGGCATTGCGTTTCTGGTCAGAAATGTGGAAAAAGACAGATGATTTTTGCCATGAATCTCAGCTCTCAAAGTGTTGTTTTTCAAGAGACAGATAGTTTAAAGAAGCTTTTCAATAGCTAATTAGTGACGTCCCCGGTGTTTCTCTAGATGGAAAACTGTTTATGTAATTCTCATTTTTTTTCATTATCAGCAGCTGAAATTTTACCAAATTTTTTAAATACAGTCAAACATATTAGTCGGCACGCTTTCCGGAGTAGGTGATCAAATCTATATTTGTCTTAGTCATTTCAGGGGATTTACTACAGCACAGTTTTCCATTACAGAACAGGAATGGACAGTTTAATTAAAGAAAGCTGGTGTGAATGAGTGAACGGCAGACTTTGAAAGACCAGTTGCTCATCCATCAAACTTTGAACCGCTGTTTCACAGACTTCCGTGTCTCCACGGTGGGTTTCGGTGATTTTTCTTGTTGTAGCCACCGAACAAACAAAGGCACCCCTGTCGATTTATGTCTCATCCCTCTCTCTCATATTGGACTCTGAGGGTTTTAAGGCTGTAATTAAATTCCAATCCCCACTCTCACTTCTCCACTGACTGTCCCCGTCTCCGTGGGAGGTTGAGAAGCTGGGTTTTACCGCCTGTTGTGGTTTGTTTGAAAGATCCAGAGTTCTCTGGAAACCCCAGCCCTTACGATAGAATTTACACATGTGGTGCGGGGAGAGAAAGAAGAGGTCTGTGCTTGTTCACAGACACACGACTAGTGTGACATCCGGTCTGGTCCACCATTTGAGACATAGCGCCATGTGCACGAGTTTTACCCACATCGCCACCTCTGCCTGTGAACTGCAGAATTTGAGCTTTCTCACGTCAAAGTCAGGGACTGCCATTCTAACACATTACTATTTCATGTGCGTGATAGTGCTTTCAGGGTGTTTAATGCCCATATGAATAAACCCATCACTGTGCCTATCACAGCCCTTCCTTACCAGACGACCACCCACTGCCAAAGCACAGATTGGTGTCTTTGGCCTGTAGCGGAGCCAACAAACTGGAATCAGCTGCACCAGCAGGCTGTCAGTTGGGACTCCTGACAGCAATATGAGGGGCTACACTGAGCAAGTCCAGTCCAGCAGGGACCAACAGGAGAGGAAGGATGAGTTCTGCACCACTGATCCAGAGTGACAATGATGGACAGGTTCAGAGAGGGGAGCTGATGGCCAAGGATTTTCTCCTGTCTGGACAGTGTTTGAAAAGATGGACATGACGGTCGTAGGGATTCAAAGTCCAACAGGGCATGTGTGAGTGTGTGTATAATGATGTATGTGAGTTACTGCCCGTTCCAGAGCGCTGATGTGGGTGTGTGTGCATGTCAAATGGTCAAGCAGAACAACAAATGAGAATGGTGGGACTGACATATAACATCCAATCCTTCTTTATGTTCAATTTTAGGTCCATTTTAGACAAAGTCGTACATGAAACACAGAGAACAGCTTGTAAAAAAAAATCAACCAAGGGTGCCATTTACTTACTATTATTTTGTTATTATTATGTTTTCAAATTAATAGTTGGGGAATAAATCCTCAAGCGAAAATGTCTTTGGCCAGTAATGTAAAACTTAAAAGTGTTTAATGTACTATCACATCACACTATTGCAGAGAAGTAAAGCAGCAACTCCTCACAATGATAAAACTCGAGACTCTGGAATATTTGTTAGGAAATGATTAAAATCACTTGTCTAAATTATTGCCAAATATTTTTCAGTGAATCATCAACTAATTGTTTCAACTCTATAAAACAGCAATTTATGAAACATGAACGTTGGCAATGTTTTCCATTCTATTTATTTATTCATTTTACCAAACTGACTCTGAAGCTGCAATCATGGCAATAATACCAGGAAAAGAGGGACACATTTATTCTTTATAGAGTTGGGAGTAAGCTCTATCTTGTTAAAAAGACTTATTTGTCACAAAACATGTTTCTATGCTTCATCAAGAGTCAGGGTTCCCTCTGACAAGTAATTACGTCAAGAACAAACGTTCCCAAAGGCAGCAATTAATGTTGAACTCATAAGGCAGAATGATACCCCAGAGCCGTGGATCTAATATGAACATTGGCGCCTCTTGTTGTGCCATTTAACCAGCTGTCTGCTTTGAAATCTCATACACTTACAGTTCATCTAACAACGTTGCATGCACGATGTGTGTTTCATTCACTAAGTCTCAGTATTTCCTGTGTGTCCATAGTTGCTGTCCTAGAGACAAATGATATGGGCTATCCTACCCAAGGACAACTTACACAAATATTTTTTTTTTCTACAGGAGCAGGTTTTTTTCAGATACATACATTATAGAACAGTACAACTTCAGGACGCAGCACAGCTGTATATCCTCTTTATGATGAAATTAATCGTTTCTGACTACGACTTCTCCTTCAAGATTTGCAGTTCCTCCAGGAAATGCATGCCAAGTACATGTAGGACAGATACCTTTTTCTTCCCTCCTGAATTAAGCGAAAATACAAGCCCTGTCATCGTCATTTCCCCAGAAGGCTCTCAAGGTCTTCGCCGTATTTCAAGCACCCATGCACAAATTTGAAATATGTTAAGCTCAATTCAGCTGTGGTCAGGAGACGATTACGAAATCGGGACACGATAGGCTCGGTTAGAACAGTGAAAGTGAAAGGAAGGTTGAATCCGCCCAACAAGGAAGATTGACACGCAGTATTTGGTTGGTCTGGTTTGAGGGACAGCTTTCTGTTGTGAGTGAGGTGGTCAGAGACAGCTCAGGGTTTAGGCTTTAGGGGCTTTGTGAGGTTGTTAAAAATGTTCCTGCTCACTTTTCCAGCTGCAGCATTTTAATGGTGCATTAAATGACAGTTACCCCCCAAAAATGTCATCAGGGAAAACAAGAAAAGCCGTTTGAAAATCAAAGGGGGGGCCAAGAACAATCCTTTTGCACTATTCGTTTTTCCCATTTTTTTTTATTGAGTTGCGGGGGGGGGGGGGGGCAGATATATTTTTTATATCTGTTTACTCAGAATTTTGCAACCCGCATTTCATTAAGTCTGCTATCATGCTAAAAGCTCAGTGGGCCTCCTGGATGCAGAGGAAGGGTTTTTTTGCACTAAACAGTACTGTGTGTATGTTAGCATGCCCCTCCAGTGGCAAATCTAACATGGTGATTATATCCACTCAGCATATTAGCACAAGGTTGCTAACAGTTTGCTTTATTTTGTAATGAAGTAAAATACTTCAAATACTAAACGATGCATGTTAAAAAGGTCAGTGCTTAGCCACAGTATTCAAATGTATGAATAAAATATAAAGACTTTATTTCACTAAAATCTTGGTCATTTTCAACTATCGCTCCAGCAGCAGCTAAAGCCATAAAAGCTGGTTTTCTCATAATCTAATACCAAGCTGATTTACCTGAGCAAAGTGGCTAACTCGGCTTCTGAAAGTAGAAACATTCACAATTTAGTGTGGTTACTTTCCACTTCAATCAAATATCTGGATTAATTTGTAGATCAATCTTTTTTTTTATTCCAATTAATTACACACAGAAAGAAAGAAAAGAAAAACGACAATTTTCCTTTTTGATTTAAACTTTTCTGTTTCAGCCTTTCTGTCACTTTCAGGCACTGTAAGTCAACCTCAACCAGATGCTGAGATATTTTAAAGTAAAAACGCTGACCTAGAGCTAGAAAGAGCATCAAACATCATGAAAGAATACATCAGTCAAAGTCAGACATTTTAGTCTGCACCAGTGTCGAGGACGAACCAACATTGTCATCCATAAGGCCACACTTGCAGCTAAAACTTCACTGTTACACAATTTTGCACCTAAGATAAAATATTTGTCATTTTTGGTTTTATTTGAGCAGCACTTTGATTTAAAATTGTTGGAGGAGGTTTATTACTTCATAGACCTCAGAGAAAAACAGCTCACTCTCAAGGCCAAATACTGTAAATTCATTTTATCTTCATTATTTAAACTGAAAAAAATAAAATAAATAAATTAAAAATCCTGACAGGACAGTACAGAGAACTTTTCCAACACTCTGCCGGCTGTATTGCGTAAAGGCCTTTCTAGCAAAGTGATAAGAGAAAGAAGGGGGTTGTACAACACAGGCACTGAGCTCAGTGGGGGAGTTTCCTTTTATACTTTTACTGAAAAGACCCTTATTGCCCTTTTGCTTTCACATGTGTAGGTTCCTGAAATGTGGCTCCTCAAATCAACAATTTTTTTTTTCCCGAGAGAAAACAGTGTTATGTCACCAAGGCAGGAAAAAGTGTTGTACTGCGCTCTCCACAGACTGAAACGTTAAAGAGCTGTGGAGGTGTGGGGTGAAAGCTTGAAGATTCCCCGGGTTACCCGTCGAGCTTTTTAAGTTTAAGCTTTGATAGAATTGAGAACACAGAGCTGCAGCTCTGACTGACTTTCAACAAAATATCACGGTTTTCTTCCTGTCGACCTCTGATGCTCAAATAAATTAAAAAAATTTGTTTCTCAACAAAACAGAATGCACATTTGTGTTTGTATTCATTTTTTTATGCTATATTGTTAAAATTCCCATATTTTTTTCTCTGTCCAGAAAAACTCTCTAGTCTGATTGAGCTTTCTGCTGATTCACATTCATACAACCAGGAGAGACTATGGAGCCTTTGGAAGAAAGATCAAGAAGGTTCAGCTGTGGAGCTTCTGTCTGGGGACATAAGGCTCTGCACTTGAAGTAGTCATTAAAAAAAAAAAAAAAAAAAGTTTTTCTGTTCAAGTCTCAGTGTTAAATTTAAATTTTTTTTTTTTTTTTTTTTTTTTAAGGGAAGGAACACATTTTTATTTCTGAGTGTGTTAGCTGTGGAAGAAATATTCTTCTAAATTACCTGAAAAAAATATGGCTTTGTTGCTTTAAAACCCAACACCAAAATCAATAGCACATGTTCTGCCTCTGAACTCATACTATCGTAAAATATATATTTGAAATTTAGGAAAAAAAAAAGTAATACTAGTCATACTGAATTTTTCCTCAATTCCTTTACTCAATGTAAAAATGCACATGTTAGTAAATGTCTTCATAAAAGATCGGAAAGTTATATCTGCCTGGTCATATGGAAATGCTTCACTCTTCCTGTCAATTTTACATGGATTTATATTTTACTAGGAAAAGGAAGTGACGCACTGGGGGCTCTACTCTCTTCCAAATGGCCGGGAGACCTGGACTTTGCTTCACAGCACACTGATAGTGAGTATTTGAAACAGCGGTGAAGCTTCTTTTTGAAATATGATCTTTACCGTCATAAACCCGTCAAACATGTTTTTTTTCCCCCCAAACCATCAAAGTAAAGCATATCCTTCATAGTATATTGCAGCAAGTGCAACAAACACAATTTCTAATAAAGGTCAACAAAAACACGTTGATTAAAAAAAGAAAGAAAAAGAAAAGGAAAAAGAAAGAACAGTCAGGGAGGATTTAGATTGCAAAGCTCTTCCCCAAACAAAATGTCACAATTAAACATTTCAGTTCTTTCATTCTATTTTTTTCTGTGTATTTGTGGGTGGTTTGGAGCAGATGTGTCTGTCTTAACTTCTAAACCAAATATTTTGATGAAATGTGAACCTTTGTTGATGTAGTCTGTAGAAAAGGTCATTTAGTGTCTACAAGAAAGCAATAATAAAACATGTCACCATGTGCAGCAGCTCGGTGCATTACGGCTCTGCAGTTTCCAAGCTGAAGCCAAAAAGCCTTAATTCAACTTTTCCTTTCTTTCTTCCCTTCCTTTTTCTGAACCTGTCACTTTGATTTTCAAACCAGTGGCCCAAGAAAACACTGCTGTGGGCATCTTTTGAATGCAACTTGGAGCATGACATTGATTATCTTAGCTATATAATGATCTCCACATGCTACTGTACCGCTGCAGTCCACATTCAGATTTGGTACTGTAAGTATATTAGCTGTGAATAAGTCTTTTACATACAGTATTTGTCAAAAACACCCTGCCGTTTAATGGTTTAAATGTTTAAATGGTTTAAATGTTTCAATGCCATCCAACACTTTACACTACACAAAAAAAAGCAAAAACCAGAAGTGCCTCATTTAAATATTTGGTCATTTTCTGTCCATTGTAATAAATTGCAGATGCAAAATAGGTACAGATGTGTTAGTGTAATGGTGGGGTTTTTATGTAAATAATGGCTATACAGTTTCAGAGATATATGGAAAACATCTGGGCAAATGATCTGCAATTAAATTCCACTGAATAAAACCAAAGAGCCTTTTCTTGAAGCATTTATACATATTTCTGCAAGGAAGAAAAAGAAAAAGGAGAGACCTCTGTCTTATTTATCAAAGGGCTTTCTGTCCAAGCTGTCTGTGACAACAGTGTCTCTAAATTGACAGATTTGAAGGCGGGGGGGGGGGGGGGGGGGGGGGGGGGGGGGTGACCATGTTTTATATTCAAGGGTGTTTCTCACATGTTTGAAGTAAAGTCAGACATGCTTTACTGGAGTGTAGTCACATATTCATATACTTTTTTCCCTCTGTCTCTCAGCTCTGCATTTTGAAAAAATTACAATCATTAAGTTTTGACTCAAATGGCCGAAAACTATGGGACCGTTTGCCTAAATGTAGGAAAATTCCTCTCCTGAGTGTTTTGACTAATAGCAGTCATATGTTATGTTTGTGTCTCGGGGGGAATGCATTGCTTCTATTTGAACAGAAACAACCCAACAAAAACAGGGGCCTCTGCTGAGTGTTTACTGTATAATGGGTGTGACAGGCTACCTTAGACCAACTCTGAGGTCACTGCTGGTGTTTCCTACGAGGTATGACAGTTTTACAATTGCGGGGTTCAGACTTGAATTGTTTCTGACAAGTTAGACTGCTGCTGCTCCACGTCTGTCTCACAATCTCTCCCTGTCTTTTTCTTATTTTTTTTCCTCTGACTGCCTCTACACATTCACAAAGAGGCACACACACACACAAAGGTCAGAAATCACATCATGCCTTTCTCAGCCAGACTCAAAGAGGACTTGTGAGCATATTTTAAGCCTAAAGTCTTAATCTCTCATAATAGACCTCTTTGTGAAAGTCGAGAAGGAAGCCCATATTTCTTTTTAAACAGCCCTCTGTGGGACTGGGCTATTTGGGGTGATATCCTAGCAAACATTAAAAAAACAAGCTGGAAATGTTGTAAGGCTGAACTTAAGATATTTTGCAGAGCAGTTAAATTGTAATAATTGCATTGGGAGACAATGTGGAGAAACAACCCACTTTAGCAGCACAACAGGATCTTCACAGCACCGTTTGGGCGTTACAATATTGGTATGTGCAGGCGATTCCTCAACAACACAAGTTCACACATTTAGATCCATAACACAGCTTACAAGTGATTTATCCATTATGTGCCATGAGCTATAAAAATGCGAGGAAACCTGATTTCTCCTTGGTTTCCTGTTTCTGCAGGAAGAAATTCCCACTCTTTTACTCGAACTATAAAATATGCAAAGGAGCGGGATCAGCCAAGGCTGTGCTGTCTTTTCAGCGGGACAGTGGCAGCAGAACAGGAGCGATTCAGATGTTCTTTATCTTCCTGCTGCAGAGTGAAATGTAAAGGAATGTAAGCTGTACGTTTACAGGGGCCCTAAGGAAATATAATACTCTTCCTGCATTGTGGCTGTTTGAATAAAATTATGCATAGTTTCTGCACTAGCTAAAAAACGGTTTCTGTCCAAGAATAAAAACATTTTCTGTGAGAGCAACTTTTTATGTTCCTGATAATGTTATTATTATTCTGTTTATTTAATCAAGACTTTGGTGGAGACAAAAAGCTGATTGTGTGAACATAATACTCAATTTCAGTCTTGAGAAAAGTTTGGGGGTGATTCATGAGGAAAAAGGCCAAATTTTACATGGAAGAATATACGCAATCAGCACACGCATACGAATGCACACAGACCACATTCTGGCTCAAACTGTGTGATCTGAATTTGAATGCAACATTTTGTTTGATGTGTTTTTGATGATGGACATGAAATAATGTCCAAATCACTGGAGGCTGGAACTTCAAACAGATCCCAATGAAAACACGGTAATGTCTTCTCGGACTGAGCCTCATTGCGCCTTCATTTGCCACTGCCCCATGGAAGCTGGGCTTTGACTGGGAAGAGATAAAAGATGAGTGGAAAAACGAAGCCCTTTCATCTCCAACAAACTTTGACCACTTTTTCATTTGCAACGCAAACATGGCGCGGCTAATATGCTGCATCATAGCGTAATCAGATAATCACAGATGGTAATGTTGAGGAGACGAAGGTGGAGGGGAGCTTCTTTGAAGAGGATGAATGGCTGGAAATCATCGCAGCAGGATAAGGAACGGCCAGGATGTGCTGATTTTTCTTTTCTTTAATCAGGAACCCTTCCAGTCTCGTGGTGGAAAGGACGTGATCATCTATATATTGTTCAATTTCAGAATCCAACGCTGTCATAGGCTAAGAGAGCTAATGCAGAGCACAGGTGACTTAGTGATAATGAACCAATATATATGCATCATGCAAAAGTGATCTGTGTGCTTGGGAAAGGGAGCTCAGCACATTCATTCATCACAATTTTGTCTGTTATGAAAAAGCAGACAAGGGAACTTCCTCTCCTCGCAGTGACATCACACACACACACAACCTGAAGGGTTAGTCTCAAGTGGAGCCTGCTGTGATTCTATGGTGTTTATAATAAGGCAGATTTCATAGACAGTGCCAACCCATTCCCGGTGAACTGCGAACAGGTCATCAACTTTGCATTTAATTTGATTTATAACTCAACTGAACTATTCATAACTGCAGGGAAGCCAACTTTCTGTTTAATTTACAGACTGGTTTGGTGTCTCTCAGGGCTTTTTGGATGGCTCTGTGTAAACTGAGAGGCTGATGTTCAAACAACAGGATAGAAAGCCATAGTGGACTCAGAGCTTTGCCTTGGCCTTTGCGTCAGTCTCCTGACAGCAAACTGGCACCCAGCTTGAACTAATAAAGTGCACCACCCAGATCCCACTGCGACTGCACATACTGCATGTCTGCTGAGTGTGTGTGTGGTCAGTCGGAGCAGGATACTCCTGGAAAGCTACGGATGAAAGACGTGCTGAACGCAAAATCTGTTAAATCAGATGAGCCTCCTTCTTCGGATGATGTGTTACAATTTGCACATGGAGATATTTAAACGGCGACACAGAAACTGATCTGTCTTGCTAAACTTCATGATTACTGTCGCACTGTTTGTTTACACTGGAGGGTAAAAAATTAGGCTGGTAGCTTCCATTATAGTCAAAACTCCCATAAAAAGAACAAAACTAACAATGCATTCACAGTACAAGGCTGGATAACTAACTATAATTTATCTCCATATAATGTGATTCTCTCAAAATTGCACCACATATGTACTATATCAACTTCAGCCCAGTCAGACGGATCCCATGACAAAATCTTTCCCCCTGTCATCTCTGCATGTCTTTTCACAGTTGACAATAACAAAACATATCAGTATTTAGGGACCATAGCAGATTTTTAATACGAAATAAGAATAAGCAACCAGACATCTGCAAACAAGAAAAAAATTTCACATTTATTTGATATCAAACCGGAGTTGAATTAAATATCAGCTGATGATGGGCTCTTAAAAAAGAAACAGAATGAACCTAATCAGTGCTGCAACGACTTTTCACACTTTCTAACCACATTATTTTTTTTCCCATTTTCCTTCTGAATAATTCAGTTAATAAATTAATTAGTGTCAAAGGATGAAACACGTCCGCAAACACGGCAGAATCTCACTGACACGAGCATAAGTCCTTAAAACCAGACAATTTCTTTCAAGTAAAATAAATTACACAAGTATCCAATTCACTCCAAATCTGTGCATGGCCCGGTGTTAACAAATGTACTACTGGCAAAAATTCATCATTCATGAAAGCAAAAGCACTTCACAAGCAGAGACGTGAGCATGATTTCATATGGACTGATATTGTTCAAAACTTTTTTTTTCTTCATATTCAAACATACTACAACGAGTCAAGTGTGAGAGGAAAAAGCACATTTCCACCATTTTGATTAACCTTGTCTGTATAATTGTATTAACATTGAAAGGGCATAACTACTGAATGGTTGCCATTTCTTTTTTTGTCTTTTCTTGTTTTTTATTTTTTTATTTTTTTTTTACTTTTTACACTAGTGGTACAGCAAAATATATTTTCTTTAGCTGTTACTTTGACAACAGTTACATGTGCAATAGAGAAAATATAAGGCCTGAGTCTGAATGAGTGGTTTTTAACATTACAGTCCTGACTGTGTAGTGGAGCCACACTAGTTCTAGTTCTGCACTTGATGACTAAAAAGACCCTGGTCTTACAAAGTCCTCCAGAAATATATCAGGAGTTCCATAGTTCTTTGCTTGGAAATTTTTTTTTAATCCCTTCTTCTTCAGCACAAGAGAAATGCCATACTTATTTGTGTAACAGCATCCTGGTGTTATTCTCTGCATCTCTTTAGATCAACAGCAGAGCTTTTCCAGTCCACATCTGCCTGGCCTCTGATGTGTTTTTCATGTTAATGAGATCCGTGTGCAAAAAGTCATTTATTAATTCCATTTCCCACCCAACAACATTTCACTTCCTGTCTGAACAGGAAGAGCATGCGGAGTGTGGAGCCAAACTCGCTGGCTCTCTTGACACCGACCAGAAGCACCCAAATGTTAAAATCCGTACAAGTACCACCTGCTCAGAGGCTGGTAATGAGCTGCATTTGTCCATCACTGGGTGCCTCCACCCCCGGTGCACATTCTTCATTGTTGGGTGGGATGATGCACCCGTCACTGGTGCCTCGGTTTATGTGGTAGTATGATAAGGGCTGCGGCGCATCGCCGAGCTCGGGCATGCTTTTATGATACGCGTCCTCACTCTCGCTTCGAGGTGAGGGAGAAAGCTCCTCCTCTTCCTCTTCCTCCGGGGGGTATGGCGAAGCTGAGGGTGAGGGTGAGTCTCTCAAGTTTGGCATGCTGGTGTAAAGGGAGTCTCTATTATTGTTGGGTGAATGGGAGCCCATGTCCTCCACTGCAGTAACAGTCTCAGAGCCATGGTCGCCCTGCCCCTCCAGGCCCCTCGGGGCCTTCTGGGCGCTGTAGAGCAGGGAGTGAGTCCTCTGGGGCAGAAGGGGGGCCTCCAGCACCTCCTTGTGGTGGGGGTGCAGGAGCAGCTCCAGGGTAGCATGACCTCCTCTTCCACTTCCTCTCTGGGGGGATGAGGCCTCGGCATGATCTGCTACGATGGCGTCATCCTCGCTGCCGCTCCCACCCCCGCCTCGGTCCACTGTCACTCTGGTCTGGGGAGGCAAGGCTCTGTCCCTCTGGGCAGTTCGACCTTTGGGGGCGCCGCGGGGCCTGAGGTTGTTATGGACAATCTCTGATATGATCATCTTCTCAAAGGCGACATCATCCAGGTTGAGGCCCCCCAGGTCGCCTGCAGCTCGAACACCCACGGCCTCGTAGTCGTCGTCTCGCAGGGAGTAGCTATTGTTGAAATTGCCGTTGAGGGGGAGGGTGTCCATGGCGCTGATGTCCCTGCTGTTGCTCAGAGAGTGCTGTCCTGGAAGGAAAGGTAAAAGGAGCATGTGAGACCTAATTTTCTGCCTTTTGATGGAGTAAAACAGTTTCCACTACACCATTCACGTATACATGATACTGCTCAGGACACTTCACTCTTGTGCTCTTTGATCTCTGGGTTAATTAAAATTTTATACAGATACAAAAACTTCTAAAATTCAAAGGAGATCCCAATTAGCTGTCCAACATGTCTGTCCTCATTATGGGTGAATCTCATTATAGCCAATCTACAAAATTATCCTGAACAATATTGGAAAAATGAGAACAAGCGATGACTTAAAAAAAAAAAAGAAAAACACTACAGCAACACATTAAAGTTTTAGAGTAGCTGACGACCAGGGAACAACATGGAAGCATACAAAAAAAAAAAAAAAAAGGAACAGACGGGATAAAAGTAAAATAAAAAAAATACAAGCTGATGAGGAAGTGTTGTGACATGAACAATTAATAAAACATTCCATCTATTCAAAGAAGGCAAGACAAGAGAGTAATGTTGAACACAGATGGTCAGCCCTCTCTCTGCACTGGGGCCCCACAAGCACAGCAACAACCCCCACACAGCACAACAGACAGGCACGGTGCAATGACTCACTTTGCCACCACTCACATCAAGTGTGTCTGCTCAGGCTATCTGGCCTAAGAACAGCTGATGTGCAAAAAAGTAAAACAGATGCTTTTTTTCAATAGCAGCAGAAACAACAGAATCACTGAAATAAGACAAAGGTGGAAGCTCGTAACATCCAGCCTGGATTCAGTCGTTCAAACTCAGATTGTGTCCTTGCAGTTAACTATAATTTAGCCCCTTTGATGCTTTGCTCAAAGTGTTGTAAGTGTATGGAGATAGACAGCAAAATGATGTGTTTAACAGTTAGAGGGAAGTAAAGGACAAATCAAGGACGACTGAATCCATGGACTCAGCAGGTGAAAGGGTTCAGCAGCAAGCACAGTTGTTTTTGAAAGTCTACAGTCAAAGAAGGAATATTTTCTGAATGACATGTTTTCTTTTTTGCCTGTTTGAAATACCCATCTGTCAGTATTGTGTGAGGAAAAAATTGCCGACGGACGCACTATCACATTCACACACTACGGACTACTAATTAATTTTTTTGCAGCTCTATGACTACGCTGAAACAAATGGTGGAGAGTGGAGAAGGACAGTTTAATTTGATATGAGGAGTATGTTTTCTGGGTAAGCTATGGGCCTGTAAGTGAACGACTGACATTTTGACAACACAGATGTCGTCACAGGCAGACTTTACGCACAAAAAAGGGAAAACTTTGATTGCAAGTTCCAAATGAACATGTCAGAAAACGGATGACTGCAAATGAAAAAAAAAACCAAACAAACCAAAAAAAACAATGAAACTCAGAAAACAACAAAGACTTTTCCAAGAAGGGTGACAGGAGCGCAGAGAGCAAAAGGGCAGAAAAAAAAAGAAAAACGAGAAGGGGAATTATTATACATCGATCTAAATACATTCTACTCATATATTTGCATTTATTTATGTGCAGGCAGTGATTTTATAGCAGACAGGTATTGTCTACCAGGAGAGGAAGGAAATGATGTGAACAGAATTGAACTGGACACGGCAACAGCTGCACTCTGGGAAGCATTCCAGCAGAGATTGATCCAAGATGTTCTCCTTACAGATTTTACTGCATCAGAGGAACATCTGCAGAGTATTACTTAGTATTAATACACTTATAATAGAGGACACGCTCATCCTTCCTGCAGGGAGCTAAATGTAATCGCTATAGCAGAAGAAATTTTTGGTGGAAAAAAAAAAAGCTCATGTTAAACTTGACAGTCTCTCGGTGCGGATTTCATACTTGCTTGGTTATCTTCACACCAGGTTTGGACATTTGTGTGTCACACTGCTGCCTGCTCTCCTCAAACTGGTTTCCATATGTTAATACCTTGACTTTTTTTTTGTCACTGTTTCTTGATCTGCCGTTAAATAAGTGCGGTTAGTGTCTTGTGTCCTGTGATTACACAAGACACAGTGCAACAGGGATAGAAGAAATCTTTCTATATGTAAAGGACATGTTTATGCTGACATTCACAATTACATGCTAATTAAATATTGCCACATTTTATTTAGCTCCTGTTCTCCAATGTTAACTTACGATGCTTAAGTAATTTAACATTTTAGGGCAGTAAAGCTGTCTCTTACACACACACACGTACACACATACACACTAACAACTGACTCTGGCTTGGCTATTGCTGAGCTCTGAGGTTTTCTGTGGAGGCATTATTTCGTCTCAGCCCTGCTTCATTATCTCTTCTTATCTATTGCTCTCACTGTTCTTTACGCCAGCTTGCAACAAAAAAATAAGACCATGGTGGCAAGGATGAGGTTAAATCTATATGTTGCTTCAAATTCTCTTCATACAAATCTCCTCCATACTGCTGTTTTTGCACATTCCCTTTTATGATCAAATGCCTGAATATCTGAGGGCTATACTCTGCCCGCATTGCGTCATGTGGTTCTGTTTTTTTTTTTTTCTTCTTCTATCTTCTTTAATTGGATATCTTTTGCTCTGCCTGTGAGGAACTAGGTCACCATAAACACTGGCATGATGAAAGCAAATTAAAGCAAATACAAAGATTTCAATGTGTAAAGTTAAGGTAAGGTGAGAGCCTAAATGATCTGGATCAGACTGTAAAGTGCATTTTCAGCAGAGAGGAATTCCCATATGGCCGTTCGGAAGAGGAGATGAGATAGCATTGACGTTTCTGAGCTTTATCTCCTTCTGCGTTTACAAAAGAGAAACTTGTGCAGATAAGAACTACAGAAAGGGTGTGAACAAAGAAGAGCAAATAATAAATCTAGTGTAATTAGACTCAACATTTTCATTCATGCTGTGTCACAGCCATGGCCTCAGGAGTTTCCATGAGTTTAACATTCAGACATCTAACATTCTTAAAGGTATAGTCGAACATCTTGGGAAATGGGCTTACTCGCTTTCAGGCAGAAAGTTATATGAGAAGATTTCATGGTTGTTGGCTAAATATGAAGCTACAGTCGATAGAAGGTTGGCTTATTTCAGCATGAAGACTGTAAACAGAGAGAAGCAGTTAGACTGACTCTGTCAAATTGTTACCGACCTACAGGTTTCTGTTTGATCTACTCAGTATGGTTTGTTTAGGATTTAGAATCATGGAAATAAAAAAATTTAAAAATAAATAAAAATACTAATTAGCTGTGTATGGTGAATTATGTGCCGGATTGTTTCTTGGTAGATGACCCCCTGAGCCAAGAGGGGGGAAGTGCTATCCATCTTCTCATCTAACTTACTTCAGAACATGAATAAGTATATTTACCAAAATGTTGAAGGAACACAAATCTAGGTATGGGAAAAAGACGGACAGTGGATGTGCACCTGGGGAGTGAAAGGTCGGTGGAGACGGGGTGTTGCACACCACTGTTTCTGCCAGGAGGTTGTTATAAGGATTAGTGTCGTGTGTTCGGAGGAGTGGGTTAGTTAGGAGGTAGTTGCCAGTCATCCCTGAAATAACAGGAGGAGAGAAGGAGAGGGAGAGAGAGAAGAGAAATGGAGAGAAATCAGGAGGGGGGGAAAAAACAGCAAAAGGAAAAAGAGATGGAGGCATTGTACTTCACGGTCTGCTGCAGGGTGCTGGGTAGCTATTGCCATAAACACACTAACATCCACTGTCCACAATCACACATTACAAAAGATTTATGACCTGAGATCCATCTGCCTTCTGGTGTACACAAAGCAGTCATTTAAACGATCATCGAAGAAAAACATTAATTGGAACTGACAAATAATATTATCCCAACAAGCACAAGTACAAGCATAGCACCAAAATCAGCTGCAGTATTTATGTGAAAAAAGTTCATATTAACAAATTCATCCAGTCCAGACGCTAGACAAAACATGTCTAAATGGTTTGACATGAATAATACAGCATCCCTATCATCCTCAGCGTGCTTGTGTAAATCCTCAAGAATGTAACTACTCTCAGTCATTTGGACGGATGGCTGAGAAACTCTGTGCTGACATGTGTGCTTAAAAAAAATCTCAACTAATTCCCAACTACAGCCAAATCTGGGCTGGCACAGTCTGGAGCGTGAGCTCCATGTTGCCAGGACCTGTCCCAAAACCTCCTCTGACCTCCATTTGACTTTCCCCCTGTCTCCCCCCTTCCTACCTTCATGAGACTAGTCACTCCAAGGTGAAGTCCGTTGCTGTGAGATCAGGGTCAATACAATTTCAACTCAAGTCCTCATAAGTAACAGATAAATATCACACTCCACTACTCTTTCTAGTCCTCTCCTTTTAGATGATCCCTGTAAGCAGCAAAAGTGCTGTAAAAATCTGTGAACTTTGATTTGCAGACATGATTTAACACTGTCATTCTGATTGCTTGACGATAAACAAAAACACTAAATTAAATTGGGTCTTTTCTCCCTCTTTTCCGAGCTGCTACAGAGCCATGTAGGCTGTATCCATTGATGTGTCTATTGTGAATTCAGAGTCTTGTCACAAAGAGAATAGTGTATGTGCCTCGTTTGGTGTCGGTGGAAGAAAGAGTTGCTTACCCTGGTTGAGTGTGGAGGTGCTGTTTATGTCTCCTGAGATGAAGGAGGACTCTGACTGCTTCCTCACGGTGTCATTCCACATCCGCCTGATGCGGCTCTGGGTTAGAAAGAAAAGCAGCCATTGATCAGGGCTCAACATGGTGGCACTGTTATTCAGGGCATTTGGCCCTAAGAATTGAGTGGCTACGTAAGTTTGTGATTCAAGTGTAGACTTGTGCACACAATGCACCAACTACTTGATTGGTTGTGGTTGTGTTACGGTAAAACAAATAGACACGCTGAGAATCTCACAGCTTGTAATTTGAGACATCAACCCATAGGGACTTGTTTTTTTTTTCTCTGGATAGAAAGAGCAGATGGTGCCAAGTCAACATGGAAGAGATTCTAAGACACCTGTACATCCAGTTTCACTGTATGTTTTTAATGGTTACGTACTTTTCAAATCCTCAAGGATCCTACCAAACAGAGGATCTACCAACACTCATGGATGCCACAAAGTCTATTTTCACTGATTTAAAAGCTAATTTTAATGCTTTCTGTCATCTAGATATATAAAAAAAATCCTATCCCTGAATATATCACCTTGGTTGACTTTATGGCTAAGCTTTAATGTAACTGTGTGAATCCTAAAATCACTTTAGTCAAGCTCATATTTATTTAATCATATGCAAATTAATCCTTTGCCAATGGTACAATGAAAAGTGCGAGAAGAGAAAACAGGTCAGCTTAGTGATAAAAGCACTCTGGCATTGAACCGTGTAGCACAGAAGTTTCTGCCTCAACGCCAAACTGTGTATTTGGCTGCAAGAATGAAAGGGTTCAGATTTACAATGATAAGATTCAAGGACAAGGTTGAAAATAAACTGACACATTTGAGTCGCACTACACTTTCTCTGAAGCTGCCATACCCAAGGCTTCTCATATCCAAGGATGTAAATCTTTAATATCCAGTGCACCAGCTTGTCCCGATGATACAAGGGTGTGTTCTGTAACTTTTGGGTGAACACCTAACCTCTGTGTACAAAACAGAAACTTTGGACTAAATGCACAACACTTTTCGGCAAAATCTGCTGGTCTCTCTTTGTTGGTTTTGACCTCTCTCTAAAAATTTCTTTCCAAATAAAAACTAAGCATCACCAGAATTAACTAAAAAATTAGGTAATATTTTGAAAAAAACTTTTCTAAACCCTGAGACCCTGATTCTCAGTGCTGAACACATACCTGTGTGGCGGATGAGTAGCGGGCCGTGGATCGAGAGGTGGCTGTCTTGGCCGAACTGTGGGGGCCTTCGGATGGCAAAGCACCACAACATTGGGATTGACGGAAACATTTGCTGTACTCTTTGCGAACCTGCAGACAGAGAAAAAAAAATCAGGACAGAGTGAGTGCACGCAGAAAACGACACAATCCCCCAACCCAAAATCCTTAAGAGGTGACAAACCAAAGGGAAAACAGGAAAACACTGTGATAACATGTTGAAACATTATGTAAGAGGATGCACTTTAACATTATTGTTCTTAAATAAGAATGTTATTTTAATATTTACTTGATTAATCATTTAGCTATTGCCAGTCACAGTTTATTTAGCCTGCTTTTAGATTTACCAGCCACTTTTCTCTAGCTATTCTAACTTCAGGTTGATGTTTTCTCGGTTCTTGCTTTATTTATTAGCTGCAGACTTTAAGCCCGTGATATTCAATTAATAGATAGATAAAAACAACAGTGAAGTCCATACATTTAAGAAGCTAAGGGTTGTGACACTTCTGATTGACTAATCAATTTTTACCTTCTTCTGGAGGAGGCAGTGAAATATGAAGATGAACATCCCTTGAAGAGTGTTGAAAATAGTGAAGAGGTACGCCATCACAATGGAGGATTCATTGAGGAAGAACAAGCCAAAGGACCATGTAAGTCCCAGCAGACAAAGTAGGGCAAACGCTCCCAACACCCACGACCTAAGACAGATGTTAACAAGTGGAAGAGGAAATCAAAATGGATTTCGTCTTTGCCTGGTTGGACATTGCTCTCCTCCTGACCAACATATGGTTAAACAGAAAGAAAAATAAAGAAATTCTACCATTTTGTACTTTGCAAAAATTTTGGTATATGGATGTTTCTGAAACAAAAACTGACTCTTTGGTCTTTCCTTGTAGATGACGGCTACAGAACATGCAGGCAAAATAAGTTTTGGCATCAAAGAAACCCTCGAGGAAATAAGATAATTGAACAGTCAGTTTCAGTAACGATGGCTTGTTGTTACTGAGAGGCAAGCTACTCTGAGCAATGTGTCATTTAGAGATCATCCACAGACAAATAAGAAGCTTGGTTCCTGATTAGACTGGTTTTTCAGTTTTTATAGAAGAATATTTTACATCTGATTAATCATGCTACATTCATGTTAAAACGTTTGACATGAACAAAACAAATATTTGAAGCAGATCATAATTAATAGCATTTAACTTGTTTTGACTGCTTTAGATAATGTGTGAAATCCAAAATGTAAATTCAAAGAAATACATGTTTTCTGTGTGCTGGAAACAAGTCTTGCAGCCAACTCAATGCCTTTATTGGGTTTGAACCAAAATCAGAGAGGCTGCCCAAAAATCAAACGCCCACATAGCATATGTTGACCTGAACTCAGACATATTGTTGAGCAATAATCCAGACACAGTAATGGCAAGGAATTCATCTTTTTATCAAGCAAATGCAGCCCACTGGAAGCGGGGGGGGGGGCTTTTTTTTTCTTCTGTTTTTACCACTGTTAAATCTATAAGGGTGGTTGAGTCTGTCTTTCATGGAAGTCTGTAAACTATGCCAGCACAAGAGCAAAAGGATACCAAAGGTCAGAAACACAGTTATGCAGAAATAAGAAAAGCAGTTTAACCCTGCATAGTGCAAATGCTGAAAGCATAAAATTAACAAAGAAGACACTACCTTGGAACCAAAATAAAATCTGAAAGGGAACATTACTGGCCTGGTTGGACTTAAGCAAAAAGAAACATTATATAATCATACTGGTGAAAAGCAGATTTCGAAATTTAAGGTCGGAGGAAAAAGCAGTTATGGCATATATTATTTTTCTTCTCACACATAAACGATAGACTGACACACAAAGTCCCAGACCTGGCAACCGCAGACCAGCCACCTAATCTTCTTGAGTGAAACATCTCACCTGATACCCCCGAGCCTGGAAGAGTCGGGTTTCATGGAGGTGGAATGCTTCACCATTTTGTACATCGTCACCACCAGGAAGATGACATTGACCTGTCAAAACAGACGTGCATCAGGGTTAACAGACTGCACTTAGAAAGGTATCCAATTTCTGTTGCCAACAGGACAGGAAGGAAGCATAGAGGGCTAGATAAAAATGCTATGCCAATATAAAGTAAAAGTAGAAAAATTTAGAAAAATGGACCCTTTAGCTGTGAAACCTTTATATATAGTATAATATATATTTTTTATGACCCATTCAATAATGTGCAAGCAACATTTATGATTGTGGTTGAGGTGTAGCTCAGTTCTCTGTTTTTATATTATACAATCCAATTGTTTAGTTCCCTAAAGGAATGCTCACATTATTTTATTTATATCATGAATCATATTATTTTCAACTTTCCTGAATCAAAAGTGGAAACTTAGCAATGTTTTTCTTGTCCAAACAATAACACCAAATCTTCATCCAAAAGAAGCTGGAAGCATTAAATGTTTGGTATTTTAAATAAATGACTTCAAAACAGTCACTACTTCATTTTCTGTCAATGAACTAATTGTTTCTCCTCCACTTGTGATAACCTTGGGGCACTTAGTGTGTTTTTACGCAGAAACTTTAATATGTAAAGCTGTCAAGTAGTGCAAAAATTTCAGTGTTTTGCTTTAACCTGTTGAGGTGAAAGTATAAAGTGGCATAAAATGTACTAAAGTATAGAAGAAGTACCTCAGAGTGCTGTATTTCAATAAATTTACTGAACTTAGCTACATTTCAGGACTTGGTTGACAACTACAGAAGATATGTTTCACATTGACTTGGGGTAATGCTTAATCTATAGTGGTTTTGGCTTTGTGTACTGAGCATCAACACCGGCATACCTTTTCCGAGAGGAATATGAAAATTTAATGCCTTGGTTCAGATCATAAAGTACACAGACTTCCAAGGAGAATAACAGTTAGAGGTTATTGCTTTGGTCTCCTTCACACAGCTCTGGCCTTCACCATAAGCTGCACTGAGACTTTCTCTTCTCTCTCTCTTGTTTGACATTATACTCAATCCCGAGGTGCAAATCCTCATCAAATATGAGAATGTATATCTGATGACCTCCAAGCAGATTTAATGCATGCCAGGTAAAAGCTCTTGAAAAACACAAAGAGGGAAGAACAGAACCGAATGCCATATTTTAGAAACTAGTTTACTGAGGCCAAGAAAAACATTTAAGTGATTCAAGCCATACATCCAGAAAAGGTTTCCATGTTCTAACTATGTCTCTATGTAGGCACTGCAGGGCTCATCACCACTAAGAGAAATGAAAGAGATGGGCTTCAATTTGGTCCAATGTAATATTAAACCTTTGAAATGATGAACTGTAAATATTCACAAAAAAGATTTACATCTCACTTTTTATTTTACTAAAATAAATCCCATATTTGCCCTAAGTCAGCATTTTTCAATCAACAATATTGTACTTGAAGGAAAATAAATAGTAAAAAAAAAAACAACACGAGTTGGTAAGGAACAAAGCAAAATGATCCAAATGCTGTTTCCTGAGTTTATCAAAGACTTCTTTTTCACTTCATTTGCAAATAAGAACAATGGTCCTTTTTATTATCCCACACAGATGAATTGTGAAACACTCAGCAACAGAAAAGGGCCTTTAAGTGGAAATGCAGAGTGTCTGTGCAAAACAGAAAGAAACTAAACAACAGCAGGGGAAACGACGTATGAAAAAAGGAGTGGCTAGACAGAAAGAGGCTTTTAGATCACAGCTTTCAGTAATGCAGTGTTTTGTCTCTCAACCACTGGGGCCGATTTACGTCCGCATGAGTCGAGAGGCTGGAGATGCATTTAACACAGCTGTAAGTGATGACACAGATCTGATGAGACACACGGACGGATGGACGAACAACGAGGCGAGAAGGCAGTGAGGCAGGGAGGGACTCTGCAGAAAGCCGAAGTGAACACACATGGACTCCCCGTCATGCCTGGTCTCCAAGGGTCCGTGCTCTACAATATTAAGGTGTTGCACTACTCTGCCAAAACACAGCACAAAAAAACCCCCAGGCATTGCTGATGTAGCAAATCTTGGGGATTTTCATGTATTTACAGCCAACATGTTTGTTACTGTATCTACCTATATGGATATGGAGCGTGTATTTGTTCAGGACTTTTTGCATGCAATCCTGTGTGCGCATGCATGTGTGTGTGTGTGTGTGCGTGTGCGTGTGCATTGTGAACACCCATTGCACCACATGAAATATTAAAAGGTGAAGATGGAGATGTCCATGTACTGGGATTGGCTGGGGACGTGTCATGATCCTCAGCAGGTCTATGAGCTGTGGTAATGGCTGTCTGGCCCACCCACTCATTACTTCCATGTTCACCCCCCCACCTCCCATCACCATCACCCTTGTTTTCCCACTGAGCCAATGACCTTCATGCCTGAGACGATTTCTCCTGATGGCAGGAGGGGAGTATTCTCCTGATGTACACCGAGTAACAAACGGCTCTAAGTTGTTGCCGCTAACCTATTCTGATTTCAGAGGATTTCATAGCTGAGTGGACACTGATGTCCTTGTGTCAGCTATAATGGGACCGCTTTCCTTTCATGCAAATTGATCTGAGAAAGCAGAGCCATGACGCTGCTAGCACAGAGAGAGGGAAAATGTATCAACTGTTTTTCAAAGCTTTGAAAGAAAAAGGGGGAAGGGAGAGATATCACACATGTGCAAAGTACCAACTTACCACTATAATCAAGGTAACAGGCCCAATGAAGCTCCAGATGAAATGGTTATCAACCCTCAGCCAGCATCTACAGGGAGCAAAAGGTGATACTCAGTTCGTTAAATCATCTCAGTGCCAAAACAAAGTTGTGTCTCATCGATCAGAGCGCATGAGAGTCGGCTAGATGATAGTCCACAGCAAGAATAGAGTCCTCTGACCACACAGAAGAAATCCTGACTTTAAGGAAGTGTTGGCTTTGTGCCATGAGAGGCTGCAGTCTAGAAGACAGTGGTTGTATGACTCATGACTTCACAGTCTGCAAATGTCTACAAATGTGTGATGTCTGAACGTGTGTAGCTAAATCTGCTCCCAAAAGTAAACAAAGAAGACAGTTCATGAATGACTTGCCCCTCAGACTGTGTTTTTCACCGGGAAACACAAATTAAGTCAAGACTATAAAAATAAAATAGAATTGGAAAGTTTATGTCAATCCCATAAATTAGAGGATTGCTGTCTAGCCAATCATAAATTTTGCTGAATGGATGACAACCAGAAGTGCAAACTTTTAACTAGCAATCATGCACATGCAAAGAATGAAAACCTAACAGGCCAGCGCATTCATTAATGTTGCAACATTGCTCACATCCTCTTATTTAAGCAGTGACAGAGTGTTAATTTGCCAAGGAGCAGAGGTGGACTATGCTTCATGATATCACTGTCATTAGAACTCATGATTGCTGTGTGGGTGTGTTTTGACTGCTGGAAGGGCAGACAGAGACTAATGTTGCTGATTTTTATACCACAAATGAACAGTGTCCACACTTACGCCCGCTGTGTGCCGTAGCTTCTGTAGTCGATTGCAGCTGAGATTCCCACCACCACAGCTGGAATGAGGTACCCGGAGATGTAGTAGTACTTCCTGCGAGAGAACTCGCTCTCGAACACCTCAACCAGCATGAGGTACAGCTGCACGCCCTCAAGACACATCCAGGCGAATGCCGCCAGGAAGCAAAAATGGAGTATACCGGCAATGATGGAGCATACCAGCTGACATGAAGAGAAAATGTTTTTAATGGGATGTATTTGACCTTTTTAGTGTTATTTGTTTGTTTAGAGATTAAAAGTTCAATGAACAGAGACACTAGCCCATTTTAGCAAGATAGACAGTGTTTGTAGGATCAATGGAGTGGCTTTGCATAAAGCTGCTCTCATCAGTATTTGTACTGTGTGTCAACAAAGGCTAACTAATGCTTTAAGAATCTCTCAGTTCATTATTTAATCGCCACCAACTTTATTGTTCTGGCTTTCACCGCAGTCGGCAGCTGAAAGACCCAGTAAGCTACTAGGTGCTGAACATAGTGGAGCATTTCAGAGGATGAAAAAAACTTTCCCCTAAAATTTGGTGGAGACCAAAATGGAGCTAAAAGAAGACTGAATATGGTCTTCTTACAGGTACAAAGATGTGGCTTCACCAGAGTTGATATGCCAGGGGTATAAATAAGCAACTAGTTCTATGTACTAACTATGTGAGGTGATGAAATAATAATAATATTAATACTGTTACTACTGCTGCTAATAATAATAATAATAAGAAGAAGAAGAATAGTAAGAAGTAGAAGAAAGATTTTGTGATCCAACTGCACTCTCCCCATATGGCCAAAATGTTCCCTTATTACTTAAATTACAGTAGTTATTAATTAAAAATACTTGTATCATCATCCAAAATGGTCCTAAGCCCAAAATGATCCATTAAATGGTAATTTAGCAAAACTAAACTAAGTTACATCACCACAATCGAACAAATAGCATGTATATCACAGAACTATTCTTTGAGAGTGACCATCAGGCTGAACATCACATCTTAAAGTGTTGAATAAAGCTGAAATGGAACAGATATATGATATTTGAATCTGTGAAAATGTGGATTTTCTTGGCCAATCTTAAGACCACTTGAAATGGAAATGAAATCATTTCAAAAGGTTAATCACATCAGGTGAGACATTTCATCAGTAGATTGAAAGCTAAAACTTTCTGCTGTACCTTTGGTTCCGTCATGTTGATGCCCACGAGGAAGATGAGTTCGCCGATGAAGAGATTGAGGCAGAGGTTCTTATGTATGGTGTTGCGGTCACTCTGCAGGCCTCGGAAGAAGCAGAAGGTGAAGAGGCTGATGGCAAGGCAGACAAGAGACACAGCGATGCCCATCCGTGTGATGACGGTGAGAAGGAGCTCATGGACGCTTCCCTCCCCCTGAACAGAAACAGAGACTTTCAATTAAATGATAACTATTGAATTAAGGCATAATGACTGATGTCATTTGAGCACACTACGATTGCTCTTGTGTTTGTTGGAAGCGAAAACTGCTGCTGCTATTATTGCTATTGTATGTATAAACTTATTACACCGGCATTTTACTGTAATTATCATCATTATAGCAACCATTTTGCACCAACTTTGTTAACTCTGATTTAGTGTCTTCATACAGCAGTAAATACAACAATTATTGCTCTCTCTTCCCCCTCCTTTCTCACCCCGCCCGAATTTGGCACTATCTGAGGTTTCTTCTGTTAAAAAGGAGTTTTTCCTCTCCAGTGTGTTTGCTTATCGTGGAAACAGTTGGGTTTCTCTCAGGAATATGATAAGGTCTTGACCTTACCCTGTAAAGTGCCTTATTATAATCTAAGTTATGAGTTGGTGTGGATAAATAAAATTGAACTGAACTGAACGCTGACCCAATGGAATCCTCAATATACAACCATGTAATGAAAACCCTAATGTCTAGGCTGTGCAGTGATCCAAATGCTCTCTCAATGTGAGCGATGGAGGACAAAGTCCACAGCCCTCATTTTTCAGCAAAATAAAGCTGAAATTAATATGAAATTTTAGTGGCTTTGATTGAGTCAAATCAAGCAGATCTCTTCCACAGTTAAAGTCCTTTTAGTATGAAATTCCTTTGCTGTGTTTCTCCATTGAGCTGCAACAGACAGCTTGTAATGCTAAGAAGAATTTTGAAACTAAAAAGATTTTATCTGGCAAACAAAAACTACTGAAGCCTTTTCCCTCCTACTTTTTGATCAATTCTATTACCAAAAAAAAAAGATTAATAAAGGAGGAGTATGGTTAGGAACAATATAACAGCAAGTAAAACCGTTTTACTCCTCATAAATGCGCAGATTCTGTCATGACTGTTGCATTTGATGACATTTTGCACTCCAACTGAACATGCTTAGATCACATTATGCTACCCACGTTGCAGAAAGTGATACTGAGTTAAAAAACTGCCACAAAAGAACCAAAAGTCACTTGATGTGATGTCCACATGTAGGCTCAGTTTTTGAGGTCATTGCGTTTTGTCGTGTTCCAGAAGACCTAAAAAATATAAGGTTTCAGGATGGGAACCGAGTGAATATGAAAATAGCAACCCCAGCCATACAAAATATCACTAAAAAACATGGTGGCCTGAAAGTGAGGCAATTCTTCCTGTGATATTTGTAATTTTATTGGGGGCAGGAGTTGCAGCTGAGGTGATGTGTAGGGAATTGGTGTAAGGGTAAGCCTAGCCTCAGGGTTCTGGTTTCAAACTATGGTTGAGGTTGAGGTTAAAACAGATGACAGGGACAGAGTTCAGGAGTTGGGACATATTATTTAACAAACCACAAACTTATCCTCCTCATTTATTACTGGCTACGTCCTACCGACACATGCTATTTATCATGTAATTGGATTGTAATTGCATTTTGCGACCAAATGGATCCTATACCACTTCAAGAGGGGTGGGAACATAAGGAAAGGCTGAGGTTATAGTAGAATTTCCCACGATTCTCTGGGATGTGTGCATAGAACGATATTAGACATGGACCACAGGTAAAATATAATTACTTTTTATAATTGTAGAGCATGTCCTATCTTGATCCACAATCTTGCTCTTTTACAGTGAAAACCTGCTTCCTCTTCTCCACCCATCCATCCTCATCCCCCCCACCATTACCATCTCCTCCAGCAATAATCTAATTATCTCGATTGAAATGCCATTCTTGTTCTTGCCGCGTGTGCACAAATTTGTCAGCGAGACAAAAGAAGAACATCTAGCCAAGGCAGGAAAAAAAAAATTAATAATGAAGCGAGCGCAACCCACCACATTCCCCCGATGAGCCATGAGGATGGCAAAGTTGGTCAAATGACTGCAGGAGCAAGTTGTGTGACTCTTGTTGGTTTCCAACAGTTTACAGCCCTGAGTAGACCAGTATCCCATCATGCTCCGCTCAGAGTAATTCCAGAAGGAGCAGTTGGGATTGTAGTAATGCTCCTTCTACAAAACACAAACACAGGGAGAGGAAATTATTAAACATACATGACCGTGTTCTACATTATGCATAATACACCTACCTTATATATTTCATATCTATAAATGTAAGGTACCGTATATCAGTGTATGTGATGTGTTGACTCTGTATCTGTTTTAGCAGCTGATACCTGTGCAATTAAAAACATGCAATGCAATGGACTTTTGGATGGTCCTAATACGTTGAGATGGGAGAGGGGTTATTATGTAAATTGCAAAGTACGCACAAGATCAATTCTCTTTGTACAATATTTTCAACAAAAATAATATATCAAAGTGCTGAATTTGCTGTTCACTCTGAAAGCGTTATTTTCTAAACGGCCCAGCTCAATAGGGTGGTCTGGGGGAGTCTCAGGAGGAGGCTTACATCCAGGTGCTCCAGCGTGAAGATCACGGGGTCGGCCACAAATACACGGCTGGACTCCTTCGTAATAGAAGCTGAAAGGATGTGGGAGTTGACAGTGAGGGAGAGGTTGCGTTTGTTCAGGTCCCCAATTCCCCTCAGTGTTGCATTCTCCGTGCTGAGGAACTGACCAAGGTGTTTGTACAGCACAAATACCAGCTTGGCCACACCTGCAACCGTCAATAATAAAGTCATTAAACATATAGCATCTATTTACTTAAAAGAGGCATACAGTGTTTTTTCAGTGGACAGAAAAAAAATTAATGGGCCGCCCATGGAGCTGAGACCACAGTTGTAATAAGTGTTTCACTACCAGTGGGCATGGGGGCCAGTGTTGAGCAAAATCTCAATTTGCACCATGGGTGAATTAAAAGAGAGGGGGAGAGCCTACTTTGCTATTTCTGACAGTGAATGCAAAAATGCAGAGGTGCAGCCTAGTGAGAGCTAATGCGTCACAGTTTTATTCACCGAGACATTTTCAGCTATGTTCTCTTTAATTCAGGCAACATCTATGCAGTTGAATAAAGAATGGTTTAGTTTTATTTTACTGAAAACAAGGTTTAAATTCATTCATTTAGCATGTTTCAAAAATCAATCCAATATTCTCCAGCTGTCCTGCGGGATATGACAAATAATAAAGGAATAGTTGAACAATTTGGGAAGGAGAAACAATTGCAAAAAAAATCAATCACCACAAAACCGTAACTTGTTTTTTCATTTCTGTTCGTCTACAGGTAAAACAAAACAATATATAAATTAGTTAGCTTTTGAAGTGCTGGTGAGACAAATGAACATCAGAAAGAGCTAGACTAACTGTTTTCCCCTGCATCCAGTCTCTATGGGTCACTAAGCTAATTATTAATCAATAAAAAAGTTAAGCTATTGTTTTAAAAATATCCAATTAAAATGTTCATAGGAGGGAAATCAGTTTTTCTTATGATCACACTGCTGCACCTTGATTGCAGCAAACCAGCTCTCCCATTAGGATATGCTTGTACATAATCAGTGTCCATAAACCCGACAACCATATAAAAGGTAAAGAAAAAACAGAACCCAATCATCAGTGCATGTGGTTGCAGTAGTTGAGTGGTTCTCACCATTTTTGCTGTTGACTTTAACGGTGTTGGAGGAAAGCTGAAGAGATGCTCCACCTTTGCTTGTCTGTGGAAACCTGAAATCTTGGACCTGACCATCGGTACTTAACACGTATACTTCCAGCACTAAGAGAGGACAGAGGTGAGAAGAAAGTGGGAGGCAGAAAAAAAAGACCTGTCGGTAACCTTTCAAAAGACGTACATGGCATTTAACATGCTGTAAAGTTAAAGCCTGGCGGGCTACGTGTATAGAGTCCAGGTTCATTGTACCACTAACGGAGACCAATCTTATCAGCAAAACCCTGTCATTTACTTAAAAAATCATGTTACTAAGCTGCTGGCTGGAATTGTGGATACCTCTGAGAAAGAAGGAGAAAAAAACAACAAGGGCGTCGATATAGGTTGAGCAACTGCAAGTGCACAGCCGAATGCAGCATGAATGTCAAATATTCATAGGATCAAAAATATCATTGAGCTTTTACTTTTACTTTTTCTTTCCCCTGTGGGTTCAGATAACTCTTGGCTCGAAAAGCAAATCTCTGGAAAATCCTCCAAATTCCTGCAGCCACTCTCTCCGGTATGTCAGCTGCTGGGTGGTGCTCCCTTTGATGTGTGAAATTACTGAAGGGTCAGGAGGACACACGTATCAGCACACTTCCTCCCATCCGAAATGGCCGCACTTCCTCAGATAGATGGCTTCTGACAGACAGAGATGAGGAATTGTTCTCTCTGTGCACGCTTGCTGTCTGCCTAGTTTTTACTTCCTTCTTAGCTTTCTCCTCCTTTTTCCCCTCTCCTCTTACCCTAGATGCTTGTCTGGAGGTGCCACAGCACACTGCTAATTAGGAGGAACAATCGTTTTTCAGATTGTTTCCAACTCTTCATAGGAGGTCACATAGCTTATGTTTTTATATGGTAGTGCGCTTCTTCACTTGACTGTATTTGTGTTGCTCCACTGGAATATTACTATTACTACTATCATTATCACTGTGCAGATAAGCAAGAGCTTGACAAGCTCATAAAAAGTGCTTGAATGCAAAGATTAAGGAGCCAATATGCAGCATATTAAACAATGTATTAATCAGCGCTTTTGGTGGAGACAGAGCAACTACTCCTTATCAGTTTAGCTAACTACCCCTTAATGGGATGGCTTGGAGAGAATAGACAAAGTGCTCTATTAATGGAGCGATGCCATTCAATTGGTTCCTTTGTTTTTCCCAGAGGTCTGGACAGTTCATCTTGCAGCACTCAATGAGGTGACTTTCCAATGTAAGAAAAAGATAAAAAAATCAATGCGGTATGAGACAGAAAGGGTAAGTCTGAGACCATAACCATGGCAACAAAGAGTTATGAGTAGAACTATGAAAATGACTTAAATTAATGTCATCGTGTTGCTAATAAACTGCACGTAAGGGAACATTGCTTTATGTGAGCCAGATGTGGCAGTTTTTTACAATCGTCAAGAAGAACAGTTCTCTAGGTACAAAAGGAAAAAAAAAAATCACTGTGAAATCAATTTAACCACAACCAGTTTAAACGGTAAGGCTTGATGGTAAACAGCCAAAAGGGGAAAATACCTTTCAGTATTAATTGTGAATGACAGATGTGTGCATTTTATCTATTTTATAGTTACTGGAGAGGAACTTACTGATGTTCTCTGCAGGTACTTTTACGATCGCTGGCTCGATCAGGTTTTCCGCAAGAACAAATGCCCCTTCTTCTAGGGTATCCAGTAGCATTGTCGCAGCGTGCGTTTGTTCTGTTGAATTCATGTCTTTCCAAGATTTCAGAGCTTCCGTCCTCAGGAGGTTGTCAACAGTGTCCACAATTGCCTGTATCCATGGAGACAAGTGAAATGTCAGCTTGCTGTTTCCTCCCATCATAACCTCAGTTTCATAACAAAGCGTGGGGACTGGGCAGCAAATGATTGAAAGGGCATGCATGGCCAACAGTGAGAGCAGCAACAGCAAGATCACTCTGAGTGAAGCTGTGAGGGTTCAAGGAAGTCGTGGATAACTAAAATTATAATGATGATTAAAAAAAAAATGCAATATGTATTATTCAATGTTCTGTACATGAGAAAGAGGTCTAATCTGGGGGGAATCATTTTTATACCAATTTCTTTTTTGAATAATAATGTAAAAATGCTTGGGGGTAAAAAGAAATACAAACCAAATGTTTCCTTCCCGTCACTGAAACAAGCTCTCTACAATGCTGTGCTCTCAATTCCCAGTTTTAGGCAGCTGTTTTTCCAAAATAACTATTATCCCCATGAACAATATTCTCATGTCCATGACAGAATCTGCCCATAAAGGGCTTGAATACTATTGTCTTGAAAAAGAGGGGTGGGGGGGGGGGGGGGGGCATTATCATTAAATCCATGTCCAGGGCGGCAGACTAAGTCAGGACGGGGAGAGAGAGTTTTCTGATTGTTTTCAATGGCAAATCCTTTCATTTCCTGCTTTCAGATAAGAAGTAAGTAAGCCAAACATTCCACCAAACCCACACAAGTATCATATGTTGATAAAACAAGAGTTTCCCTTGACCTTGACAGGGTGAGTTCACGACTCCTCCCTGGCACAATCAAGCCACAACTAACTCTCTAAAATCTTGCTAAAGGAAAACAGTTGTACAAAGATCCAGAAACGTCCAGGGCAGCCTGTGGTGTGATAAATCAGAATGACAATTTAACCATAGGTGCCATTAACCACAGCAAGGCACATCACAATACCGGTAATTAACCACATCAAGTCAATGCTCACTGTACCAATTAGTCACAGCTATGATTATCCAAAACACTAATTGACCACAGACAGGATTATCCCTTTGCCTGGAATAGCAAGAAAGGGGCTCAACCAAAGTCTGCACCAATATGTAATTAACTGCAACATTTAAACTCACGTTAACCACAGCAATGATGACGCTACAATGACACAGGGCTCCAATTGTGCCTTTATTTCTCCGTCCTAAGCACAGAAATCAATTTCTGTGGGCCTGACCTTACAGCCAACTGGAAGCATGCGAACTGTGACTATGAGAGGATTTAAGTATGTGTGTGCAAGAGGGAACGGCGACTATTACAGTGTTGCAGCCATTACAACGAGACAGACACTAAATGGTCTTCCCCCACTGGTGAGCCATCCTCAAAGGAACCATGAAATCCAAAAAGGGGTGGGGGTGGTGGGGCTGTCTCTAATTTGTGTAACAGAAAGTATTCTGCATTCTGTTCTCATTGAATCCTCTTTAATTCGTGACTGGGTGGAGGTCACTTTACAAATCACAGGGGTGTTACCAGGGGTGCCCCTGCGGCCCACTATATCTAGAAAAACATTCTGTGGGGAAAAGTCTATAAACAGGCCAGCACATGCTCCGACTGCTCTGAGACAAGAAAACAAGCTATTGGCTTTTTTAAACTGCAGGCCAAACTGTGCGCTGTCAGCATGCTAACATATCAAAAACGCTAAAACGATTATGTTCAACGTGTTTACTATCTTACTTCACCATGTCAGAATTGTACCATTCACTAATTAGTATTAAACACAATGTAGGAAAAAGATGCAGATGAGAATGCTGTTCATTTCGCAGCTACTTACTCATGAACCATCACCCGAATTCATTCATCCAATACTTGATTTGTTGACTTGTCTACTTTCCAATCCAGTCAGTATTTGCAACTGCAGCAGAGGGTGTGAAAAAGAGCTCATGGAGGCAGTTCTGGTTTATTAAGATTTTTACTGCCTGAGTGTTGCAATTTGCATCAGAAACTGTACTTTTTGTTTTCTTTTTGGCAGCTTTTATGCCAGAACTTGCCTACAAATCATCATGATTTTATGTTTTCTTATGTGTTAAAGTAATCTAGCAATAATTGTCTCGGTAGCCATGGATAGCTTACATACAGCAACTGCTCATAGCAAATTTGGCTTAACTTTTAGCAGTGCTAATTTGAGGAGGGCTAGGAGAGGGGTGGGGAATCATAATCACTATTAATAACCAGTCATTAGGAATCAACTTCTGGGAGCTGTGAATGCCTGTACCAAATTTCAGCCCAATCCTTTCAGTAATTTTGAGATATTTCAGTCTGATTCTGAGTGCTGGTCCAACTGGTCCACCAGCAGAAATTGCTTCATATCAACATGCTATTAGAATAGAAAAAAAAAAAGGCTTCTGAACCAGGTGAGGGAAAAACATTGCTCTTTTCACACAATAAAATGACGCCTCATGCAAAAATAACCCACACCTTGTGGGAGTCTACATGAGCCACTGAGAAATACAAAAATCTGATCATTTGTTTTATGCCATGCAAGACATCCAGCTCCAGAGTGTTTACAGCCTGCCCTTGTCTTTCAGCAGAATCTACCCAAGGAAATAACCTGTGCCACAACAGAGGAAAAGTGAAGCGTCTTGGGTGGAGACCGAAAAAATCAGAATGGATCACAAACATATTAATGGGCTCAGAAATTAATCCCACAGATAAAACACAACTGCGACAAGATTTTTTATTTTTTTACTAAGGGGACAAGTGAGACCAGAAATTGTACAATGTAAGCAAATGAAAATTGAGCACACTGCCACTTTGATCACACTTCTGGTTGACAGGGAGGTGCAATTATGACCGTGGGAAGGCAATTACTCACACAACGCATAAAGAGCTGACAAGAGAGACGAAGAGAGAGAGGAAGAGTGGGGGAGGAAGAAAAGGAGGAGAAAGAAAATGAAAGAAACATATACAAGTGATAACACACAGAGGAGGGAAAATAGGACAAAGACAGAGTGATATTGACAGTGGCATCCTCTGATGGACGGAATGACAGGAGAACAGACAGCCGAGTCAGATGAGGAAGCAGCCATATCTTGTATGAGCAGGCTCACCAGGCACATACTATAACAAGACAATCAAGGACACTGGGACTGACAGTGCTGCATGCAGCTGGTTAGACATTAGGGACTGGTGTAAAAAAGCAACATGGAAAGCCCGGTAGTTATACCTTCATGTATGCCCTGCACGTCTTCTCTCTTTTTTGAAGCTTTTCCATACAACAAGAGGATCCCGCACAAGAGACACATTAAAGAAAGAGGTGGTAAGAAAAAAGGAAGCATTAAATCATACCACTTACCATAAATTACAGAACTAATGAAAGGAAGAAAAGATAAAGGCCGAAGAACTGGAACCTTAAAATAACGAAAAGGCTCAGCTTTTTTGGGGAACAGTGTTTGAATTCTAAGTATGAATATGGATCACAATATAGTGCGAGAATGACAAATGCACAGCAGTGTGGAGGGGGAAAAAAATAAATAAATCAGTGAACAGATTCTGATGCTTCCCATTAGTGATGCTTTATAATTTGCTGAGAAGATAAACAATGCGGGATGAGGTCATTTTTATTTCATTGCATGGATTATTATAGCATCGGCTCTTCTTTAACCTCCTCTCCTGTTGGTCTCTTGATATAAAATAAAAAGCCTTCTCCTTCTAATTGGGTCAAACCAAAGAAAGATACATCCACACAAAATGCCATGTGTATCCAGACTGCAACCTCCTGGTCATAAATAAGTCATGAAAAGACAGTTAGTAAAGCAAAATGTGTCTTTAGCCCAATCTCTTATGGACACCTTGTGGAAAACAGCTGCATGAAACTTTAAAGGCAATAAAAGCTTATATCGACAAATCATGTATGTACTTTCAAATAAATACTGTTTGGGTTTCAGAAGGTTGGTTTCCATTTATTTCCATAGTGTAGGAAATTCAGATGGCTCATTAAGCCACCTCTGTGTTTACGTGTACAAACAGTTGCAACTGGCTTTGCGGCTGATTTCATCACGTGGATGAGAAAACTAGTTTCCATAGTAAGGGCAGGTAATTAGAAAAATCTGATTTTATTTGACTGCAGATTTTCTGACCATGTGTGCTTGTAACTGGGTTTCAAATTAGCTTTTTGCATAAAAAAAAACAAAAAAACAAACAAACAAAACCCCACACACTCACACACAAAATACCCCACAGATTGGTAAACTGATTCATTTCAGACTCCGCCCTCTAACCACATCTAGGAGTGATGTCACAACATCCTGGGATACGCCTGAACACCACTGCAGAGATTTTTCAGTGTTGAGTTGCTAGTATAATAGATCAAATTTGCTTTAAGGAAAAGCTGTGCTCTCTCTGTTACAGTAGGCAAATGACGGGTCCAAAATTATGTTGGAGAGAACTGTGTACTGACCTGCTCCATGTATAGTATATGTGGGTTTTACAGTAACTGGGTCATTAGAGTGTGTGTAAATGCATTGTTTGATTTCCTGCACAGGCTGATTTCACTAAGTGTGTGATCAACAATGTCAAGCATTCATTTTTGTAAAATTTTCATTATCAGAGCTGAGCAGTCCAGGCTTGTCAAGTCAAACTGCAATTAGACTGCATTATGAAGCAGCAGTAATGTAACTTTGACAAAGATTAATGCAGGCTTGATGTTCACTATGACAGTCTATTGCAAAAGACTGCTTAATAGATTTTCATATTGCACAGAGATGAATGGAAACCAATGGTTTCCTGGAACAGTAGAGACAATTAATCAAACAATCGCAGATGCAGCGGCATTGTTGGGAGAGTGGTTAGTTGTGATGTAAATTGCATGAGATTTTTAGTAAAGAGGATAAAACATGCAAAACTGCTGGTGCGGTGCTTTAACTTGTGTCATTGTCTTGCCATTGTTATCAGTCAATCACAGTGTTGTTGTTCTTGTCATTGCTGTTGTTGTGATGTACAAATCACTGCAACATTAGCATTGCTCCACTATGAAAGCTCTTAGCTTTTTTCCTGCAAATGCATAATAGCATTTGAAGATAGGAAGATAAGGTGCATAAGGGCACCAACGACAGTCATCATGTCAGTGCAAATCACCTTGTTTACAGAGGAACTGTTGGCTAGAAAGTGTGAATAACAACACAATTTTTCAGACTGTCACTCATCTCTCCATGGGACTTCCAGCAGCTGAGAGATGTGGGATACATTTTGGGCCTACTCTTTTCTTGCTTCCAAGAACTCCAGGAGTGAGCAGTTCCAAACTTGTCAGCAATGAAGAGTTGTTCTTCGTGTTGGTGGGGGGCTCATGTCCATTAGCTCCTTTAAGGTGAGCCTGCATTTCCAGAGTCGGTAATTACCAGGGAGCTGCAGAAGAACGAGCTTCCTCTCAGGGCTATACCTGCCTTTGAAACCCCCCGACCTGAGACTGGGTATGTTCATAAATGTGTATGTGTGTGTGTGTTTCTGAGTGTATGCAAGGTAGTTGTATGTATTGGTAGGTGTCCTGCTAATGAATGTCCTGAGTCATGCTGACACCAAGCTGGGCCAAAAGGGGGACAAAGTTTAATGAGAGGTTACAATAGGCCAGACAGGAATTTCACAGTACCTTGTTGAAGCTGCGCCCAGCTGAGTCCTTCTCGCTGGGCCTGAGCTCTTGCAGCTGAGCATCCAGAATGTCTACGAGCTGCTCCATCAGGCGCACCGAGGAGCTGACGTCTCCGGCAAACACTGGGCCCTGTGTGTGGCGTGCCAGCTCATTGGCTAAATTAGCAGCGTTTTCACCACTTCGAATCTAAAAACAGCAACAAGGAAAACAGGAGGTGTCCGTGAAGCCAGAGATGAAGTTTCTGCAGTGTGAAGCTGAAATAATGTTTCTTGTGCACTTCAATCATAATTCACTGCAACAAAGTTTGTTAGGTAGAAAAAAGTTATTGTGTGCTAAATTAGTGTAAACATATAGATTGCATATTTGGCAGAGAAAAGAAAAAAATAAATACTCAGTCAGTGAAACCTCACACTTATTTTCTGATAAAATACTCTAATTTTACACACCTCTAATGAGCTTTGAATGAGCTATGACCCAATTTTGTACCACATGTTAATTTTATATAGTATATATAATAGAAAAGCCTTCAGGTAGGATGCTTTTGCAGTTAATATATAAATCCATGCCCATTTACTGTTAAGTACTTGAAAAAAAATGAAACAGTGCATGGATCAAAATGTGACCTTAGAACACCACAATCAACTTCCTATTATTCAGCCTCAAAGCTGTAATTGAGAGTCAGAGATATCAGAAAATTCTACTACTTGGCCAAAAATGGTCAAATCAACACCGTCTTTTGGAACAATCTCAAAGACTGCCTTTAATGTACTAAATTCTCTTCTTTTTCTCTCCTTGCTTAAAATTATTATGCGTTATGTATTGTTGCACGGATGTGGACTTTTGTTAGTTATAACTACACTATTCCATTTTTTCAAATGCATTTTGAACAGCCCTGCGTGAATCTGCAGCATTCATTTGGTGTTTTTCCAGTCCAAGAGAAAAGGCATCATTCCCTTAGAATGCAATATGTTGAGTGTTTGTATAACATTATGGTCCACACAGTCTACCAAGACTCTTATCTGAGCATCTACATTAGATTTCTACCTGCATGCCTGTTAAATATCAAAGCGGAAAAGTTACAGAAGAAAGAAGAACTGGCTGACGTTTTGGATAGCTCATTTCTTTTGGCTGCCACACTGTACACTACTGCACTTGGGGGAAAAAACAACTACTTTATTCAGGAAATGTTCCACTGGCCAGTTCACTGCTGAAATAATAAAAATAGACCAAGCAAGAAAACAGGTCATAAGTTGTGACTCCATGCTTTATTTTCGACATATAACATTCTTGTTTGCCACTATGCTGCATCTAATTGACAGATTCCAGATTTACCTTCTGTGCCACTTGCGTTACCCAGTGGGAAGTGCAGTTGCTGAGGTCTGGCCCTTTGGAGCACCAGGTCCCTGCCACAGTGCAGAGGAAGGAGGCGATGCCTGTGGTACAACAGAATAAACACAACAGTTGGAGGGAAGCCAAAGCCATGCTCAGATAAAGTTTCTCCTGCTGATCCTTCATTCATACAGACTCTCTGTTCAGCAGGAACAACAATTTCCAAACAATTTGAAAGCCTGGAAGCTTTGTACAGTCTATACAAAAAGACAAACGTAGGAGGGATAGTAAAAGACGATCAGATTTCTACATAGCAAACCGAAAAAAGAAACCCCCACACTGATTTGGTGTCGTCGTAAAACATTTTATATTTTTCTATGTGAATTGTATGAATAAAATACAGTCTCGCTCTTGTAAGTGTTTATACTTATATAATGTTTGGATTGATTCATCACAGTCAACTATTTCCTTTCAACGCTGACAGTCAAAACTGTGTCTCTTCATCGCTTTCATCCTCGAGCGGTCCTGCATTATACGGTGACAGTTCTGTCAGTCTGTGTGATGGGGTGTAAAGGTAAGTTGTGAGAGATTCCTGTTTGAGTAACATTGTCAACCGAGATGTCCATAAGGGATTTTAACTATAGGATCTAACTATGACTCTACTGTGTGGCTCTAATTATAAAAACAATACTGGTTCTATAGTTTCCCAAATACCGTCCAATAGTTTGCATTCATTACTCTCCTAATTCGTTAGGGACAAATAAAAAAAAAAAAAATCCTCTTCTGGAAGAAAATGGGTTTGAAAATTACATACCACAGGTAAAATTTACATTATGTCATTATAACTTTTTTTTAGTCTTATCTTTTTTTCCTTTAAAGGCTCTATTGAATAAATAAAGATTTTGACAAGCCCTTGTGCTGAAATGTCACAGACTCAGCACATCAAAACAAATCTCGAAACAACACAGTGGCACCACAAGGACAAACAAAGCCACAGCTTCTTCCATGGTTTTTGAAACTTCTGATCATTTGTGAAATCAAATCAAATCTACACTATCTGATCATTTGTGTGCTTAAAGTGTGATTTTGAAACTTGTTTGGTAAACTTGGTTGTCAATGGAAACAGAAAAGAACACCGCACTGCAGATGATAGTAGAGGCTGCTCAAGATAGTTAAAATAGCGAGACCATGACCAGATAGAAAATAAGAGAAACACTTATGAAATTCAATACTATCTTTGCAACATAATAGTACTACTGAGATGCCTGAAACGCCTAGTTATTGTTCTCTATCAGAAAAACATCGCTTTGACTCTATGGTAATTTTTGAGGTGGTAGTATTTGGTGCTATTAAATTTGATGGCATCATATTATAATTTGCGTTTTTTTATTTAATTTCTTTACCTACTGTGTGTTTTCAATGCAAAGGAGGATATATTATTTAAAATTCGGTCGCTGTAATTCGCCTTTAACATGGTTGCTGATGTTTTAGGGAAAAATATTTATCTGTTTTCTTGCACAGAGTTGAACTGATACAGCTTTCAACTCAAATCCAAAATTTACTTCTTGTTTCAAAAAAGTTACAGCCCATAGAACCTTGAAAAACAAACTGAATTTCTTACATGACTAACTTTATACAGATTAAACAAACAAAATGCAGCCCATTATTGCTTATTGTTATTGTGTATCAGAGGTGTTGGCGAAACAAAGCTAAGGTAGCTGTTTCCCGCTCTTTCCAGACTTTTTAAAGGCCCAGGTAATGAGGCTCTTGGCACCAACTTAATGCCAAACAATTTGAGGGATATCAATTCACTCCTACATAATATTTCAGATTAATTTGTCCAACATATCGCAGCAAAACAATAAATGGAACTTCCTCAGTATTTTATATAATGTTAATGGGTGGAATACTTACAGAATACAGTGTAAATTCATAGAAAATATTGGGGTACATAGAGTTATTACAGTTCATTATTATGTGTCACAATCACACCATACTGTACCTCTGGTCCCTTTAGGACAGGGCCTCTCCACACTAGTTCCAGTGTGAGTCTGGGGCCAGTCGATGGTTCTCCTCCTGGTTGCCTCACAGAAGCGTCTGGGTGTCGGCGGTAGCTCTGGGATTGTGGGCTCAGCTGTACCTGAGCCACGGCTGTCCTCAAACGGATCTCTCCCGTCTCTTGGATCGGCTCCTGCCACCGTGGTCTCACCCTGCCCTTTTACTGTGGACGCAGCGGTGGTGGTGACAACCGCAGTGGTCTTTGGTATGGACGATGAGACGGCGAAATCTTCTATGGTTGGCACTAGAGTGAGAGATGAATGGAGCTGTTAGAGCTTGAGTCATAAATGTCCTTGCCTTGAACTCTTATCATTTCTAGACGTGGGGAAACTGCAACTGCTTTGAGTCCCATGGCTTGGTCCTTGTTGCCAGAATTACTGCTGCTCCTAATTCCAGTAAATTAAAGCTTCATACTGCTTTCACCTATAACTCCACCTCTTTTCCACCCTTTCTCCAAACAAAATTAATGCAAAACTGCCAATGCGACACTATTTGTCTCCTGCTATTTTTGGCGCACTCAAGCTCATAAATAAGAAAAGCAGAGGTGGTAAGGCATCCTATTACGTAGCAGTGATTTCTTGAGCTGATTAAATGTCAACAATGAAGACACAGCCTGCCTTCGTTTAGCTTTTTTCTTGGTGGTTCATTTCTTTCACTTTGATAAAGCAAGTGAGTGGAAGGAGAACTGTACCGTGCCCAAAAAACTCTGATGAGAGCCTAGAGATAAAAATGAGCTGAAAACAGAATAAGAAATCTATACTTTTTTTAAGGGCTGAATATCCAGTATATATAAAAAGGAGAGGGTACGTGACCATCTATGAGGATATTCTGGACTCCCTGTCTCCAGCATCAAGATCATACATTTTACCCACAAGAACCTGATTATATTTGAAGATAAAAGCAGCTTCCCACAATGAGGTGTGTCACAGCGTTGTCTTCAGGTTCCCTGGGTGCTTCTGGAAAAATGCAATATCATGCTATCTGACACTCCATCATGAGACATGTATCTCCATTTCCTCAGGGAAAATGGTGACAATGCCCACATTTCACACTAATCAGCCAGTTGGGCGAATCTTTGGCTTTTTCTTTCCATTGAAATATCTGAGTTTATTACAAAGCTGATATCTGGTTGTGTGGTCATGAGGCCACAGCAGGTAGAAGGGAGGGAGGGCACAAAGGTGTTTCAGCGATGCTCACCATTAACATAAAACCTAAACCCACAAATCACCCCAGTGTGTGGTTTAATTGTGACAGTTTTCTCAGTAACCTTTTCCCTTGGCACGAGGTCCAAGATAATTACCTTACACTCATTCAGTCATTCTGAGTATGCCACCCACACACAGCTAACGTAACCACCAACATGTGGGTTAACATCGGCAGATGTTAGCACCGACAGCTATAAACATGTTATCACCTACCTCCAAGAAATAAAGTAAACAAAACAAAATAATACAAAATACATTTAAACATGAGATTATTATAACATTTCTTACTGTAATTCTTATCAAATTGGCCAATAATGGAAAAAGGAATAAAACTGAAAACTGAACTGGCTTTGATAGTATAATGCTCCAATAAATGACTGCTTCAGATATATTGTTTATTGTGGGTGAATATTTTTTATTGACTGAGGAAATGTGAGATGATTCATAGGCTAACTCAGCTGATTTAATATACACACATAATGCAATATAAGGGCAAATGTAATTGGGTTTCAGAATAATAAACTTCTCCCTACTTGAGCAAACTTCTGCTTTTCCATGGGTTTATTTAAACGCTAATATGCTTGCATCCCTTGATTAACCTGCACCTGATACCATATTAATCCAGATCAATAGCCCAGTGAATACTTCAGAACATACTGTCATACAGTATCAAAAAATATTAGGTACAGTTTTGTTTTGGGCTTATTTTTTTGTGTGTGCGCATGTTCCTTTATCCTGGTAAATACTACTAGCATATTTTACCTTTAGTAATTTAGAGATTCTGCAGAAATACTGTCACTGTAATGTAAAGAGAAAACATCTAACTGTGAACTAATGATTAATTACATTTATCTAATGATTATTTTTGGCATTCAGTGGTCAGTCTATAAAATGACAATATAAATCATTCAATGATGAAGTCATGTAGTATTTCAACAGTCAGACAGTCCAAAATGTAGATAAAATTCAATTATATTTCTATTTTGAGACAAGAAGTAAGTGTGCGGTTCTCCATTGGACAGGTGATGTAATTTATCATAGACTAATTAATTAGTTAATTAAAATTAATCAATAGTAACAATCCTAATTCCATTGATCACTCACTCTCCAAAGGAGAGAAGAACTTAGGGAACACTAAGTGAAGATATCTTCCTCTAATCTATAAAATAAACATCAAGTTATTTCATGCTATGACAGACTGACATTGTCTCTAACACGTTCACTGTTTTAGGCAGAATAATGAAATCGTATCGTTTTAATTAGCAGGGACAGTCAGATGACGACTGAATGATTTTTTTAAAATCAAAGACAAGATTCAGTCTGTGCATGTTTATAGTCAGTGTGTCTGGGGTTTCACATCACACTGTGAATGTGAATAACATCAAGAACATCAAATGTAAAACATATCTATTCAATACTACATCAAGTAATGCGGTTGTCAGATGTTGATATATCTGTGAGCTCATTTTGATCTGTCCATGCACAACAATTGTCTTTTGATTGCGAACAGAAAATTCCCCTTGAATAAGAGCCCTGTGTCCTCTGACACCACTCATCCAAGAGAGGGCTTCACCAATTAGCTACCATTTTTTCTCAGGAGGCAGTGAAGTCACTCTTTATGGGCAATCTGACACCAAAGGCATACTGTTGCCATATGCTGAAATATACCTCTTGTAAATAATGGAAGAGTTTGAGATTTAATACTTGAAAAATGGATGTCACCAGTGTCTAAACAAAGCTTGTAAATTAAAACTGAGCTAAAGGGAAGGAAACCCATTATGCAAGATCATCAATCAAGACATGAAGATGAAGCAGAATTAGTTTTATCACTTTATAGCCCCCCAGAGTCTTTTATGTATCTGCAAGCAAGATGACAAAAAAATATTAAATCATAATCAGATGATCACAGGCCGAGAAGCTCTAAAAGGGTATTTTTAAATATGAAATTATATTCATGCAGTGAGCAGTAAAAAGTATCTACCTGTCTATATAAATGCCTGGATAAATGGATCACAAGCTGCCTAATACCTAGTATTAGAGAAGTACAATGACAGCTCACAGCAAATATAAGCAGTTTTAACGGGTTTAAAATTGGAATAAGTCACTTAGAAGGCTCATCCCCCATAGCAATAACAAATTGGCCCATATAGTTGAAAGAGATATCAAATAAGCAGAACTCAGTTGAGAAAAATCACCACTACATTAGCAGGGATACATCTCTTGACCATATGAAAAGACAAGCGAATCAATAGGTGAATGAGCAGGACACCACATTACATTAATCCATATAGAGAGAATGGTATGTAAATAATAGCACATATAGAAGGGAAGAATCCAATCACATTAAATTCAGAAACTATCGCTATCAATAATTAATTTCAGTTATTTGTGTAGAAAAAATTGCAAACTATTATCTGGCTCCTGCTAATGACATGAAAGGATGTACTGCTTTTCTATGTTTTATGTAAAAGTAAATTGGACAGAAAATGGCGTTTGAACATTTGAAGACATCTCCTTGCATTTGGATTCTATAAGGGACCTTTGTTACTATTTTCTGACTTCTTCCATACCCAATTATTAATTGTCTAAACAGATCATTTAAGTAGTATGTCAATATAGTGGTCAATTTATTTTCTTTTGAGAAAAATAATTAGCAATCAGCTCTATTTATTTCTATGAAGCTCTTGTAGCAGATTAAATTCAATTGGAAACATGTCAAAATATTAAACAAAACTGGTAGATTTTCACTTATTTTATGTCAAACAGCATTTCAGGACTCAGTATCTCATTAATCATTAATTATTCCGATGGAGTGTGTGAGTGTGTGATGTTTAAATCTGCTCATAAATTATAGCTGGAGCGATAATTATATCTTCTAACATTGACATTTACCATTTGGTGACTTATACATACTCATAATAGTTTTGATTGTACTTGTCACAGATTATTTTCACATTGTGTTATTGATGCCTTTAACTGAGTCAAGGATCTGATACTTCCTCCGGCGTTGGAGTTGGCTGAGCTTCCAAAGTCAGTTTTTATGTTTTTACTCTTTGGATTTTCGTGCTAAGTAAACAAACAGTCTCAGACCTTTGCTTTAATCAAAGTAATAGGTTTGTAGTGATGATACCCAAGACACTGTACCTATGCTGCACATGGGGCTTTATATTTCCATGTGTCTTTATATGTTGAACTTTTCAGCTTAACTCAATAACAAGACTGTCTCTGTGGAGAAGAACTGAGTAAGAGCTACAGTTGGTCTTTTTGCCTCTTTACCTAGAGCCAGTGCTGGTAATTAATGACAGAGAAATAAATCCCACAAGACATGAATTTTGCATTAGGTTGTTTATATGCGCACATGCTGTTGAGCTTCATTCTAGCCTACAAGCAGGAGCACACAGCTTGGCTTGGAAAGTAAAGAGGCACAAGACAACTACAAAAGCCATTTCTTGACCAACACAGAAGAATTATATATTTGAATGTTTGATCGTAAATGAAAAACTTCTGTTTGCGAAGCTAATTGGATCACTAACACATCTTTAAAGATCAGTAGACAGAAAGAACTCTGCTGGACACATCCTATGTCTGTGTGGGGTAATTTATGAGACCTGAAACTGAATACTGTGGAGCAATAGGTGTAGAGTGATCACAACTAGACAGTAAGTGAGGAGAAGGTGACAAACAAGCTCACAATAATGGAGAGAAAGATGTTTGTATACTCCTATAATGTCCACTTAAATCTATTCCTACCATTATTCAGCAGCCAGAACAATCAGAGCCCTTTCAAACCTCTGATGCTTTTGCTTCAGCCTCTATTTCTGTTGGCGAACATCATGCCTCAGAGGGTGGAAAACAGGCTTAGTGCATGATGCAACTATAAATGTCCTCCATCTTGAGCGCTCACCTGGAGGTGACGGGGGAATATGAAAGCAACCCAAAATGCAGCAAGGCGCACTGCTGGGTTTACCCACAAAATGGCTAAAACATCAACTTGGTGAGGATAGATACATGTGGCGTGCATGATATGAAGCAACGTTCTTTTCTTGACATTTCACTTCAGCTCGGAACCCACTTCTGCTCACTCCTAGGAGATTATTCAAATTGGCTAAGCCTCTCGGACAAAGCCATTAATTTTTATGCCTCTTGTCTTCATGGCCTCAGATCAGTTCTACCTCAAAGACAAATTAATTTTCTCCTTTCTTTCCTTGTTAGTTTAAAATGCTATTGGCAACTACTGACTCTTCACATCGTTTTTTTTTTTTTTTTGTAATTCACTGGACTGAAATCAGAAAATGTCTTTGCACATTTTGCACACTTTGAACGGTGAATACACTCCCCTTTGTCCTTCAAATTTTTATAACAATGAGCAGGTTGGTGTGCTTTTTATTGGCATACTCTTTTTTGCAGAGAGACCTCTGAGCAGGTGGGCTCTGTAAGTATTGATCATTGCAGTTTGGTGTTCACAATTCATTAGTAGAGCGTGGGCATTTTCTTTAAATGTGTGTGATCTGCTTGGAACAACAAAAAGAGAGATCAATATGAGGCATCATCTTAGCAAATCACTTCAACCACAGCCAGAATTAGCAGAAACCTCCAGTGTTGTAGATGCAACACAAGGTAGAAGGAAATACCCCTAAGCCAGCTGCCACCTCAGCGTCTATCTCTAGGATGAACAAACTGCAGGCAAGGTTGCTGCTGTTGACAGAAAAGGACAACGGTGTTCATCGTGTTACATGAGTTCTGCAAAGGAGAAAAATATACTGGGTTTAGTGTTCGGGGTTAACTTCACTCTGTGGTCGATGAATCTTAATGGGCACAATTAATTTCCTTTACGCCTCAAGTGCCCCTCAGTTTCCGAGAGAGAGAGAGACATTTTTTCAGCACCATTAGATTACCCTGCAGAATAGGTTGTTTAATTCTACGCCATATCATGGGCAGTAATAAATCCTAATAGCTACACAGTAAAGAAGTTAAAGGTGTAGGTCTGAAAAAACCCTAAAAAACAAGAACCAATTATTTCAAGTGCCATTCATGCAGGCTGTTATGTTGCTTCCTTTCCCCTTCCTGAAGTCACAGTATTCCAAACTGTTCCCATAAAACACACTAAATGATGCACAGTGGCATGCTGTTCTGCTGAAAATACTTAGTTTGATTGGATCGCAATGACAAAACAGTGGCAGAACAGAGCAATGAGTAAAATCAACAACTGTGTTTTGTTGGCTTCCTTGATTAAATGCACTGTTCCTGCAGCAAATGGCAACACTATGCCTATCTAGCATTTATGTTTACCGAGCCATTACAGTAGCTGAGAGAGCACATTAAACCCTTCATTGAAAATGCTCTGTGATGGCCACTTTCCTTCACTCCCTGAGCATCTTTTGAGACAAGAAGGGTAATTATGATAATTCACTTGTTAATTACATTTACATATATCAGGACGTGAACAGTTGAACAGGCAGTTTGCATGCATGGAGAACTCATTTGAGTATTTTTCATATTAACTCGCACATACTCTTAATTGAAGCTTTAGTTGTTCAGCAGACACAAACTTGGAGCTCCCCTTTGGTGCCCAGTTATCATGCTGAGGAGATTCCAGAGAACGGCAGGAAAACAAACCGACATGTTGACAACAAGAGGCCAGAGTTCAAGAGCACACACAGCCTCCATTGAGACATCAACACCAACCCCCTCTTTAGTCCGGGGGGGGGGGGGGGGGGGGGTTGTCAAGAATCAGATTTCCCCCAGTAACCCCTTCCAAATATCCAGAAGTTGAAAATCATAACCTAATCCGGACCAGTGCTCGGGGGAAATCTGAGCCTGCAACATAACGTTGAGTTGGTACAAGGCCCTTGTTTTCTCACTTCGTAAAGGAGACTTTGGAGCGGCTCTATGCGGTAACGTGGCTCCAGTCAGGTAATCAATCCCATAATCGGCTGAATGTAAGGTCCCTGCATGATGAGATGTTTGTCACCTCTCAGCACTTCACCAAGTGTCACCTAACCACCTGACAAGATCCTGCACTGTAATCTTCCTCTTAGCAGCCATTCTTGAGCTCTGAGTCACCATGTGGTACAAAAGTTGTGCACACTTAAGCCTAGTGGTTTAAAAATATTATGCCACAAAAGGATGGCCTTTAGCTCCTGCCATATATATAAAGAGAGAAATCACAGTAAGATGGAGAGGATAACCTCTGTCATATTCTGCAGTATGCTTCTTGAATGTATTTCTAACATTATGGGGAAGTTCGGGAGGGCAGTGTTCACAATGACTTTGGATGAGGCTTGAGATTAAATAATTTGATAGGGTCCGATATTCAGGTAGAGTGACTGGCTCTGTTTGCCTCATGGTAATAAATTAGCAGATATTTGTAGCGACACGATGCCACGGGGGAGCGAGCCCTCTTTCCAAGGTGAATCTGTAATTTCTGTTCTGCAAATGAGCCCTGTCCCAAAGACTAACACAACCCTCTTTTCTTATCACACCTGAACGGCAACCAAAATTAAAAGGCAGCTATCTGTGACATCCTACACTATGGCCGACAATCAATAAACTACACAAAGACAATAAACTAAACAATAGTTGGAAATGCTCTCACCTTCGGCAGGATCCGGCGGCCCGAAGTCCAGGTCATAGCGCAGAATGTTAAAGTTATTCCACACATAAAGCTGGTTGTCCCTTGGGTTGTAATCCACAGCAGTGATGTACTGATACTGGTTAGGGAAGAGGATGTCAGTGTACTCGCCCTGGCTCAGCTTGGTGTTGTAGACGTAATCGATTTGGCTCCTGCTGGCCTCGCTCTCGTTCTCTTCATAGGTTGAGCGGACCACGTGCAGCACGCCGCACACCATAAAGGCGTTAGAGGCAGAACGCTTATCATACGCCGTTTCCCATGTGGCCTCAAAGCGAAGTGTGTACGGGTTAAGCTGGCTCACCACGATGCGCCCGTTGTTCTGCTCTGTGGCATAGATAACCCATAAACCCCTCTCATCTACTGCCAGGTCAATGTCTGTCTTGCCGCCCCAGCGGTATGGTGAGGTGTCGTGATAGTTGGCATTGTTAACAATAGCCTCGCCACTTTTGATGCGTGTGCGCAGGTCAAACTTGACAATGTTGCGAGTACGTTCCTTGTTAAAGAAGATAGCACCATCATAGGCGACGAAGCCCGTCCCATCAACCCGGTGCGGCAGTTTATAGGTGGTCGTCTGGCGACTATTTTTGAAGTCCTCTAGAGAGGCGTACTCGATGAGGGTGTCAGTGCGGTATGGCGTCCAGGGCATGAAGAAGACTTTGTCTCCAGCCTGCAGCGGGTCTTTGCACCATGACCCAGCTTGCTGCTCTGCCTCAAACAGGAAGGTGGCTGATCCTACATCTTTCAGAGTCCCAGGACAAATGAAAACTGGTGACAGAGAAGAGAGCGAAACAAAATGGAGTAAGGGAACATCTTAAAGAGAAACATCACATACCTGACAGGCAACATTCTCGCTGCTGTACAACTCAAGATCAGGGACTGTGAGTTTGGAGGAATATTGTAACTAGTGCTTTTTATGATTGCAAATGAATGGGGGGGGGGAGAAAATAAATGAATATGCCATTGTGATTATTCAGAATGAAAAATGTGAGGTGGAGAGAACTTGCATCTCAAGGGTCTGCTGCTACATCCTAACAGGGACAAAAGAAAAATAAAAATAAAATGTGAACAAAAGAGATTAAAAAAAATCCTGCAAATGAAAGACATGACAAATGGGAGAAGTAGAGTTCACAATTTCTTTCTTTTATTTAAATAGCAGTCTATCTTTCTGTTGTCAAATGCCACTTGAACATTTGGGTAAATGAACAGACTGCACATGCATACTCACATGACTGAGGTCAGAAATCAAAATTGTAAGGGTACAGACTTCACATCTTGTGAAAAGAGTGAATAACAGGTTGTCAATGGTGGTGGCGGCAGCAAAGCAGAGGTAAAATGAAAGTGGAGGTTGGGGGATATATCAAACAAGTGGTAAAGGATTTTCACTACTTCTGTGGCAAAAGACAAAAGTAACCACTGATGGGTGAGGGAGGCCATGGCACAGCTCCCATTTTGATAGTTTTTAAGTAATTTGTTCTGGATAAAATGAAACAAAGTAGATTCTTGTTTCGCTTTCAAACTTTTTTTTTTCTTTTTTTTTTTAAGTTTGTGCCAATCTCACTCAGCCATCACTGCTATTTCACATCACGTGCTATGGGTGCAGCAGAAGTTGGGCCAAGCAAACTACAAACTGAGCCAAATAAGAATATATATACACAACTAGTCATTATTCAAGGGTTGAGAAAGTGCTAAGCAAGAGCCCCTGGAACAAATCAACACCAAACAGTTGGTGTTTTCTTTCACATTCTGAGGAGAAACTACATTCAGTGACCGTGGATGTCTTTTGCAATTCTGTTCTGAAATTCATTTGAACTCCATGGGTGCAAACAATCCTCCTATGGGTTTAGCATTTGACAGGAGAGGCAATCAGGAGAGGGGGAAGAGACGTGAGGGGAGCTGTACTCAACACCACAGAACAAGGAGCCGAAGGAGGGGGAGGGAAGGACCAGACCACTCATTTACCTTTTTGCTCCACTTCTATTTCAGGCATTGGAAAAGAAAGCAAAAAAGAGTGCAAAAGGGAGAGAAACGTTATCATGAGACAACTACCAGGTACAAAGAGAAGAATTTGTTGGAGGATATGACCATGAGATGAACTGTAGGGCTGCTTTGGAAAGAGGAACTAGAGAAAAAAAATGTTTAGTGTTAGTCAAACGGCTTCTCATCCTAGGGTATAAAAACAGACAAGTTATGACTGGAGACAAGCTATGTGCCATGTCTTCCACTACATTAAACTTTTCATCCCTATGGTCATTAACTGCCAACAAAATAATGCATTGGCCACTGTAAAAGCAGAATAAATCCCTCTAAAAAAATGTTTCGCCTAAGTGGCAGGAGAAAAAAAATATATAAATCAGAAAGTCCTGGTCGAACTTTGATGGATAACATTCTTAGAGTTATTTTTGGCTTGTACCAACTGAGGATGGAATTTGTTCAAGCTTAGCAAACATAAATCAAAACTTGATTCCAAACTTGCTCGCCCACACACAAAAAAACTTGACACGGTGCTAATGTTACAGACCAAACTCCTAAATGAGCCAAGAGGAGCTGCAGCACATTAGATGACTGATGAGCAGTCGGCCTAATATGGAGTTTCTCTAGTGGACAGTTGAAGCCGCATACGCTGAGTGGAGGTGGCTAGAGACAATTTGTGAAGTTAAAAAAAAAAAAGAAAAAATTGGAGCAAAGACATTAGTTGGGGGGGGGTCGGCACCAGAGGTGAAAGGGAGGTCTGTTTGAAAGAAGAAAATCAAGAGGAGAATATTTCTGAAAATGTTTACAATTCATCAATCAAATACTAAGTACTTTCAAAGGCAGAGATAAAGCTCAAATCTCCTCTTAGAAATTGCTCAACAACACCCTTTTGAGGTAGATTAACTCAAATCAATATGAGAGACAGAATTTAAAATAGTGCCGATTTAACCAACTCTACAACACATTTTATAAAGTCATTTTTACGACAGAAGAGAAGAGCTGATTCACCTGAGAAAAAAGGAAAAACTGCCTCACAATTTTTATCTCATATCATCTGTCATATGTTTTCATGGGTTTTGAATGAATGGGTTCTATTAATGCAAGACCTTAATCACATTCTTACTCTCCTTGAGACACACCATTTATATTTAATGCCATTGAAACCATTTAAAGGGTCAGTTCACCCAAACTACAAGAAGCTTATTTACCCAGACACCCTTTGTCTTATTCAGTCATGCAGATAGCTTTGGTTTCATTTGGCTGAGTTCAGAAATATCTTTCTCAGAGATTTCCACCCAAATATAATAGGACTGTGTTTGTTGGTCTCACAACAGTGAAAAAGAAATATTTTCATGGGGAGTATTTTTTTCAGTAAAAAGTAATTCCAATGAAAACTGCTGACAGTGAGTTCTGCAGATTATCTACAGTAACAGGAACATGTTACAGAGGCGACATTCTGCTGTTGATTCTTTTTAAATGTCATTTTTCAGACAGAGACTAAATCCACTGACTACTGCTATAGTTGAGGAAAGTAACAAATCACAGATAGAAAGGGATGCAGTGATAGCATTTAATAAAATCCAAATCCAATATTGAATCTGCTTATCATATTCAAATCCATCAGTAAATTTAATTAGGATTAGTTTTCAATGATTGCAATCAACTAAAATTGTAACAAAAACACATTCAGCGCAATGCCACAGCTTTTACTGCCTAACCTGATTTATGTTCATAACCTTTGGCTACAATTAGAAAGACATTAAATGTTAATTAAGCTTGTATTACACCGTAACGGACAGTGTAACTTCCTTATATACCTTATTTTACCAAGACCTACTTTTTCCAGTGACTGAAAGCCCGGACACACATCTAATAAGTTAATGATCTTAAATAGTAATATATTATGTACAAAAGTTTGTCTGTATTATGAAAACACACTCACAGGCTGGTGTTTCGCTGGTGTTTCTTTTCCTTCTGAAACATCATGGGCTAAGTACAGACGTTGGCTTGTAGAGAGCACATTAACAAGATAACAGCCAAGACTTTAAGCCTCTGCAGAATTAACATTAATTAACATGTAAAATAAGAGCCAATAAGAGATTTGTTAGCCTTTGAGCTTAACAAATTCAGGTATGCTGCCAACGGGGAACCAGATCCCAAATAAAAGTTGATATCAGAATCCAATTCTAAAGAGAGATATCTGCAAACCTGTCCAAATATAACCAAGAGGTAACAAGAGGAATAAATGCGGTATTTAATAATTGGGGTGAGCTGACCCTCTAACTTCATGTTTTCACATAACTTATCATTGACAGTGCTAAAATCTCATTCCAAACACTCCCACAAGTTGAAGTGTCATCTGTAAAATGAATACACACTGTATTTGCAGAGACTGTAGTCATAGTACATCTGTCTAGTCTATGGACACTTCAAAAACAGACAGTAAGAGTTCAGTATGAGATTAGGATGGCGATACTTACTATAAGGAACACACTCATACTGGACCTCTAAGTACTTGTAGGTGCCAGGGCATGGATCAGGAAAGACATCAGAGCCAGTGACAACCACACACTGCGTACGGTTGTTGCACCTAGAAAAAAAAAGATTGACCAGAGATTTCATCATGACTACCCATAGCAAGACTCCTCGGCAAAGACAATATTAAATAACACAGAGTGGGAAAAGCTCATCGTTACTGCTACAATGAAACTGACGAAATCCCAGCCAGGGCTGTCACATATGCACTCTAGTTCAAAGGTTCAAACCTTGTTGAACAAAGAGAGGAATGAAAACATTAAAGAGGAGCATATGAACGTGCATGAATCTGATAATGAATAACCAAATGCATGTTAAGATTTAGCGATGACATTTCCTTTAACAGCGTCTTCGTACGGCTATTGAAAGGGAAGACATTCATTAATAACGCGCAAAACAGATGGCATGTCCTGCTTAGAATGGGGGCAGGGGGGTGTAACCTCTGGTGAAACGGAGCTGCTCCTCTGCAGTGTGTGAGTGTGTAATTTTGATGAGAGGTTATTTGCCTTCCAGTATGATATGTAGGCCTTCAGTGAAATAACTGTGTGTGTGTGTGAGCGTGAGTGTGTGTCTGTGCAGATGTTTCTGGATGAAGGAGGAGGAGGGAAAAAAAGCAGAGGAGACTGAGTTTGTGTAAATAATGTAAAGGGTGAAATTGGCCTCATTTCAATCAAGCTCTCTTGAGGCAGAGGACTGAAAGTAATGTCAGCAGTCGCAGTGGCAGAGGCAAACAGGGAAAAATTGGCATCAAAGTAGGACATTCAACAATTTTGCAACCTGAGATAAATATTTCAAAAAGTCAGAAGCTATCATGTAAGTTGGACATACATTACAACGTCTGAAATGAAACTGAGTAGTTCAAGAGACTCTCTGTCACTGAAAAACAGGATTGTGCTGCACAACAACCACACAGAGCCTCTTTTGTGCACCTTTAACTATACAGGTTGTTACAGTAAAGCATTAGAATATGTGCATTAGTTACATATATGCTGTAATCCATCATTGCATCTTCCTAATGAATACTGATCCCTTGAGACTAATGGATAAATAAAGATTACACATGAATAAAAAGGTGTCAAACTCCATTATGAAGTTACCAAATGGCATCAGCATAATCGGTGATGGTTTAATCACTGACAATATGGTGCCGGCTGCACTTAAAAGATTCACTGCTATGGCTTCACAGCACTGAGAGCTGCTGCAAGAGAGAAGGTCACTGCATTAAAATGTGAACAGATGAGAGCGACAGACTCACTTCAAATGCATGCACAGATATTCTTTTTCAACTCCATGTTTAGACTCTGGAAGTGTGGCCGATACTAGTTCCCAGCTTCCACAAATAGATTTACTCAGTTTCTGTACTAATGGACAATTTTGAGATCATTTACTTGTATATCTCATTTTATACTACTTTGTGTATATCTACATATCTAATTACAGAAGACAATAATTAACCCTGTCCCACTAAAACGTAACAGTTAAAGTTAACCGATTAAGCTTAACATAAAAAAGATACAATTATGTTGTTTTGCGTGATATATTGTACTGTGTTGAATTGTTCTGAGAGGGCCTACTGTGCAAAAACAGGATTTTAATCTAAATGCACTTCTACTCTAACTGCAAAGTCAATAAATTTGTCTGTACGATGTTTGGAGATGGACTGGTAGTGTGCCGGGGGTTGGCAGAGGTTTCTCTGCTCAGACAGCTGTCTGCTGCTGCCTGAAATAAAACTGATGAGAACAGGAAGGGTGAACCAAAACAGTCAAAGTAAAACAACAAGCTGAAATGAGCTCAAATGTGTTGTGAGTCTGGAGTATATGGAGATCTTTGGCGGAACTGTAAGCCGCCAAACGCCATTTGATGATATAGTGATAATGTGAAAATATTGATTAGCGTAGCTTTAAGTAAAGACCGCAAATCCTCCGACCACTCCTGGCTTTGTTATAAGAACTGACTCTGGCGTTTACTCTGCTATAATTTTGGAAATAGTTAGCATTTAGACATGCTTTCTCTGTTTTAAACTGCTTCTTAAGTCACCTCATGTAATCTTTATTGCACTGAGCACAATCTCATGGCAGTAAAATGTCTGAGTGTTGCTCGCTTTCTATCCAACAGCTGCACCTCTGACCAGGTAAAAGATTTTAGATGTTAGTTTTCCAGGGTCAGCGATTGGGGTGGCCATTAAAATGGCAATGGTTAAGTTAATGCAAGTCAGCGAAGCAATATTGTTTCGAGTACATTGTGTTGGAATAGTTTGTGCCTGCACAAATAGGTAGAGGGCAAACCTAGCGGTGAGACAGGGAGGTCAGACATGCAGTCCATTTACAGCACTATCCGAAGTAAACATTACCTGAATGTAAAGCAGGCAGGGTAACTTGAGTTGCCACCAGTTCCTAATTGCAAAACACTTTGATAGATGTTGCAAATCCAGCAGTTTCATTCCTGTCTGGTTGTATTTGTTGTGAGAAATGGACGACTCATGAAAACCTCTTTCTGCAATTTCCATTACCAACAAAAGTGCCACTCTGTGCAGCAGACTTCCTACTGTTTCCATCGCCCCAATCTTTTTTAATATGTTTTTTATCTGTCTGCAGCGCTATTGCCTTTTGTTAATCTTCGTAATGTTGGCAGGGCATGGCGTCTTAATGTGGTGCAGTTTAAATATTCTTCTTGTTGTGAGCTTGCTGCAGACTGAAGGAGTGATCAGTGTCTCTCAATGCTTTAACATCCCTGGTTATCACATCAACCTTAATTACGGTCAGGGGCCCATTTCCTCTGATCTGAATCATTAGGATAATTCTGGTTAAGGGCTTGTGGTGCACAGTCTTCTCAAAGCTTTCACTCGCACACTGCCTCCAGGGATTCTTCTATGGAGATAGGTTTGAAGTGTGGCTCCAGCAAGTGAGAGTCAACTGACATGCTGCACAGTGTAGCAGGTTGCAGTCAAACCGAAGGGCATGAACACTGTCAGCGGCGTGTTCCTGTATGAGTGTACTGGGACTTGGCTGTAAATTCAGAAAGACAGAGTAAGTACAGCAAGACTTGATCTATCCCTGAGCTGTTGTGTGGTACTGCACCTCATGGGAGTAGATACAATAGTGAATGAAACAGTGAAAAAACCTAGAGGTGTAAGAAGGAAGGAAGGGGGGGTGATGCTTGGAAGCTTAAGGGGAGGGCATGTTAAGACAGAGGAGTGCATTAGAAGATGCTGAACTGTACTGGTTACTATTTATGAAGTTCATCAAGTGCCTTTCAAAAATACACACCCCTCCAGGGATAAAGAGCAGTCAAGCTGAAGTGTTGCTGTGCTGTCATTTGACAGCGAAGGCAGCGTCCTGTAAGAGGGTAACTTGGATAAAAGACATGATGATGGGCATCACTCCCTACCTGAGACAAAGCCACTTCAGTCGCAGTACATGTGGTTAAAAAAAAGCAAGCCCAGCGTTCCAGGCAGGGAGTTGAAGGGTGTTCGTGTGATTTGTGTCTCGGAGCTGCACTGATTATCACTCAAGCAGCAGCAGCAACGTGCAGCTGGTGTGAAGGGCTCGGCTGCATGGATGTCGATTCCTGCCTGTCAAGAATTAATTTGTGCCGTAGATTTCTGAATTTTAAAATAACACCTAGATAATCTAGTCAATGAAAGGCTAAAGAAAAATTAAAAGGTGTGTGGCGTTGATTAATTATCCACTGTTTAGGTGGCTGAAGAAGATGGGTGATTTTTGTGTGCAGAAGTAAAAGAAAAAAGAAAAAAAAGAATATATATATACATATACATACACACAGACACACACACACGTATATATATGTATATATATATATATATATATATATATATATATACACACACACACACACACACACACACACACACACACACACTACCAGTCAAAAGTTTAGACACTTTCTCATTCAAATGAATAGGAAAGTGTGTCCAAACTTTTGACTGGTAGTGTGTGTGTGTGTGTGTGTGTGTGTGTGTGTGTGTGTGTGTGTGTGTATATATATATATATATATATAAAAAAATAAAAATAAACGAAGTCCATGCTTTTCCATCCCAGCTCCTGGTAGTTTGTGAAATAAGATCCCTCCTCTCTCTGCAGTGTTTTACCTTTGTGATATAATCTTGTAGGCATCAGGGAGGTAGCAGTTGACATTCTCCATCTGGAAAGGGTCAGCGTCACAGATCTTGTCATCGGTTCGGCCGTAGTTGGCCGTCTCGATCATAATGACATCACTCCCCGGGCAGCGGAGATCAATTGCATATCCTTCACAAGAGAGCTCTCTCCTGACCAGCCCAAAAGGCAAGGCCGCGCGGCTGAACCCTGATATACACAGAGACAGAGGAGAAACTATAAGCACATGCATGAAAAAAATTAATGAGGATCACTGTTTCAATACAATAAGGCCACACATCACGCAATAAAAATCCACTGGCACAAAATAAATAGGCAACAGCAGTCCAATGTTTACCACAGTTTTAAACAGACGGACTATTACACACAATACAGGAATGGGGAAAGACGAAACAATTCATCTCTCCATCTCCATGTGGTCTTGGATGTTGGCTAAGACATCAGATTGTATGTCACTGGAGACCAATGGTAACCTCATAAATTCTTGTGCAAATACAAAGGCTACAGAGCATCAGGAAGGCTTCCACCTAGAGAACATCCACTGCAGAGCCAAATCTTTTAGAACTTAGAACAGTTTGTTTTACAGCCTTACAAGCCCTTTCATTTGTTTCTTTTGCTTTACTTACGCTATAAAGCAAGATAGAGAAAAAAAAGCAGGATCCTGGCAGAATGGAGAGTAATATAATCCATTTTACAGTGTCGGAGATCGAAGAGGGGACAGTCTGGAAAACACGCGAGGGGAAAATCTATACTTGGAACACAGCAGAAGAGAGTGCGCCTAAGAAAATTAACTATTTCACACAAATCTGCCCCCCCATCCCTGTACCCCACTGCCTCAATTCAGAAAATTACAGTAAAACGGGTAATTCTCCAGTATTTCCTGTAACACACCAATAAAATGCCTTTGATTTAAAGAAACAAACAAAAAAAGAACAAAGCAAGCAAGAAAGAAAAATCCATTATCTGGACGTAAAAATGATCAAATGTGAAAAAAGTAATTCTCTGAAATTCAGAAAATACAATTAGTTAAAATTAAAAGTACAACATGCAAATGTGTTCCATTTAAGAAGTGCAAGCAGAGCACTGCATGAACTGTCAATAATTGCTGTTGTTTGCAGCAACAGTGGGTCCCTGAGGGGCCAGCTTCCACTTGTATTTTCTGCACTGCACTCCTCTAATTAGCCCTCCTTTCAGCCTGCTACCTTTATCGTGCTCCCATTGGCTCCAGAGCATTGTCATGCACTAACACTTAGAACTCTGCATTCACTTTGCCCCCTCACTCTAATTATCCTCACTCTTTTGACGGTCAGGGTCCCGTGCAATTACCATTGTTTGAACACCTCAAAACTGGATTGATTCCGGATTGAAATTCCTGCCCTGAAACCTCAGACCAATATGCCTGCTAGCCATTTCAGCCTGCTGTGCCTGGCTCACTTATAATGATATTCTGTGTCAGTCTACACATGTCACAGCAGCAAACAGAAAAAAAAACCAACCAAAAAACACAGACACACTGACATCTGTGAAACATACACAATGCTGAAGTCACTGTATATTTGCAGAGACTTCTGCACACCCTTGTAGTGGTAGTAGTATAACAAAATATGAAACCAATAGTATAAATTCTCTGGCACATGGCTGCTAGACATTTCATTATAATACCATGATCTATCTAATAGCCAGTAGATTTTGCTTAACTGGACTGTTTATCACCTCATTAGGAGACGTCAGTGAAGCCGAACCATAAGTGGAGGGCTGTGGGGTCACTTCATCTACTCCAATAACCACTGCAATTACCCAAACCTTTCAGAAAACCTGTCCAGAGTGGTGGATGATAAAACACAGAGTGAAGTCTCCAGCTTTATTGCGGAGACTAATGATTGTCCTGGCTGCCATTCCTCATGGAGGGAGTGACGGGTTTATCACGGCATCTACCGAGAGCAGACAGAAAAAATGCATTTTGCGGGGCTTTAACATTCTGAGCGAAGAGATCTTGGGTTGGCGAAAAACACCCTTTCAAGCTGTCCACTGGTGACTCTGGCCATCTATCAGTCCAGTGTGGCTTGATAGCTTGCTGTTGTCAACACAGGCCCGACGATTGATTAGGCTTGTGTCTTGCTGGCCTCCCTCTCCCTTGCCAGCATAGATCTCTCTGGTTGTAGGCTAACACTACATCAATTAGGGGGAGTATTTTCACTGTACTGGCGGCCCAAAGAACAAATTGCTTCTTCTGCAAACTGCAGACCGTCTCTCTCTCATTAATGACCATCTTGTCAACTTGTAATTGAGCTAGTAATGACAAATCTGTCTAAAATGTTAAAATATAAAGGAGATTTTTCTCTGTGTAGTGGGAGGAGTGTTAAATTCAAGGCAATGTATTTTTGCTCAACTTAAGTAGATGTTGCTTGAGATCTTAGGATTTAAGTGCAGCTAAGACAGAAAATACTTTGAAACAATAAAGGTTTCTAGACATAGGTGTTGATTTTCCCAGTTTAAACAAATTTTGCAAGATTCTGGAAAGAGGGGATGATTGTTTGTGTGCCCAAATGTCAATGTCTTAAGGAGGTATGAGAAGCTCTCCATCTCACATTCTGTGCTTTGTTTCACTGCTAAAGTTCGCAGCAGTTGAAGACTACGAAAGAAGGCCACCAGCTGCAGGGAAAAACACTGTCGAGAAAACTGCAGGAATAAATCCAAGATTGTATTTATGTGCACGTGTGTGCATTTCTTTCTTTAAAAAAAGAAAACCAAATGCTCTTTTTATATCTGCACATCAAATTAACGTTAAATTACACAATCAGTGAGGGAACCAAATAATGCTTTATATCTAGCATTTAGTCAAATCACCATGGTAACCAGTTTGACTTAGCTATAATTGGCTATGATCCCTATTCCTGGCCTTGTTGACATGGAGCCTTATCATGCATTCTGGTCATTGAGTGACTGTGAGGAAAGTAGCTTTTCAGATTCCTCCCCCTGACCTGCCTGCTAAGCCGTCTATTGAGCTCAAGAGAGCAAAGCAAAGACTGGGACTGCTTCTCAATATGTTGCATTCTGGGAGTTTTTCTTCTCCTCCTGTTGACAGCCTTTAATTCACTGCCAGCCATCCTCCCCCTAACTCTCATAATACATATTTTGTTTTCTATCAACACCCTTGAAATTGGAAGCGGCACTGTGGCTCAGATGGGTATGCCTGAAACCTCCACAGAGTTACACTATGTGGTTTTTAAAAGCCTGGTGATAAAATGAAGAGATAATGGCGGTTTGGTGTCAAGATATTGGCATTTGGTGGCTGCGAGCGCCAGAGCATAACGCACGTGCGGACATTCAACTTTGCTGATCTGTGCGTTAGCTCTTGATAGTGTAGTCGTGACCAAACTTTAACTCTAAAATCTCCATAGGACATCAGACGTTGGGGAGGAAGAAAAAAAAAGTGGAGGAATGTTTGATCAGCATTTAAAAAAAAAAACTGGGCCATTTTTGGAGGGTAGACAGTGTGGCGAGGGCTGGCACAGACAGAGAGCAAAGGCGCTGGTTGACGCTTGTCATCCCCCATTAGGGTTCCTTTGATTGGCCTTTGTGGTCCTGGAAACGGCAAACAGCTGCATGCAAATGGCCCTGTTTGCCCAAGGCTGGCCCCCATTGTTCTGAGCTTGGGTTTGACAGGGACGCTTTCTCTGCAGCATAAAGGAGGGTGTAGCCTTTAGTCAAATAAGAGTCCCCCCACCGTGGTCTCAGCAGGAGTACTTCAAGATTGTTTGTCTTTTTATGTTGTTTTATTCCCAATATTACTGGTAGCCAACATCTTCGGAAGAAAGAGCAGATCTTAGAGTCAAGCTTTTCCTCCACCAGCGGGGGACTGGCTCTGTAATCCAATATTCAGAGTGACAGAATGGTCACACAGCACATTTTGCCCTGATGGAATAAAGATTTTCCATGGAATGCAGTAGAAAACAGAAAGATTTGAATTCTAAATTAAGGGAACAAAGCTTCATAAATGTTTTGCCTCTTTTCCCAGTCTCTTTGTTCTGAACTGCAGTATTTCTAATCTCTTCGATGAAACATTCTGATTGCTGGCCAAAGAATATAATTTGCTTAAAAATTTCAATTGAAGAGACCGTTGCGGAAAAGCTTTAATGTGTGAAATATAGCACAAGCACACTTCACTGTCCCTGCACATGCTTCTAAGATGACAAGCTAAATACTTGCACTAATTGGCAGCTCACAGAGATTTAATCTCCATATTTCCAAATTTCTAAAGCATCCAGCATTCTTGCCTAAAATACGAGGCAAAAGTTCACAAATACATTGCATGGCCAAGCATCACATGTGAGAGACACGCAGAATCTAAGTGGGAGATGAGAAAGGAGATTTGGGATTCACAAAATAACAAGTGCTTTTCAAATGCGGACATATGCACACACCCTGAGAGCTGTTCACTTTGCCACAATGGCTCATATTTCATTTCAACTCCCGAAATGCGGTGAAACAGTGAAAATCTAGTTGGACATATGGTACCATTTCCCATGACACTTAAGTCCCCGTGCAGATCCACCTTGCTGGGAATTGTTTCTAAGACGGTGTCAGACAAGACCACAAACCCTAGTGCTACACCCGCCTTTCCCAGATAACTGCTATCAGACACTCTTCATTCCGATATAAGTATTCTAAAATAGAAACTGGCAATACGGGATCGAGTCTATTTGTGGTTAGACAAAGCGCTCTGAGTCATATCCCTTTTCTCTTTCTGATGTTGCATGAATTTTGTGTTGCCATTTCAAATTCCAGAGCCATCATCTGTATTCGTGGCTGTGGCCTTTTCTCTAATTCATCTCCCCTTTTCTTCACTTAAAAAAAGCAGTGGGTGGGATGAGAGTATCAAATGCGGCATGCTGAAGCATGTCTTGTTGAACGGCTTTAAGGGGAAGGATTTGCCATATTGCTGAGACTGAGTGTGATAGACCCCGCTGCTGCCTCTTAACTCCTCAGGTGGGTCCATTTAGAGGAAGCGAGATCCTATCATGCCAGATGCAAGCGCGTAATGTTTTTTCTTCCAGTGAATGAATTTAAAGGGAAAGTCCTGTATTTTACAACTTGGCATTTATTTATATTATTTGCTATTCTCCAAACCCCTCCTACGGGCCTGGATATTAAGAGTGGTGTCTTTTCTTTGCCATCACAGAATTAAAATATGACCAAAAAAAAGTGTAAGCAGTTTATTAAAATTGGCTTATTGACTTTCATACTCCCTCCAAACTGGGTCTTTCTTGTGTTTCTTTGTCCATATGAATATCTGACAGATTTTTTTTCTGATCCAGAAGTTGTGACGCGTTTGCTAGCCTTTTCAGAAATGGCACAAGTTAAGCTAGTTAATTTTTCATTGGATGGTAACTTGATACATTAGTTTGCAGAGTTTTCCATCATCCTTTCACAGCATATCGGCAGAAAATCTTGACTTTCCATGATGCATTTGAATGTTACCCATGTCCTTGCTTAATAAATTGCTAGTTACGAAGCTAGCATTAGCATTAATGGCTGTTTACTTACCAGACTTGCTGATAGCTTCAGGCAGCCATGTAGCTACAGCAAAATTGGCAATTTGGCACCTTTAAATGAAATATGCTACCGTTTGTATTCACTATCGTGGCTAACAACATGTACTGCCGCTGCGGCTAAGCTTGCTGCCTGAGTATTACCTTTTCAAAACTCTGGTATCCTCATTTCCTCCAGGAAAGAAAAGGCAGTTAGCTTTCCCTCCTTAGCCAAATAAATAACCACTCTTAAGCCTGGTTTATGATCCTGCGTTAAATCAACGCCGTACCTACGCCATTGTCGTGACGCAGTCATGAACTCTTCAAACTTCCCGGTCACTTTCGTCGCGGTGCAATTCACCACCACAGCGGTAGGAGGCTGCGCTCCTTTCCTGAATGGTTATCGTGGTCTCTCATTGATTATTTCTTTAGCTTCCCACTTTTCCAGTCACAGTGAACCATGGCGACCGAGAGAGAGAGAATCTCGCTGGAGTTGGAGTTGTTGGATGTCGAAGACAGTATCCTTACATCATCTACATCGCAATAGAAGAAGAAGAATCTGGAAATACGGAACCGGAAATGCGTTGCTACCAAGTGAACCAATCACAGCCCTCTCGGTCTGCGTCTCGCGTAGTTACATTTTTTTGGGAGGTGCACGTCAGGCTACGCCGGGGGCTACGGCGAGCCTCCCCACCCTACGATGTAGGTATGGCGTCGATTGAACGCAGGACCATAAACCAGGCTTTACAAAACAGACAAAATCCCTTATGGAGTTTCTGTTGTTTATTTTACCAAATGCTAAATAAAATTCATTCGTATTGTATGACTTCAAGTAATTAATGTGGACAAATGCATATTTGCTAGATAACTCATCAAAAATATTACTTAGCAGAATTTTAAGCATCAGTCTAATTTTTTTCTGTTAGTGTCATATTAAGAGACTAAGGCTAAAAATGATTTTAAAAAAAGCTGAAATATATCTGGGAAAGCTCATCTCACAACTCTCAGAATAGCCTAAAAGGCTAAAACCTGAGGTTGAGTAATACCAGAATTTGCCTTTAGACATGCAAACCCTTTTTCTAAACAACCCCACAATGTACACAACACACTTAAAATTCCCAGACTGTTCTGATTTGATGTTGAAGAAATCACCGTCTGAGATTACATAACACATAAAATGTTAAGTATTGGCACAACTGATGCACAGTCGATATGGTGGATTATTTTGACTCTCCAGAGGTGCCAGTTCAGCTGCAGAAGACTGATCCAGCACATGCACATCAAAGAGAGCCAGCATGGAATCGTTTCTTTAGTTATCCATATAATCCTCTAAATGTAAAAAGGTCAGTGCTCAATAAAAGTCATGACAGGAATAATTCTGTTGAAAAAGCACTTCTTGATCTAAAATTTTCCTTTGTTGGTCCATGGATACATCACTTAGATTAAAGGAGGTATAATTTGATGCCGTGTATCGTGATCTGAGAAAACAACCTTTTTATGACTGTCATGTAGACTAAACATGGAAGAAGAAGAAAACCTATATGCTCCCGGGAGAATGTCATTTTGACAGAATTAGTTCATTGCTTATTCAATATCTCACATGTTGTTGCATTATGTTAGAATTTTTTCATTTTTTAAATTTTTTTTTGCATGGGAGTTGATGAAATATGCAGAAAGATGTGAGTTAAGGCAACTCTTCCAAGTGCAGCAGGGGTATAGTTTCACAGGTTTGATCTACCCAGAGTGCTGCTTAACTCCCCTTAAGACTATATTTTACCCCGGTATTTAAACCCCTGCTGGATTTTCTGCTCAAGAAAATGTCTCAGAATAAGTCAGGTGCTTCCCTTAGGGTGGGGATGGAGAAGAAAAAGAGGAGCATGAAGCGCAGAAACTGGAGGCGGATGTGGATTTGTCTCCATCACATGGTCGTGCCTCTGTTCTTGTTTGCTGGGGCAGAGCATCCCTATTTCCCCTCCTAATCAACCCCACCATCTCCTCCACGCAACCCTGCCTGTACAGAGCCAAGCCCTGGAGGCTTAGTCGGTTCGTCACATAGACAGGGTGTCAGAGGAAGCTGCAGCTGGAACACGGATTACATGAATAATGAGCCACCGACTACAAAAAGGAGATCGGGGCCTTGAAACAATAATGAACAGGCCAGCCTGATAAGGTGGTTATCTTTATGCAGAGCTGGTAGTTGTCTTTGACACAGTGGAGCACTAACTTTCATTTGGCACAAGTCCATTAAAGTTTTGCGTGTCAACTCGAACCCACCTTTGAGGTGGATGGCGTGGTGCAGTTGTGGTAGCTATTATGTAGATGAGGTGGTGCAATGCAATTTTGTTACTCGTTTTGGCATGAAATTGTGTTTCTGAGGTTCATCTCTGCACAAGACATTTTTGTGGTTTCAGTTAGTGGACACCGACACACAAAAAAACCCCTTTCATCTTTTTTGTAATGTTTTGTTTCGCCTCTTTCTATTCTGACATACAGTACATTTTCCATCTTGGGCACATTTCATCGCACAGTAAAATACAGTTTTTAATGCAATTAGGACTGTCTGTGCTGGCTTACATTAACAGGTGATTCTTATCAGGAACGTCTTTGGGACACATCCTACACTTGTGCTAGGTCAATTTTCAGGAATTCATACACATACCCAGAACTAGATGTTACAAATGTTTATGTCTTGATGATTCAATTTTAGAAATTTCTTTATCAGACTTTGTGCCAAAATAATGAAAATAAACATAATTTAGTTCTATAAAGGAGAGACTTCACAGCCTGCTACATCCTGCAAAGCAATAGAAAAACAGCTGCCAAGTTAGCATTACCGCTTGAAAATGAATCTTTTTACATGTGACTCTTGGTTGTTTTATGAGTTTTTATTGGAACATACCACAGATGGATATTTGGTAAGAATATTAAATTGAATACTGGTTATTGAAACTTGATATTACTGAATTTTGACCATATGATTAAGCCAAACGTGTCAGCTGGTAAAAAGACATTTTAAACAACACTGCTGTAATTATTTTGTTGGGTGACAAACCCAAATACACATTGCAGGATTTGAGGAATCTGTGATGATAGTGTTGTCATGTAGAAATTGGGTCCTTCAAAATATGACCAAGTTATGGTTATGTCATCAATACGACTTAAAATATCACTGGGCTGGGTTGCTTGCTTGCATCTTGACATACTTGAGGTTTTTAGTTTGGCTTTCTTATAACCACGATATTTTATATTTTATATGCTAAAACTAAATAAAGGTGAAAATATGTTTTCCTTTGCTTTGAATTTACATAAACTTTTCATCAGCAGTTGATATGCACCTTTTCTGCATTCACTTTCTTCTGCAGGTGCAGCCATAGCTCACAAGGTTACCAAAAACAAGCCAATGTCCTTAACTGTGCCTGTCATGCAGGAACAAATCATCCTTGCATGTAAAGAAGCTCCCGTTTTTATCCATTCAAACTTATTGCATGCGCAATGATTGCTCTACGACATTGCTCTATACCATTGCGTATAGAGTGATAGCGAAAAGCCTTTGTGGTCTTTCATGCAGCTCTGCTCAGAGTTTCTCAGAGATGTACCAGGAAAGTCAGTGAAAAAAAAACCCATCCAGGCACATTCCTTGGCAGTAACCCGCTGCTATCTCTGGAACACTGACCACTTTGATTGACTTGAGAGTGATGACCTTGCCCCATTCCCTTCCACCAGCATTCCGGTCAATACGAGCAGAAAACAGGAGTGCTGATAAGAGATGCACAGATGGGGAGATCTTGATGACAGACAGTTTCCTGCCCCTCATCTTTGACGAGGCCATTGTGCCTTGCATACTCAGTAGGGATATATGCTAGAAGAAGGGGTCAGTACTCGATAGTATAAGACAACAAAAACGTTCTTTGTGCTTCGCTGTTTCACTGACTTTCTTCTTGCTGCGTATTTATTCAATTTCCTGCATGGCAGGAGAGAACCTCCTTATCTTTGACTGTTTATACCTGAAAATCGGCTGGTGGCCTTTTGTTTGCAGGTGACCCACCCTGAGGTGACATTTAATTCCCGGACAAAAAAAAAAAACAAAAACGTGTGGTCATGCTCTATGGCACAGACTGTCAGCCTGAGGAGATTACTAATACAGTGAAACCAACAGAGCTGCATTCATGGCCCCCAGTGAGAGCTAGCCTGCACAGAGTGAGGGAAAAAGCCAGCACACATCATTACATTGATTTGAATCATGTACTGCCATTAGCCTTGCAAAAGTGAGCGAAATGAATACGAGACCATTGGTAGATGAGACAAGAAGGAACCAGTTTTATCTTCTATTTACACACAAGTCCCTCTGTCTGTTTCTCTCTCTCCGCCGACTTAAGAAGATACACATCAGAAAATCTGCGCACACGTTACACCACACAAGTCACAGAAAGCGCCCAAAAGGACTTTTTAACTAATCCTTTTAATTTCTTTTATTGATTGACTTTCCTTTTCCACTATCAACACTGGTTTCAACACCAGCATTTACAGTGTAAATCATCCGCAGCACTGTTTACAAAAACGAGAGACCTGAGCTGTTATGACATCTGTGATATGAATCAAGGACGACAGGTAGAGACAAACACAAAAATCTTAAGCTATTTCAACACTGGGAAAAAATAATTGAAGCCTCAATCCATTTGTTTTCCTTTCCAACAACAAAAGACTATTTGTTCAAATGACCCTTGTTTTCATTTACATACATGATGCGTGTCCAAAACCACTCTCTTTAACAGATTAATCCTTTGAGGGTATGTTACAATTAGAGAAAAAAAAGCTTGAGTGGCTTTTCTAAAATTAAATTAAAAATTAAATTAAAAAAATCACTGCCACACGTATTTAGTCAAAGCAACAATCTGCTTTGATTGCCTTAACACAGTGTCCCTTTGGTGTTAAATATTATATGCTTGCTTTTGTTCCTGAATGCTTGTTTAGCTGTTGTGCTTTTTGTTCAAATGAAATTAGTTCTGACATACCTCCAAGCGATTTTGAAGTATTGGGTGAACATCACACTGAACCTCGCTAAAATCTAACAGGTTCTTGTTGACTCTTAAATACGTTTGTCTCTGTTCCAAATCCGATTTATAGTGTTGGCAAACACCTCCCCACATACAAAGGAGGGGGAAAAAAACCCTCTACATCTTTCTATAGTGTAGACTTGATTTTATTTGAAACCCTCCTGCTACCTCTCAAGATTAAATGCATTACTTTGTTATGACAGCTGAACCCTCCTGTGAAGCAGTGAGTTACAGCAAGCAAATCCAAAAGTTTAGATTCCGAGGCAAACTACTCTGTGGTTAAGTCGGACTCATCTATTATTTGAAATAGGCAGCCAGGAGTTAAAAAAAAAAGAAAACAAGTGCAGACAGCAGTTAAGAGAGGAAAGAGTGAGGAAGGCATCTGGTCCAATGTTTATACAACTTGTTACCATAAGAGGTGTGAATTAAATGGCTCTAAGATGCTGCGAACAAGTGAGATTTAGGGCATGTTTAACAAATGAAATTAAACTGTCAGAAAACTGTAAGCCGTAACCCATTAAATTTAGTGATTGCTCACCAGCTTGCTATATAACGGTGACTTTTACAGTCACATTCAAGCACAAAATGAAGCACAAGTCTCTCTCCAAAGGCGAAAGGCACATTCATATACTGGATGGAAACATTTCTTGCTGTTTTTGTTTTACCAAAAACGCACTCAGGAAATCAATGTTGCAATAAATCTAGGATGACCCTATCAGGGGTTATATTGTATTTCATTTCCTCTGAGTGAAATACTGATCCTCAAGATTCCTGTGACTGCAGCTCATTTCAATTTCATGTTCTCTCACAATTCAGAACTTTCCAGATCTTCAGTATTATTAAAACAGTATATTGTTACACAATGCTATACAGATATATATCAGGTTCACTTTACAGAAACTAGGAGGCTACACTCTGCAGGGATACTGGAATATGCTGACAAAAGTGTATGAGTCAATAAGGGTAGGAAAAAAAAAAATCAGAGAAATGAAGGGATTTATCCATTACTCTGCTGTTCTTGATCTGAGGGAAATTACTTTCAATCTAGATGATGATCCCTGTCTCATTTTTAAAAAATACTTGGCGTTATAGGCAGGCAATCTCCCGATTTTTGGGATTTTTTTTACTTTCTCTCTGATTGTTCTTGCCACACAGATTGACCATTCATCTGTGAATCTCCCATGGTTTTGCTGATAATTCATGATCGCCAGGCTATGGACCGGCAGCATTCGATATGAATTATAAAATGGCAAGCCAAGCATATCAGTGTATGACAGACTGGATGTGTATGGCCAGGGGCCAAAGGGGAGTTAGAGCACAATAGCTTCCCTCCCATTCAGTCAACTCTCAGACTGGAAATACCAGTGTGGCACAAGGGAGGGTCTTCCATCAACACAAGCTATGGCACAGCTTGAGACAAATGTTGAGCTGTGTTGTATTGTTAACCTTTACAACCTTTTGGGTAGAAACACAGACATGCTGGTATGTTCAAGGCTGGAATATTTCACAATCCAAACAACATATATATAAAATAAAAATTAAAAAAAACTGGAAAAAACCCCAGACTGGAATGTTTTTCCTATACACAATTATGACAAATACTTATATAGGGATACCTGCTTTTGCTATTTTAACACAAAAGCCAAAAACTACATAATATAACCCCACCTAAATCTGGCTGTCTGTACATTGTTTCTATAAATAATTATGGCCGTGGACTTGTCTTTGTTTCCACTGCTATTGAATTGGTAATCTTCTCTCATATCTGCAGAATGGGCAATCCGAAGCATCCAAAACAAATCTGATACCTGCGTGACCTAGTTTGTTCTAGCAGGAGCCTCGTTTTGTAGATCAGTTATATAAAGGCACAAGGATGTGGACAAAACACAGTAAACATCATGAGAATAGGGCCAAGGCTTATGTTGAATTTAATATGAAGTTTATCTGTTTCTTCATATCAATGTCAGAATTTGGACGTTATTAATCTTGTGATGTTCAAGAAATCAAACCCAATTTTTTATAATATTTAGAATAATCTGCATTTTTCCCTGCATTCCTTTTTATTTTTACAAGAGGATCCACCTTTAGAGTAAGATTGTCTAACTATGGGCAAAGTGACTATAGGAAATTATGCAAACGTAATGTTTTAAGTTGTATTTCACTGATATCAACCTCACCGTTTGGTGTTAGCTCTCCCTCAGCTGTATCTGAGATGCTAATGCAAACCAAACATCCCCTGCTGCTGGTGCTTCCTATTAAAAATGCTAAACTGGTGATTAATGGGGTGGCTCTTATTGTGAAGCAATCACAAGAAGCAGAATATATCTGTCACTGTTCATAGCCAAAACTGTGACTGTTCATTAACAAAACCGCCCTTGTCATTTTGAATTCCCAGGGCCTCAGCGAGGTATACGGCTTCTCTGCGCCCTGTGGTGCACCATGTGGGTACAGCTGCTTCTGGCATTATTTAAAAAAAAAAAAAAAACCACTTATTAACTGAATTTTAAACCTACGATAAATGTCCTTTCATCAACCTTTTATGTTAATATGGCAAAGCTGCTTATTACTTATTTCCACATCAAGCACTTTGGGAAAAACATTATCATTCATTTGTAGTCAGGTTTCAAATGTAAGAATAATATTCACTCGTGGTTCATTTTTGGTCTCTACCAGTTCCTTTTGCTGCTATGTGCTTCTCTGTGTTCACCAGCTTGTCTCACTGTCTGTCTTCTGTTTAGTGTAGAACAGGTAGTGTACTGTGGGTTTTTTGTGGGCTTTGGGTTTTGTTTTGGTTTTTTTTCTTTTCTTTTTCTACAGAGAGCTGCCCGCTGCTGAAAACCACAATGCAGGGGTAGTGAGAGTGAACTAAAATAGATTTTTTTAGTGCAGCACATATACAACAGGTCACCCATCTGTATATAGAGGTGTGTAAAAATTGATTACTGTCACAACAGAGATTCTGACTGAGGTTCATTCTTTCCACAGGATGGAAAAGTCAATACCGAGAGAGAGAGAGAGAAAAAAAAATCACTTTTTTTCCCAGGTATGTCAGCGAGTATTTCAAAGAAGGAGGAATGTTTTGGGTGAATACGATAACCTGATTATACTCTCTCCTGGTGAGGGACAGACGGTAATTATCAGGCAGCGCTTTCATTGCAGGAACTCTGATGGAAACGTAGATCATAAGCGCTGGGATACAGGCCCTCAGGGCTGGACAGGCTGGAGGTGAGTGGCATGTGGATAGAGCCAGATATTGTATTCAGACTGCCCCCCCCCCCAACACACACACAGCCACACACATTCCTTTATTGATGGATGGGCAAATATGCATTCTCAAGCCTGAGAGTCCTCACATCAACTGAAACTCAAAACCTGAACTTTCTGCATACCAAAGTAGTATTCCACTATTCTGAAGAAACTCAACAAGACTATCAACTCAACTTCAGTAAATCAGAGGGCAATACTTCAAATGCCTCACTGAGACCCTCCGTATCTAAAAATTCATATGTGCTTGAAAAAGAAATGATTGGGTAGCCTGATCGAATCTGTCTTTGTTAAAAACGTGTACACTCGAGCCAGACCTCAAATAAAATTGGATGAAAAATGTATCACAGACCAAAACAGCAAGATGGAGAAAAAAAGCCAAAATTCAAAAACTGCAGAGGAACCCCAACAAAGTAATGTGCCTCATCATCTATTTGTAATCACGGCTTGGCACATAAAACATTTGACTTTGGGTTACTTTATTTCCCCAGTACAATGGGACTGAAAGGGAAAAATGTAACGATCATCATTCAGCACACATACCAACATCAACGGGTTTGATGAACATTTAACAGACAGGGCTGTTTTGTGACAAAACTTGTAATTATAGCCAAATGTACTAATCAAAAGTGAGAGAAGGGACCCAAAAGAGCCTTGGGATATCATTGTAGATAATTAAAAGTACTGACATTCTTCCCAGTTCACCACTCTGGCACCAAACCAAGTGCCCTGCTTTTGATGGCTTCAGGTATTCCGGCTAATCAGAACAATCAGATTTAGGTGCAAATAAAAAATTTATCTGTTCTCTGTGGCACAGGAACTTCAAAGTCCACCCAGACAATCCATTGCAAAGCTCCCCATACAAAAAGACACACTTTTGTGCTGGAAGTGAGGAAATGTGAGTGAAAGTGTCCATGAGTTGCCTGGAACATTCAGCAGGTTTAGTATAAAGCCTTTTTTTCAAACTCCAAGGGTAAAACACTGAAGAAGAACCTGGAAACCTTGATACGCAACAGCTCTTCACTTCTTTTGTGCAACCACAACAATGCGTGCTAATAAATTCAACACATTCATAAGCAGAATAATAAGTAGCTTCTTGAAAAAAAAAAACAAACAACAACATTAAAACTACTTTGGAAATAGCTACTCAACTTTTACTCACCTTGTGAACAGTGAAAGCAAACAAGAAGGAGCAAGAGGCAGTGAAACACTGGACACCTCCACAGTGCAGAGGCCATTTTGCGCCGTGTGCAAACAATCCAGGAGCCTGATGGCTAAGAATAGTCGTTCAACTAGTCACAGCGGGATAACTGAAAACTGGAGCGATGTCAACGGTTGGTAGTTCTTGGAAAAGCATCACCAGTCATCTTCTCATCTGGAAGAAAGAAGTGAATAGAGTGTAAAAACCGAAGAAATGGATTGTGATCATTAGCATCAACACAGACTCTTTGCCATGCTGTTGTGGGTTCAGTTCTTCCTCTGGCTTCCACACGTGTGCACCACAACACAAGAAGTCACATCATGCAAATCTGAATGCAGCGAAAGGGAAACTCTTGGTTGTTAACAGTAAACAAAAGCATTTTTTTCAAAGAAATATCAAAACTTTGTTCCCCGGTGTTTCTGAGGACATAACGAACAGAGCAGAGAGCATGTCTGGTAACTCGGGACTTCTTCGGTACTCGGCGATGTGTTGCATCTGAATGTCTACACTGTCTCATCCTCCAGCTCTTCCCTGTTCCACCTTCCCCATTTACTCCCATGTTCCCACGGGAGACTGCTTGTCGCTCCAGCAACACGTTAACACAGGAGACCATTAGAGTCACGACTGCTTTGTGAGTTACTTTTGTCTCCTTCCTTATCAAGGGGTGGCAAAAACTGTCATTTTGTCCGCAAAAGCAGCAAAAGGTTAGAGTCTGAGACGGACTAACACACCAGACAGATAAGCTGCTTACCAAAAGCAAACACAGAGGAGGGATGTGATGTGTCATATGTGAAATGCCACACAGAAACACATGCAGACACACTCATATGCATGCCTGCACAAAGAAACAGCCAAGGACATGCACACTACTGCCGATGTGGATACACATGCAGAAAAAGCATCTTCTCGAGCAGAAACACACACAGACATATTGTATCTTGTTTATTCCCTTGCGGTTGCCTTCCAGCATCTCCCCGACGCACACAGACACATATGTAGCCACATTGTACCCAGGATCAGTCACTTGGTAGCCGTCGCTATGCAGAGGAGGGCGAATGTTTCCCATTTCTGATGCTGCTCCTCCAGAGCCACTCGTCAACCGCCCTGATTATTTTATAATGAGCCTAAATTTGAGCAGCAGTGCAGTCAGCTCTGATCGCTCTCTGGGCCTCACTAATGTGGCTGGATATTTTTGGCTACATGAAAACCCACAAAACATGTGAAGCCTTCACATTAGCATGTTGAGTAATAATTTAAGTCACAGTTGAATTCATTCAATACACGACCAATGCCTGGCTGGGACATAACATTTGAATAAAAGCCCACTGGATCACCACATAGCTTGACACAGCTTGAGAATTAGCTTTTTTTTTTTTTTTCCATTTTAGGCTACTCTAGTTGAGCAGTTGTGCAGCATAGTCTGTACCAAGGAGACGCACATACAGCTAACTTTTACTTTATCTGTTAAACTTGGGTGATTTTATTGGAATTTTGGTTTTATTTGTCTCCCATTTGTTTTTCTGCCGGTGGCACCGAACTAGATCAGATAAGAGCGAACTAGAGGATGCTCGTCCCCTGCCAAGGAGAGTCTCACACCATGTGAAAATGAGGCAGCATTCAATTTCACTCAATTTACACTCAAGTATTATAACAAGGCTGCCACAAGTTCAATATAGGACTGGGCTTCAGATCTCCAGAGACACATGTGACTTCTTCCTCAGCAATTTATCATCCCCAAATATAAGGCCTGGGGCCATGGGGTAACCATAATGATGTTTGACAGGAGGAGATTGGAAACTGTTGGGGGGGACAGACCCCAGCCGCTCTGGCCTGCTGGGCATTCTGAGCCACTCAGCCCCTGCAGACACAAATGGTAAGGGCCAGCCAGGCCTCATGGATGAAGCCTTGCCCTCAACACCCCGGGGTTCTTTCTCCTGCTCAGCCATCATCCCGCTGAGTAACATGACTCCTTTCTCTCCAAAGCTGGTGGTGGACACAGCCGTGCTCTTCTTCCTAAAACACTGTTTTGTTTGGTGCTATTTCTGCTCTGAATTGGTCTGGACTACAGATAAAAGGATTAGGCGATTAACATTAAGATGCTTTACACAAGCACTGACAGATGAATCATAATTTCACATCAGGGGATGGGGCTGGGGGGCAGGGGGCTGACGGTTGTGAGGGGGTAAGATGTTCTCAAGCAGAAAATAGTTTGAAGAGGTAAGCGAGGCATCGTTAACCCCTCACAGATTATGCTGTGGAGTTTTCTGCTCCGAGCACCCCCCTCTGGAGGCCCGGGAATTGAGGTTATTTGTTACTCAGCCAGTGATTTTCACATAATGATTATCATATTCAACTGAGGCAAAAGTGTCGAAAAATTAAAGTGCATAGTTATGAATAGCTGTCACCACCTACACCAGATCTAATGAGCTCAAACATGCAACATACAACAGAATACCACTGACTAATTAAAAGTTATTCATTTTCATCTCCATCATGAGCGCCACTTCTTCCAAAAAATACACGATTATATATTCCCCTGGGTTTTTTCTCTTTCTGTTAACAGTATATCTTTCTGGAAACGACACAAAAAAAAAAACCCGCCTATGGAATGAAAAATGGTATGCAAACATTCACAACATCTGTTTTTCTTTTGTCTCCCATGCGTACGCCTTGGAAACCCAAGGAGAGAAATCTATCATCAGTTAAGATAATGGAGAAAATCACAGTCCACAGCAAATTTTTCACATCAGCCTGATAGAAATAATAAGCAAGCATTTAAAAGAGGATGGAAAGCAATTAAAAATAATTAAAATAAATGGATAGAAGGAGACAGCCCACATGTCTTAACATGAAATACAAGGCTGGGTGCAACAGCCGCCTGAATGAATGTGAGACTCCTTTGACAAAGCTTGTGTCTGCCTCACTCACAAGCTGGAGAGGAGTCCGGTGAAAGAGAGAGTGAGAAGGGGGAGTTTGCGAGTTTGTAAGCCGGGTGGGACTAAATAGATGGGAGAGGGAGAGCAGAGGAGGCGAAGAATGGAAGGGGGAGAAAGAAAGGGGCGGTAGGGTCACAGAGGAGGATTGACAGCCTGTGAGTATGGCCTGACCTCCTGAGTTCGCCTCCAAATTTTCTCCACAGGCTTAGAGAAGACAAAAATAAAGCCCAGGAATGTTAATTTATTTTCAATTGTCAACGCCAAGAAGAGAGAGATAAAGAGCGCATACATACATATCAAGTAAGGCTGGAACAAAACTAATGCGCAAGTCCAAGTGTAAGCTGAAAACCTACAAGTGAAATAGAGAGCTGGCTCTGCTGAGCTGCATCTTGCCAGCACAATGATTGGTCTTACACTCTTTGAATAACTACTAATTTGGAGAACTTTCTGTCCCGCCCCCATGCCCTACATTCAAGACAAAAAAAAAAAAGGCACACAAGCGAGAGGGGAATTGAAAACATCAGAAAATGGTTGATGGGCAAGAAGTGGGAGACAGGAACTACAGCAACTAAGAAAACACAGCCTCCAGACACTTTTTTTTTTCGTTCCCCGGTGAATCCTGATGTTCCCAAGAAACTCTTTTGTCATGACAGTCCTGTCAGGGCTGAGCTTTCAGTCCCTGCAGGGACATGATGTCATTTCCTTGGCTCCATCACTGATGTATGGAAGTTGGCCTAAACTGCCAGAAACAGAGATGGGATAAGATATAAGACTATTATGGTAACAAGGTTATACACTGCAGTTTACAGCTGTACACACAAAGACAAGATGGGCTTTTTTTTAAACGTTTTGATCAATGAAACTAGTAAAAGAACTGAGTAGATGATCAGTGGAAAATGATATCATTATTTTGGACTATAAATTGGAGAAATAATTGATTACCTAGTTTAAGGCCTTGGGAAATTGCTGGGTATTGATTTATCGATACTCAGTTTAAACCTTTAAATGCAACGCAATACAACAAAAACTTAAACCTGCTTTATTCAGTTGTTCATGTCTGCAGTGTGGTGATTGCTTTAATGCTGCAGCCCATGATGTATCTAGTGATTATTTTCTTAAATAATAGTCGAAGAAATGTCAGAAAATTATAGTCTATTATAGTCCAAGGCCTATTCTTCAAATGTCCAAAGATATTCAGTTTATTCTCACAGCAGTGTGAGAAAAGCAGTTAAGATTAACATTTGTAACCAGAGGCTGTAACAAATATTTGGAGTTTTTCGCTTTAAAAATGACTGGAACAATTGAGTTATCAAAAGAGCTGCTGATTCATTTTATGCAGACTAAACAAGTTATTCATCTAATCTTTGCCTGGGATGCTTTGGGTGTTTTCTGCTGTTGCACTATGATTTTTAGGAAAATTTGGAATTAGTTCCTATAATCCAATAAATGCTACCTGTTCTGGCATAATTACTGCTTGTTTCAAATCAAATCATTTAATTATGGGTGTTTTTTTAAAAGATGGCTAAAAGATCAAAGAGTTTCTATTTAGGTTTGGATCATTCCTGAAACATTTAAATCCAGTCCAATTCAAGGTACTTCAGATGCAGCTGTCCTGTTTTTGTTTTGGGGTAAATGCCTCTAGATTAAAAGGTGACCCCAGGGAAAATACTTTTACTTTGAGCTCTTCTTCAGTGTAGCTCAAATAATCCAAACAGAAAGCCCCCCGCGAAAGGTGCAATGCTTCACCATCTTGTAGCGAGCGCACAACAGTTGGTGTGTTCAGCAGCTTTTGGCCAATGATTGAGGCAATAGATAAGATGAAGTGCCAGCGGGCAGATGGACATAGTGAAGCAGAAAGGGGGGGGCAGCAAAAGAAGCTTATTTAAGTGATGAGAACAAAGACGATCCCAGCTGAAGTACCAGGTTAGTGTCAAGCGAAATGAAGAGGTGGCGGTGTGTTCAAAAGGAGCTGCGTGGAAGAGTAGACAGGCAGAAAACGGGTAAAAGTGGATGTTTCTGTGAAGGTTTGCAGCTGAAATTAAGTGTTAACAGAATAATGAAAACTCACTCCGGTGATTATCTACATCTGCTTCATCAATCTGTAATTACATAGTGATTTTTGAGGAAATGGGAGTGGTGTCATTTCTTTATTGTTAACAATAGCTGGCTGTGGATACATGTACATGTATCACGAGCTAAAATAAATGTATAGTAGAAAATTTGATTCATTTAATGTACTATTTAATTATATTCAGCTACTAGCTCTGGAGCTAAATAGCCATTTGTTCTTGGCATTGAGAATAATAGCTTGACCTCTGAGCAGTTGTTTAAGCAGGAGGGTCACCAGAGAGGAACAAAGAGCAGCTCAATACTGATACAGAAGAGAGAGGTTTTTCCTTTCAATTGGTCTCTTTATGAAATTACTGAACGCCTCACTTCTTGCCTCCACCACCTATAATTGTAACACTCCCCTGCACGCACTTCATTCACTCATACCAACACACCCACACTGCTCACCTCTAGCTCGCTCCAGTGTGAAAATGTGTTTTGTACACAGTAAAAAACACAACTGAGGAACAAACATCATCCCCACATAGAAAAAAAATCATTCAGTCTTTAGGTGTTGATGTTCACGCTTTCTGAAGAAAATTGTAGAGACAAAATTTTTTTACACAGCATAGTCCCATTCAGAGTGCATTAGTGTTCAGGGAAATGCGCGTAAAGTAACTGCTAATACCTAACATCTGTGATGTTAATATACAATATTCAGGCAGGGAGAAATCTGTGTAATCAAAATCCTGCACAGGACTGTATTTGTGTGCTGCCATGGCAAAAGAAAAAAAAAAAGTATTCCAATAATCAAACATAATTTCCACAACTGACAGGAACTTTCAACAATGACAAGGCAGCGAAAAGAGAAGACATGCTGCATCTGGACCAGGGTGATCACAGCTTGCGCTAAGAGCCAGAAAACTGTGTGGAGTCCTTTCCATGAAGGAAATGACACATTATTTGAAAAATATCTCAGGGTTGTCATTTTGGAGGGGGACTAGCTGAGAGTTCATCACAGGTGATTTCTGCTGGGCGCAGGGGGTCCCAGATTTGGTAGGGCACTAAAATACACACAAAGTTACTGACATGGCAAGATTCTAATGGGGCCAAAATTTACAGACATGCTCCATTTTTTACATTACATTACATTACATTACATTTCCATCACCTTCCCCCACTAAAAACTAATCCCATCCAAACGGAGCTTATGACACAGTGGTACAATGACTAAGTGACACGTTTGTTGCCTAAAGCAGACACCACAAAGTTTTTTGCACTTAAAAAATATATGCAAATTGAGCAAACACTATTAATCCTCAAGGGGAGTGCGTGAGGAGACGGGAGTAACTGAAAAACAAATTAGGATTGCGACAAGGGTGAGCAAAGATTTGGCTGTGAGGTGGACACATGGAGCTCTGGGTCATGTTTCTTGTATTTATGCATTTGTATCAACCCAGAACAGTACATCATTCATTATTTTGATGTTGATAATTAAACTCTATTTAGTGTACTCTTGTAAAAATGTTGAATTTGCTCTGTAAAATCCAGATTTATTGTTACACCTGTTAAACACTGAAGAACTAGTTCTCAGTGATAGAGATCTCTGAAGAGTTGAAATGAGTAGTCAACTAATGAATGAGTCAATCAACAAAAAATTAATGAGAAGAATTAATTTATGAATCACTTTTGAAATAAATTTAGATTCTTCTCTTAAAATATTACACTTGTATCTGAAGTGAAACTGAATATTTTTAAGTTTAGGACAGAAAACATTTGAAAACAATCTGTGTGGACCGAAGAACATTCAGATTTCTCATTAGTTTCAAATGTTTTATTTCACAATGACTGCTAGATGGTACACCATCTACAAGCAATATAATCCCTGTTTGTATTTCAGCCAAACAGCTGTTAGATCATGCCAGTGTCTGGTGTCACACAGTAAGACTTAAAGAACGTTTCACATCATCCAAACAAGATGCTGCATCTTTCCTGCCATTCACGCTTCATGCTCGGAGCATTTTCCTGTTGATTTTAAATGGCTCTTGAAAGTTATATGGCCTCTTGCCCACGCAGACAACTTCATGGCTCCCTTCACATGACATGTTCATCCTCTAGGTTTTGCTTTCTAAAAGTGGATTAGTTCAAAATTCGTTCACATCTACTGTCCAAAATCTGGTCTCCTTCACATGCACTGCCTATGCACGATGAACAAATAGGCTCCATTCCAACTGTGGACGTTATGTGTGGTCTCTATTCATTCAGCATTTGAGGCGACTGACATGCATTAATTTGCCTTAATTCAAGGCTGTCATGGTGCCTCAGAGGCAGCATGATAGGTATCGAGTTTTTGCTTGAGAATTTCTTAAATAACAGCAGTCAGCAGTTGTGTGTGTGTGTGTGTGTGTGTGTGTGAAACCATTAAACTTCACAGTCACAGTCACTTCTCACAAGGACTGAAATCATTAAAACAATATCAGAATGCATCCCTGCACTACACTAGCACTTCAACAGCATAATGAATCCAGCCTGCAAAAATGACCATTGAGATGAATTAACCTCTCCTTCAACAAAAACTGAATAACGTAACCTTCATAAAGGTCAGATTCATCGCACAGTGTTAAACTGAATTTGTTGGAGCTATGAATACTGTTTAAATCATAACACAACCGTATGAGATCTGAGAGCAATATTCCCAAATACATTGTAGATTCTCTCATTTCTGTTTCATATCTTTGTGGACTGAATATTTTTGAATTTTGGACTACTAAGCAGTCAATCCAAAATCTATTTGAATACATTATGTTGAAAATTTTCACTATTATAACATGTGAAATATATTCAAGCAAATAATAACAATGAATCCAAATAACATTGAAAAGAATTAGAGTAATTATTACTTACAGCCCTGAAATTAAATAATTAAATAATATTTGTATTTGATTAGCATTTTCAAATTTGCTAAATTGGCATTGTTTCACAGTGTCACAATATTCCACTTTCCATCCACATAATCCACAGCAAACACCATATGAAACTGTAAATATCATGTTTCATTATGCTGAATGAATGGTAACCTGAAGATCCAAGTGGAGTGCTTTAGTGAGTTATAAAAAAAAAAAACACTTAGCATATGACTATCAAAACCATAACAAGCAGTGGATAGAAACCCTGTTGGTTAACTATAAAGACTGTAATTTTCTTACACAAGCAAAGTGTCTGGTTGTCTGAGAGGTTCAGGAAGTGGAAATTGACCCCACTCTGCAAGATTTCCCATGGTGTTAAATGATGTTTAGATCTAGTGACGTAGGGGGACCCCTTACAAAGAATTTGATTTATTTCATGCAACCACCGGCACTGGGTGCAGCTTCAGCAGTCCTGTAAAAGTTGCCTCAGCCATTACAAAACCGTGTGGAGTAATCGTCAGTCCTAATGAGTCCCATGAGATGGCTGCCAATACTATTATGGACCCACCACCACGTTTAACAGTCGACAGCAGACATCCTCTGGATCTCTCTGCAGGTAAAGCCATCAGCATGGGGGAGAGTGTGAGAAGCATTTAATGTCACTTTTTTCTATTTTCTCAGTCATTTGCTTTTTACATCAGGTAACCATGGTGCATGTGTGCGCTTCAAAAGGGAGTCTACGTCATTAATATCTGCTTTGTATGCGATGTGATTTTTTTTTTCTTTTCATGTTTCTGAGGTCAAAGTTTTATTGTGTATTCTCAACAGTGCTGCATCAGTGAACACAGATTCACACCCATGCTCCTTTTTTTAAACACTTTTTTTTTTTTCAGATCAGTAAGAGTAAACAGAACAGTAACAGTGAAGTACTGAAACATTCCTACTCTTATGTAGTTACAAAGTTTTTGATTGAAAGTGGTAATTGTTTTTTTCTCTGAGGGAAATGCCTGGTTCGACAGTAATCACCAGCTATTTGCTGGATGTGCATGACTGCTGCTTGCTCCTGCGCAGGTAGCATACAGTCAGTTTATCACTGAGAGTAGCTCCTTGCAGCAGCTCAAAATGGCAGTGACATAAATCAAAACAGTTAAAGATGTTAGGGGCTAAACTCTTTCACAGAGCTGTGAGAAACAGCGAAGATTCATATGATTTAGCCACATCACTACACAAATCTCCTTCATATTACAAGTATAAATCTCTGCAATTGTTACATAAAGATAAAAGGAGGGCAGATTAAAAAATGATTATTAAGAAAAATCAAAGGCTTTCATATGTAATGCTGTAAAAAACTTAAAATAAAAAGCACTGAGTTGGACTTTCAGATTGCTCCCACTGCTACCTTTACTTATTTTAGTTTCTGTGGCCATGTGCCGCAATTCAAGTAATGATTGTTCATAATTTCAAGCTAAAACGTGGTAATTAGGTTCTTTGGAAGCTGACACATAACTGATAATTTAACCAGATACTGTTTACCGCCGAAGAAGCATTGTTTGTGTGTGTGTATATCAATGTGCATTCACACGTTTATGAAGGTCTCCATGATAGCCTGCAATAACTAAAAAAAAAAGGACATTAACAATTTTTAAATAAATCAAATTGATCTGAAACATAATTTTTTAAAAGTTCATTATGGTCTGTTCAAATCTGACATTTGTTACAGGATGATTGTTTCAAGTCCTCTAATTAGAGAAATCCTTCCCTACAGATGCTGTATTTCACCACGGCTGAAAATATCAAACTAATATCTTTTAGCCATATTGCCTGGCTCGGCCATTTGGCTGTATTGAGTTGCAAATGAACCATGGACTTAATATGAACACATGCACTGTAGGCCTGGATGAGTTTTGTGCTTATTTTCAATTTAAAGTAATTTTTTTCTGTTGGTTTCTATTAATTTGCCCACCCACTCTGTCTGTTCCTCTGGAAAGTAACACACAGGCATCAATCTGCAGCATTTCCAGAGGGAAAGGGGAACCGGCTGGACTTGTTTTTCTTGTTTCTTTGTCCATAATTACTTTCCTGTTCTTTTCCTGCATCTTCAACGGGCACGGTCTCAGCATTATTATTTAAGAGTTACTGCCCCTGATTCAGCCGTAAACCACTTCATTTTCATTTTGAAAGATGGACCACTGCAGATTTACCAGAGGGCCTGAAATATCTCTGCTTTATAGCAGATAGACTCACCCCTGCTGTTAGAAAAAAGCTGAAAAGATGCTTTTCTTAAAAACCCCCTCAAGGATGCAACCTAAGTTGTAACAAGTCAATGGATAAGAATACAACGTAATTACACAGCTTAGTCTCTAAACAATTAAATAGGTTTACAAAAAAGAAATGCAGAAATGCAACATGGGCCAGATTGCATAGTTTCTACGAGATTGTGCGTCAAAGATTATTTTCATGGTCAGAATTGTGATTTTTAGCTAAAAATGTCAACATGTCTAAACAAATGTTAAAATGTTGCTTAAAGGACAATGCTGCATGCCAAATTATATGCTTTACCAGTATTTCCATCAGTTTGTTCTGCTCGGCCCATTGTAATGCAAACTGGAGGACCACATGAATGTTAAGAGAATGAATTGGAACAATGATGAAAGTGTGTACTTCACAAATCGGGACAGCTTCCAGTGTCTACGGGTGTGTTTAGCAGTTACGGACAGATATTAGCGAAATGGAGCTATGACTGCAGTACACACAGAGATACACACAATCATTGTGTGTCTGCAGTGTGTTACGCAGTTTATCCCTTATGAGGCAGCTCAAACATCTGCGTCATCCTTTAAAATCAGTTGTGTACTTTAATACTACTGGCCTGCATCATCCATTTTTGCAATTCCTTGATCAGTGGCATACTCTGCCACTGATCAAGGAATTGCCATAATATCCATAACATCCATAATATAGTCTTTCTTGCTGTCTCATTAGACCAGCTAAACCCCAAACCCCAAAGAGATTCAGTTTGCAAGAACATAAAACAGAGAAGTAGTAGAAAATCCATCCAGCAGCCAGAGATTGGTTGGTGTTTTCCCCAGAAAGCAGCTGCAGATAAATTTTCTTTCAATCAGCCACACATCTAATCAACTAATCATTTCAGCTCTAGTGGCTACAAACTTTAATTGTTTGCTTAAACTCAAACAAATAAAACAAATATTTGTGCTCCACCTGACAGCTTCAAAACACATCACATCATGTCACTGTCAGAGCATCCAGGTAAAAAGAACCCAACTTGAAACATTTGCTTTGACAAAATATTAAAATAGACAAGCCAGAGAGCTGTGTGCTCTCATACAAAACAACAAATAAAAGCATAAAACACGAAGCCACCATACCACTTCTCAGTGCTTCAAAAACAGAGCAGACTTTTGGAGATGCATTGCATTTCTCTGCTCCCCCTTTGCTGTGGGATAGCTCAATAGTAGAGTAAAGGATGCATGCTTCTTTTATTTTATTTTCAGCCCCCTGTCTCTGTTTTTTTTTTTCTTTCCTCCCCCAGTACATCATTCCTTTGGGTGTTTGTGCGGTGTCCCTTAGTTACCGGATAAGAGACCCAGCAGCTCAGAGAGTTAAAAGCCTGCCCTGTCCCACTCATACGAACAAGACCATCAATAATTCACACTCTTCGGGAAGCATTATCTAACAGCCTTATAAAAATTTAAAGATTGTGGGTGACAACACGGAACCATGAAGAAAGTACTCCGTAAGAGGACACTCCAGGTGGCAACAATGTTGGCAACAGATATGTTAAAGTGGAGGCAGAGGAAAACTCATCAGCACCATCGTATCTCTGCCAACCTGGCGAGGGTGATTTAACCATAACACACAAAAGACGGACGCCTGACCGAATTAAGAGATACTCAAAGGGAAGACACATCTCCTCTTGTTTCCACCAGCCCTCCAAGTCTCAGGTGTGTGTGTGTGTGTATGGGTGTGTGTATATGTGTGTGACTGCAGCACAGGGGTGGAAGCGTTTGCTCGGCTGTATTAACGCCCAGGCTCATTCTCATTGACAGTGAAATCCCTCTAAGCCTAGATCAATTACACCCAGCTCTGGTGTAATTAAAATGTCCTAACAAAGGTCTTAGGACCACAGGACAGAAACCTTACCATTGAAAATAAGCTCAGTCCAATCTATAGCACCAACTCAGAGAAAAGAGTTGAGGATTAGATTCAGGCTTTCTGCAGAAATAAGCATAAAATGTCTCCCTGCATTGCTGCTGTATTTAAAATAAATAATTTTTATTCCTTAATAAGGTCAGGCTATGATTTATCATGCACAAATTACATGAGCTCACATGAAATACACTCATGCTGCTAGATTTTCAATCAATGCACGTACATAAGATAAACTAGAATTATGCCTCCAACAACCAGGCAGGTTGCAGTTTATGTCATGTCTGCCCAGACTCATTTAATACACGTAGTCAAGACTTCACGACAGTTTACTACGTGGTGTTGAGTGGATTTGCAGAACATAGTTATGTCCCACTTTGACCTTTTGAATATAGGATGTCATCCTTTTATCCTATCAGAAGCTCGTTTGACACTGTGAAATTAAAGTACTAACGTGTTCACAGTGATGGACCTGATGTGAGATCACAGTCACCTTGACCTTTCAACTTTGAGCACCAGGGTCCAATCAGTTCATCACTGAGGGAGAAGTTACGCCAGCTTTAAAGAAAGCGCTATCACAAGGAGATCAGTGATCAGTGAAGACTCACTGATATATAGAACAAAAAAAAGCTTGATTTTGTATCTGAAATAGAATTATCTGTTCTCTAAAGTACATCTGATGCTTGACAGTACTCTGCTGAGAAATGACAGAATGCTTATGCATCTCCTAATTAAAACACAGCGGTGAAGTGATTAGCAATCACAACTCCACTCTTCAAATATCAAGACCTGATTTGCTTGGCTGATCAACAACAAGCTTCCTCCTCTTGATGCAACTCAAAGAGCCTGCAGTCCTCCTCTCTCTGTAGTCAGGAGGCTTTTGAAATGGAGGAAATCAGCAAAACTCCACAAAAAAAGGGCACAGCAGAATTTTCTTTATAGTCCTCTGTTGTGTTATCAGAATGCCATGTACCTTTTTTTTTTCCTAATGTTGACTACCAGTAATCACACAATGGATTACATACTGCCACTGACGCACACTTCAGTGTTTTTGGTTTTATACAATAATGCATCATTCAATGAAACCCAAGAATAAAATATCAATAACACTACATATGGCAGCCACAAAAATTAAAGTTGAAAGCTGTTCCCTCATCACACTGAAGAGGGACTATTCCGCAGATGCAGGGAGAGCAAGATGGCTGACTGCACTGACAGATTGTGAAAGCATGCCTTGCCATTTGAGGTAATAGATTCTCTCTGCTGTGTGACTCCCACCACTTCTCATTTTCTGTGACAACGTCTGCCAATCAAAGGCCCTGGGAACGTTCAAGAGCTTTGACAACATATCCTCACCTTGAAAACACATTGGCTCCATCGCACGACACCAAGTGACACCAAGTGACACCAAGTCGGGCATCAAATAGCCATTAGACATGGCCGACAAAGAGCTGGCAGACTACAGGTGAAGATCCTTGAAAATTGGCATTAAAAGTATTCTTTCAATACATAAGGGCACAGAAAAATCAACAACAAATGCCAGCGATAGCGTGGGAGGTGACATTTAAATGCTAGCAAGAAGAGGCAATGCATGAGAAGTGCAAGGCATGGGGAAGGATTTTATGATCTGGAGTCTGCAGCAAAAGTGAAGTTAATGAAAGAAATTCAAAAAATATACACATTTAATTTAGCCTTTCAATGCACTGAATAACTGGTGTCTTGGGTAAGCAAATGTCCCTACTGTATGCTATTCAAGTGAAAGCCTTTATTAGAAGAATTCAGGCCGTCCGTCGTACGAGTGTGGGCTTATATACCTGTAACATTTTTTCTTTTCACAGCAAAATGAGACACAACAATGTTAGACGTCAACAGCCAAGTGATTTACATTTTTATACAATTCGTGAATGCCATGAAGAAGGACAGGGGAGATTTTCTCTGCAGCAAAGCATGGCCTCAACCTCAATTTCTAAGATAATTATATGATACTATTTAGGAATTTGAGGAAGAGAGAAGCATTTCCTCAGTGGAAGACAGATGACCTGTCAGATATATCTAATGCCAACACAAAGCCCTCAGCTTTTAATCTGTACACTTCCTGCGACCCATACTGTGGCAGAACCAAATAAAGCACACTATCTTCATATCCCCCTGAGACAGAGCGGTGTCCTCATATGCTAATGTCAGCCAGTGTCGGAGAAGACGCTCTGAGGACGGCCCAGACAACTCACAGGTCAGTGCTAATCTTCTAATATATGGAGCCTAAAGACCCGGGGCCCATCCATCACACACCGCTGACGGCTCACCAAGTGGGAGAGACCCCCACGCACCAAAGGGTTAACGCACACCCTAGTGAGACCGCCGATGATCCATCACTCACGAAGTAGCCTCTTTTTGAGCAGAGAGCCCTTTAATATCACGGAGGGGGCAGCTTTCTTAGCAGAGCCTCTGCAGTGAGTGCATATACAACCAGCGTGACTGCTAGACCTAAGCTCGAAGCCTCTGTTGATGATTAAACATCCATTTTAAAGCAGTGGGGGAAAGTTAACTGTCATTTAGAACGCAGGAGGTGGCGGCATGGAAGCGAATATTTCTCCCTCACTTGTATTTTCTCAGTGAAAAGGAGCGAGACCATATATCCATCCATCGGGTTAACTACCCTAACGCATAATCATTCGTTCCAGTCATCTGTCTCTTTATTTTTGAGGCAAGCCACAAAATGGCTATGATAGTCCTTCGCAGTTAAATGAGAAACTCACCCAAAAGCACTTTGTTAAATAAACAAAATGCCCCCCCCTTTTTTTTTTTAACCCACTCCACGCTCCCTCTACTTCTCATTCCTCTTCCGATAGCTGAAAAGGCTAAATCTGAAAAAACCAGATTGTAGTTTTGGTCCAATTTCAGAATGTTTATTTTTCTGATGCTGAAGCTTCCTCGGCAACGCCGGTAAATGTCATGTTTGGTGCCCTCAGCATCAGACACGGCATTCCAGACTCTAGACCATTTTGCTGTAACACTTACCCAGGAAGAAATCCATCTTAGAGAGAGAGCACGGATGCCAATTTCTCCTCCAATAGCTGCCTCTACAGACCAGAACACACGTGCCTCTCCCCCTTCAGCAGCCTTTTAATAATTTGAGGAACCAAGCTCGGCTCAGCACACCACGGGATGGTTTCCCCTCTCAATTTTTCTTGACCTAAACTTACTACACTTGCTTTTTCTCTATCATTCCCACCTCCTACACATATCTGAGCCACAAGGCCCTGTTCTCTGGGCTTTTTTCTGAAGTCCTTGTTGAGATACATGGGAAAGCACTAACAAGGGAAGGAGTAGAGTGGTGTCTCGGTACAAGAGGAAAGGAAAAATAACACCATTCATCAGAACATGTACCTAACAACAAATGGATGGTGTGCAATGGTTGTAGAGAACAATCCAAAAAAACATTATTAAACTCCCCCCTTCTCTCTATTCGTGTTTGTCCAACTTTTCACAGCAAGCATGTTACAGGAACTGAACAAGACAGCTGTCAAGCCCATCCACTGTGAGTGAAGATGGCAGGTGAAGTTCTGTTTTCTCTCTCTCCCCCTCCAATCTGTCCAGGACCAACACTTAAACCTGCCCTCCTGCTCTACCCTAAGTTTTGTAATGTTATTTTATCCCAACAATGGGAAGACGGGGACTGAAAAAGCTCTCCTCTGTTGCAGGTTAGCCAAGCAGTTGGCTCATGTTATTGCCCAGGAGCAGGGGCCACCAACCCCTGCTGTGCACCCAGTGGCATTTAAATTTCAAGTCTCTGTATAGCAACATCTCACATGACGGACTTTCATTTGTTATTTACCTATACTGATCCTGTTTTCAAAGTAATAGCATGCACAAAGACAAGAAAGAACTTTTTAGTTTTTCTTTGTGCATGCTAAAAATGCATGCAAGTGTTGAGTTTCATCAATTAAACCTCCCTGAGACTGCATAGGACATTAGGCCGTGTATCATGAGACAAAGTAGCCTAAAAGAAGGAGGAATCCATCAAAATAAACTCTGTCTCTGATTCTGATGTTCTTTCTCTGACAAACAGCTGCACAAATTGGGAAAGAAATATTTTCTCTGCAACATAAAAACTAGGTGCTCAGTCTGTCACAAAGCGTGAGTGCTTTGCCTCTTTACATTTACAGTCAGTGTATGTGGAATTAAACCATTTGTGTTAAAAGAAAGTACTAGAACACATTTTTTTTACCTCACTACAGTCACTGGGGAGGGTCCTCTTTCGTCTTGGAAATAAGATATAGACCCTTGTTGATGTTTTATGCTCATGATGAAAAAAAAAAATAGCGGGGAAACTGTTTTAACGGATGAAATCTTTTTTAAAATGACCACAATGCTGAGTGGCGTCCAAGATTTCCACTAAATACACGGCTTTTGGTGTTTGATAATAGCCAACAAATTCTCTGAGTCCACAGTAAATCCGGTTCCAACAAAAACACTTGCTTTTCTCTCATATACACACACACACACACACATATGACCAAATGCGGTGTCCAGCAATCCAGTGAGTAGCTTCCACCACCACCAGCAGCAGCAGCAGCAGTAGCAGCACTCCTTTAGAACAAAACTGCTTAGAGGAAGGGGGCTGGTAACTCGAGTTTTCCCTATTGAAATGCTGACACTTTGATATGGAAATTGGCAGTTACAAAAACCCGCTAGAATTCACACTAGCATGCATTGAAACCATTTGCGCAATGTGACACGAGATGGCACTTCCTCCCAAGACAACACAGACAAATGGACCAAACCAACATGTCTGGGGCAAGTGGGAGAAGGAATGGAGGTAGAGAGAGAGAGAGATAGGGTGGAGGCAACAGAGCACCCCCACCCATTTCTTTCTTTCTCTCTCTCTCACTTTATTTGAATACCTACCAACTACTGTCCCACCATTTAAGCTTAGCTGAAATGCAGGATCTTCAAAGCGCAATATCTACATTCACCAATATGACATCCCATTGTATCCCCGTTGGCAGGGAGGAGACTTTTTCTTTGGCCTTCAATAAAAGCGGGTGGCGTGACAAAAAATCTTGTCCTCTGCGGTCTAAATACTTTCCTACTCGCCTGGTACCAAGACAATTTCCCATACTGAGCATATGCCTTATATAATTTACATGCACTACTGTCTTTAAAATTGCACATTTGCTTGGATTACCCAAAAAACTGGATTTGAAAAGTCGTCATCTATATTCCCTGCATGAAGGCTGTTATATAAGTATATGCCAAGGAGGCTCTCAGTTTCCTAACTTGTCAGTATGACTTATATAATGTTGCACCACTATCCTGATTTGGCTTTGACAAAATGGATTATGTGTAAATGTGATTTAACCTTGATATTTCAGTCAACCACGGCCACGCTCTCCTGTGCTTTCTTGCTGAAGTCTATGTGGCTTTATTTCTAAAAGCTTTACATGAGAATGAGATATGGTTCCTACCGCCTGTAAATACTCAGTATGTGTTTGGCTTTGTGAGTGTGTGTGTGTGTACATGTGTGTGTGTGTGTGTTCCATCATCACACATGGCTGACTAGGGTCTGTAAATTATACATGCTCTGTGAAATGATCTTATTTTATAGCAGCAAAATGGAGAAGTAAATGAAGACACTAGCTGACATCCAAGTACTTAGCTGGGTGGACTGGGTGGAGATGTTTGTGGGAGCTGTTTTTTTCACCATGTTATCACGCTGATTATCTTCACAGAATAGCTAATGAATCTACTCCTATCAGATTTTTTTTTTTTTTCACAGGCTTTTGATTCCCATCCAGGACCTGCTTTGTCATGGTGTACACCCTGAATAGAAGAAGCCATTTGTACTTTTTTAAAACATCTAAAATGTAACAATTTTAGCAGAAATTCCCATGTGATTGACAATGCATCAATTAGTTTGCTTTTAACTTCAATTATATACAGATGCACAAACTCAAATGTACATTGAGAAGATGTTTCTGACCATGCAACTTCATTTTAATTCAAACTCTGGAGGCTTCAGACACCGTAAAATAACACCATATACCAATTCTAATGTATTGATCTCATCCCAACAGGTTTTTTTAGCTGCTGGATGAACCTGTGGGCCCAGTTTTCTGACATTTGCCTTTTCCTGTCCTGGGAGTGTAAATAAACGCTATTGATTGAACGAGCCGTAAACGGAGCATCTCTCCCCGAAAGACTCAACCCATCCCCGGCTACTTACAGCGGGTGGCCGCACAGAAGGAGCCTCGTGGATCCGGACGCGGAGTGTGAATTTCGGATCAACAACCAGGGGAGCCCCCTTTTCCTCTCCTCTCCTCCTCTTTTTTTTCCCCAGAAGAAGCCCCCAGAAACTAAGCGGCGTGTCTCAAAAAACACGGCTGGGGCTCGGCTGCATGCTCCACTTTCTTCACAGCGGACAGACGGCGGCAGGTATCGGCTGTTCTCCCAGCCGGTCCGGCCGACAGCGGAGGGATAGCTCCATGGCGAAGGAAGGAAGGAGGAGTGCGTGTGTGTGTGTGTGTGTGTATGGGGGGGGGTCTGCTCAAAAGTACCGATCGTTACTTCCAGCCCTTCTCCCGTCAGACTGCACGAAAAAAAGGAAAAGATTAAAAAAAAAACAGGGATCACTTCAAGGAGACGGGATGCGCCCCGGTGTCGGCGCTAAAAATGAAAACTCCGAGCACGTCTCTCCTCCTTTCTCTCTCTCTCTCTCTGTCAAGTCCGTCTCCAAACCTCCAGCCGGTCCTGGTCAAAGATACACCCAGCAGAGGCTTCTTCTTCTTCGGTGTGGCTCTCGGTGTGCTCCCGGTTGTTCTCCCCCCCCCCACTCCTCTCTCTCTCTCTCTCTCTGCTGGATCGTCCACACGCCGTGCAGACGGTCGGAGCTCCGGCCGGACTGGAAGCTGAACCAGGCGAGCGGGATCGGAGCACCGGTCCCCCGCTCTGCGGCAGCTGGCCGGGAGGAGCCGCACCGAAAACCCGGGGCGGATCCCGCGGATCGGATCCCTCCCGGTGCTGGTTGTGACAAACTCGCCATCGAGGCTAAAAGGAAAATCTTATCGGGCGTTCAGGCTAAATTCAGATTTCATCCGAGTGTACAAAAGCGCAAAAGAGTTGCTGCTGGGTCTCTGGGAGTCGGACTGGGATCAGGACTCCCCCTGTTTGGTGTTTTGGTTAGCACACTGAGTTCAGGTCCATTCATTATTAAAAAAATAAAATAAAATAAAATAAAATGTTTATATGAATAACAGAGTGTTTTTTCATTCTGTCAAGGTTTCAGTTTTGCAGGCAGGAGTTTGTTAAGTTCTTTTAAATTAGTACTTTTCGATTTAATAAAAGGACCCAAACCATACAGAATAATGGATCTGAAACGAGATTCGTTTTGTGTGGTGGATTCACAAACACTGTAGCGAATGCATAAGTGCTTTATTAAGTAGCCTCCTCTATATGAATGATAAGGCCGGAGAAAGAAAAACATGATTGTTTTAGTTGCCATTCTGTAAGATTAGATTCAACTTCACTGTCATTGTAAATAGTATGTACCAATTTAGTATCTAATTAGGCAGCGCAAATAGCAGCAAAGTACATAAACTTCAGTAGAGATAACTGAATGTACCGTGGAGCTGAAACAATGAGTCAATTATTCATCTCCAACTACAACTGCTTAAAGGTTCAAGTTGTTTTTCAGGCAAAAATGCTTCTATTGTCTCCTTCCACTCTCTCAGTCGTGATGGATTGCTGCTTTTCTTCAATAAACTATGATACTATGAAGAAATCATCTCAGGCTTTCGACGTATTTTGTCTGTATTCTCTTGATTGAGGGATTAATTCATTTGTCAAAAAAGATCAGTCAGTAGATTTATTGAGAAAGAAAATTGTTGCAATAGTCCAGAAAATGAATACATCTAGAGTAGATGTCAGGGGAAACAGTGTGACATGTAAAGCACTGCATGAACCAGCAGAATGTGCAGAAGAGTCTAGCTGTTTTATATACAATAAAACCAGTTTACATCCTCAAAGGGAGGAGAAACAACAGGGCTTAAACAATAAATCCAGTCCAAAATCCTATAATCAGACATACTATAGCATGATGTTCAGTCAGTTTCTGAGTGTGATACACTGACAAAAATTTATTCTATACATCCATATGTTCTTGCCAAGCCTGCCTAATCCAACGCCTTCCTTTGACATTGACTGAAGTTGACGTGGAAAGGCATCTGAAACAGCATTTAATTCATTCAATTGCATTCCTCCATTGAATCCCCGGATAATACAGTAAAAGCGCAGATAATAACATCTTCATGGATATATTGAAATATGTTTAATTTGATTTACAGTAACTTACCACATCACCATGTGGAATCCCCTCTTGTGAATATTTCATAAGATTTTCATAAGATATAAGTTTATTACTTAGAAAGCCAAAGTGGCTCTTTCACTCAAGCATAATTTGATCCTTCATTTCACACCCCACGCCCACAATACTGTATGTGTATGTACACATAAGATTATTTACTCCACAAGCACGTGTTTTATCTCAAATCACGTCTATTATTTTCTTTTCTAAAGTATGCATGTAGATTTCCTGATCTTCCAGACAGCCACTAGTTTCTATTCATCTCTTAGGGTATGAAAATCAATAACAAACTCTTAAAAGTTGTTAGAGTATAATATACATATTTTTTGGGGGAAACTGAATACATACTTGATTATGGATGTGATGGATTACACAACAAAAGAAACCTTTTGGAGTTAGTTAGCTGATTTTAATGCCATCTGGAGATGAATGGAAACCAATGACTGCCTGGGATGGTTGAATGAATGCATTCAAATTTCTTAAACATACCAGCATGGATTGTAAATTAGTCAGCTTTTATGTTAAGTATACACCATTTGGAGCAAATGGGCTAAAACATGAAAAAACTCCTAGTGGGATCCGTTAATTTCACACAGAAAAACAAAACTTGCTGCATCGTAAACATAATTTTCATCAGGGATATGTAAAATTTTGAACTGTCACATTTGATTCCAGTATGAGAAAAAGAAACAGTATTACATAGTAAGATATGTACTGATAGAGTCTGCCTCATTCAGTATTGCAGTATTAGGTAAACATACTACAAAATGTCCTGTTTCAAAGTTAAAGGAATATTATTCTAACAGAAGTGAATTATATCTCTTACAGATCATCCAGGAATATCAAGACAATGTTATATGGATTTTTCAGACCACAGGTCAATATCTTTGGTCATTGTGTGTATACTGAACAGAAGAACAGTATTTATATGTAATGTATTGCCATACTTTCCACAGGCGTCTGGCTTTTAGTGAGAAAAATGATCAGTGATGCAAGCAGGAATTTTCAGTTTCTGACCCTGGCTTCCTTTCTAAACCACATCATTCCTTTTCTGTTGGTCACAATGGAAAGCAGGCAAATTAAATCCTGATTTTCTGGTCGTGAATTGAGAACAGAGCTGTGACTGACTTGGCACCCTAAAAACACATGAAATTATAAATGAGAAGACTGGAAATGATTCTGCTTTTGTCAATAGAAATTACACTTCAGTGCTGAAAGCCAATTAGGATTTTTACTGTATGCTGCAAAACATTGGCATTAAATTGCCATTTGCCAACAAAAATGATACAATCTTGATAATCTAATGGAAAACTGTATGTTTGTGCAAGACCGATCTCTAATTATTTAGTCAAGATTTGTTGACTGCTTTGGCAATACCAGCTCCAGGCAGAGAAACTGGGCACAGAAGCAATAACTGATTTCATAATGTGAAGTTTTATTTGTCACCAAATTAAGGGTATCATTAGAGAACATCACAGCCATGGTTTGCCAAAGATTCAAAGTACATTTGTTCCTCATGAGAGGTGTAACTTGTGTTGTACTACCAGCCATGTCCTTAGTGAGCTCAGCAGCGTCTCTGCACAGCCACCTGTCTGTTTTTGATATGCTGTCTGAGTTCTGTCATTTCGCCTATAAATATCATGTGAAATTTCTGTTCTCATTTCTCAACAATCAGCGCGCTGGAAGGAAAATGATCTGCCCAGCTTGAGGCAGGTTTATGGTAACATCTTCCTCAGAGTCCAGCCCCTTGCAGCTTTCTTTTGAACATGATATTATTCCTATCTTTAGATGCCTAATTAACAGCTGTGTTAAAAAAGAAAAGAAAAGAAAAAAAAAAACTACCCCAGGGTTGCAAATTCAGGCAAAGGACGTATTTGCCTGAGAAAAGTAGATCTGAGAACAAACAATTGATTGCCAAACGTGGAACTATTAATGTCCTAAATATCATTTCTCTTCTTTTCCCTTTGTGAGCTAAAGTACATCGCTGGGTCAGTGGTCTCTGTTACACGTGGCTTCAATAAAAACGGTCCCCTGGCCACACAGGGGAAACGTGAATTTGGGTCAGATTCACCAGGTGGAAAGTGAGAGGATTAGTGCAGAGCTTGCATGTTTTCTGAGGCATTCTTTTACATAATAAAGAATAGCCAAGTAAAAGAAAACAGATGTAATGATGCTGATCCACTGGCACATATTCTTATTTAGACAAACAATGTTTATGTATGGCCAACTCCTGAAAGTGTAAACTCTCGATTTCATTTGAACTGACCCAGGAGAGCATGGCTTGCTGGTGTTTTATTCATTGTGGTCAAAGCAGTATATATGTAAATACACACAGACAGGCCTTGTCTCTGTTTTTCTTTCGTTCTTTTTTCTTTTTCTTCTTTTTTTTTTTTTATTTTGGAGGACTGATGAAGCTGTCAGGAAATGCCTTGTTTTGCTTTTTCACTGCAGTTTGTCATTCTTGCATTCAGCGGGCGATCAAAACCTCCAAGTAGCAGCACTAAAGAACAAAAAGTGAAACTGTTTTGTTGCTGATTCATCTAAAAAGAGCAAATGCATTTGATGCGTGAGAAATCTTTATTATAAGAACAGACTCTATGGCGAAAATTATAGGTCTAGATGAAACCATGCTTGAAGCCAAGTTTAGTTTAAAGCAGCAACAAAACAACATCCTTTTTTCACTATATTGCCTTGTGTTTTGTCATCCAATTTTGGCTTATTTTGTTTAGCAGTATGTGGTTTATCTTGTTTTTTTGTTTTTGTGTGATGTGAACACACATTTGCATTACCTTTATTACTTATGTATCTCTTCATTCTGCATCGCTGATCTGAGGCGCACTTTGCTCATGATGCCGGTTCTTCAACTTGAAAATTAGCTGCATAAGCTTAAAAAAAAAAAAAAAAAAAAAAAAGGCCCCCAAAAATCAGGCAAAATGTATTAAAACCCAACGTCAGTTCCACTTCTTTCGAATTTAGATTTTGATGCATTATAGGAGTGTTTAATTGTTTCTTATTTCCTTGGCTGCACAGTTTTGTGGGTGTGGGTTTCAAGAGGGACCCCACAGAGAGACACAGAAGAAAAAGTCCCCCCTCACCTCTACATGTTGTCTTTCTTGTCCTCTCATGCTTGGTGTGTGTTCCCCATCAAATGTGCTGCTCAGATTATAGGCAAAAATCCCATGAAAATACATGTGGTGTTTCAGCAAACATTTGTGCGGTAAATAAAAGGCTTGTTGGGAATGTTGTGGTGAATACTGTATGTCTCGAGTCATTATTAGGTGGTTTTACTCATTAAGATCAAAAGCTTCGAATTCAAAGGTGATTTCAAGCCTTAAAGTGGAGAGTCCATGTATTGGGGAGAAAAAAAAGGAAAATCTAAGGAGTCTTCGAAGAATTTTTGTGGGATTTGATAAATGCCCTACTTTTCTACAGGCGGAAACGTCTGGGGTTTTTTTTTTTTGTGCATGTAGAGGAGGCAAATTTTTTGTGGCACCCGCTTCCTATGTAATAGCGCAGAGCAGTTTTCTATAGTTTGGTAATCATAGGGAAGTACAAAAAAAAAAAAAAAAAAAGTGTGGGTAGTGTCATGAGCTTGATAGTCATTTAATGATGGTTCCCATGAGGGAATAGGCTCAATTATAAGGCTCAGCCACCAGTGCACTCCACCACATTTCTGACATGACAATGACTTTATTCAATGAGCAACAGGAGAATTGGCTAGCACCAGCAAAATTCATTAATCCACTATCACATCTTTTTTGTACAGTATATTTATATCAATTGTTTATATTTTGTGTGCACCCATGAAGAAATTATCTTTCTCTGTCCCCACGGGGTTTCAAATGTGTGAAATACATTCAGTTATTGTTACGCTAACCTAAGGGAAATTGATTTTCCCTGAGAGGAGCAGTGCAACATTTTCTAATTAGTTATTTGCAAGGCCTGTTGTGTTATTATTGTGAAATGCAATTTAAAATTTCCCAGACATATTGTTAACACTGTTACAACATTTAATCAAGGGTTCAATGTGTTGGCCATGTTATATATTCGCCCACCTCTGACTGTGCAGCCATAGCTAGCACTTCTTTTTAACTGTTATCATCAGCTTGCTGGTGCAATTCATTTTAATTTAGTTGTACATGAATTCCACTAAATTTGATTATTATAAGCTTGGTCATATGAATAACGTCTCCCATGGCTTGGAGTTATAGACCTTAAAATTTCTAAAGGTAGATGTAGTTTTTAACCTGCAAACATAAAGACATCCTGCATGCAAAATGAAAAATTTTGTCATTTTTATGCAATTATATATATAATACTTCTACACATCACATCTCTCTTTTTTTTTTTTGCTTGAAAAATCCCTTGCAAGCTTAAAATAACTTCAATAGTTATGCTGTCAGTCTGAGTGTAGGAAGAGTGCTCAGTTATTAATTTAAGCCTTTAAAGTTGCTTTGAAGGATGTGTTCAGTTTTAGAACCATACTTTATTTTCTCCCCTGTAGAAGTGCTGTATTCCTCCACTTCCCCCCATGAGTATTGTGTCAACCGCAGACTTTACTGACAGAAGTTAGATCAAGCATAGAAAGCAAATTTCGTGCTGTACAATAGATAAAATCTGACAAGCAACATGAATCCAGACTTGTCTCTTCCCTAGATTTACTTTTTTATTTTTATTTTTTTGCTCACAGAACTTTTGCTTATTTTTTGTCATTAGGATGTCTGTAAAAGTGCTCTTATATGGAGAAAAGCACCGAATAAATAAATGTAATGTACCAGAGCCGCTGCATGATTTGTCTCAAAATATATCAATGTGTCTCTGCCCAAAAAGCAGCTTATCTGAAAAAGGCATCTAAACATATGCTTGAGCATTTTAAAACACTTGGTAAAGCATTTGGGAACGTTTGGTTTTAAAACAGCTTCCAATGGGGAATGTTTATCTTCGAGTATTGTTTTAAGCGTCGTTGCTCTGTTGTTTTGCAGCGAGTCCACCCTCTTCCTCATAGAGGCTAAAACACTGCAAAATGGAAACAGATGCTCATTGTTCCAGTGTGAAAAGGCCACAAAAAAAGAAAGGGGGAGAAAAAAAGAAAAGAGATTTACAGCATCTAATGATTCTGTTGAAAAGTAGCTGATAGTTAAGCTTTCTTCACACTGTGGTGGTGTTCACATGCCAAGTCAGTAACCTTTCTTTAAAAAAAAAGAAAGGAAAAAAAAAGCACAGAAGAATAAAAATATGTATCACTAAAAATATCTTTTAAGTAACTTTCCTGGTAGAAAATTAGGACCCCTAATACAGAGGGTGATTAATATATTAGTAAAAAAAGGAAATAGGTCATCTTTGCGTGCCAGTAGAAGGAATCCTGTCAGTCAAGCAGGAGTTCTGGGGCATCCTCTATTTTTAGCACCTAGAGCTAAGATGCATACCATACAGTGTACCCCTGACACAAACACAGACATGGTACATAATAAATCCACCAAACAGGAGCATATTATCCTCTCCAGGGTTGGTTAGAAGTCATTAATTTGCAAAGCAGCTCGCAAGGAAAATTGGGTGAAATAAAGCCTTTAAGTAAAAACACACAGTGGAAAAGAAAATCCTGAATCATGTCGGGGCTTTTGCGACATCCGTCCCCTTTCTGAGATAGCTTCTGTTCAGTTAGCCTTTGTACCATATCACATTTCTCATAAAGCATTTCTGTAATTTGTCTTTCTGAAAAGCTTGATCGTGAAGCAAAAGAATTTTCTCTCAATAATTTTTAGATAACTTGTTGTACGCTATGGCTCTTGATATTACATTTGAACACTTTGTCCTTTTTTGTCATCATTAAACAATAATATACTGGCATTAAAGGGCCCACATGTCAGCGGTACACCAACTCAAATGTTTCACTTATTGTGTCTGATACGGAGCCTTGTCAGAAAACAAAGAATTTTTTGACAGTCAAAATTTGGACAATCAAATAAAATGTTAAAGTGTGTTGTGACAGTGTATGGAGAGCAATATCTTATTATGCTTACTCTCCGTTAGTGACAGCCGTGTGTTTCCTAATGTGGCAAGTCAAAATGACAGTTGTGAAAATGGCATGAAAAAGCAGTTTATCCCACCTCCGACCTGAATATGGTCTTATACTGACAATGCACAACATTTTTCTTTGCCCTTATACTGACAATGCACAACGTTTTTCTTTGCCCTCAAACAACTAACTCAAACTCATACAACCATTCTGTCATCCAATGATGCGACCAGCAGTGTATCAGAAACGTACCAAAAAGAAGTCAGATGTTTTCCATACTCCACATATGTAAGATTAATATGGACCAGAAAGCAGCATGTTGCACTGTTCAACAACGCAATGAGACCAAACAGGAATTGGCCGGGGGTCACGAACTCACAGTTGCAGCGACGAATAATGGCTAGAGGTTGTTTTTCTCAAACAGTGTCATGTCACACTCAAGTTGACCTTCCCATTTTAATTCATTTGAGTTGAATTGCTTCGTAATAAGTGTATGAATTTGTGAGTTACAAGGTCACAGTGACCTTAAGCGTTTGACGACTGCAGTCTAATCAATGGAATGACGGTAAGGTCAGAAAACTACGAGGTAATTTGAAAGGTCACCATAATCTTGACATTTGATGTTTGTCTGGTCCAAATGAATGTTCGTGCCAAAGTAACAACTGTCAGTAAAGTATTGTCCACCTGTGTTGTCTTCTACTGAACCCAATCAGTATGAGAATCTAACTGTTTAAGCAAAAAGAGCAAAAAAGACATTAGTCATCTACAACTTTGCAAGTCTGGCTGTAAAATTTGCCTTCATGCTCGGTTTAATGTGCTCAGAAGACCTGACTCATTTCTTGCCTGCCACTCAGTCGTTTGAAGCCGTCACCCCTGCACATCTGTTTTCTGCAGAGCGTTGCTTCAAATGATAATCACAGCATTTCACAGCCACAGGTACATCAGCATGCAGAGAGCTGTCTGAGAGAGGCTTTTGGAGCATGTGTTTCAGGCAATGGTTCCTTTTTTTTTTTAAAGTGCAGGCTCTCGTTATCTGAAATTGTACCAATTGATGGAAAATACAGGTACTATGTGTTACCTGGTGGGAGCAGAGGCAGAAGTGTGGTATGAAAGTGTTTCAATAGCTCCATTTTAAAGACATGCTGTGAACATGCTGTTTCCTGTTTTTCTGCGTCATCATACTTGCAGAAACTCTTTTAAGTGGCTAACAACAATTACATTCATATTTAAGAAACCCATGTGAATACGTATTGGCACAACTGTATTTTATGACCGAGAGTTATGCTGAAGCAGATGAGGAAGCATGATCCAGAGTTACTCAGGCTATGTACAGGATTAGAGTGGCGAATGTGTTGGTTTTTCAAGGCGTTTATAGCGACTACAACAATCTGGGTTCAATTCAAACATGTTTGAATCAACAGCGAATTTCATGCTGCAACATTTGTCTTGGGACTAAATTGAGAGAGAACAGCAGGCAGAAAAAATATGCCAATCATGGCTACTGTCAAAGGCTCTGCGTAGTTTGGGATTTATGCCTTTCAAGTGGGATTGTTTCACATTTCAGTTTTTCTACCTGTCCTTTTATATGTACGCCATGTGTGGAGTGTAGACACACTACTGCGGTAACAGTCAGGATTATGGCTTCACGATACTTTACACACACCAGACTGTTAGACGATGGAAGACTGTGAGACAACGATAAAATGTTCATATTAAAAGCATTTACCCCTCTCCAGGCGCCAGACTGTCTGACACTGGCTCAAATTGATTCTTAATTGGGTTTGTATGGACCTTGGACCTACTGTTGATGAGCGCAGTGAAAAGTGGACATCTACTGCTTGGACTCACGCTCCGCAAGAAAGGTGATAACACAACTGACCTGGCAGAGGGGAATATTACTTCTCACCCCTGAATAGTAATAATAATTACGAAATAGATAATTCTCACATCTTGAAAACAGATTTAAAAAGAATGATCCATCATCCCTACGTGGCAGAACAAAGCCACTGACTCAAAGGGATGCCATTACTCATCACAAGTCACAACCAGTTGGCATTAACCAGCTGCATAGCTATATGTCTTTTGGAGAGGCTTGGTGCTATGTTGGTAATAATAAATCATTCACTCGCTGTGGAATGCGAGTCAGTCCTCTGGAACAGCTTGGTCTTGGTAGAGGTGATTTTTCTGTTTCTGGGCTGACATTCCTCATTATCTACTTTGGCTTTCCTTGCATGGGCACTGTGTCATGGAAAAGGCTGTTTAAAAACTGAAGAATGAACAAGAGTAGGACCTGAATGCCCCACCCCCTCCCTCCTATTGCTACCCTCTCCAGTGAAGCTCCACATGCCTCTGTTTGAAGAGGATGGTTATCCCTACCTTCGACTTATGAATTTTTTCTCCCCGAGTCAAAGAAGAGGCTTGTTACCCGAGCAAGCAGACGGAGGAGAGAGCCAAGCTGCAAAGCTTTATTCAGGCTGAGGGGAGAATCTGCTGTGGATTAAGCCTTGTCCACAGTCCGGTCTGGTCTTAATTTCACTCCTTTTGTGCAGTCAGGCTGGAGGGGTGCTTCTGATTACTGTCTATGCTTTTGAAGGCTCACTCCAATTTGATCAATTTCAGGAGTCGATAATAGTAATAATAATAATACCAGCATGATTTTTGAATGACTTTATTCCCATAAAATCTCAATATGCATTATGATCTGTACGTAATAAACTATCTGTGTCAATGTAATGAGTTTACAATGAGTTAATCTCTGCTCATTTTTTTTATTTCAATAGTGGTTCCAATGTATACATGTGCTAATGTTCAAATAACATAAATGTCCTCTTGTACCCAGTAATGTACCGTATAAGTCATAGTAACTCATAAACTGCATGTCACCATAGTGATCTTATAAACAAATTAAAATGGCTGTGAAATGCTGATCCGCTTCCAAAGGTTCGTGGAGAGTGTTTTGAAGTAAGAATTGAATCTGCACTGGAAACAGTCGCTGAGCTATAGATCAAACTGGAGTGAATGCACTGTCCATTGACTTTAATGCAATATATAACTCATAACCTGCATTTGGCTTCATAACGAGCTTGTTTGGGACAGCAGGCAGTCAATATTGGAGTTTTTACTGTATACGGTGGCTTGGATATAAGTGCAATGTTTGACTATATAGCAATCACATTAGTAATGATAATATGATAAATCTATTATTGTAATAATGTATAATAGATAGAGCCCTGAATTGAAGTAGGAAGCAGTGGAGCAGGCCAGTGACTTAACCACTTGGTTTCTAAAGTGTGTGCAGTGCAATACCCCCTTGTAGGTGTCATAAATTGGCTGAGTCACCCTGAACTGCTGGGGTGGTCCTCCACCAGGCCTATCTCAGGGTGGGCTAATGTCATCCTGCAGGCCCAGTGTGCTCGTCAATGTCGCTTTGCTGCTTCTATTCTGGTCACAGAGTGGAGAGGAGTAAGTGGGTGAGTGTTTCAGTCAAAAAAAAAAAAAAGGAACCTGTTGCGAGTGAAGGTATGTTCCAAACACATGGTGGTCTTCTGCTCATTTTCAAAGCACTAAAATGCATTCAAAGCGAGAGCAGAGGAATTTACAAGGTGGGACTGCAAAGTGCTTCCGTTTGAGGATTGGGATTCACAAACTGATATTCCATGAATGTCGTGTGTGTGAGGTACGAGGGCCTCAGGGAAGTATTTGGTTATCTGGGGGGCGGTGGGGGGGCAGGAAATGGCTTAAAGAAAGTCAAAGCTTCCAACACTGATCTTTTTCCTAAATCAAGAATTACTAGTCATTAATCTTTAAAACAGACATTTACAACCACAATTATTTGCCAATAAATTAAGATTTGGGGATTTTCTTAGCAACGAGATATTTGTTATCTGTGCTATTGGAGCCATTTGTCGGTTGTGTTAGTAAAGTAATCCCAAACCAAATGTTCAAATGTTTCAATTTAAAGAGTTTCATTGGGATTCTCCCAGTTATTAATGGGATATGAAAGAGAGGTTATTATGTTGTAATTATATTCTATTAATTAATATGCAAAAAACACGCCAACACATTACAATTTCCACAGTGGGTTCTAAATTAAGATGAACAAGTTCTATGTTTTGCTTCTCTTCTCCTCTGCAGACAGAACATTCCTATGTTATGTGATAACCAAAACCCTCTTCCAGGATGTGTCCACCCATTTCTTTATATCCCGTAAATAAAAAGATTGTGATCTATTTGTTCCTTTATATCCCTCGTCGGGTTCTGGGACATCCTTAGATCGTTTGTGTGAAGTCAAATTTGGCTTTTTTATACATTTTATTGCATTCCTGCTCTAACCAAATTCCTCTTGTGCTTTAATGGGTAGATGTTTCTCTGTATTTTCACTCAGAAAGAGCTGCTGCTGCCAGATTTGTGGCCTGTTGCAGCCCAAAAGAACAGCACCACAGGGAACTTCAGAAAAACTCACTCAAATTTCAGTTTTTGAAATACAGTAATATTTTAAGGGGCTGAGAGAATCTCCCACCCCAATATTTCAAATCAGAGATCGAGTGGTGCTCTGCTCCGAAAAGAAATAAGAATGGCCTCCCACAGAATAAAATGAAGTCCCATGAACTATACTGTAGGCTTGCTGCATGTTGTTGGGTGCACGTGGTTACCGCCTGACACTTAAGTTACCCCTTGACAGGTGCTAAAGTCTTATGTGTCTGAGGGGCAGCTTAAGAGTTTTCTGCCTTTTTACAAGCCCAGCCTTGGTTTGTTCACCCCACACATGGCAATGTTTTACAGTGCTCTGGCAAATGGTGCAACACGACTGCACTCTATAATACTACAGTGTCCACAGAGTGAACGGAGCCATTGTGGATTTGAGAAAATACAGAACCACTAAACAGCATCTATATACAGTACAGTACTATGTTGTATGATAATATATTGTTTTAGGTCTGAAGTTTTAAGTTAAGCATGTGTGCGTCTGTATGTTGGGAAAGACAAGAAATGCAGCCTAAATATCATTGCAGGCAAAAATCTTGACACAAAAAAGTGTTTTGGTGAAGGAATAATTAAAAAAATACACTTTCGTGCCAAGAATGAAATGAGCAGATCAGTGCCACATCTGTGCAGTGATGTAGCTGGAATCCGCAGTAACATAGCTTAAGCCCTTCTAATATCTACAAACACATCTCAATTGTTTTATCTGTACAAAAATAAAATAGTAAGTGACAAGTTGTTCCTTTATCAGGACACAACCAGGCAAATAGTTCCCATGTGCTTCCAGTCTTTGTAGTAAGCTAAATTAACTGTCTGCTGGCTGTAGCTTCATATTTAAAGAACAGTTATAGACAATATCACGCAATGTAAGAAAACCAGTGTGTGCATTTCTGAAGATATTCTTTTTATCTAAATGTATTTTCTATCAATACCCAGATCTCAGATTGATATCTAGCAAAAAAGAAGAGATATTGTGGTATAAATTCTCAGAAATTCACAAAGGCTCTGTTCATTCCTCACAAAATATCAAACTATTCAAAAGCATTTTATCATTTATTGAGCACTTTGTGCCCACAGATAAAAGAAGATATAAAAATCGAAAACCGCAAAAAAGTTCAAAAGACTGCCGATCCCACGAATTCCTTCTACGTATGATCACTTTAGCTTGGTTAACACCAAGGCCTATGTGGAACAGAGTAGTTTTACTCCCCAAGTGTGTTCAGTATGCAGTAAATGTATACAAACTTTCCACTGTCATGTATATGCAGCATACATTGATTTGTTTTGTGTGGGTTACACCCCCAAATCCCCCATCTCTGCTTCTAATGCTGCTCATTGGAAATATGCTAATGAGATCTGTCACAATCGCTGATTCCCTTTGAACTTTTTATTTCGTCACGGGCTGACTGGAACGACAGAGGTAAAGAGCAGGAGGTTTTCTGCCGCAAGCCTACGGCCCCTCTTCCACCATCTGCCGGACCTCATTTGATTTGAATAATAAATGATAGACTTTCTTTTTTCCTGTCCGTCTCTTTCAGCTACACAGAAGCGTTGCGGCTCCTCACGTTTTTGGTTTTGGTTTTGTTGTTTTCTTTATGCAGTTCAAGGGAAAAATGGCCACCAGCCATGACGGAAGATTGTTGTCTCCGCCTGGAAATTCCTGCCCTGGGTCTGCAGGCCACACTAGCCCACAGACTATGAAGCCTGCTGCAGCACACACAGTTTACATTGTGGTTCAAAGATTAAATGCATCCATCAAAGCCTCAGTGAAAAGAATTGGACTCTTCCTTTATTTTAAGAAACTGCTCATGAATTAAAAAGCTTCTGCATCCTGTTTTTCTTTCAGAACAAAAAGATATTGAAAATTGTTTTCATTCTGGCTTAATTCCTTAACTTCAGTTCTTACAAACAAGACTGAAAAATAAATTTTATCAGCAGGATACGCTCTCACGATTACATTCTTGTTGTTGATGGCTGCCAGATAAGAGTAGGAACCCATTCAATCATTGGTACATGACATCTTATGGACTAGTCACCCAGTGCAGAGGATACTAAAGGCCAGTACCTGTGGCTATGGAGCTTATGGTAGAGGCTTTAACTTTTCTTGCACAGATAAAGTTCCTGGCTGTCAATTTACAGAGCTCCCAGCTGGAGATGTGCTGAAGCAAACCTAATTCAAACTTTTCAAACCTCAGAGACACACAGCAGTGCCCCAAATAGCAATAAAGCCACTGGCTTCTGCCCTCCGGTGTACTTCCCGTCGCCACACTTTATAACCCCGTTTCTCAGTATTGAGATTGGAACATGGGCTCACCAATGGATTCAAATAGAGTCAATAGGAGCCCCTTTCCCCTTCAGCAGTCAGCATGTAGAACTCAAATGGCAAAGCAGTGTTATTAGCATTCACATAGTTTGTTAGAATTCAATCCATTGTAATTTCCACTTCATACGAGGCAGAACCAGGATGTAAATCTTAACAGAATGGTAATCCCCTTTGTGTCAAAAACAAAACAAATGATTCTTCAACTTTACAGTGTACATTTTCTTTGAAAGGAATATTTTACACGACTGTAAAAAGCTATGGTATTTATTAAGAACCAACGTCCCGGACATTCTGTCAAAGTGAATACTGGGAGAGTACGTAAATCTGGTCCCCTGCTGCGTGCCTCCACCAGCTTTTAGAATGATTGACCTCTGCAGGTTTTCCAGAAGCATGGAAACACAGAATGCCCTTGACACACTAGGTATGAGAGAAAAAAGGGAAAAGCAGCTGAAACCCGAGGGATCAGCCGGGGCAGTGAAGCAGGCTGTTCCATTTCCCCTTTGTTTCAAAACTACTGCCAAGCTCTGCGTAGGCTTGGACCCATGTGCCTGGTCAGGAACAAAGAGAAGCAGCTAGAATTGATGAAACAATCAGTAAAACCTTGCAATTAACCACCTCTCAGAATTCTACTCTGCATGAGTTGCTGCAAGAATATCTGTTTGGGTTAAGCATACATGGGTGCTATAACAGAACAACAGACTATAATAGGCCTGGAGGGTCTCTGGGACTCCTGGGATACAGAGGTGGGCCTCCCTTTCCCTTTTCCGATCAAAACTATTAGTAGTGATAATAGCATAGTGGGCATCCCAGCTGCTGCCTTGCTGCAGAATTTTTTAAAGTGAGATTACTGGTCCATTCCAGTCCTCACTTCTGATGATCAGGCAGTGCTAATGACTGGGAGTTCTGTAAAAACAATGTGCATTTTCACCTTTGATCAAGGCCAGATGCTCGAGAGGGAATGGTACTAACATGAAACAGCAGGAGTTGCAGCATTTGGTAATGTTTTGAATCATTCCTGATCCTGAAATGGGTTTTCGATGTAATGTGACATTGTGGTGTGCAGCACCTTTGGGTACCTATTAAGTGTAATTTCATGGTGAGTGTGGCTTGTTAGTTATACTGGTAAATATATATCAGCTGAGCCTCCATTCTGGAAAACTATTCTGTCCCAAAAAGGAAGAATGCAAGTGTCCAGATATGTGATCAAAAGACCTTATGTCATCATTTTTGCAATATAAAAAAAGAAATAAAATAGCACAGCTACAACTGCAAAAGCTAGCCAATGAGAAAACCATGATTAGCCTTAAAGTATCAAGTAAAATAGTCACTTATTGGCATGGCTCCGCTCAGTTATTCTTTTCTTTTAGATGTATTTTGGGGCTTTTATGCCTTTATTTTTGTCAGTGTATGGCAGAGAAGCTGAAAGGACAGGCAGACAAAGAAAGGAGAAGGAATCACCTGCAGCACAGGTCAGATTCAAACCAAGGATGCTGCGCACTCCAAACCCAACAAACCCACCAACACTCTGCCACAGTTATTCAATGAAACTAAATTAGGCAGCAGCTAAATGCAGTCAGCGTGAACAAAATAAATAAATAAATAAATAAAAATTTCAACAAAAGTCTCGCTAAAGCTAAGCTAATTAGCAGACTAACACTGACTCAAGACAAACTGAATTCAATTTGGTGAAATTAAATGTAATTAAGTGTTGACTTGTATATTACAATTAAATCAACATAAATATTAACAACAGATCAACTTTAAATAACAAAAAATAAATGTTATTAATATGAGCGATAAACTTTAAATAATCATGTTTGCAAACATCTCCTGGTTGTCAGCTTAGGCAAACACAAAATGAGCACATCACACCTTTATAAACGTTATGCCTTAAAACCTTAAAGCATGAATCCTTTTTTCTCAGGCTTTCCTCTCAATATCTGTAGGGAAGCAAGGATACTTTTATTTAGCTTTTTTTGACATAAAATGTCCAAAGTCCAAATTTGTTCCTCAAGCAACATATTAAATATCAACCTATGGATTCTTATTTAGCCTGTATTATGCAAAAATTGATGCAACTTGCAAATACATATATTTAAGTAGGTATGTACTAAGACCATGTCTGAGGAAAACCAATGCCCACAAAATGTTTTATTCACTGCTACTCTATCCCCTGGACAAAGCAGCTGCAGCAGATGATACATTCACCAATAAACAAACATAGGGACATTATGTTTCATGCTGCGCAGTCACACAACTGTTCAGGTGATTTAGTTTTAACTATGATCTTGGGGCAAACCTTTAGTTTCGCTTTTTCATCTTGCTTTTACTATTTCCAATGAATTTGAATGTGTTTTTTTGCACTGCCAGGTCTATGGTCTTTGTGTACAAATACAAATGAAATATAGAGACTTGTGGCGCATTGGCACACATTTGTCTGACAGTCCAGAATTATAGTAGGCAGACTGGATCCGGGCCGTGAGCAGGAGGAGAGAGAGGGAGAGTGAGAGGGCCCCCGGCAAGCTGCCCTGGCTTTGTTTGCAACAAAAAGCCATTGTTTGATGTGGCTGCGCAGCCGGCTCCAAAGCTCCCGCTCCCACAGGATGTGCTCTGGGTAAAATGCCAGAAGGAGGCCACTGCTGGATGACTTCGACCTCACCATGCTGGGACTCAGAGCAAAGTCCTCCTGAGGCCTCTAGAGAATTAAAGAAGTTTATGACACTACAGCAGTTTGATGCGTTTTTGTATTGTATCCCCCTGTCCCCCAGTGGACTTCAGGTATATTTGATTTCACAGAAAAAAGTTAGGGCAACAATTTCAGTTGTGTGGTGGAAGAAGTATCCAAATCTTTTACTTCTGAAAGTGAAAATATGACATTTTTTAAACACTTACAAGTAAAAGCCCTGCGGTCACAACCTTTCTGAAGTAAGTAAGTATGTAGGTATTATCAACAAAATGTACTAAAAGTATAGATGTAAAATTCCATTATACAGACAAAATGATGATATTGGATCGCATTAACGTGTAAATACTGCAATATTATAGGCAACATTCAGGTGGATTAATGTTCTTCATAACAATAAATTGAGCTTTGTAGGCTCAAATATGCATTTTTTAAAAAGTAAATCTGAGTTATGACTGGTAATTATGATATTAATGTAGTGGAGAAAAAAGTACAATATTCTTTTCTGAAATATTAGGTTAAAGTATAAATTAGCATAAAATTAAATATTTAAAAGCAGTCAGTTGTACAGTTACATTTACTGTACAGTAGATTTCTTGAAAATAACTTGTGGGAAAAACTTGTTTATTTGAATACATTATAATGACAATTTGGGCAACCCGGCAGCATAGTGGTTAGCACCGTTTCCCCGCAGCAAGAAGGTTGTGGGTTCCCTTCCCAGGCCTGTGGTCTCTCTGGGCAGAGTTTGCATGTTCTCCCTGGGCCTGCGTGGGTTTCCTCCCACCATCCAAAGACATCATGTTTGGGTTAGTTGGTGACACTAAAATTGTCCATAGGTCTGACTGAGTGTGAGTGGTTGTTGGTCTCTGTCTGTCTCTGTGTGTTGGCCCTGTGATGGACTGGTGACCTGTCCAGGGTGTACCCCGCCCTCGCCCAATGTGAGCTGGGATTGGCTCCAGCAGCCCCCTTGGCCCGGAAGCGGATAAGCAGTAGAAGATGAATGAAAGAATAAATAATGACAATGTGTTTAAATACTAAAATAAAGCTATTATCCATACCAAATATTTTCACAGTCCACACTCCCCAGAAACACAAAGTAGTCATTCATTCATTTTCAATCGCTTTACCCGTTAGTGTCGCCGGGGGGTTGCTGGAGCTGATCCCAGCTAATGGTCCTGGCAAGGGTGAGGTCCAAAACGGACAGGTGGTCGGTCTATCATAGGGCCGACATATAGAGACTTACAGAGGCAAACAACCATTCATACTGAGATTCAAGCCTATGTTCAATGAAGAGTCACCAGTTAACCCAAACATGCATGTCTTGGGACTGTGGGAGGAAGTCAGAGTATCTGGAGTGTACATGGCATGGTGAAAACATACAAAGCCCACACTTCTAGAAAGACCCCAGGCCTAGGACTTGAACCCAGAACCTTCTTGCTATGAAACAACAGCACTAACCACCATATCACCATGCCGCCACACAATGTATTTCTTTTTATTTTACACTCACTGGAGGATTTCTTTTTCTGATGCTTCTTTTCTCTGCCAAATCATCAGCACAACTAAGCAACACATTGCCAGTTTACAGACGACTACAAATTCTGAGAGCCCTTAGTGTGTTTATGATACAGCTGTTCAATCGAACAAATGTAGGCCATGTAAAGGAAGTGCAGTCAAAGGAAACTGCAACCATACCCAAAGCTTTATTAATCTTTTATCACATACAGTGTCTTTAAAGGAGTGTCCGGCTGAATGTCAGGCTGGAGAGGACCTAAAGAGTCAGGGTTATTATGTAGACAAAACACTATGTTATTTTTTAATCTGTATTGCTGAAGTAGCACGCAAATAAAAAGAAAAGGTAAGGCTGAACAACCAGTCTGCACAGATGTAAAATTTGAAGCTAATGCTCCTTAAATGGCTCCCAGCTCTGCTTTGTTGATGTATATTTTGGTAGGAAATCCTTTAAGACTCTTGCTAAATGTCTTTGTGTTTGGGTAAATTCTTGAACAGTAAAGCGAGCACAGGGCTTTGGTTGCATAAATTCAAGAGGAACGGCAGGAAAGGAGAGTTTCCTCACATGTCAGTCAGATCTGGTGTGGCACTGAAGCCACAAAGGTAGACTGTAACAGTAGCCGGTATATGGTGATAATCTCTGCCTGAAGCAAGACTGGGCAAGCAAAGAAACATGTGCTGGTGAGCCAAGCTCAAATCCCCCATGACCTTGCCCTTTTGCTGCAGCCAGGATGAGATGAAAGGAAGTGTTGATGTCTCTACTGCCCCCCAGAGGTGCTGACTTCATAGGCAGGAAGGAGAAGCATCTTCAAGGCTAATCTTCAAATAGATCACTAATAGCCCGTGTGCTGCACTAACTGCACTTTGAGACCTGGGTTATTAAACCCAGACTACAGTTTAACAGTTTAACGTTTAACATTTGAGAGAGCAGTGATTTACTGCTCTTGGACAAACAACCGATCTAGACAAGAGGTTCAACATACTGCAAATCCCCTGCTGTTTCATACAGGATCCATTCCTTTAATTTTTCATGTCTGTGGAAGTACAAAGCGAGCACTAAAGTCCTTAAAAAATGCTACCTGTAAGGTCCTTTAGGAATCCTAAGAAACAGTCCTGAGTGAACCGTTAAGGAATGAAATATGTTCCTGTTCCTCTCTTAAGATTTGATGTTTCTGTGAGGATTGGACAAATGTAGCGCAAGGGATGAGAGAGGAAGTAAAAATCACTGACCCAAAGATTGTCTAATTACTGTCCATTTCTTTCTTTCTTTCCTTCCTTCACACAAATTGGTCGGGATAGTTTATAGCCAGCTGTTTCATCTTCCAGCAGTCATGGCTGGAATTAATAGACCCTTAAACACAGGCAGCTGTGCATTTTCTATACTCTGGCTTGTGGCATGAGAAATGACAGTTGTTATTTTGATATGATGAAACATCTCTCTCCTGAGTGGTGTGGCTACGATTGTTTCATCTCCCCGAGAGCAAGGCAGCAGACAAACAGCCCCGTATGCAAACTCAATCAAATGATCCTATTATTCTGAGGTGGCTTTGATAAAAGCTGGTGATTTTGAGCAATTATTTCAAGAAATATACTGTACATGAAACCACATTATTTGCCTTTTTTTTTTTTTTTTTTTGCGGGTGCATAAAAAAAAGATGAAAAAAAAAAAAAGCAATGTGCCAAGGCAGTATACAAACACAAGCACTCCTATTCATTGTCAACTGTCATATGCAAATGATTGATTAGGATCCTTCCTCTTCCAGTGATATGCAGCAGAATTCTTAATACTGCTTCCTGCACCATGATGAGTCAGGGTAAATCTATATAGTGAATATAAATAAGATTGTGCCTGCAGAGCTCTGTAGTGTCTACCTGCACCTTCTCTCTCAATAGCAGCAGACTTTCCACACTGCAGGAACAGAAATCTGGTAGCCTGAACTGTCAGTGACCTAAGCAGCATATACCTCTTGCTGGATATCCTCAGCATGTGTGTACGTGTCGGGCTTGTAATGCACACCAGGAGCTTGTTCTGCCCCATGCAGCCGGGGCAGCTGGTCCAGGACTTGTCATGAATACATATGCCATCGCCAGCTTTTTGCTTTGTGATCGATACACTGTTAGCAGCTGTGCAAGAAAACTGCCATCTTATATGAACAACTGAGGTATAGTCAGAAGCGCCCACAGAACAACCACCTGCCTACTGCAATGCTCCACTTTCATTTTTAATCCCAGTCATATTTGGTTGATGAATTGCTTATCACAGCAAGAGACAGTGGACACTTCATTAGTTACATCTGTGGGACATAATGAACACACAAAATCACTGTCAACACTTTCTACTGTCCTGTGGAAAACTCTCAGTCAGGTGTGTGAGGTAACTTTCAAAGACAATTAACCATCTGTACTTTTCAATAAAAACAGAAATCAATATTTGCTGTGCCTACCTTTTGCCCTTTGAATCACACCAGTTGTATTCAGTACACTTGAGCACAGTTTTTCAGGGTACTTGGCAGGTAGTTGAGGATCTTGCCACAGTCCTTCAGTGGATTCAGACTGCCTCTGTATGCCTCTGTGTCTCTTTCTTCCCAGAATGACTCTATGATGTTGAGATCAGAGCTTTGTGGGGGCCAGACCATCTGTTGCAGGATCCTTATTCTTCTTGACACCATTTTTTATGACTCAGGCTGAATGTTTGGGGTCATTGTCAAGCTGCAGAATAGATTTGGGACCTTTCAAACTCCTCCTTGATGGTGTAATGTGCAAAATGTAAGAATCTAAACATATAAAGTGCCTTAACCATTTGCACAGTGCAGTATGTACATGTTCTCTTTTATACTTCTTCCATATTCAAAGAGTTCAGCAGTATACTTTGTGATGATAAACGATTAACTTTCTTTAACTCTCAGTACACAGGTCAATTTTTCTACTGACAAACATTTCCTGAAACTATTGCTCTTTCCCTGGAAGGTCAGTTTATGTGAAATGATTTATATAAATGTCTTTGTAAATCCACTGACAGAAGCGTGTTATAGGTAACTGCCATAGGTCAGGGTTTGTAAGTGAGTCGATGCGCAATGTACTTGTATGTACTTCAACTACATACAAGTCAACGCAGCCATGCATACATATCACCCTTTTACCTAAACCATTATACTGGTTTCATAATTTCTTCTGCTGTATGTATTGTAAAATATATGGTGTAATGTATTTAATGCTGTTTTTCATTTATATAATGTTTACGTACACTGAAAAAAGTTTGGAGTGTTATTTACTTGGGAAAACCTAGGAAAGTTTTTGCACTTAGAAATTTTAAGTAAACTGTACAAGGGCGATTGCGGATATATCTTTTATTAGCAAACCTCAGGTAATCTACTGATGATTAATATGGTCATTGAATTTTACTCTCTCCGTCTTTTTAAGTGTTACTTAGACTGTGAAGCATTAAACTGAAAAATCTCAGCTAAAGCCAATGGCTTTTCAAGGTAATTTGTAAATACTTTTTCAAACTTTTATTTATGGACTATATTTAATTAACATTTACATAATTTCTCTGCAGTTTAAATTGCCTAAATTCGTTCTTAATTTTTTTGTTTATTGAAACAATGACTTTTTAAAAATGAAGCAACTGTTTAATTTACCAACACCTTTATTTTTCGCAAGAGACAAAACATCTGTTCACAGCTATATTCATATCACTAAAACAGATATAACATCCAATTGTCCTTTCAACTTTTCTATAAATTACATTTCATGCGGCGCAACACACAGCTTCACAATTCAAAATATATTCTGCTTCATTTTAATTTGGAATAGTACGTATGTTCTGTGATGAATACCTGAATAGCCAGAAGGCTTTGCTTGTGATACAGCTTGCTGTAGTTGCATCTTGAGGGCTCTGTGTCAACTGTAGAAAATTCTTGCTTTGGGCTTAAGGACAAAAACACAAAGACAAAATAATACATTAAAACTACAGAATCATGTAACCAACATAAACTGTACCACTGTCAAACCAATGTATTTTTGATAATATGCTGTCAAAATATTTTAAAATATAGCTCTGATCTAAAAAATTACAAAAATTTCATACGGAATCGGAACTGTTTCCACATATGTTATATCTGGTCTGGTCTAGTCTCTAGTCTCGGGGGGGGGTTCCGGCCCCTGGAGGGGTCCTGTCTCTCGTCTAGTCTCTAGTCTGATCTCTGTGGTCTCTGGTCCGGCCTGAACTCTGTGGTCTCTGGTCTGGAGGGGTCCGCTCTAGTCTCATTTGATTTGGTCTAGTCTCCGGTCCGGTCTGATCTGGTCTGGACTTTGTGGTCTCTGGTCTAGTCTGGAGGGGTCTGCTCTGGTCTAGTCTCTGGTCAGGTCTCTAGTCTGCTTGCTGCCCACACTGGCAACCTTCTTATTGTGGGGCGACAACCCTAACCACTACGCCACTGTGCTGCTCAAGTAACCACAGTAAGATTTTATATTTGTGGCAAACTAAAAGCTTAGTTATAATAATTACCATCAGGGGTTTTCCTGGCTCATAAAGGGGCTTTGGTGGTGATGTCTGTGGCGCGCGCGTGGCAAAATTGGGGGGGGGGGGGGTATACATTTACAGATCATGCAAATGTATTAGGCTTAACTACATTTGATAGTGGCCATACAGCTAACAAGATTAAACCCATCTCGCTTGTCAGCAGACTGTGGCAGTGAGGAAGTCAGGGCTTGACGCTAACTTTTTTTTTTTTTTTTTTTGTCTGACCATACGCTGTGTTATTGACTCTGAATCTTGCTAGTATAACGTTAGCTTTCTGGCTTATAGCTGAACCAGACGCTCAAGTTTCTGTAGCCGCAGCATCATGAAGGAAGTGAAAGAAGCGGACTCCCTTCTCCGCTTCTATGCCGGAAAAACGCTGAATGACTTACCTTCGAGATGATTTACCCGCTCCTAGCTCCATTACACCTGACCACGGTCGTAATCTTCTTGGGTTTTGGCGGACAACGAAGCGCATGCGTCCTGTATGCGGGTCACAAGGCGCATGCGCGCATTCAAAACACGCAACTACTAAAACTTACTTGGTATTTCTATGTTCATGTGCAATGACTATGAAACCTTTGAATGTTATGTGAAAATACATAGTAAAACTTACTCATCCAACATAGTTTATTTATTACATGAATAACATTTATAGTTTTACTTGAATAATTCCAGTTCTCACTGATACAAATAGAAAGTAAATATTCTGACAGTTAACCTAATAACTATTATTACACCACTAAATCATTTTTTTCAGTGTAGCAATGAAAAAAGTCGTCTAACACTTCATGGCAATGTTCACAATATCAGCTCAATAACAATGCATCATTAGCTAAACTGACAAAGAAGAAAATACTATCGAAGATAAATCTGTGTTACCAGTTTCCATCATTCTTTGAGTACTTAATTCTAGCTGGCCAGCAAAAAGGTCATTACATGTGTCACAGAATAACAGCAGAAGGCTCTTTTTCAATATGTTTATTATCGTGAAGGGGAACATTTGACAGCCCCGCTGCTTTTAAAATTATGATTAGGATAATTAAATGGGACTTGCAGATCTCTTTAAACATGGATACTGGAATCTCAATTAGGCCCATATGCAGGACCTCACCGCTTTTCAAAACCAAATAAATCAGGAAGTTTGGGAGAAAAAACACTTTCATATGAAAAGGTAGGCATCATTTTGTAGTCAGCGTAAAATAACATCAGGCACATGAGAAAAACATAAGACCTGACAATATGCAAATTCCAGTGGCACTACTTCCTTATCAAAGCCTCTGATTCAGTGGGCTAAACCCTGTCTAAGTGCAAATGCAGCTTGTTAGTAAATGAAAGAATGGTTGACTATGTGATGTCTACCTCCACACCTTTGAAAAAGCATTGCATGTGCTATACAGGGTAATGGCTTTCACCTTTAAGTGGTGTCAAAAATTCTAAGGACTCCAGGAGTCAAAAGGATGCAAGAGCCATCAGTCAGGCAGCAGCACATCACCGTGTTGACTCCCACTGGGCTTAAAAAGTCAGCCAAGACTGCCACTTGCCACTGGTAGATAGGTAGACGGGAATGAAGATGGATGGCTGGACCAAAGGAACTAAATCATCCCTTGTTTCTGTTGCTCTAGGCTTGTTATTTATCTGTTGTACTGTGGACATTTTTGCAGCTTTATATGTGATAGAATTCAGTTCAGTATACCTTCCTGACAAGAATGCCAGAAAAACAGTATTGCCAGAAAGAGAATAAAGAATTTAATAGTAAGTTGAGGGAAAAAGAATTTATGATAAAACATGTTAAAGAAAATGTAAATAAATAGATAGATATATTGAATACATACACACACCAAAACATGTGTTTACCCCCCCCACACACACACACATATTTTATCTAATAGGGTATGTCAAGATAATTGTGGCAATGATGTTTTAATTATGTGTCCCTCAGTATGTGAGATAGACTCACAAGTTGTGCAGCTGCATGCCTCCTAATTGAATCTCCCACTGGCAACTCGCTCTGTGAAGTTTGAGACTAACAAAACAATTTCTTTAAGTATATCACAGACTCTTTCTTCTGTAGGAATACAGCACTTCCTGTGTCACCCTTTCTCTCTGCGGTTAGACTGTGGTTTCTGTTTGGTCAGGATCTGTTTCTGCTTTCTATCGTTGACGGAAAAGAGACATTCTGGCAATTTCTATCCATGGTCTGTAGCAAAATAGCAATTAAATTTGTTTTGAGTTTTGGTTTGACTCATTCAGTGTTCCAGATAGACATTGTTTGCTAATTCAATCACTTGACTCTCTCTGATTAGTGGTTAGAAAGCAGCAGCCATTTGAGGTTAAACGGTATTTAGTTGTTACTTGATCAGGAAGTCTCAGGATCTGCGGACACAGGGGGGCTCCATTTGACGTCCAGTTCTAATATTTACGATGGACAGTCTGGGTTTAGTTTGTAATTTCTTTAATTAATTAGTTAATTAATTAATCAATTAATTTGTTAAATGAAACTTGAAATGAAATGACCTATGCACTCGGCACACTTTGTAAGGTTTTAGTTTTTTTATGACATTTTCTATTTATTTCTTGGTAATTAGGTCATTAATGGAGATGAAATAATTTTTGATTGTTGATCCAAGGATTATAAATTTGATTCTGTTCCTCATTCAGATTGTTATGTTTAAATTGCTCATTTTGTTTTTACAGTGTTTCCTTTAAAGCCAAATTATTTAAGGTTCTATACCTCTCCCTTCCTTAGGGTCATTTTTGCAGTCTTTGTTCTACCCTGCTTCCTTTTTCAATCGTTTGGATGCAGAATTTTTCTCAGTACAACCTGCTCTCCCGGCTGATTTATGATAAGAATGTAATTTATTTTTGGAACGCTCTTAATTAATTTGTTTGGTTTAAACTGCACAAATGGGATTGTGCTAATTAGATCAGAGATTTCAGGTGAAGTAACTACATTTGTAAATTTAACTCTACCATCAAGATTTCATTTATATTGATTATTTTATACAAATTTACTGGACTCAGATTCTGTTATAACCCCATGTACGGTTAGTTTTATGTAGGTACTTATCTGGCAGTGGATCCATTAATGAGGAAGGGGTCTATTGTCAGTGACATAGAATATACAGTCTATGGTTGTAGTCGACTGCAGTTCAGCATGAGCGACTGATAGAGGACCACGAAAGTGTGAGAAATTTGAGAAAAGTGAATAGAGAATACACTTGGTCCCCAACAGGAAGGTAATCCCCAAGGGAGTGATTTATATGTTTTAAATTGCTTCGAATTAGAGGAGTCTTTCCCCAGAGCCAAGACACTGGTGGTGGTGGTGGTGGTGATGAACTTGAGGATGAGAATGTCTTGATGAGAGGAAAACTCCGGATTGGATTGTTTGATTGGAGACAGTGTGGTGTCCATGCTTGAGTTGGGGGTGGGCTGTGCAGCGACACAGCTGAATCACAGCAGAGAGAGCCAGTTTAAAAGTTCGACAGCTTACGAGTGATTGGCTGAAGGCAAACATGTGACACTGTGATCGGATGAAAACAGGTGGAGCTCATAGATAGCGAGAAACAGCGCTTGTGACTCAGAGGGCATGCATGAGGGGATAGTCCTCATCACTGAACTTTCACTAAGCTTCATTAATCACAAAAGCTTAACGAAATGTGAACCTCCCCAATGACTCCCAGTTCGTTCTGCTACTGAGCGTATACATACATAAGAAGCAGCACAGATCCACTAAGCCCTTCCTTTTTGTTCACAATGTCTATTTTGTTCGTGGCAAGTGGGTTGGGGGTTAAGTGAAAAAAGGACTGTCCAATCCATCTTTGAGAAAACAATTTGGTGAAGACCTTTATGTTTTTCAACATCCCAATGCCCTTGTGCTCAAAGCCAGCCCTTTAAAAAGAAACCCCATCCAGTATCTTCGGGATGAACTGAAACCAAGACTACAAGACAGCCACTATTGACCCAACATCCCTCACTAATGCTTTTGAGGCTGAATAGGAGAAAAATCCCTGCAGCCAGGCTCAAACACAAAAATGGAAGGATGGAAGTACAGTTTTACAGGTGCTCTAATTTCGAAGTTGGTCGAGGTAAGGCTAATTTTAAAAAGATTCAATGTGCTGTTGGGTATATAAATCCCTAACTGATCATATTGTCTAAAACACGTTTGACCCACTTTGAGTGCAGCAGCATATTTTATGGAAGAAAGCCGGCTTCACAGTATAACGAAAACACCAGATGTGGTGTAAAAAACAAGTGATCTCATCTAAACAACCAGCTCTGCATTGTTCAAGAGATTTTTGCAGAGGATATGTGAACCGTGGAGAAGGCCATGTGTAGTGAAATGAGAGACCTGTGATGAAAATCCCAGAAAATAAAACTCATTCTTTCACAAATAATTGATAGACTTGAATCATTTTGGTAGTGGAGGTAGACTGTAGTAGCAAACATGCTGCTGCGAGTGTAGAGGTTCTCACAGCATACAAAGGGAAAGTTGTTAGTGTTCATTGGCCCGGCAGCTCTGCAGAGGCCTGAGGATAAGCCGTAAGCCAGAACACAGCAGATAGCCAGGGGTGAGTTGAAAGCTCAGACAATAGGTTAGTTAGGCTCTGAGGCAAGCATCCTGCTGCAGCGCAGACAACACCAAAAAATGTGTCACGCAGCAGTACGCTAGTGTCACAAACAACAGGACCCTTATTCACACTCTCAGGGAATAAGGGTCAGGCTTCATTGAAAGAATGAGTAACTACAGAGTGTAGCATTTGAGAGGGAAGGAGTAAAAGCAGAATGACAAACAACTAAATAGGTTAGCAAGAGGTGTGATGCTGCTGGAGTGGAGAACAGATCGAGATTTCTTTCTGTCCCTTGCTTCTCTATGAAGTGGAGGGGCTGGCTGGATAATGTAATTGATTCCAGGAGTGTTGAATGATTCAAGTAGGACTAAAATGTACCCCGAGAAACCTGACAGTACACGCTGGAGAAATAAAAGAAAAAAAGGAAAACAAAATAAATGCAAGTTGACAGGCAAAGTGGGGGACAGTTAGGCTTAGTGTTATTACCATGACAAAGAGAAAAGAGCACAGTGTTTGCTCCCTGCGTGGAGGGTGAAGAGGTTTAAGGACAGAGCAGCAGGAGATGAGGAAGTGACACGCTGAGCTGTGTGTGTGTGTGAGTGTGAAGCACCGTGTGCTTGTTTCAGCCTGCGGGTGTGCACGTGTGAATGTGTGTGCTCCCAGTCGCTTTCCATTTCCCTCTGTCAAGCGTATGTATGTTATCATACCTCTTACAATGCCTCACACTTTGTCTTCCCTGATATTCATACTTCCTAACTAGAACATGAACTAGTTAGGCTCGCAGAGGAATTTCTCCCCTTCTCATGACTGAAATCCTTAAGTATGATTGTTGTATGCTCACATAAGGCCTGAAGTGGTGTTACAGATTGAATCAGCTGCAATAGAGACAACTATCAAAGACTGATAACTCCTGAGGGGCCCTTTGGGCATGCAGGAGACTGATTACTCGTGTGCAGGGCAAAAAGTGACATCATCTTTTGCTGGAAGCTGTTAGGTGAAGGACTAGCAGAGAGCATACTTCATAAACCATCTTCACATGCCTCACACACAACTCGGAGCATTAGCAAGGCGACTGGTGTGTGTGTCATTACGCAGTTGGCTGTGCCGCTTTTACATGAGCAGACCACATCAAACAGAAGAGGACAGGGTTAATCTCTGCCTATGGAAATGCCCAGAGGTTTTTGCAGAAATGCAACTCTTCAAGCAATCCTCTCTGGCACATCTAATGACATAGCCAGCTCAAGCCGTCTTTTACATTCTCACTATTCAATATCAAACGGCACCTAATTCATTACGAAACGGCAAAGAAATAATTGGATCAATCTGCATTGGAGAGTAGTGAGGAGTTTCAATCCCAAATTAGATTTCCACATAGCGTAAATCATGACTGTTGTGTGCTACTGCAGGGTTAACGTTACAGCATTCAGCCTTTGTTGTATTGTACAAGTTTGGAGGCTTTGAAGTTTGTTTTGAAAAACAGGTTCAATGTAATTCTCCATTGAGATTAGAGGTGGAAATTCACCAGCTTAATGAAAAAGACTGTCTAATAATCATTCTGTACACTTACACCCTCATTTAAATTTTTATGAAATGCAGAAATTCAAAATACAGTAAAACCTTTTCAGAGACACAGGTACCTTGCCTCTTGTTTTTTTTCAAGAAACACCATTTTCATAATGACGAGTTAAAAATCACCAAAAACTATATGTAACACAGGTTTGTAAATTGGTGCTGTGGCTCTTCTCATTCTAGCGTATAGATCAATGACATTAGGTTCATTAGCTGCTTTAGTTCCATGCCGAAGTCTAGCTTCAACTAGGTGGTTAGGTGAAAAGGCTGCTGCTTATCGTGTTTAAGTAAGAAATCATTCATATTACTACTATTGCACCCTATTATTATTTCATTTTAACAGCCAACATGTGATGACACAGTTGTCCATAAGTACAGTAATAAACATGCATTTGGTTTATACACTCCTGTTATAAACACACACTCATACACAACGCTGGAGCAATCACTACTCTGAAAACAGCTTATCAATTTATTCATTGTAATCTTTTTCATATTCTTTTTTTCTTTCAGGAAAATTGTGAATGTGGTGAAGAAAATGGAAAATGTTGTGGTTGGCTACACCAAAAAAAAAGGAAAGATTTTAATCTGAACAATTTATAAAAGAGTCAAATGTGTCAACTAATCTTATTAACTTTTTAGGGTAAGGTATTATATAATAATTTTAACTATCTAATTATTTTTTTAATTTAGTTTCAATTTATGAATATTTTTTTTGTTCAATTTACAAAATTTTTCCATTTAAGAGCTCCACAGAACCTCTCAGTTTTTTTCAAATTTAAAAATATATGAATTGATAAATTAATAAGAGTGGAGGTTGGCTACTTCCCTAGGTTATCTATAATGTTAACTAATGTGGTGAATTGATGATGGAAAGCTTGTTACTATCTAATTGGGCTTTGCGACTCATCATCAAAATATTATTATGTTTACAAAATGAAAATACTGTCCTTATTACCAGCTGGAAACAAACAAACATGCAATTAATTTTTATCAGTTGACGAATATAATTATCTGCTTAAGCATAATGTCTTGTATCCCAACAGATTTGTGTTATATTTCTCTTCCTTTTTTGGCCAATATTTTCAACATGTTTGGATTTTCTTGCGCTGGGAATTAGCAGAAGCAGCAGGACCCACCACATCATAGTGCCGCAGACAGGTGGGTTATGTTTTTTTAAACTCTTGTTTTTGAGCACCATACAGTGTGACAAAATCCACAGCAAGTGATTTGCAGAAAGTAAGTCAAAGCAGCGGCAGGAAAGCTTCAAATTTTTGGCAAAACTGCCCAGTTTTTCTTTTTGAGATTGACTGTTGTATACAATAAACTGAACTCCTATGGGGCTGTTTCTGTCCTGATTGTACAATAAACACCACAACGTACCAGACATATATTATATAAATTATGTTATTGTGAAAAAGACAGGAGGTGGCAACATGCAGCGATATAGATTTTTTAGATAGGGCTCTATACTCAAAGCATTCAAAGAGACTGCCAGAGTTATCTTAACAAGAAACCTGACACTAATGCAAGTCAATTGGACAATGTTGTTATTGTGTTATAGGCCACTACTGATCATGTTTCAGCTTCTATTGGCTCACGTTCACGCCTCGACTTGCTAAATGATGGTAGAGGGTGTTGTGCACATTGCAGCTGAGAATCCCAGCACAGTTTATACCACAGTTATAGCTCTAATTGCCCAAATGTTTGTCCAAATACAAGATGATGGGAGGAAACTGGAGGGTGTAAACCGTCAAATGCGTTGCATCATCATCAGCATGACATGCAACGCAGCAGTGGCATGGTATGGTGGGAATTATACAGCAGAGAGACGTTTAAGAACGGGGATTATGGCAAAGAGTGTCAAAAGATATTTTAGTCACAATTACTGTGATTTTTTTAGCACTGCTAAAACTGTCCGGCTTATTCCTATGTCCGCCATAAGAAGAAATAACTGACACATTCTTTCGTTATCAAGACAAAATTAAGGTTTTTGCAGATAAGACATTGGATGATAAAGTTGGAAAGTGAAGACATTTCACAAGTTAACAAAACAAAATATTACAAATATTTTTTGACTTAAGAGACTGACATATACATGACATACAAAATATTTTGGAAATAAATCAATATTTCAAATTCAAATTGTTGTTTGGATGTGGTTACTAAGGGACTTTAACCCCCCCCCCCAAATAAATAAATAAATAAATGCAAATTTTTGCCACTATCACTTCCAACTCTATGACCACATAGTTGAATTAACACCTCACCAAAATTAAAAAGGTAAGCATTACAACCTCCATAATGGAAGAGTTTATTGCAGGTCTTTTGTAAATAAGATTGCATTTGTTTTAGTTGTAGATGTACCCAATAAACCAAGTGTGTAAAGTACCTAAGGTGTGTAGTGTGATTTTAAGTTGAGCAGCAAAGTCTTTTCTTTTTTTGCTTTCTTACAATATGTGATATATAAAATGCATTTTTCCTTTTTTTGTCCTGTGTTATCGTCACCTTTTTTTCCCTCACAGTTCTTTTCTTTCTCTGTAGACAGCTTTGGCACTACTCTGATATTTCATTTTAGAATTTAACTATCACTATTAATAACTTTGTGAAAGACATCTGCCAGAAGGGCTTCAAGGGTTGAACTGCTTTACCTGTGAGAAAACAGAGGTTACTCTGTCTATTTTTGGAACATTTTATTTATGATAAAAAAATGTTAACAAACACTCAGAGCTAGCAAAAACAGATAAAAAAAAAATTACCAATCTTTGAATCAGTTTTTAATCTTCCTCATCAACCAAAGTTTAACCTTCATCTGTGGCTAAATGGAGGTTGCAAAGGAATTATTCCACATCACTATTAAAGAAGGAACTATTTGATGTATAGCACAGAAGGGAATTTATAAAAATTAAAAAGTCAACATTAAAGAGAAAGAAGTCTGCTGTTCTTTTGGCTTCCCTGTCAGTTTCCATTACCTGCATTGTGTACACTGAGCTCAACTTTGAACGCAGACAGAGAAGCTGCTTGTAACCATGAGCAACATGGAGCACTCTGTCTTTGGCCTCTATAAAAAAAGTATAAAATCTCAGATCTCACTTGTGAAAGCCCCCCTAAATTTAGGTCTAGCGGCCACCCTTCACCCTGTAATCAATTTGCAATAGTAAAAGCACATTCAAACCTCGACCCGACACTTCAATGGTAGATGCTTCTTGGCACAGTTGGGTTCAAATGCATTTGGAGAATTAAGATTAAACTGATTTCTCAACGTTTTTCTTTGTTACTTCACTTCACAACAGTGTAAAAACAGCGTTCGTGTTTTAAAACACGCAAATTAATGCTTAACACTTCATCTGCTACTTTTTGAGTAGTAATTATGTGCACTCCTGTAGTAGTGTTAAATTGAAGCCTTGTGTCATTTCTGGCCATGCTGAAGAATTAATGATTTTTTTATTTCCCCAGCCAAGAAAAATAAAGGCTGCCTCTTTATGTTACATTTCTCTAGATTGTTGCCAGTGAATAGGATTTCCAGGGAGTCCAAGGTTTCTTGTACTTAACTGTAAGTTATTGTGGCAACTGCATGAATATATATATATATACACACAAACACACACACACACTGCGATTAACTGTCAAGAAGAGTGTACAGAAGAGAGAAACTGTCAAGTTGTCAATGAAAAGACTGGGAAAAATAAAAATAATAATTAAAAAAATAGATATTAGGGTGAAGGGTGAAAATGTCAACTTCAGTTTCCCTGCCTCCAAGGTGATCTCTTTGAATGGTTTGTTCTTTCTGAACAAACAGAAAGATAATCATTTCATAGTGATATAAAGCAGAGAGAAGCAGAAAACCTTATGTATTGTAGAAGCTGGAGCATGAGAACAGACCAGCCTCAAAATAATTAAATCATCATTGAAATAGCTGTTGATTAATTTCCTATTGATCACCTAATCATAAAACCTCTAACTCAAATGATTGGATCATTTCACGTTAACACTTTGGAAATCCATTAGGCTTTATTAGAATTAAAGTTTCTGCAGAAGATTGACAGTTTTGCAACACTGGCAACAGGGCGTCAGACAAAGGCGGAAATTGGGATGCTGTTCGGCAGGAGATTCTCTATTTCTGCAGCTATTATAGACGAATTAGACACGCTGCAGGCCTACTTTCCCCCCCAATGGAAATGACCCACATGGTGTAATTTAGGAAACATGCAGTGGACAGCATAAATGTTCCATCTCCCCCGTAATCCCTCCTGCTGAAGATTTTTAGTACAGTCTGCAGTCATACACGGTGATGAGCTTTCTATTCAGAGCCACTGTGGCTGTATTGTTATTGAGTAATGGAAGGAGGACATTTTAGGAGCCTGTTTTCAAAAGATTGGCTCTGTAAAGTTTGTTCTTTTTCATTTCAACTGCATTCAAAGATACAAATCTTTTCAAGAGATATAATGTCCCTTATATTAACATCCATTTCACCTGCTTGTCATAAATCTAAGGGGGGATCGTTTTGGTTTAAAGAATGAAAAGTAGTGAATGGAAGGAACAGATATCACACTAAGCAGAGCTCATTATTGTGCGGCTCTGTTTTTTGCAGGAGATAAATCCAGCAGGGCGGTTGCTCAGGCTAATAACTATTTTAAGTCCCAATAAAGCCCAAACATCTGATATGACTTAGGAAGCTGATAGAGGCTTGGCATGATGGAGCTTGCACAGAATGTTGGAACCCTTTTGTTGGAGCCATCCCGCTACAAAAATCCCCCCAGACAAACATAATCACCTTTCCCCTTTTGTATTTATTTATGTCTTATTAATGTTTACGAAGAGATCCAATGCCAAATCTGTAACTCTGCAGGCTGGGATTTACCAAAGGTAAATACGGCAAGACAACGATTTCCACTGCTATGCCAACGTCTTCATCAATCAAAGCTTTTATTACCTAGATATGATAAAAGGGCAAATGTGGGATTAGTTTCATTTCTGGCACAGTTCCATTATATTTGGCCACTCTCTTTTAAGCAGATAAACATGTGTTTCGCTCAGTTTGCTAATTACTACAATTGCACTGTGTTAACCTTGAGACTAACACACTGGAAAGTACTCCAAACACTAGATTTCAAGTAAATTCTTTGCACATGGTGAACAACACAGGCCAATGATTTACAACTGAACAAAGTCGTTGTTGATAATAACATTTCTAAGATCATTTTTCACCCTGGCTGGCTATTCATTAAGGTAATTAAATTCCCTTTTAAATATTTTCTGGATGCTATTGGAGCCGAATGTGTTGCCAAGGTGTTTGGCCACATTTACTTGTAATTTGGCATGAGTAAAATTCAATTGGGTGGTAATAGCGATTTTCTTTTTTCTAAATTCAGATGAGTCACAGTGTGTTTCGGGGGTGTTTCAGAACATTAACCTGTCGTTAATAAATTTTATATGTTTACAAACTGCTGATGACCGCCTGCTCTTTTAAGTATTTGTCTCATTTAATGGAAGATCACATGACATCTAAAACTAACACAACATCCACAAACCAACCTAAATCCTCCTCCCTTGTGTTTTGTCTATGAATCCATTGTTAACAGCCCTTAGATGAGCCACAGGTAATTCTGCAAGAGCGCACGCTTGTCCTAGTAGGAGGTAGCACACACATTATCAGTTCTAATCCTCTTATTTCCTTTCTCCTTTTAAAAATGTGTCTTCCTGTCGACCTCATCAGAGGAGCTAGTATTTCTATACTACATGCCGTCTGGCAGCTGCTGTAAGCTCACACTTCATTTTCCGGGGTCTCCATGAACCTCAAGGTCCAGAGAAACACAAATAACACATGCTGCTGAAAATATAGAATGTCTTTTTCCATGTGCTGCTCATCTGAACTATAGGCTGAATTACAAAAAAGATCTGGCTGACAGAAATGCTTTGAAGGTTTTAGTCATACCCAAATGTGCTGGTTTTCCTCTCATGCGCCTCGTCAAGGTTTCTCCCTCGTGCGTCTGGATCGTAGATGCTGAGAGAGGATCTGGTACAAAGAGAATTACAGATCAACTTCAGCTTGACAAGAGATGAATACAGCCAAGCACAAAGAGCCTAAACAGCGTTACCTGCCCTTAACATAAGTAAGAAGCACATTTCCTTTTGGATGAAATCTGCAGAGAGGAAATAATGCCTGTACATAACAACTATTTCCAAAATCTCCTTCTCTCCAGCTTATCGATATAAAAAAACAAATCAAAACAATATTTTGCTGATTTATAATTCATGATTCATCCTCTTCAAAAACTGTTATGAGCATATCATTAGAGGCAGTACAAAATACATGAAAGTGAGTCTACACACAACAAATAAGAGGCACATGGCTGTGGTTTGCAGCACAAAGCAGGCAGACAAGGCGTTTGTAGAATGAAGCAAGACTGAGGGTGTAGCTGTGATCGTCCTCGCCAGGCACAGCGGGCTCTGTATCTTATAAACAGACACCATCCTTTTACTATTTATACATTGGACAACATGCAAGCTCTGTTCAGAGGACAAAAAAGCAAATCATCAATAGCAAAGATCGAGGGAGGTTAGTAAGGAGCCAGTAGGTGAATGGGAAGGGGGTGGGCACAAAACAAGCAAAAAATAGCACAGCACGGCATTCAGATACAGGAACCGTGTGATGTTGGAGACAAGCTTAAAATGTCTGTGGGATTTTTTTCTCTTTCCCACACACCACTGTGTCACTTTGCACAAGTCAGACATCTTCTCGAAGGCAAATAAATATATTAAAAAAAATAAAATCTGTTTTTGCCATCTCATGTTTCTTTATAGAGGAAGAAATGCAGATTGACCTAATTTCTCCCTCACTTAGCATTTAGCAAAAATTTTACGACCAACACTAAAATGGGACAATAAGGCTCAAATCATTCCATGGCCACGTATATGGATATGATTAGCCCATTAGCTTAGTGTAGCTGTAACTCTAAATTTCTCCAATCAGGTGCAGGCTGTATTAACTCTGAGCAGATGTTTTTGTCAATTCAAACTCCCCATGTGTTAAGTCTCTGTGAATGATACGGGTGATTTAACAGAAAGAATTCACATATAATGAATTATGAGTCTAACATATTTGATTCTCACACTTAGTGTTGACATTTTGTGTTTGCGCTTGTAGATTTATTAGAGTTATCTTAAGATAATTAGGCTTTCAATGGAAAAATTAACTGTTATTGACATTACATGACAGTTAACACTTATTTCCAAGCATAGTTTAATTTGCTTGCAAAACTTGGACAGTTTCATTTAAAATTTTTTCAGAAAAAAGTCTGAAGTAATTAGAATAGATAATATGCATAATAAATATATAAGCTCAATGTTTTTCACTGAGACAGTCTGGTAGTGAAAAGTAAGTGTAGCACTACAGAAAACAGGAATGTTCTGTACTGAAATAAACAAATTCAACAATACTCAAATAAAGCTTTATTTGACTATTTCAACATACTACAGCTGTAAAAGAAATAGTACTATCTCTACTCACATTATAAGAAGATATTTCATTAAAAATTGTTTACGATGTACTATCATATACTAAGCTAGCCGTGAATATACAGTAGTAATAAATACAGAGTCATTGTTGCTAAAACTAGCTTCAACTAAAAAAATTATGGTTAAATGCATCGATAATTACAACCTTATATCTGACAGAGGTCATGCCACATAATTTTTTTGCCTTTGGTACTTTTGATCATTTTTCTCCTTCTGTACAAGTACAATGTTGAATGCAGAACTTTTCTGCTTAGCAGTGAGTTTTTCCACACTGTTATTTTCACTTCAGTGAAGGACCTGGCACATCTACCACCACACAAACTGTTGCATAAACAACTACACTCAAAAAGACTGCAGCCACACACACAGACACGCAAAATTCAGTTTATGCAATTTCCAATACAACTTCCAAATTACAGTGCATGGGATAGGATGGCACATTTCACTCCCTGTTTTTGAGGGAGGAAAAAAAACTCTGAATTAGCTTTGGAAATGTGTTTTTTCTAAAACCACTTGCTGTGTGACAGACAGATATACGCTGTTAATAGTACATTTTGAGGAAGAAACTAGAAATAAGTAAGCAAGATGATGTGATCAGCAATATGAGAAGGGATCCAACCATCACGTGGGTGGCAAATTTAATAGAACTAAAGCAAGAACAAACTCTACGTTGCTGATAATGGCAGAAAAAGTGCAAATGTGTAGCTGCAATTTACAATACAAGAAACCTCATCATCCTTTGTCAAAGATGAGCTGCAGTAAAGGGAGTCTGGTCTGCAGCAGGCTGGCTGTACTTAATAAAATAACCACTGTGTAAGAGAAATCTAGGCCAGAGCTGTATTTCTGTTTACCACTCTTTACCCCCACCTGGCACTCTGAGGACAGGTGTGAAATTCTGTTCCATCTTATGAAAAATTAGCCCAGTTCTGGTCCTCACCACATTTCAGACAAATGGCCATCAATAAATTCGGCCCCTCTTTGTTGTGCTTTAATTACTCACATAAACTATTTTATCTATCAAATCTGTAAAACTTCAATGAGTTTTTCACTCCTCTACATGCGTTGCACCCACTCTTGCCTCCATTGTCACTTTTCTGATTTCCTTTGCATGTCAGCTGTGTCTCTCTATTCTACTTCATCTATGTTATTCTTCATCTGTGTTCTTTCCTTCTCCTCTTTGCACTCCCTTGCTAATGCTTCAAATCAGTAAACTCGCTTGAAACAAGTAATAAAAAAGAAAATCAGAATGTGATTGAGCAGCTTTTAATTGTGTCTCTCTTTTCTTTCTCTTCAGCAAATAAGAGAAAGGCAGAGGAAGAGGAATATACCTAGTACACTGAAGACAGTACCAGGAAAATGAAGGGCCTATTTCACAGACATGGATTAAACTAATCCTAGTCTAATACACTGAAAAAGAGAACTTTGGCTGTCTGTCTGTGAAACCAGTCCTTAAATCTCATTGAATTTAAAATGTCTGATATTTTTGCTCTACACTCAGCTGTATTACACAATACAGAGGACGTTTTAGTGCAGATACTTTGTTAATAGCGTAGATCTGGGTCATGTTGATTCCCATAAATATGTTTACAAATGATTTGGAGAGGAAAAGATTTACAGTAAACAATAAAATCTGATGGTTCTCAAATTTACTGTGTTTTGTTTGCTTGCCCCACAATTCAATCAAAGATCTCCTTCTCTAGTTTTCCCCCTCTCTGATTGCTTCCATTTGGTTAATATATTAATCTATTCTCTTTTATCCATTTGCAATTATATCAAACCTTAGCTGTATCTCTACGGTGGCGGCCTATACAGTTCTGTGTTGCCATAGTGTGAGTTCAGTCAGAAGGCGAAGAATTAATTGCGATATTCCTGTCCAAAGCATTTTCTTTTACATTTAACTGATTTAATCCTGCACAGGGGGAGTTGCAGTAAAAGCTCAAAAAGTCGCCAAATTGTCATCTCGCTCTCTCCATACTGAAGATATAGCCAAAGCTATCCACAATAGCAAATGTAACAATCGTGTTAATTATTCACGATTACATGATCTCAGATGCATTTTGCTCCCTAAACAACTGTATATGTACGCAGCTAATGTGAGCCTGGCACAGTGTAAAATATTTAGATGTACAAGCCCATAACACTTATTGGACCGCCACACAAGATACTGCAGTCAATACTAGAGCCAGAAAATGATCAATGATGACCACTGTGCCGGGTATGAATAATATGTGCATCATTGCCATTCCATTGAGCCAAACCATAGATCCTTAGCTCATCTGTCCTTGACGCAAGTGTCTTAATGCTGCATGTTTGGGAATCTTTGATGTGAGAACATTGCCCCCTGTTGATTCAATTTTGAACTCTAATGGGGGCCTGTACGTGCTGTGCTGACTGAAAATGACATGAAAAGGGCTTACACAAATGCTGCAGAAAAGCAGCTCTCAGCTATTTGTCATAGCTGAGAGCTACCTTTACTTTTTTAGGGGTGTTCCCTTGACTGTCATATCATTCGATACTCATTTTCTTTTGAGTTCCATTTAGATGTGTCACTTTCTGTTGATATTTGCTTGCAGCAGAGTGGTTGAGGAAATCACACAGAATAAAGTTTGCGGTATCTAAATTAATTAATACATATCCTGAATAAATATTCAATACATAACAAAAACATACTAATTTATTTAGAGCATCTGGGCAGCACTAATTCTTTTTGACACATTAAAATCTATGAAAATGCAGCTTCATATCTTTACTATTCAAATATTGATAACTGAAATAAAATCACAGTTAAAGGTTTAGACAGCCATCCTTAAGTCACCACGTGTCATCAGATTTTGAGTCAGATCTTACTAAATCCTGATTGGTCAAGTGAAGAACATGACATCACCTTGCTTTATAGCCTGGGCCCTGAGTTTTTGTCTGTAATTCATTTTTCTTTACATGTTAAACAATTTGTCAATCAATCAACATGTTGATCAACAGACTATAAAACAGCAATTAATTGATTAATTCAGAAAATGTTTGGTCTTTTATTCCTGCCTAAAAAGATCTTATTAGGGCTGCTGCTTATGATTATCTTACTATGTAAAATGTTCCTAGCAATAGTTTTGAATTTAGTCAGTCAAGCATTCAGGGTTTACAAAAGGCCAAAAATCCATCATAATATCCACGAGCACAAGGATAGCTTCCAGTTGATATTCAGTTTGCATTAGTGTAAGATAAGGGCAAGCAACTAAACTTTATATCAAAACGTCACTTAAAAGTTTATTAGAATATAAAAATAGCTGCCTGTTATTGATTGACAATTAATGTATTGATTGTGCAATGGTTGCAGCACTTCTTCTGATTGGTTGACCTGATGTCAGAATCACTGAGCTAATGAGTGATGCCGTGGATACAGGTCTAACCCGAGGCATCAGACAAAACATCCCAAACAGATACCACTGATATAAATGACCAAAACTGTTTCAACTTAAACTAAGATGCTTATTAAGAATATAGATTTTCCGAGAGTTTGATAACACAAACAGGGGATCCAGAAGGAATGCTGCAAGCTCAGCAGAGGAAAAACAAAGCTTGTGCATTCCTTTGATTTGTGTTTTCCCCTATAAATCATCAACAGCAACTGTCAGAGATAGTGTCAATTTCACATACCATGTAGACTGCGTTTCATCTGTTACGCAGAAAAATATAGATTTCATGATGAAATTCTTATGTCTGCTTGTTGAATCATCCAATATTATGGCTGAAAGATTCAAAAAATAAATGGTAAAATTGCTTGTTGAGAGAAATTGATATTCTTCCAGCACTACAGCTTCCAACTGATGATAATCTGTATTCACACAGTCTGCCACGTTAGATGAAAGCCTTCAATTAGCAGTCAATTCTATTCAGTATTTCCTATCATGCCAAGCCGCATTTACATTTGCTGTCAGCACCAAAGGCAGCTCCCCTCTCGACATTAGGAGGAAATGCTCCTGGTGAGAATATAAGTCACCCTGCTGGGAACAAAGTGTAAAAACAAGTGTTTTTGTTGTAATCAGAGTGGTGGACTTCTGATGTCTGATGCGCCCTACTTCGTGGCTGTAGATGTTAGGAGGTATAGGTTGAAGTGTCATCCTCTCAGTCTTAACCCCAGATTAAAAAACTGAGACTGAAGCAAAGAGATGAAACAGCTCTAATGCTTTGATTTGCAGATTCTTGCTGGCGGGGGTCTACACAGGCCCTCAGCGTGATGCCTGCCCCCTCACCAGGTGTTTCTACAGGAGACAAACCAATGGTTGAATTGCCCTCTGTTATACTTGGATGGCACAGGTGGATTCAAGGCGAATGCATCTAAAACAACATAGTAACTCACTTTGCAGTTTAATGCCCTTAAATAACATGGCAGCATCATAAGTCTGGCTATGATAATATTATCTTTGTATTTGCGTGGTTGGCATCATGCTTTCATTGCACAGTGAAAAGCAGTGCCTTGGGAAATTCTTTTCTGGGGATAATAAAGCATCAGCAGTTGGCCTCATCTCTCACAACTCAATAACCAAACTCACACAGAGATGCTAAGGAGCATCTCAATTCCTTTCTGTATTTGTAAATTGGCCCAGTGTGGAGATTTTCATCCAATGTGATTATTATTAGTATTGTACTGTTGTTGTATGGGGGGGGGGTTGCACATAAAGGAGCATATTTTCAAAGCCATGCAGAGACCAGTGGGAGTCCTTTTTCATTGAAAAAGAGCTAAAGGCCAGTGTGGAGCAACTCCACTTTTACTCAACCCATGTGTCTTGCTGGGTCAGCCCAATAGCGCTCCAGGCCAGCCAACTTTCTGACGGACCCCTGCTGGTAGAAATGAATTGAGAAATAAAATTAACTCCTGGTTCATATAATGTGGCAGATTGATGCAAACATATACCCCACAACACACTGGGTAAACGATAGTAGACCTGTAGATGTAACAATATATGAAAATATAGCTGCAACAATTGGTCGGCAATAAAAGTGACTTTTTTTCTCAGTTGTTTCAGGTTCCATCATTTAAAGGAAAGAGTAATTGGGTTTCGGCAAACATACAACAGCATTTGCTGTTAACTAAAGCTCGTTTGATTAACATATACTATTTTTGATTGATTCATGCGTAAAATAATCATTCGTTGCAGGTTTTATCCAAATTTCTGTTTAATGTAGTGGGCATCATTCTCATAATATTGATAAGGATATTTTCTAATGTCACCACGTATCACAATGAGAAAGATACATGTCCCATCACATAGAAGTATCAAAGTGATGCTCAAAAGAATGACCTTTGTTTCACTGTTTTGCATCTCATAAAAAAATCACTTTGTTGTACTCAGATCATTGGAAAATTATAACATGATGCAACCATATCATCAAAATACCACGGAGCCAAAAGCCTCTAAATAATCTTACATTAGAAATTTGTCCTTACTTACAAATATCCTTTGAAAAGCAGACACTGAAAATATGAAAAAAAGTGAAAAGATAAAAAATCAAAGATGACTTGCTGTTCTTTTTAAATTTGAAGTTAGCTCCATGAATAAAAAAGGGGAAGTACCTTAGAGCTAAATTACTAAAGACACAAAGATGGATACATGAAGAAAAATCACAATAAAACATCACAGAAGTTTGATGTAACTCCAACAGTGGGAATCTGTTGACATGGAGACTGTCAGTGAGTTGTTTGGTTGTACATTACAATCTGGCTATAATTGTCAAACTTATTGCTCTCCAGCACAGTAAACTTAAGCTTGGCGTCAGTAAAGAATTTAATTTTGAGTTTTTTTCCACATACTTTCCATTGATTGTGGCAGAAGTATTTAAATGCTTTACTTAAGTAAAAGTACTTTTCTACATGGTAAAAACACTCAATTAAAATATATATATAAGATGCAAAATCTAGAAGTACAGTATTTCCTTCTATTTTTTGGTAAGGTAAAAATGCAAAGCAGCATAAAATGAAAACACTCAAGTACAAATTGTTAAAATTTGTAGGCCGAGTCTTGTTGTCTTGAGCTTAACCCTTAATTTTGAATTTCCCTTCGGGGATTAATAAAATATCTATCTATCTATCTTAAGAAATGCAAAGCGGCCACATTGAGACACAACATGTAGGAACCAATTGAGGACAGAGAAATACACAAAATGAGCATGACTGCAGCTTAGGCAAGCAAAATTAACAACAACAAACATAAAATAACTGATAATATGTGCAAAATACCTCAGAGACACACAAAGCAACACTTAAGGATCAACGAGACGCTAAACAACAAAAATCACATAATAACTCCAGAGACATGCTCAACAATCACAAAGAGACACAAAACAAGGGATGCAAATAACAAGAGACACAAAGCAACTACAGAGGTGTTTACAACGACCCCAAAGAGACACAATACGACCAGAATGAGACACAGAAACAACTGCTAGGAGGCGCAAAATGACCATAAAGATCCACAGCCTTGCGGGTGGGTTGGGGGGACCTACTTGCCTGTGCCCAGGGGGGCTATTTTCCAATAATCCGTCCATGGCAGTCTGGTCGGGGGAGGATGCTGCTGCCGCCGCCGCCTGTGGCGCTCCCCGTCCGGATCGGAGGAAGTTGTATCCGCTCACAGCACCAATCAGCTGTGAGGTTCCTCTGACGCCCTGCCCAAACAATACAGGCAGCAGGAACTACAGAGACCGATATTTAGATTCTGTAACAGATCGCGTTTAATTTAGAAATCGATCTAAATACGTTGATTGTGTTTTCTGAACCAGTGCCGTCGGGGCAGGTAACTATAATCGCCGCTCAGACTATGCGATAGCACAGAAACGTCATCCAGTATCGGCTAACTGCTATTAGCACAGAGCCCGACTCTAGCCGAGTTAGCTAATGTAGGCTTCGTGTGAACTCGGCAGCTAGTTGTAAAAAAAGTTGTTTTAGATACTCTTTCTGGGCAGAGTAACGTAATGTCGACGGGCTTTTGAACATAAATGTGAGCGGGGCGTTAGTAAACAGGGCAGCTGACAGCAGTAGTCCGATGTGTTTTTATCCGCTAGCTCCGGGTACGTGTTTGAAATTCAAGCTAGCGGGCGAACGTTGAGTTAGCTTAGCGGCTACATTAACCTAAACATCCACAAAACTGGACAAAACATTGGATTTAGTTGGGTTTAAGTCGGGCTCAGCGGGTTCGCTGACCCCTCAGAAGAAGATGAAGAAGAGGAAGGAGTTGAATGCTTTGATCGGACTCGGGGATAGTAAGAGAAAGAAGACCAAAAAGGGCTCCGGTCACCGACTTCTCCGAACCGAGCCGCCGGATTCAGAGTCGGACTCCAGCTCGGACGACGATGAGTTCAACAACCTGAGCGGCGGAGCCAACTTTGGGAAGTGAGTAATCAGTTTAATAACATGTTGTTGTGCAGTAAGAAATCTGCCATCCAACACTAACTCTATGAAAAAAATAAACAATACCGTAAACGGAGTTGTGACGATCGGGCGATTCTATTAATCCAACGTCAAACTAATAAAAGTGCCTCATGTAAAAATCAAATGATGTCAAAAATTTGCAGGTTCTATCTTTTTAAATGCGTTAATTTAATGCAACTCTCTGTCAAAGTTAACAGTAAAACAGTTATTATGATTGGCTCATGGAGATGGCTTGATAAAACAAGTCACTGAAATGAATGACCAATAATTATAGGTTAATTTAATGTTGTTGTTTTTTTTTTAAACAAAACAACTATTAGAATCAGTATCTCTATTATTAGTGACCACGACCTGCAGTCCATAGGAAAACTGAAGACTTGATCAGTGGGTTGGCTTTTAGTAATCTTAAAAACAGCTATTTTTCCACAATCATTATGTTTTATTGTTATATTAACTGATCAATTGTACTTTCTCCTTACCCTTTTGATGTATACACAGAATAGTGAAACAGAAGACATGCATTCGTGCTAAAGCATGTTTCTTCTGAAGCCTGATATCAGCCAAATTAAATTTAATTTAAAAGTCAGCATGGGTATGATGTGAAGATACAGTGTGGAACAGTCCATATTTTGAATCTGAATAGTTCAGCACTAATCTTCATAATTCTCATTGCATAGCACACAATCCCAAAATATCTCCTTAGTTAATTATGAAATACACAGAAGTTGTAATGTGTAACATTACCATGTTTCTCTTTTTCACAGGAGAAGCTACACACAGTGCTGCAATGTCTGCTATCCCTTGTTTCTGTTCATCATACTAGCTGCCTGTGTCATGGCTTGTGCTGGACTCATATGGATGCAGATAGCCCTGAAAGAAGATCTCGACTCACTGAAAGAAAAACTGCACAGCAGTAAGCGTCATTAAAGTTACCTTGTGATGGCCATAAAAAGTTCACTACCCTTTGGATGGTTCAACTCATTATATTCCAGGCAGCTATTATGGCCATGCATTCCTTACTTTTTAACATTGCTACTAACTGTTTTAATAACAGTGGAATCCAGCCAGAAGGTATCATCAAGTGAAATCCCAAAACTAAGTGAGGACCTCAAGAACAAGGAGCGAAAGCTTGATGCCATTGAGAATGGGGACAAGGGGATGCGCAAACTCTGGTCTAACCTGACAGAGATGAACAGAAAGGTCTGTTTCAATTATTGCTAAGGGGGGCTTTAAAAAGTTAAAAAGTTTTAAAAAGCCAAAAAAAAAACCTAAAAAAAAAAATCAGCTCCTACAGAGTAAAAAAAGAAAAAAAAAGGAAAGCAATACAAATCACACATGCTGTAATAATGACATTGTATAAATGTACATTAGTAAACCAGCATTCTACCACCTTGACGTTAGAAAACTAGCTATACAACTTTAGGGTTTTTTTTTCCACACAATGCTACTTTTTCACTCACTTCTTACTGACTCCTATTCACTCACTCACTGTTTTGGAATTGCAGCATCATATTTGCTGGTGATATGACTGGCTGTGTGTGACAGCTACACATGGGTTTCAGGTTACACATATATTTTTAGAGAGGAGTTTCACACAGGGTTTAAGTTTGCAAACACTGGAGTAAAATACTCAACCACAGTTTACAGTAACTTTGAATTTTTTTTGTTCATTAAATTTAAAAATTACACTAGTATTGTTTTTTAACCAGTTGTAACTGAATGGTGTGTGTCATGTCTCCTGCAGATCAGCTTACTGGACTCCGCTGTAAACCATTTGAAGGCCAACTTGAAATCCGCCGCTGATTTAATCAGCCTTCCGACCACAGTTGAAGAACTACAAAAGGTAAAGGCAAAGCAAAAAGAATGGAAACAAGGAAGAAATCTGGCTCAGAATCCATTTGCTAATATTCTGTTTCATACTGATTGTGATACTTGACCTTGTAGAGTGTTGCTACAATTGGCAGTACACTAACGAGTGTCCAGCATGATGTGAAGACTATGCAGACTGCTCTTGAAAATCAAAAGAAAGAAGATGACTTGAAGAAGACAATGGTAAATTATATTCAGTCACATTTTCAGTAGTTTAACAGTAAGCAACCGGTTGCTATGATAACATGCGATGGGTCTCCATGCTCCTCATGCTGTATATGTGCTTTTTCAGTTTATTTATATAAAGTGTTTTTTTTACTCTTGGCTCAATTGGAAATGTTGGCATATGAATGCAACAGAAAACATGGAAACAGACTTGGTGACTACATCATATGTCACGTTATAAATCTTTGTATTTTGTTGAATTAGCATTTCCTTTGCCAAATTAATTGGAATTTAGGCAAAATTTGTGCTATATTTGGATGGAATCATTGTTATTTCATAATAAATACGTTTATAGGTTTTGAAAACCTTAGCATCTCACCCTAACCCAGCTTCAAATACACATCTCGATGCTTACTTTGAGGTTATTATGTATATTTATTTATATCTAGAAAAGGAACAAGCTGTTTTCACTGTCTTCAATCTTCGGTCACATTGAGTGGGAAGTGGTCGACGAAAAAACAGTCCACCATTGAGAGCAATTTGTTAAACTACTGAAATGTCAGTACAGTGTTTTGGCTATCTGACAGGCATCCAAGAAGAAAACAAGCTATGTTCCTTTGTAAGTAACATTGGGCTGCAAGCTTTTGTATTTCACATGAGCAAAGCTGACGGATTTTTTATGCGTTGAAGTTGGATGTACCTTACATTGTTGGGCACCTTGTCTTATTTTATTTACCTCTTCACTTCACTGCAGATATTTCTAGAGGCTTCTTCTCTAATCATTTATCATTCATGTATGGATGTATGGAGCACAGTGTGTAAAGAATATGTATCAGTTCATTGAGCTTAGATGTATCAGCTGAATAACTACATGTACCAATCTGTAATTACTAACTACATCTCTACTCTTAGATATAGTGATTCTTATGCATATCTGTCTCATATATAATTGAGGCTAATCCACTAACATACGGCCAAGATGAGTCTGTTGATGAAATGTCAGTTGATCTGCTTAACGGTAGCTTGGTTCCAAACCAGAAACAACAGTGAACTTTGCCATTGCCAGATTAATTTGTTTATCTGTTTACCCCTGCAAGCATGAATGTTTTTGCGGTTCAGGCACTCATACAGTCACTGTGTTAAGAAGGTCCTATCATTTCTTGGATCCCTGGGTTGGGTTTCCATTCATAATACATGAAACAAGTGCCAATCTATTTTTGGAGCTTAGATGTTTTTCCTGTGTAAAACTAGGTCAAACATGTGAGACAACTGCAGAATGTTTTCTCTACTTAATTTTTGATAAACACAATAAGACAGGGACAAAAGAGGTTAACCAAATAGTTAGACACTTGTCTACATTTTTATATAGCGACCTCAATAATTGAGGAATGTCAATCATTGCCTTCAGGCTTAGATCACTACAGTCTAAATTTTTTTTAATTTTGATGTGCACGTCAATATAAAAAAACTTGGGTCACTTTTTGACTTCCATTTACTTAATCTCTGAGGAAACTTGTCCTTTGTTTGATTTCCCATGACTGCTCTTGTCTTAGAAACAAGAAATCTCATCTAACAGCCAACTTCAGGTTGGTTAACAGTATTTTTCATTGTCATAGGACATGACAGACCTGAAAAAAGCAGTGAGTGAGACTAACAAGACAGGGGAGCAGCACCATACATGGACAGCTGAGCAGATCCACATCCTCCTCTCAACGGTCGCAGATCTTAGTCAGAGAGTGGTCTTGTTAGAGGATGGGTCAAAGCAAAGCGTGAGTCATGTAAAGATAAGCATTTACTTCTTGCATTTTAAAGTTTTGTTTGTTAATGTCTATGTTCAGGTCAGAGAGTTGCAATCCATTTTACCTTTTGTCTTCCAACTGTTTCACAGATAAAAGAGAAAGGTGCAGGAGCTCAACCGGTAATCACGACTGAAACTCCCGCAACAGAAATGGCAAAACAAACTACCACAACCAAAGCAGCACCTGGAGATGTGCAGGGTACGGTGGTGGATACAGGGGGCTGCCATTTAATCTTCCCCATGTCGAATTCTTATATAATTTTCTCATATTTTATTTTCACAGAGATATCCACGCCAATGACAGAGCCGCTCACTAGCAGGCGTCCACGCTTCTTAACCCCAAACCGCTCCAAGAGAAATACCCAGATGAGATGCCCAGAGAGGATGTCCCTGCCTGGTGTCAGTTCTCTAAAAGGTGCGTACTACAACTACAAAGTATTACAATCTATTTGTGTTTGTGTTGAAATTTATAGGCTGTTATTGAAATTCTACCCTGACACTAACAATTAAGGGTTGTTGTTTTTTTGTTAGTTTTTTTTGCTGAAAACACAACAAATTGTTTTTTATCCTAAACTGTTTTGTGTCCTTTTGAATAAAAATATTCTGTTTTTGCTTGTCTTTTTTTTCCCCAACAGACTTGGAAGACATCTTCCAGCAGGCGGGTCTTGGACATAATTCCCCCATTATAAGTTACCAAGACCTGAGGAAAATATTTGGAACATCAACTCCCAGGGCTCATATCTTGGAGTGCTTTGACAATGACGGGGACTGGAGTTACTCCCTGATGGAGCTGAAAATTGCTGTTGGTGTGTGAGCACATTATCACTGACAGCAGTGAACAGTATTGAAACGCTGTGGGCTATGGCGATGCAGAGCTCCCAACAGTCTTCTGTAATTGCTGCACTTTTGTAAACTGAATATTTATCATACTGATTGTGGAACAATGGCGCTGGCATGCCCTCAACTCATTCTCCCCTCTCCTCAATCAATTTCAACACAACCTCACCACATAATCTTAAATTTGAACCATAATCGATATCCCAGTATTCAGAAATTCAACTCTTATTTAAGCAAATCTCTTGGTTTATAAAAATAAACCATGAAAATAGCAGTTGTACATTTTTTGAAAAGAATTTTCCACTCTCGTCGCAAATCTGCTCTTTCCTTGTACCTGTGTTTTTTCTTTTTCAGTTTCATCTTGATGTAACATTTGTGTTTAGCTTCTGTGGAGACTGTAAATGCCAGTCGGTTGCAAACGTCCCCACCATCTACACAAATACTTGGTACAAATCACCTGAACCTTATTTATAGAAGACCAGATAGAATTTTATGAATGTTTACAAATGACTACTAGAAACTAGGTTTTTTTTGTGAACTTTGGTTTTGTTTTTAGACAGTTTCCTAACATATCTGAAATATACAATTGAGCATAAGAATAAAGATTTTTGTATGATATTTTCTAAGATTAATCTAAAGTTTCTGATTCTATCATCAAGTGTTTTCTCATTTATCTGCAGGTAGTTGCAAGTTGGATTTTCTGTTTAGCCAATGTGTACATTTATTTGCTTGGTCTGTAGTTTATTTTTATTATTATTTTCTTACTTTCAGTTGTACTAGATTTGAAGGGCTATTAACACTTTGAATCAATCTGGAAGAAATTTGAAGTGGTAACTCGTGAGACATATGTAGCAATAACTAAATGACAGATATTCTTTGTTTGAAATTGCAGTAGACAAAAAGCTCACAATGTGTAACAGGTAGTATAAGACGCACTGACCATCACTCTTTACTTGATTCATTTTGTTGTTTTTATGGACTAAACAATTGTGTATTTACATAATGGGTTCGTAATACTCAAAAATTGTTGTACTCTGTAAAAATTGTGTGAAAGTATTTTCAGCCACCATCTTGTGACATAGATTGGGTCGGTAACATTTGCTTTATGGTCTTAATCTTATCATTGTACATTTTTTAAATAATTCTGTTGTGCTTTGCATGTTGCTTATAATGTAACATGGACAAATAATTTATAAACATAGTTAAGGACTCGTTTTGCAGGACAATGGTTAGTTAAGCTTAAAATGTAAAGTAGCTTTGGTCATCATGACTTAGACTTTTGGTCCATGCTGCTACTGTACATGAGAGATTTTATGAATGTGTTTTTGTGTGAGCACCAGGGAATAAACAAAAGTAAAAAAAAAGTTTAAAAAAATCCATCTCTGATCTGCCTGGTGTTTCAAGACATGTGAGAAGCCTTTTCTACTGGTGGTATTTAATGTCTTTACTAGAATGCTGCACATCACTTCAGATGCAAATCCAGTCTGAAATACATGAAAAAGAAACAACAGGGATCTTTCAACATATTTACACATCTCTGAAAGACTTGTACAAAAGTACCTCTCATCGGTACTTCGGCACTACAACATTGTGAATGAAATCATTTCCCAGACTTATGCCAGCGCCCCTTTAGCCCTCCAGTCCCTGGACAACAGCCCCAGCAGCTGCTCCTCATCCTCCTCGTCCTCATCAATGTAGTCATCAGTCTCCATCGGTTCCTCCTTCCTGGACGACTTGCTCTTCACCACATCGCGTTTGTCTCTCAGCAGCTCAACTCTTTTGTAACACTCAATTTGCTCATCGATTTCGTCGATCTGACGTTCAAGGCGACCCTCCTCGTCCTCCTCAGCCACGATGGCTTCTGATTTTGTGTTCACCTGTCTGATCTCCTTCTGAAACTCTTCCCACTCCTTGTCCATCTGATCTTTGGGTGCATCGACGTTGCGCACTTTGGCATCTCTTACGGGGTCGTCGAAGAAACCCTCTGGCAGCGCCTCAGCCGTGTTGTCTTTCTTTTCTGTGCTCTTGTCCTGCACCTCCGGTTTGAGGATGGAGCCAGAGTGGGAGATAGCAGGTGTGGATGGGATGGAGCTGTCAAAGAAATCAGACGGAAGTGCTGGAGCTTCAGCCCCCTGAGGATGATGGGGGTTTGTGCCTCCCGCCTGACATGCCGCTTCCCCCTCTGCCTTATCATCAGCATCCTCCTCGTCATAGACTCCAGCCAAGAGACTCAAACCTGCAGATTTCTTGGCGGAAACGGCTTCTTTTTCTCTGGGTTTCTCAAAGAAATCTCCCGGTAGCCCTGGCGACAAGGACTGGCCTGCAGCCGGCGCTGGTTTCGCCCTCTTCCCGTTAACGTCCACGCTGTCGGATGTTTTCCTCTTAACTGGTTGGTTTTGTGGAGCCTCTGGTTGACTCTTTGCTTCCTTAAGCTCGGCTACCTTTTCTTTGTGTTGTTTTCCGAGGACGTGAGCCGGCCATAGTAGCTCAGACTTCACCTGCACGCTGCACAACACGCAGCTAAGCTGGCCGAGACTGTTGTATTTGGCAAAGGGAGACTCTACACGCTTCTTGTCCGATGTTTGTCTTTGTTTTTCTCTCATCAAGCGCCGCAGTTCTTCTTGATTTACAACTTTCTTCCCCTTTTTCGAAGCTGCCATTTTTTCAAAACAACTTCTGGGGATAGCTACCTGCTTGCTCCTTTGCGATCTGAGAATCCGTCTCACAAAGATGACACCAACTCCACGAACTCGCGTCTAAACAGGAGGGGGCGGATATTTGATAATCTCGCGAGATTTCCCAGCTAGCTTAGTCGTTAGCTGTCGCTGGTTCGTTGAACCGTCTGCATTTTGCCGCAAAGCAAATAGAGTCGATACCATTTAAGAAAAAAATATATATATTACTGAGAAGCAATGGAAGTGAGTAGTCGCATGCTGCTCATTATTATTTTAGCGGTGTGTTGATTTAATGCGTCTGTGTTTTGTTATGTTTAGCATTCTTTTCTTTTTTCACCGCCGCACCCACCGTATTCATTTTTATTGCGGGCTAGCTAGCTTCCAAACTGTGCCGGGAGCAGATGTTATGTCGTGGAGCCGGTCAGCAGGTGTAGCCTTATTTGATTAAAACACAACAGCCAGCTACGACAAAGCTCAACTTGCCAAGACGCCGGGGTTCAATCATATTTGCGGATATTGCTAATGCTGACTCGCTTCTTGGTTTATTCACTAGCCCGTAGCCAGCCGGTACGTTAACCTGGTACACCGATCAGCATGACAGGTGAGAAGATCCGCACCATGCGAAAGGACCACAACAAACCAAACAAAAATGACGAGATAATGGACACATACGATGAGACCTCGAACGGGACTATCCCCAATGGTACCAGTAACCATTTCAGATCCAACAAGGCTTTTCAGAAATCCGTCAAAACCTCCGTACTGCAGCATCAACAGCAGCTCAATGCAAACAACATTAATGGAAACCCATCATCAGTCAGTACCATTGTCAGTGATAATAACAAGAACCCAATAATCCTGAAAAGTGAAGGCTTGGATTTCCCCGTTCATGAATGTGTGTTCAAGGGAGATGTGCGTCGGCTCTCCTCTCTCATCAGGACCCATAGTATCTCTCAGAAAGATGTACATGGTGAGCTTTTCCGTGCTGCTATTATCAGACTGCTTTCTGAGTGATTTGCCGAAAACATAATACATAATATTTAAATTTGTGCTCATTGTGTTTGTCCTCTCAGGGAACACACCTCTTCACCTGGCTGTGATGCTGGGCCACAAAGGTAAATCTGATCAGTTACTGTTTTATTTTTTTTATTTTAACAGCTGTTTGGTTAAACATGGGATTAACAAAAATTAACAGAAAGCTTCTAAAAAGATAATCTACCAGTTTCAGTTTGAGTCCAGAAAATTACATTTGCCCTGCATCTGTCGTGTTGTGGCTTTATTAGAGGAGTTTTAGGCTTCCTCATTAAAGGCCATTTTAAAGCACAGTCACTTGTTCCATTTTGGGAGTAGCATCCTTACTTCTGCAGCGCCCAGTGTGTCTCCTCTGACCCATGTAGTTTAATCATAAAAACACAATATAATAATGATCAGAGAAATTCACACGATTCCAATGCAATGCAGTTTATCAGCACAGAACCTCAATTTCATGAAGAAAAACAAACCAACTTCTTCTTTAAGAAGTTTTTTTTATTAATGTGGTGTTTGATCTTTATTTGAGATTAAGTCCTCCTCATCATGCATCTTTATCTTCTACCTACTTATCCATTTCTGGGTCACGGGGGTGCTGGAGCCAATCCTAGCTCACATTGGGCGAGGGCGGGGGTACACTCTGGACAGGCCCTAGGTCCTCCTCATTAATAATGTAAATTTAGTCAAGAATTAGCTTTTTTTAAATTACTATTATTATAATATCAAAGAGTAAATGGATTTGGCTACAACAGAGTAGTGTATGCTGATATGTCTGACCCCCTTGAGTATGGCTTTATGTATATGAGCTACCTTATTTACCGACCATACTTGATGTACATCTGGCAGTGTATTGACACAGCATGAAGGTACAACATGTCTGGAAATGTTTTTGCCTTGTGACTTGTGGATGGATAAATAACCAATGAATGGTGGAAAAAAGAATGGCATCTGGGGCAGGATTCCTCTTCCAGGACAGAAGTAGTTGTTGCTGATGCTGATCTTAATGAAGTATATACATACAGAAAGCATGCTAAATGAGTTCTAGGTTTGACGTTTAGTAGACACATTGACATTTTTTCTCTGTGATAATTTCATTTCATTTCAGAATGCGCCCTCCTCCTGTTGGCCCATAATGCACCTGTAAAGATAAAAAATGCACAGGGATGGAGTCCTCTAGCAGAGGCAATCAGCTATGGCGACAGGCAAATGAGTAAGTCGTATCAGTAGTGCACTGAATAGCTGGCTGCTGTCCTCTGGTTTTGATATTGGATGCTTTTATTATAATTTCTGGAGCATACCTGCAATCATACACGCTCAATGTTTTGACATTTAGGTTGAGTGTTGCCTGTCTTAACAGTTTAATACATTTTTAATAGCTTAGTATGTTCTGGAGTTTCTACTGTATTATGCAGACCCAAGTCTGTTGAAGTAGTCAAAACTCCAATCAGAATATCTCCAAAAAATGTATTTTAAATACTGGAGATACTCTCAATATACATGTGAGTGAAAGACCTTTTACGAGCCATATGAACAAGTCAGTAGCTACATATGAAGATGCAAGTGGTATCTGGTTATTCCAGCCAAAAGCTAAAGGCAGGATTTTGTCTGAGCAGTCTTCATCCAGATGGGCTGGAACACAGCCTGAACAACGGCTTACTGTCAGGAAGCCCTGAGCTTACAGCCTGGTCACCACCCTGCTTAATGATGGCACTGCTTTTAAATCTGACATCCAGTGAACAGAGTAAAATGACAAGGCACCAGCTAATACCACTTGAGATTAAATCACTGTTCTGTCTTTTTATTTAGGTGTGTGTTTAATATTATGTAATTCACTAAAGGTAAAATAATACATGATGGCTGGGCTATCTTTCTAATCAAGACACTGAAACTAAATATTTTATTTCAGCTTTTGTGAATTAATTGAGATCATTAAATTTCAGTTGTTGGTATTTCAAAGATAATGTAACTGCGAATTAATATCCCTCTCTCATATTTCCTCTGGGGGTTGTGAGGCCCAGTATTTGAGAAATGACCCTCAACCTCATTAGTATGCATCTCAACCGTCCATGCCTGCTGTGGCAGGCTGGCTTGGGATGGAGACCAGAAGTTTTGCTTGAGAAGGTCACGTCACTCACAGGGGTGAAGGGAAGGCAAGGAAGCAGAGAGAGGGGGGTGGTAAAATTCATTCCATCAGCAAGGACAAACAAAGTAAAACTCCCGAGAAGTCAGGTATTTAGATTTAGGTCTCTGGTTGAATACAATTTAAACCTGGAATAATGTGTGCAGAATATTTAATTTGTGAGTTTGAGCTTTTCATAGAACACTGTAGTCTTTTCAATAGCTGTCACCTTTCACTTTTACATATGTGCACACTGCCTCAGCAGCTCACCCACTGGTTTTCTGTGTTGGCAATGACGAGCTGCATGAGTGCAGCAAGTGCCTCATCAGCATTTTTCCTCTTCATTAATGTTCATATTCGGGCCAGTATTGTGGTGAAGATAACAAAGATACATTTGAGATATGTTGCTTTATTGAGGTCCATTAGGTATCGTTAGATGGTTACGAGTCCGTTTGTCAGAGAGCAGCACTTCACATGACACTGTAATCAGCTAATGCAATCACTGCAGTAGAGGCTTGTAATATGGAACATACATTGTAGCAGAATAGAAATGCTCTTTAATGCGTTACACTATAAAAATCTGAGAATTTAACCGCCTATGCCTCGTAACAGTTTTAACTAGCAGTGTGCTGCCTAAATCCCATAGACTGGTTGTGAATTGAATACAGAACAGTTATCCCTCACTCTTTCTCAGTATGAGAGGTCGTACAAAAATTTTGGGAACAGAATGTGTCCAAGGCAGAATTAGATATTTTACAGTTGGGTGCACCTGCACCAGTAATGCAACCCAATACAACTGTAACTGTAAAGTCGACATTCAGGTTTTGTTGTCACGGTCACAGAGGTATTATTTAGATAATATGGTATAACACTGTTTTCAGAGTTTGTGGTGGTGATATACTAAACTGTTTTATTCAGAGGTATTTAATAATTCTACCTTGGCACTTCTGTGTGGCAGTTTGTTATACCTGTGACAAGCTCCAAATGGCCAATAATATACTGTAACTGTATTGATGTATTGACCAGTCTTAACTTAGAAAGTTGTGGTGTAAGAGAATGGACCACATATCTTATTCAGGTTCATCTTGGTGTACAATTGTCTAACTGACATAAGAAAATAACTTGAATTTTGTTTATTTATTTGTTTTCCACCCCCCCCACCCTTTTTTTTTTTTTTTTTTGCAGTCACAGCAATACTGCGGAAGTTAAAGCAGCAATCCAGGGAGAGTGTGGAGGATAAAAGGCCAAAATTACTGAAGGCTCTCAGGGAGGTGAGGATCACAGATGGCTTTAGCTTCCACAGATGTTGCTGCCACACTGAATCCAAGGGTAGATTGCTGGATTTTCAATACATTGCATTTTGAAAATCTCTGCAGGCCTTGATCTGCATAAATGACTATAGTCTGTCCTTGAGGATGCATACTAATTGCTGAAAAATATAATGTGAAGTCTTCACTGAACTGTACTTTTTCTCTGGTCACTTAAATGAGAATGTACGAGTTGAAGTCTTTCATTTTGAAGAGTTTTGTCTTTTTTGTAGCTTGGAGACTTTTATCTGGAGTTGCATTGGGATTTTCAGAGCTGGGGTGAGTTTTTACACGAACAAAAGTGTTGCACACTAATGAATGATAATACCAGATAGTTATTTAAAAACGATTCTTCGAGTTATTCAAAATTGCAAGTTGAGAAAACTGTCATTTGTCTGTCAACAATGAAAAGCCCATCATATTAACAACATGGCCATACTAGAATTCATTCACTCTCATCTGTATTGCAGTGCCCTTGTTGTCACGGATGTTGCCATCTGATGCTTGTAAAATCTACAAGCAGGGCATCAATATCAGGTAAGACATCAAATTCTGGATGATAGTTAGTGTAGTAACTATTGAGGGAATCTGAATTCACTGAGTGGTTGAAGCAGCAAATGATACATATTCAGGTCGAGGACTTCTTTTTTAAATCTGTTAAGTAGGACGAAACAATTTTCACTGACCCTCTCGTCTCTTTTAATTTAGACTTGACACCACACTCATAGACTTCACTGATATGAAATGTCAGCGTGGGGATCTTAGTTTCATTTTCAACGGCGATGCTGCACCCTCACAGTCCTTCGTGGTTCTAGACAACGAAGCAAAAGTGTACCAAAGAATACACCATGAGGTGAGCGGTATCATCACACCAGTTTCACGTTGGGTCATCAGCGGCATCAAACAAATAATGAGGCCTAACCTGCTGTTTTTTTGTTGTTTGATTGTTTTTTTCTTATCAAAGGAGTCAGAAATGGAGACTGAAGAAGAGGTGGATATTCTGATGAGCAGTGATGTCTACTCTGCAACTTTATCAACGAAGTCCATCACTTTCTCCCGTAGTCAGATTGGCTGGCTCTTCAGAGAGGATAAAACAGTAAGGCCTTAATGATAACACAGACAACCTGACAACTGCACTGTGACTTGAAATTCTTAGAGGGTGGGTCCCCTGCACACCCACATGGTTGGAAATCATCCTTTGATGATATTACTGAAAACTGTTTTTTTCCTGTAGTGTAAAGTCTAATTAGCCAAAGTTATTAAAACCCTGTCTAGCTTTACAATGCATGCGCAATGCTTTTTTAATTGATTAACCAAAAAAGAAAATCACAAATGTCTATTGAAATGAAAAGCAGGTCAATTGATTCATAAAAATGTAAAATGACACAGAGTTTAAGTATAAGACTACATCTACAGATACAAAGGGAAATACTTGTTTAGTACAAGCCCCATTGAAAGTAAAATCATCATCATAACCTTTTCTTCAGTGAAACTGAAATACAAAAAAAGATCATTTGACTGAAATCATGACTGATCATGATCACAATATGCTTTTTATATATTTATTTATTTATTTGCATGCAGTTCAGCCCTTAACTAAAACATTGTCATCTAGTGACCTGTTGTCACATGCTGCATGTCTGACTTGTGCAGAGTGTAAGAGTAAGAATATTCAAGATTTTTACCTTCTCAGGCTGTTGCATTCATTGATATTAAGTGGTGGATAATATCCAGTTTTTTACACAAAATAATCACAGTAGAGTAAAATACACCCCAAAAAAATCTCTGCATGTATACTGTGTATAATCTTTTTCTCTTTTTTTTTTTCACTTTAAGTCAGAAATTTGTGTGTGTACTTCGTAGCCTCAGGCTGTTCAGTGGTTCTAGATACGAGATGAAGGTAGTGGAAAGAATTACACTTTTAGCCTTCTGTAAAGTCAGTACGTTCTTACCCTCAGGCTGCTCATCGGCACATTTTAAGCACGTTTAAGTATGCTCTAGGAACTGAAGTCACTGGGTGACATAATATCAAAATCTACTTGTTTTCTGTACAGGAGAGAGTAGGGAACTTTCTGGCTGACTTCTATGCAGTAAATGGTCTGGTCTTGGAGTCAAGGAAACGACGAGAGCACCTCAGTGAGGAGGACATCCTGAGGAACAAAGCCATCATGGAAAGCTTAAGTAAAGGAGGCAGCATCAGTGAACAGAGCTTTGAGGTGAGATGAAAGAAAGCCAACACCCTCCATAAAGGCACTCTAATGATCAGGATTACTCCACTTACTGATATTTTCTTTACCCCAGCCTGTGAGAAGGCAGTCCCTCACAGCTCCAGCCCCCAACACAATTTCATGGGAAGAGTACATCACTGCAGAGCACGGAAAGTAAGCATCTCATATTCTCTATGATTTTATCAGTCCTGTGTTAATCTTGTCATTATAATTGTATTCAGGGCAGCTACAAGATAATGTGCACGTTGAAGCTGACATCCATGTGACTCACCATAGATTATAAAAATCTGTATTTTCCTTGAGTTCATGTGTTTTCTTCTCCCACCTTCAGGCCACCTCATCTTGGGAGGGAGCTTCTGTGCAAGGAAAGCAAGAAAAACTTCAAAGCAACTGTAGCCATGAGCCAGGATTTTCCTCTAGGCATTGAGTCGTAAGTACATGCCTCCCTCCTTAGATCTATTTACAAAGCCTTCTGCACAGATTGATCCTGTGTGGATACCCTTGGATACACTTGGGATTTTTAGAAAAGGTTAATGTGGAGATAAAACAATATAGATGAGATAATTGGGCCAAGTAAATGAGAGGGCGTTGGCAGAAGCCACTGATTGACTCTTACAAAAGCAAAAGCTGCACCATACGATGGCACTGTTTTTACCTATTAACTATCTTTTAACCCAAGAAGGCGCTGATGACATTCGCTGCACTTTGACATTTCTCGTGGCATTAGTGAAATTTGCTTCTACATAGTGCTGTGGCACTGCTTTGGTTTGGATTTTGTCTAACTGTTTTGGCAAAAACAATAATGTTGATTATGATGTCTAGAAAATGCTTGATTTACCCTAACAAGTCAAAATCCTAAAGATATTCAGTTTACTATCAGATAAGATTAACTAAATCATCAAATTTTACATTTTAAAAGCTGGAAACGTAAAAAATATGATAGTAATAATTGATGTAGCCACCTCAAATTCAGTTAATGTTGACTGTCTCACTAGTTGGCAATTCATTTTCCGTCAGCGCATTAATTTATTGTCAGACTTATTGTTCCAGCTTTTCATAACCATTGGTTTCTGTGGGTATTATAGCTTTATATTTATGACTGCAAAATACATTTTTAATCTAAGCGTTCATTTTATGTATAAAAGATGGTGCTGATGTGACTTTGATCATTTAAGAAGGATGTTAATAGGGAACAAAGGAGATCTGAGAAATTTTAACAGAGGAAGTCATGTCACACTGGGTAGACGAGGGGAAAGGATTCAAATGGGATGTGCTTTTTAATAAGATACAGGCTGTGCCGTAAAACATTATTTGGATATAATGTTCTAAATTGTTTTATCTTTTCTACTTAATGAACCTTAATGAAGCCAGCAATAAAGCCCCACCTTTTATAATAGCTAATGGTTTTTTAATGGGATTTTTCTTTTGCCATTTGTATACTGTGCTTTGTAAGAAAAAAAAATGTTGTACTTGGTGCTCACTAAATATTGCATTTATTTTCAGTAATCACCATGGTGAGACAAATAATCTTAGGTCTTAACAATATTAATTTGCTAGTTTTCAGTGTAATCCCCACTAATCGTTGGAGGCTGTTATCAGTCCATCCCATTCAGACAATATGGTCTCAGTAACACTTTGTGCCAAATTCACTCAATTTGAGTCAAGGATGAACTCATTAGAATAAGGCAGTAAAAGGTCGAGGACACTGGACCTCACACGACATGTTTTGCTGAAGTTAAAACTTTAGTTTCAGTTTTTTTAGCATCTTCTATGATATCTACTGAAGCATATTTGAGCCCATATAAAAGGATCTCATTTCAAAATGAGTCACCTGGAAAGTAGAGCTGAGATAATCAGTCCAGTCATTGATTAAACAATTACTCAATCAAAAGAAAGATATCCCCAGGTCATCAATTGTAAGCATTTGGTGCATTTGCTCCCTCTTCATTCATGATCTGAGATTGCAGTTCAACCTAATCTCCTTTTTCTTTTTGCTGTTGTTTTGGGAGCATTTTTGCCATACCTGGCAGCAGAGACTGTGAAAGAAAACTGCTGACTCCCTTTCCCCTGTCTGCAGGTTATTGAATGTGTTGGAGGTCATAGCCCCATTTAAGCACTTCAATAAACTCAGAGAGTTTGTTCAGATGAAACTTCCACCTGGATTTCCAGTCAAACTCGGTACGTGTGTTAGTTTACTACTCTGTTCCTGTGTGCGGCTGAACTTTCAAGAGAGCAAATGCCAGTGAACACGTTTCTTTGTTTTCTTTCCTTCATCGCAGACATCCCCGTCTTCCCAACTATCACTGCAACTGTCACCTTCCAAGAATTTCGCTATGACGAATTTGAAGACTCGACTTTTTTCATCCCTCCTGAATACAAAGAAGATCCCAGTCGATTCCCAGACCTCTGACCCGTGAAAACTGACACACATGGAAAATGACCAGCAAGTAAAAATATTGCAGAGGTGGGAAACACAAATGAGGAATCTTGTGTTGTTTAATTCTTATATATGTACATATATATATGTATACTCCATTTAACAGGTTGGGGTGAAGTCAGGGGGGTCTGGTCTTATTGATCAGTCATAATTCATTTTGCAGATGGATCCAAAGCAAATCAATGCAAGCAGATGTTACAAAGCGCCAACTCACACATAGATGCGTATTGGCAGGTGTTTTGTGGGAGCTTTCATTAAACTTGCTGTTAACCTACTGAGCAGCTCCATGTGCTGCTCAGTGCTGCTGTTCCCTCCTGTGAAACCCCAGCCCTTATTTTCACTATTTTAATATCTATTATAATTCCTTATCTCCAAGGACCGATGAATGAATCCTCATTCTTGAAACTGCACTGCACACCATCATCTGTTAATAACTCATGCCTCCTCTGGAATTCATGAAAAAACAATTCACAAATCTAGATGTATCCTGAAACTGAGCTTAATATTCATTTATAGATTATGTACTATATAAATATATTTAGAGAGGGAGATACCCAAAGGAGTAACACTGTGTAGCAATACATTTCCAGTACTTAAAGAATGTTTTTAACCAGCTAGGAGAAGGTTTAGCATAAAAACTCATTCTGAACAGTTTAATATCCAAGCCTTTTCCCCTGTGCAGGAGGCAGCCTCCTGTATTTTCAGGTTAGCTCATGTTACCTCTCAGCTGTCTCCACGTTTTGTCATCATAGTATGAACTCTGTGCTCGGTGTGAGTGAATAATTGTACTGTGTCAAGGATGGTTGTATGTACGTTTGTGTGGGAGAGCCCAGATGGGATATCAGGTAAACTGTTCTTAGTTTAATACTGCACTGATGTTAAGTATATTTAAGGCATGCTATGGCTGTGTTGGCTGACTGGATCACATGCATCTTTAAGCTGTTTTCTCTGAATGATTATGTTGACTGCAGACTTATTGGTATTTAGATTAAGGATAAAATTAATTGAAAATGGTAACACTAAGACTTTGAAACACGTTTTTGTGCTCATAAAATCTCTCCTTGACAGTAGTCAGTGCAAAATTTTCCTTCTTTGCTGTTTTTGTTTGTTTTAAATCCAAGGAGAGTAAACTAAGCTGTGAAGTTGATATTGCTGGATATCCTAAAACTGCCCACCTGGGAAATAATCTGATCCATTGAGTTTTCTCTGGCTTTAGCTAATGTGTACTGCAACCATACCTACTTCACATCCCTTTAAATAAAGCACCAGCATCATGTTTCAACTGACTTTGTGCAAGTATAATAAAATTACCAGATTTGAAAAGAGACTTCCAAACTAGGATTGGTAATATGATATATATTTGTCAGCTGTCTGTGTATTGTTTAAACCGTGAAGCATTTTGGTTATCATTTATTTCATCTGAAAGGTCAGTCATGTCCTTGGTGCGCCTCTCAAGTTGTGCTGCAATTACCTTGAAAAACGTATTGCTTTTCTATTTCCAGAAAATCTTCAAAGGCTCTTGAAACTATTTGGATGTGTATACACACATCAGTCCTGTCATAAATCCTCCATGAAGGTTTCAATGCTCAGCTTTTGTTGGAACTGTGTAAAATTTTGGAGGCTGCAGTGTGGTGCTGTTGAATTGTATTGCATTGGTCAAGTGCATCTCCTATTACATTCACCCCATTCAAACCAATGATGTAGTGTGAATAGCAGAGGCAGATAATGGCATTTCAACAGCACCATGAAGTGTAATATGTCTTTGTTCGGATTACAAAAAAAAAAAAAAGTATTAAATAACAGTATCATTATATAAAGTGTCACATGCTGCAGGAATTTTTTGTAACAGCTTTACCTTCAAATTCCTGAAGTTAGCATTAGGTGATCTAGCAATATAGGACGAGATGGTGGAAATACTGTCACATGATATGCAAAACCTTTATCTCCAGGTGCTTTAGGTGATTACAAGAATGTTGCAATCAGTGATGGCCGCATCTTTGTCAGGTACTTATTTTTGCTGCTTAGCCATTAACAATCTGTTTTAGAGAATAGAGCTAGCGGCCCCCCTTCCATCTGAGGTAAAATGGAAGAATAATTCAAAGCCTTGGCTCTTCAAACAGGCTTTATTATAAAAGAAATCTCTGATAAAAGTTACCTTCCAATAAGCAAATGGAACTTTCCAGGAAGAGGCCTGCACATCACATCACAACACTAAACAAAATTGTAAAGATACCATATATGAATGACAAAATCTCACAACACAGCCTCAAGAAAGCAAAGCAAACCTTCTTCCAGTTTTAAATGATTTACAGTTGTAGAGCCAAGAAGCAGGATGGTAATTTAAAGCAATGCGACAAAAAGATTTATCGTTGGGTAGAGTAGACTTATCAGTCAAGTGTTGTACATTCTATGGGACCAATCTATTTTATGTCTATAACACACTTCACATTTTAGATGAACCCAAATTGGGAGAAAAGAGTAGTTTTGTTTTTAAACACCTTTACAAACAAAATGGAGGGATAATGCAGAAAAAGCTTGAATGGACCTTCAGTCGCTGACGTCCATGTCCTCTTCATGGTGATCGTCAGCCCCGTTAACTTTGGCCTGCTTCATGGGCCGTGCTGTGCTGTTACCATCTACTGACTGAGGGGACAAAACAGAGTCGTCTGAATCCTTCCTCTCCTTCTCGCTGTCATAGCCTTGTTCCTCTTCATCATAATCCCTGGTGATCTGTGAGAGGAAACCAAAGGATGTGACAATTTTAAGTACTACTGCCTCCGGTCTGGTTTACATCAGAACAGACATTCACAGTGTGTAAGAATGAAAACGGTTTCAAGTATATTACGGCTCACCTTAATGTCTCCTTTCTCGCTGTCTGACTTTCTATCTCGCTCTCTGTCTTTGTCTTTACTCTTCTTTTTCTTGCTGGTGGAGGGTTCGCGTTCCTCGCGACCACGCTCTTTATCACTCCTGCGGTCTCTGTCTCTTTCCTTATCTCTCTTCTTGTCCTTCTTGTGCCTGTAGAGGGAAGAGAGTCCTTGGTGTCACAAAATGCCCCAAATGTAACTGTTCCCTTGAGTTCAAGTCGTATGATTGGACTGACTGGAATTGATTGAAGTTTTTTTTGATTGCACTGTTTTTGTGACAGTTGCTGCTGGTGCAGATGTTTTAGCATGACTGCTTTCTTGACAGACAGACCTGAAATTGGATTTAATACTGGTTCATTTCAAAATATAACAAAATCATGTCCTCAGTCTTCTTTGCTTTTTCACCGCACACTGTTAATGTCAGAGTCTACTCTGAATCTCGACACACCTGACCTGATTTGGTGTGTTTGCAGTTTGCATCATGTGTGCTAGAGTCAGACTCAGGATAAGACTATTTCAAAACTTCCCTTCAATACGCATTTGTGGATCTGAAAGCAGACAAATCAAGCAGCATTTTGGTTTAAGCCTGAAAGTGAAAACACAAATAAATACCTCCTGAACTGTTTGTGACCTGATCTAAAAATTTATTGGTATAACCCATGTATTTATTTTTGTAAATCATTTGGTAACCATGGAGACACATATGACCTTGTCAGGATGTGCGCTCTGGGATTTGACCCCATCAGTCAAAAACAACTAAAACTGCTGTCCATTGTGTTTGTATCCTGCTCATCGTAAAACCTTCAGTATGTTGCTGTTTCACAGTCTTTCTGATTTTCAGCCTGATAATACTAATGAGTTATTTGTCTGTGAACTCCTCCCCATCTTGTTTTAATATATTTATTTAATTAGAATAAGCATAAACACTATTGTGTAAAATATTTCACATTAACACACCAACCTTCGAAGAGATGGAGACCTGGAGCTTCTCCTTTTAGGGGACCTTTTAGGAGATCGGCTGCTGCTGCGACTCCTCCTGCGTCTCCTGTAAAATAAAAAACAGCAATTAACACTGTGCCCTTGTAAGTTGAGGATTCAGTAGTTGTAAAACTAAATTCTGAAGTGCATGAAGACCCAGGCTTTACTCACCGGCTCATGCTGCGCGACCTCCTGGCTGTGCTGTAGCTTTTGGGTGGTGTTTTAGATTTTCTTCTCCCAGAGTCATTCTTCTTTCTATCCCTAAAAAAAGAAACATTTTAATTTTCAAAACAGGCTGTTAATTTTAGAAAAAATGCTTCAAGTCAAGCTTTTACATTCAACCCACCTGGATCTGCTTTGTGTTCGCCGGCTGCGGCCTCTGGAGTGGCTGCGTCTCCTGCGCGGACTTTTTGAGCGCCTCCTGCTTCTCGAAGTTGATCGTCGCCTTGATCTGCTTCTCGTCCGCCTGCAAACACACATTAGGTACATTTAACTTTTTTGCATGCCAATAAAGTTTTCCAACTGTTTACATCATCAACAGAATAACCCACCTGTGTCTTGAACGTGATCTGGACCACCTTTTTCTGGACCTGGACCGGGACCGAGAATGCTTCCTTTTGCCTTCCTTGTCTGTGGGACAACAAAACCAGACATGAGCACAGGACAGAGTAATTATGTGATTTCATAGCCTTAATTACGACTGCTCAACACTACAATGTAAGTAAAATACAACATCTAACGTTTGGATACTCACTTCCAGGTTCAATAGCAGCAGAAATGAGCGACTGAGCTTCTCTAACTCTCTTCATGGCCTCTTCGATTTCTTTATTCGATGCATCAGCCTTCAGTCCTGAATTCAGATTCAAGCCTGCAGCCAGGGGATTCAATCTAAACAAAGTAATGTACATTAGTGGACTGACTACACAAACTCACCAACAGAGCTACATCTTCATTGCGTTATTTAAAATTTCTTTCAGGCACAGTTCACAGACAACAACAGAAGGACTTCTTTTATGCAAACATACTTTGGATCCGTCATGAACTTTAACAGCTGATCAGCAGCCTGTGAAGATGTAAAAGGCGTATGCGTTATCTAATATGCATATTTTATTATTTTGGAAAATTACTACTTACTGTAAATCAAAAGAACTTCTCACCTGGGGATTCATATTGGGTCCTGGGAAGCCAAATGCTGCCATTGCATCCATGTTTGGAGCACCAAAAGGGTTCCCTCCGAGCTAGAATTAACAACAAACACACAGATACAGATGTATTAGGAGACTTCTGGTTGGCTTATTCAGGTCTTTGATCAGGTCCAAAAAGGTTCAAGTGTTATACTGGTGTTAAAATTTGGAAATATTACACATAATCATACAAAACAAAAAATGACCCACAAATAACAGGTGACAATTTCAAACATTTTACCTGAAAGGTAAGCACACCTTTAATCTTTATGTATTAAACTTGACTTGTCACTCACCAATTTAAAAACAAACTAAAATTGTACCACAAAAAACCTGAGGTGAGTTTGTTTTCCAAGTGTTAGTAAGGTGATAAATCAACTTAATAGTTGAGCTACAATGGAAATTCGAAGTGCTCAGAGGAACACAAACTATTAATCCAATCCCTCTCACTAATCCCCTCCTGTGAAACAGCTTCTGACAGGAAGTTTCTTTTTCCTGCTGATCCACTTATTTATCACTGCAGCTCTATACATCATATTTTCCAAGCCAGGGAATTTCTTCTAAAAAGTATTTCAGTCTTACAGGTGGATTGGGGATGGGGTTCGGCGTTGGAAGAAGTCCTCCACCTGGCAGGATTCCTGCAACAGCATTTGCCGGCGCCAACAGTGACAAAGCTTTAGCCTCATCTGGAATAGATCCTACAGGAAAATAAAATCAAGCATTAGGAGAGAACAACATCTCGACATACACACATCATGCATTTCTTCATCTTAGGCTCAAAATGGTTACCTTACAGATCAGAGAAGAGGTTCCCTTATTTGAACAAAATCATTGCAGTGACATAACTATAGCTGGAATAAATCACACTACTCCAATGAACACTGCCAAGAATATATCACCTGAACGTGTTTTTTAAGTCATGAACCAAACGTTAGCAAGCACAGCTGCTTCTCCAGTTGGGTGTGCCCTCAATTTTCATTTAGACGTTTACTGAAACAAGCGACGTTGGCGGCTTCGCTACTAAAAGCACACAGAGAAAAATCGAGATACAAACAACAAAGAGAAATTTAGGGATTTGGCAAGAACACTAAACAGGCTTTAAGTGTCTACTTACCAAAACACATTTCAGAGGATAAAGTGATTTATACACTAAATGTCAATAACAGAGTTAAGGGTAGGTACCGTGCCTTCTGTACATCATTATTCTAGTATCCTTACCTGCCACTGCAACATTTAACCAAATTTGGGTTAGGATGTCTGATTTGATATATCTCCACTACTACAGTTCAAATTCAGTCTTGTATAACCTTTGTTTGCAATATGATGATTCCATTTAAAAAATGGCCCACAAATAACAAAACCTCATCATCATTACTATGAGATGATATGAGGGTTTTTTTTTTTTTTTTAATCATCTCATAGTAAATACACCCCCCTCCAAAAAAACCCAACTCTTTCACATAAATACAAACACACAGTAATGACAACATTTAAACAGAGAAGCACACTGGAGAGAAATTGCTGCAGGAGACAAAACTGTTGGATGGTATTTTCAGCAGGGCCTGGTATACAGGACTGGCTGAGCCAGGAAAAAGAACTGTAAAACACAACAACAAAAGAAGACCACTGTTAAAGAGAATATTGTACCAACATCGTGTCATGCCGGGTGGGTATCTGAGACAGGTTATGATGAGATGGACTTAAAAGGTTATATCCAATCAACTAATCATTGATACGTCCCAAACTTTGTTTATTGTGAATTTCCAAAGTAGATCTGCACTGTCACCTGCCTGAGATTATGAATAGACTTTTTGTGTAGCCTTTTGCCATACAACTAAATAACTTATTTAAAGTTTGATCTCAGTAGCCATTTCAGCCATTTGTTCTTATTATGAAGATAGGTAGATTTTTTTTATGATGTAAATAACTCATCGGCTATTTATTTTTTACTCTCTTTCTTTCTGGCTCTCAGCTGCCTTGAAATGTTCAAAAACAGTTCATAATCAGTTCTTCTTTTTCACAAAAATCCACAGGATTTCGTGAGACAACTGTAGTTTTCAGCATGAGTTGCTTAAGCAGGAGTAAATAGTGAATTGTCTGTGACCATTTTCAGTGGTAGATAAATACACATTTGCTGCATTACTGACTACTTTCAGTAACAGAATGGTGCTTCTGGCACCGACTCAAAATAAACTGCATTGCGAACATTCATTGTAATGCATAAAAATGTCATCCAGTGCAATGGTTTCGCTCACTGATGTGCTTTTAATGAGGTTTTTGAAAAGAGTCTTTTTGTCTTTTCATGGGATTTGGAGAAAAATTAAGAATACTGCTAGCCTCATCTGTTAAGGAATAAAGCTTTAGCCATGAACTGAATGGCTAAGCAGAATTCAAAAGTGTTGCTAAATAGTGCAGGATAAGCACTGTGTCAGGCCATGTCCTTGATATCTGGCCTTTATATTCTTAACTAAAGTACCTAGGAAAAAAAAGTTTGACAGAAGGAAAGAGAAAGAGAGGGCAGGAAAGAATAGAGGACACAAAAGAGAGGGATGGGGCTTGAATGCTTGCTGTCCTTTGCAAATGTCTACAATCCTCTGTTGGCAGGCAGAGGACCACTTTGAGCCATCAACGAGGGGGCTGCTTTTGCCTTCTTCACTACAAAAATCACACACACACACATACACACACACACACAAATAACAGAGAGAAGTTTAACAGAGGATAGTCCAAAATGGGGGAGAAAATAAAATGCACGTGGTTAAGAATTTAAACAACTTCACTTCTGAATTTTGAGGCGTCTGCAGCAGCCACAGTGTGTGAACATTCAATTCATAGTCTGAAAAGCCAATTTGGTGTACTGTGCTTTCTATATGAAGAGCAAATACTTGGTCTAAGGACATAAACGGCTTTAAGAGTTTGTTTGTTCGCTTGCTTTTTCATTAATGTGTTGTGGTGATAAAACAAACATGGCACATGATACCACTGGATACTGAAAAATCTGTCAATTGTCTCCTTTAAATGGTTCTTGTAGACAACGGGAGGGAATGGCATAACCACTATCCACTAACTAACCACTACCACTTCAAATTATTAAAAAGCTCACAGAAACGGACCATGAGCTGACTTGTGCACTAATGGGACAGATTTTGCATTGTCACTGTTCAGGAGTCATGCCATTCAATCAACAAAGACCACTCATACGTGAGAATAATTAAGGGACAAACCTTCAGCAAATGGGACCACGATCAGCGCTCTGTCCACAAACACAGTGTTCGTCAGATGTTGGGACACTCCAACAGATTCAGCCTCCTGGAACTTGACGAAGCACACCCGAGACGTCACTGGCATCGGAGAGTCACTGTCGAGGAAGTGACAGTGACAGGGGGGGGGGTCAAAATCCATAATTTTAACAAAAGGATTTGGTCTCATGTGAGCTGTAAGCCGTAATCATTACAATTAATCCAATAAAGTCTTATATCACTCCATTTTTTAAATAACTTAAAAGATGCACTTGAAAACTAAATGGACTGATTTGTTGATAAATCATACTACTTCACATTTCACCAATTATGTCAACAACTGATCCAACACATGTATCAATAAACAAACAAGCAAATAACAGTAAATTATGTCATGCTGTAACGTTAAAGTGATGAAGTAGGAAAACCGGAGAGTGCACGAAATCATCTTTTTGTTTTACTAGTAAAAATAATTATGTAACAGATATCCAATCGTACATTTTATTTATTTATTTTTTTGATTGAGCATGTGTGCTATAAACACTTTTAACATGTGATTCACGTCAGTTAACTTTACAAACCAAGTTAACATTTAATATAGATTGTATTACTTGCTCCTGACATTTTGATTAAAAGCCATGTTTCCAGACTAAACTGTGTTCAAGTAACATGAAGTCAATTTATATTTGAATGGATACATGCATGGAAACATATTAGGTCAGTGTTAGCCACAGCTCGGGTTAGCATGGGCCAATGTCCCCGTCCCACAAACATTTAGCAGGCCGCCCAGCTATGAAAGTTAAAGCCCCGTCACGATTATTTCTATTTTTTTAAGTAAATCAGAGGTCAGTGAACTCACTCTGGTGGGAATAACTTGAGCTCTTCGATGGTTCCCAGAAAGCCGAAGAGCGTCCTCATCTGCTCCGACGTTGTGCTCGGAGACACGTTCGTCACCTGGACCACTTTTGTGGTGTAATTCATCTTCCCAACCCAAAACTGCTTCAACAACAACACCGGGCGTCAAACACCAAACTTCAGCCGAAGCGACGTGTATCTGTTCGCTGAAAAACTATTTGGTTTGGAGGTAATTTGCTGGCTAAATGTTAGCTAGCTCTGAACTATGGCGACAGACCGGAGCGCTGCGACGCCATATTTGCTCTATCCCGCTCAAAGTGCGCATGCTCGTAGTTTGCCCACTGTCGGTGACCACAACGTTCATACACTGGAATAAATATTATTACTGTTGTTATTATGTATCCGTTTATCTATTTATGTATCTATTTTCACGTCATCCCATCAGTGAGTGTAATATTTGTTGTGTACACTTGTGTGTGTGTGTGTGTGTGTATGTGTTTGACCTGGAATGAATGACCAACAGAGGTCGCTCTGCCTTTTTCTAACATGTAAACAAATGTGGTCAGAGTGAAGGAGGTAAAACGTTTAATATCTCTGACATATCATCTTTAAAACACTGTGCTATTTTCTATATTTCATCCACTTCGTCTGGATCCATAGAAAGTTTTTAATATTTTAATCTCATGGTGATCATGATTTAATCATGACTGTACTTAACTCCAAATTTGAGGTCCTTGTTCTTGAGTGTTTTCATGCCTCTTTCTACTTCTACTAAATAGTTCTAGCTATATTTCTAGATATTTTTTCCCCCGTGTCACATCTGAGTAACTATTTACTTATTTTCGTTTTTACATTTTTGTTATATGATTTTATTGTTTGAACTATTTGCCTGGACAAGTTTTACCAATAAACTAATCACTTCATCAAAAGTAATCATTATCGTAGCTCAGAAATAAAATAACATTAGGTTGCTGTCCTGTATCAAATGGCTTCACCTCAAACGATTACAACAGTTAAATGTTACAAACACATTTAATTCAGGAGTAAAAATAATCTACTGATTTAAACATGATATTAGTTTTAAAAAATAGTAAAACAGTAATGGCACATTTTTCTCCCATGAGTACTTTCACTCTTGATGCTTCAAAATTGAACTGATTTTAGATTATGCTTTTAATTTCTGCAATTTTTCATATTCTTTTTTTTTTTTTATTACATTCACTCAATTTGTTTTGGACTGCTCATGGGAACTAATGCGCTGATTGTTGTAGCTGATGTGATGGTGTATCTTTCGGAAGTTAATATTTACCACACACTCAATTGCTGATCATTCTTGGTGAATTTCACACTCAAATTTTTAAATGGAGAGATTGTTTTCATCATTTTACTGCTGAACTCTTTAGGTCTGACTACTTCATAAAATACGCAAAGAACAAAAAAGACTTAAGGTTATTTGGTTATGACTTAGTTCGACTTGAAGGACTGGATTCACCCTGCTCTCTTAGAGATGATAACTATTTCAACTACATTGAACTGTTGTTAACTTTCACACATTTTCACAAGTTCAGTTGTTTTTGATCCCCTATGGCAATGACAAATAACTCTGACCACTGACCCTTTGGTTTAATTGAAGAGAAGAGAAGAAAATGCTGGATTAATCAGCTTTCACAAAAATGTTTCATATTGCTAATTAAAGCCACCACACATGTTGACCGGGGGGAATCACACCACAACGCCGCCACTGCCAAAAGTGTGTCTGAGGAAACTCTCTGCTAATGGTGTTTTTTCCCAAGAGAAACAATAGAGCGTTTGTCTCCAGGCCTATGTTGAACATAATCCCTACACCTGGATTAGAGTTGGACTGAGACAAGCAAGTTAAGGCATTGTGTGTTCAGACCAAAGACCAACTGGGTTCATTTCATCCAGTTTGCATTGTGTGTAACAGGCATTGTACAATAGCACCTAATAATAGATGTGAACTTTCACCATTGCTTTTGTTTCACAATATTTTTCAGCTCCTCCTATTAATCTACTATTTAAAAAAAACATAATTTATCTTAAACAAGGAAGAACAACAAGTTTGTTTTTTGAACAACAATGTCTAGATCTTTCTATAAATTTATACCTCTCAAAATATCAAAGTTATTGGTTAACACATATGTAGTCAAAGCCCTTAATTTGTAGCAAGTATTAACATAAATTTGTTATAGTCATTTTTAGTAACCTTAAATCCACATTCTTGTCTGTCGTTGTTTTTTACATGCTCAAAGTATTCTTAAATAAACTGCATTTAGTATGACTCAGCTTTACTTTATCTTAAAGCACAAAATCTGAACAGTGCATACAGCTGAGAAAAAAAAAATCACATGCACCATTGCAAAACATTTGCAAATCATGGGTCGCTGTGACAAATATTCTCTGCGATAAATCCGGTTTCATTTGTGTGGCCATTGAGACATCCAGCAGAGGATATTGGCACAATGGGATTCTTGTTCATGGTGTGTTGTGATTGGCCAGAAGAAGGCTTTACAATGCAGATCGCAGACAAATAAATACCCCCAAAATCAGTGGGAGATCAGAGACTTCCAATTCAGAGGTGGCCACAGGTTATCTGAAGAGTTGCTTTGTGTGTTGCCATAACAAGAAGGAAACATGGTCAGCCGGTGAGTTTCTCATCATTTTGGGCAATTTCCAGTGTAATTTTTTTAATATCAGGTTGATTATGAAAAAGTAAGTGTGGAAAAGATATTTGTTAACCAGCATATTCAGTGACAGGCACTGCTTTTACGTGTTAGTTTGTCGGCAGCAGATGGAGTTCTTGAGGGATTTAAAAACTCACACTGTGAACTGTGTGAGCTGATGGGTGTTTTATGATTTTGACTAAAGTTTAACTTGCTGCAGATTTCACCAAGTTTCATTTGGCTTTGATGTTTGTTGATGCCTCTCTGGTGACAGATTTGAACACCCAGCTGGTGGCTACAAGAAGATTTTTGAGACTTGTGAGGAGCTGTCTGAGCCCCTTCCAGCAACAGTCACAGGTTTGTTTGCCTCTTTCAGCCAAAAATAGACGAGAAGCAAATGATTCTTTGGCATTCATGTACCCATTGCGCTGTCAGCTAAGAGTTCCTTTCTTCTTTTCATTGAGAAAGCATAACTGCTGTCCAAAGCTGGCTCTATATGCATCTTTAAAAACTGATTTCAGAAAGAAATCTCCCATTTATGTTTATCACATTTTATAGGTAGGATTCCTTCATTTCTGAAGGGAAGTCTTCTCCGTTTGGGACCTGGGCTTTTTGAGGTTGGAGATGAACCTTTCTATCACCTCTTTGATGGCCAGGCCCTCATGCACAAATTCGACTTCAAGAATGGCCAGGTCACCTACTTCCGAAAGTGAGCAAAGTGTCATGTCACGCATAGATTCACTTTTGTCAAGGTGGTTTTTTTTTCAGCATGGACAGCTGCATTACCACAATGAAATGATATTAGAACTTAAACAAAACATTAAAAAAAACAGAGTTATAATAGATTACCAAATTCAAGTGTGCTTCATGTTTCTGTAAGATGATTTGATTTTGAGAAACAGGTTATATTTCAGATTTGCAGACTTGAAATAAATTTACTGGTAACAAATTGTTAATTTTTCAATGTAATACATCTAATCACTCAACAGATAAACCTTTGAGGAAATTTTCATACAAGTATTCGGTATATTGAACAATGAATTTCAGTCTATATGCATTATATGTAGTGTTTTGGAATTAGATTCCTGATTTTTCAATCCCTCTTCTGTCTTAGGTTCGTCAGAACAGATGCTTACGTTCGAGCCATCACAGAGAAGCGTGTGGTGATCACTGAGTTCGGAACATTTGCATATCCTGATCCCTGCAAAAACATTTTCTCCAGGTACGTTCTGTACCCTACACTGCGGGATATGCTGTGTCTGCTTTCTGAAATCTCCACACTCCACTGCATCATTTCACTTCTCAGTATCACCGTTAGACAGCAGCTTGATGTGAAATGTTGTCTTTTTTCTGCTTTCAGGTTTTTTTCTTACTTCAAGGGTGTTGAGGTCACAGACAACTGCCTGGTGAATGTCTACCCTGTTGGTGAGGACTTCTATGCTGTAACAGAAACCAACTACATCACTAAAGTAAACCCTGATACCTTGGAGACACTAAAGAAGGTACATCCCTACAAATACATCATTGGATTTTAACATGAGAACTTCATGTTCTTCAAACGAAAGCACACCAAAAGTTTTATTCTTCTCTTGCAGGTTGATATGTGCAACTACATCAACATTAACGGAGTGACAGCCCACCCTCATATTGAGAGTGACGGTACGGTATATAACATTGGAAACTGCATGGGCAAAGGAGCAACACTGGCTTACAACATTGTCAGGATCCCACCCACACAGAAAGGTTTGCATCACAACTGTTAAATGAAGCACAATGGCCCTGATGTAGGTAGTTTTGGGAATACATAAACAGTGTATTTAGCATTAGTTGCTCGTGGAACATATGGCAAAAAAATGTCTCTTCTTGTACAGACAAATCTGATCCCATCGAGAAGTCTAAGGTGGTGGTGCAGTTCCCCAGTGCTGAGAGGTTTAAACCCTCTTATGTGCACAGGTATGCCATTTTTGTTAGTGATCCATTTGCTGTGTTATCGTCCATGTTGTAACAGAAAGTTTCTCTACATCAATTTCAGCTTTGGAATGTCAGAAAACTACTTTGTCTTTGTGGAGACCCCAGTGAAGATCAACCTGCTCAAGTTCCTGAGTGCTTGGAGCATCCGAGGCTCCAACTACATGGACTGCTTTGAGTCCAATGAGGGTCAAGGAGTAAGTGAGAGTAGATTCATATCTTTAGTGATTTTAAATGTACAGACCCCTCAAATCGTCACAAACTAAAACTTCATGGTATCTTTCTTTCTATAGACTTTGTTCCACATTGCAAAGAAAGACCCAGGAGAGTACATTGACCTCAAGTTCAAAGGGGCTCCCATTGGCATGTTTCACCACATCAACACCTATGAGGACCAGGGATTCATTGTTTTTGACCTGTGTGCTTGGAAAGGGTAATGACTTACTTTTACTTAAGCCTCTTTATATATTAGTGGCTTTGTGTTACTAATTATTTTTTACTTCTTTCCTTTAGATTTGAGTTTGTGTACAACTACCTCTGGCTGGCCAATCTGAGGGCCAACTGGGAAGAGGTGAAGAAAGCTGCCATGATGGCGCCCCAGCCAGAGGTCCGCCGATACGTAATTCCCCTGGACGTCCACAAGGTGAGTCAAGAGCCTCCCCTCATCTACGAGGACTGAAGTTTTATTTGTTGGTTTGCTCTCATTTTATCTATATTATTGGTTTAGGAGGAGCAGGGGAAGAACTTGGTCAGTCTGCCATACACCACAGCCACAGCAGTGATGCATGCTGATGGGATGATCTGGCTGGAGCCTGAGGTGCTGTTCTCCGGGCCACGCCAAGGTGCCAACCTGCTATTAAACTTGCTTTTAATCAGTCATGGTGAATACATTGATCTTTAATGGATACAGGAAAATATTTACATTATTTAACCATTTCAATATATTTTGGTAGCATTTGAGTTCCCTCAGATCAACTACAACAGGTATGGAGGAAAGAATTACACGTACACCTATGGCCTGGGTCTGAACCACTTCATACCAGACAGGGTATGCCAATAAGACACAAAAGTGCTCCCACATGTGTAAAACAAAGGTTTGAATTTACTGGTTTTACTCTCTTCTGTGTAGATCTGCAAGTTGAATGTTAAGACCAAGGAGACTTGGGTATGGCAAGAGCCAGACTCCTACCCCTCAGAGCCCCTGTTTGTCCAGACCCCTGACGGGATAGATGAGGATGATGGTACGTCAGCAACCATGTAAACACAACAGATTTAAATATACAACTGTGTCATTATAATTGTGTGCTTTGTCTGACAAGGAGTCCTGTTGACCATCGTGGCGGCTCCTGGCTCCCAGAGACCAGCATATCTTCTCATCCTCAATGCCAAGGATCTGTCTGAGGTCGCCAGAGCAGAAGTTGAATGTAACATTCCTGTAACCTTTCACGGGATGTACAAATCCTAATAATGTGTCACTCAGGAAATCAACAGAAGTCAAGCCTTACAGGATTAAAATTTGAATAATTTCAGACTAAATGTGATATTGGTTTATTAAAAATCGGCTGTTAAAAAAAAGGTAATATTATTGGTGTGACTTTGGTGCATGTTTAAACTTGAATGTATTAAAAGTTCTATCGCTGAAATGTCACAATCGGTTTAATAAAAAAATAATATTTCATGGATGGAGAAATAAAAACTGTTTTTTGTATAAATCTATTAAAATAATGTTATATTAATCTGTTATATGGCATGATTATATATTATATACATAGCAAACCACAATTGTGTTCATCTCCCTTTATGAAAGTGAGTATAACTGAATTAGATAAATAATAATTAAAAACATTAAATTGATCCCAGCTTCATGTGGTCTAATCTGCCTGTTTGAGTGAGACAAAGCAGTTTTTTAGGTCTACATTTCTTCTTCTTTTTTTTTTTGAGAATAAGCAGCAATTTCAGCTGATGCTTCAGAAAACACAAGCAACATGTATAATCTTTCATCATCAAATTCTTGAGATATTTGCAGAGATTTAATATGTTGCCACACAAAATGGTCACATTGAATGAGTGACCTTTCTATGTCTATCCCTATTGTGTAGCTCAAAGTTGTCTCAAGTCAAATCTAAAAAGTAAAAGCATGCAGATCTTGCAGCACTGCTAAGCTGATTAACTGTGTCCAAGGTTAATCTGCAGAGAAGAAAGGGCATGTTGCAATCAATTATGCCATTTAAGTGTACAAAGATGGCTATAAGGGCCTTTTGTATAATGTTAGGACCTCAAGTGAATTACATTCAAGTGTGGTCTCTTGTCCTGCAGACAGGGATAGATGAAGATTTCCCTTGGGTCTGTCATTAAACCTTCAATCTTAGATGTCTGTAACACACATTTCCTGCCCAACTGATACAAGCTGAGGACACAAAACAGTAAACATTACTAATAGGGCTTGGGCTCTATTAATGGAGAACCCTAATTACGCAGTCGCTTTTTCTACTTCACTGCCAGCATGTAGGATTGATTGCATGAAGGAATCAAAGAAATATTTTTGCAGTCACACACTCTAATCCCTCATTTAAGTAATCACAGAGTCCCTTTGTATGTATTTCGACTTTAAAGACAAGTGCCTGTGTTTAATTAAGCAAAACCAAATTAGATTTGTTTTATTTATTTATTCATTTTTTTACATAAGGGCTTGTGAGCCTTCCAAAAACAAAGAACTAAACAATTACAAGAAATATGAATTTTCAGAGTAAATCAATTTGAGAAACACACCAAAGGAAAGGCTCAAACTTGATATCTCAGTTTTAACTATCACGCCATAAGAGAAGTCTCTCACACTGCAATTCAGTCAGGACAGAGGTTTGCACAAGCAGACATCAACCAGATTAATAGTTTTATATTTACTGTCCTAAATAAACAGTGGGTTTAAAAAAATTTTACAGAAACGGCTAAGGATAACACACAGGTAACAGAAAACTGCCACCAAACAAATCCACAAAGGTAAAACAATTATTTTTGTAACAACAGTGAATAGAGTTAAAGCAACGAAAACATTTAATGTAGTGCAACAAAAAAAACATGTCATATACCTAACAAAAAAAGTGACACGGTAGTAAGGTGGAATCATTCAGAACTACAAAGTATAAAATTCATCCCAAAATATGACGCATCTCTTTCATAGAGGGATAGTTTGACATTTCTGGAAATGCACTCATGGGTCATTGCTCATCTCATCCAGCAAATGTAGAGCTAGAGTAAAAGGATGATGAGCTAGGTTTAGCGTAACAAACTAAAGCTACACTAGCTCTATCAAAATTTAAAAATGGTCTACCAGCAAAGTAAAAATGATCGTTTTTGATGAATGAATGGAAAGACAGTGGTTTTTCCCCCATTGGTTGAGCATAAGGGGTCACTGTCTGAACATTTTGAACCAAATGTATTCACACTCCCCAAATGTCAGCCAGATTGAACTCCTGTGGGAGTTTGGACAGACGTGATAAACAACACTCTCCAAAATCATCATCAAAACATCAAACTTCTTAGGAAAATCTTTGGAAGAACAGTGTTCATTCCTTCAATGGCATTCAGTGACTTTTGAACTAAAGTTATTCTAATGACCCAACACTTAGTTTTTGCAGCCCTTTTTACATGCACAACAGCACACAACTCTCTGTAAAACAACTGTCGTGTTCACATTAACCTTTGTACAAATTTATTAAACTTCAGTGTTCATAAACTTAAGATGTGGGAAAGCATGTTTTTCAATGTTAATCAGAGCCAAGCTAGTTGTTTCACGTCCTTATGCTATGGTATCTGCCTCTGGCCTCTAACTCCATGCTTACCCCACAGACTAATTAATGGCAGCAATCTTCTCACCCAACCTGCAGCAAGAATGTCAATGAGCAGATTTTCCAAAATGTTTTACTTTTCCCTTTAACCTTGAGCAAGCCTCTGTCCCTTCACTAACACACAAAACACACAAGACTTAAAAAATAATAATAAAATCAAGCAGAACAAAACGGAGGGTCGCACAACTGAATCACAGATTTCATGAAATACATCTTCAGGCTTACTTCAAAATGGTAAGTGACTAATGACAGCTTTGAAAATATCAGCTATATAACTTTTGCATCTCAGGAAATAAAGGAATGAAGTATTGATAGTGCAAGGTTATAAGGTACATATATTAATATATTGTTTTAGATACTGTCCTATAAGTAAAGTGCAAATCTCTGGATCAGATGAAAAGTGTGTGCAAGCATTTCTAATTTTTGACTGACTGATCCACCTGCCCATGCACAAATGAGCCCTTTACATTGGCTGCCAACTGCATTAAACATCATCTGGTGAAACATTCACATTTCACGTCATAATTTTTCCCTTTAAACTCAAAGCAATCCCGCTATTTGGAGTAGCCAAAGACAAATGGCATGTAAGTCTTGATTTCCATTAAGTACTATATACTTAAAAACTTTGGGTAATTTCAGTAAAGTTTTTGCATTATTTCTGTAATCTTGAATAACAGGAGCATAATTTCTTCTGCAGCAGTGTGTTTCCATATGTCCGAAGTGTAGGGCCATTTTAACATGAGAGCATGTTTAGGAGATCAATATGCAGAGGAAATCCTCTAGGCATTTTGGTCGACAATTTGTTAAGCTATTTGTCCATTTAAATCATGGCTAACTGGGAATGAAGGTAAACGGGGGAATCGCCACTGAGACCAGCTCAAGTGAAAATGCAAAGTCATCAAACAGCTCTAACACCACACACATGCATACACATACACGCACACACACCACGTGCGCTGAGTCAACACTGGATGCTGCTTCAGCATGACAAACACACACAAACAAACACTCATGCAGGGTGGACTGGAAATAGATTCTCACTCACTTGTGTAATTGATATTTAAGACCAGCTTACTTAGACCTGGGGGTATAGAAAGCCAACATTAGATGAGTAATTTATGAAATTTCCAAAGTGCAAGACAACAGCCAAGCTATTTTAACTCCTCCCATCTAGAGAGGTCAGACGTCGTGTTTGTGTGTGGATTTGGGGCTGAAGGAGGCATATTTGATCTAAGTGTGGGTGTGGAAGGATGAAAAAAATCAGTTGGTCTCATAGGTTGAGAGCAGGGCAGCATCCACAGGCTCCATGCAGGAGGGGCAGGTGAAGGATCGCATCAGCCAGTCATCTATACAGTCCATGTGGTAGATGTGCATACATGGCAGGAACCGGATGGGATCCCCATACACAAAGTCCAGCATACAAATCACACACCTGAAACAGACAAAGTGAGGAACTTAGATGCCTGTACATAATACACAACACAAATAATTGGAAACTTCACGGCTTATTTTGTAATCGAATAAGATGCAGACAAAAACAAAAGATTTGTCCTTTAAATAGGTAGATATGAAACAGAAATGTAGTTGGTCTTGAAAGTGACAATTTGAAGTTATGTTATCACAAGTTATGTTGTCACTGCAATTTTTCTAATTCTCACTTTGAGGCGAAAAAATTCATATTGCACTTACACATAAAATCTAAAAAATATTAGCTTATAGACACATTATTCAACACCCCCTGTTTGGACTTTGGGTACAGAGATTTACTTATTGTTCCACAGGTACACTGATTCATCAGTAAAAACAGATAGGTTGTTATTATTATATTATTCATTACTATTATTATTATTATTAGTTGTAAATTGCTGGTTGTTAGGTTATTGCTAATTTAAAAAATCTTCCAGACCACATAGTGGACCATGAGTGTAACTATGACTCGCATTTTAAAAGTGTGAGTGACTTTACACGTCCTACACTCCACAGTAAGACATCATATGCAGCGAAAAACAAAATGCTCACTCTCTTATCTTTTTCTCAGAGCCGTCCTGCCCTCCATCATAAACACCCTTGGGGAGGTGCTGGATGAGGCCGATGCGCTGAGCTATGCGGATCTGCTCCTCCTCCGTCAGCTGGGTGGCCAGACGGGCCTGACTAGGCGTGGGATGGTACATGGGCATGTGAGCCTGCTCCTGGGAACAGAAAAAAAAAAAACAAAAAAAAAACAACACTTCCGTGAAACAAAAACAACAGAAACTATTTATCCTCCGGCAGCCTCTCACTTCCTTAAAGTGAACGGACAGGGTTACAGCAGGTACAGCATCTGCCTTATCTAGAGACTGTCGCCAGGCCAGTTTGTGAAAAACGACACCAAATCTGTTTGTTTGCTCAGGCCCAGTGGAGGATGGCTTACAGAAAGGCCAGGAGCAATGGACGCAGGCATTTTACAATGAATATCTATTGTGCATTAACGCATTCAGCAGCAGCTCCTCTCCCAGAGGGGGTGGCAGTGTGTTTGCAGCCTCTCACCTGGTACGGAGGAGGGGGCTCCAGGTCCGGGTCAGTTCCGTCACCGAAACTCGCCCTGTCTGACTGGGATTCATGAAGCAGAGAGATGTCGTCTGATGTCGGAGACTTGAGACAGTTGCCCATGTCTTCGTGCCCCCACTCGTGCCTTCCTGACGGATGTCAAAAATACAGAAAAAAATATACAATCTGATCTTGTTGCTAAAGTTGCTTTCGGTGGCTAATGTTTGTTTTGTGTTTCTCCTCCTCCAGAAGTCATGAATTTACACTCAGCTACCGGCCACCAAAGACACCATGTGCATGGTTAAAAAAGGCTAATGTAAACGCCAAATTGTGAAGCAACAGTCCGAGCTAGTTTGTCTTCATGTTTACCCGGAAAAACAAAACAAAGAAGTCCTTGCTAACATCAGCTAGCAGCCGAGCTAGCTACTTTTTCGCCCGACTTCCTTTATATTTATCGCTCATTCCTCTTTAAAGAATCGGAATTTTTACTAAATATCTGCTTCAGCAGTCGCCTCGGTTGTTGGACTGTGCTGTCTGACAGTCGGAGTGTGGCGACATCTCCCCCTTTTAACTTCGCGAGTGACATAAAACAGTTTGCTTCCTTGCTAGCTCTTAGCTCTTTTTTCAATCAAACGTCATGTTATCGGTCCGCTGGATATGACGTCAGGGGCGGGGGGATTATGCGCCAGTGATTGGATCATTTCAGCTACGTAGAATCAGTGCCAAGTCCCGCCCCCTTTATTGACGTCGTATAAAATAGGAAAGTATATAAACTTATATTAGTTTTATACACATATATATAAATATATGTATATGTAAATAATATAATAATGGTCTGTCTGAATTAGTCAAACACATTCGAATAAAACTTGTTTTTAATTTTTCACTCTATTACATTTAGTCTCCAGTTGGAGTTATTTGTTAGGTTAAGATTTTATTCTGTACATTGCATGATTGCATGGTGAAAGGACATCTTTGGGTGATGTTTTTGATCATCTCTTCATTATTGCAGCTGCCAAGTAAAATGTGTTCTTATGTACGACCAGATTTTATGGCATTGCACATTTCATTTCGGCCATATTAAACAGGTTCACACGCTCCCCCTGTACCTCTGTGTGTTTTGACTCTCACTCTGAATAATTATCTTTTGGTTTTAACCTTCATGGTCATTCATCCATCTCCATAGACAACTAAAGTAATCTTCTCACTTCCTAGCAGTCTGTTGGCACCCCTGTAGGTGTCGTAGATGTCTAATGCCAAGTCTATCTTGGCTCCAATTTTCTGCGCTGCATCAGCAGTGTCTTCTAATGCCATCAAAATAACTGTTAGTTCCCTCAGTCCATCTGCCTGGATCAGCCCACGGTAATCCATTTCAACAGTCTGTTGTTGCAGTTATGTTGATTAAGTATAGGCTAAAGTGATTTTCACAAATAATACCAATGTTTATAATTGTTAATCAACTTTTGTAAACCTGCAAAAGATTAGCAGGAATATGGTGTGTTTAAGAAAAAACACTGGAAGAAGAAATGGTCAACATCTATGTATTGATATAGACCAGACAGTTTTCTGTATCTGTACATGGACATCTTTACAAACATCCATGCATCTTTCCTTTTACTGTCTTTAACCTCAAAATCACTTTAAACATATTTTAACCAATATGTGGTCAAAGGAGCAAGTTGAAAAAACAAATAAATATTCACAATATATGCACAAACTGACATTTGCCATATAAACGTACTTGCTTTTAATTGTTTTTATGTTTACCATGCTTGATGAAATAAAAAGATATTCATTAACAGTTGCAACTTGGGGACACCTTTATTTGTATATACAGCTATTGTACACATAAAAACCCACAAAGTATTTGCATTCCAGGAATTTATGATACAAATCTCCATGTTTTTGGTTAAGTGAGTTTCACTGAATTGGCCATCTTCAGGCAAATAAAACATACACAAACCTTAAAATGAACATTTTCAAAGATTCCTTTACCTTTAAAGCTCATCAGCTCATATTGTTATCTTTTTTTCTCTAAATGTTACAAACAGCATAATTTCTCTGTACATTATTCGTAAGTAATAGAGTAATGTTTATTTATGAAGCAAAATGTGTCATGGCTTGTCTACAGTGTTTCTACAGTCATTGTCTGTAGTGGTTCGTACAATATTCACAAGGAATAAATAAGATGAAAGTTGAAGAAAGGTTGTGATAAAATTACATGCCCAACAATTTTCCAAATCAAATTTGAAATTTAACAGTTGGAAAGTGCTCTTTTAAAAGTAGACTGGTAAAAAATAAGAGGAGCAGACTGTTTTGGAGGATAATTAGGAAATTTTAAAGGTCTGAGCTTTCAAGGAGGCTTGGTGAGCAGGATGAAGTAACAAATAAGCGTCTTTTCTATATTATTATATAACTGTACTCATATCTCAACTTATTATGTTCAATACCAAAAAGAAATATGTTGGAGAAAATCAGGCAGTTTTCCCCCTTACACAGTCATTCATACTGTAAAAAAATCCAGCATTATTGAGTGTTACATATTAGTATCCACATTGTCTGGTGAAGTATCAGATCGGCTCTCCATGACGGCTTGTTGTATTGATCTGGTCTAATAAATGGTAATAGTATGATGACCAAAATGTATTTACAAAACAATTAATTTATAGGAAAATGTAGTTACATATTCACACACCCCACAGATAAAATACCATTTATAGCAACACTGAATCATTTAGAAACATCTTCAGAAATGAAAATACCTTATATCGACACAAATGACTTAATTAGATTCATTGATTTCATGTATTTTCTGTATCCCGTGACTTTTTGAGGTGGATTATTACTCTCTATCATCAAGTACAAGTCAGGAAATAGACCTTATATATTTTTCAGTGTTCTGTGTGAATTGGCAACTACAGTTTCAGGAAGTATTGTTCTTTGTCATATTGGGTTCACATTTTACCAAACATCCAGAAGGCTCATGGCCTCAAAGCACTGATGCAAAAACTGTCACATTGACCTTCACTCTACTGTTTTACAGAGTCTTCCTCTAATACCTCACTGGGACTCCCAGTTTTCTTTCATGCTGCGCGTCTTGTCCCTAGCACCTGTCGTCCTCCTCTGTGTCACTGAGAGTATCACAGCCTGCAGCTGAGACCGTCTGCGCCAGACGCTTCCTAAAGTGTCCATTGGGGACCTGCCAGCCAGTTCGCAAGCGTGGGCGGCCTGAGCTAATGGTGTTTGCGCGCCCCAGGCTGCAGGCCACAGCCGCTTCAAAGGTCAACGTCTCCATAGGACCAGAAGGGTCTGGGCTGTGGTCATCGTCTTGTGAGGCCAGGAATGGCTCTGAGGGGTAGCGTCGAGGTGGGGACGGTTTTCGGCATGCCTCACTCCGCCTCTCTGTTGCAACCCCCTCTTCTGTCTCCCAGATGGGCTTGCTCCGCCTTACGGTCTCTGGGCTGCCTTGCTCATCTTCATCTTCACAGGCAGAGGCTTGTGTGCGACACACAAGCGGGGAGTAGGAGATGTGAGGGCGAGATCGGGTTGGGGTTTGTGATAATGGCCGTCGGCCACTTGGGGTGCTGGACTCTGAGGTGGATGGCACTGGACTGTCTGAGCTGTTGCCCTGAAGACAGGAAAAAAGAACAGGAGGCACTCAGACTGCAATATATCCTGCTCTCACCTCCATAAAAAAGAACACATATGTTCAATGCACTAGTACTTTGTCAGTATGAATGCTCAAAAGGTTTAAACAATATTAATAATATGCACATTTATGAATAAAAATCTAAGCATATCATATACTCCATGAGGACTTCCTGCAGCTAAGTATGAATCCCTCTATTGATCGTCATCTGAGTTGCTGTGTTCTGATTTTCTGATTTTGATTTATATTATAATATTCTGTAATATTGTAACTACATCCATCTTAAGTTTGTCGTTGGAAGTATGCTACAGACATTTTCTACCTTTCCTTTAGACTACATAGTCCGCTGTTTTTTCCAATCTTGGCCCACAATGCAAGAAATAGAAGCTTGTCTGGTAGCCTGTGCAGGATGACGGCAGCATGCACAAGACACAACAGACACATCACGTGTGTAAAGAAAGGCTACCTGGCAGGTAAATTTACTCCGTCCTCTTTAATTCTCCAGATGTCAGAGTGTTTTTCAGCCACAGTTATTGTTCATTTTTGACACAGCTGTGTTGTTGTCCAGTTTTTTTAATCAGTTGTTTGATGTTTTGGAGTCTGGCCTACCTGTTTATCTTGGGGGTGTTCTCTGTCTACACTGGAGGATCGTGAAGGCTGCAAGCTTCTTTCCTCTGAATTACAACGAGATGTGTCTGGAGATAGGAGATGACAGCGTTCCTTGGATCGACCGCGCTCCCTGTCACCCTGCTGCCAGTGCTCAGACCGTGAAACTAGTGGACAAACATTCAGAAAACAGAAGGACACAAAATGTCAGAATAAAGGGAGATGCAATAGTAAAGAGTTTATTTGTGATACTAGCCATCAGTGGTGGCAGATGTACAGTGTGACCTGGAGTTACCAGCAGCCTTGTAGCTTTTGTGACGAGGTCGATACACTCGCTCAGGACTTTTCTCCTCTTGCCAGAGCCCGTTCGCCTGCTGATCCCCAACAGTGGACACGGAACGCTTCATGGAGCCGCTTGCAACCTCTGTCTGCTTGAATGTGAAAATAAAGACAAACATGCAAGCACAGGGCACATACATAAAGAAAACATTTTATATACTCTAGTTACATTGAGATTATTTAATCTAAAATTAAGTGGACCAGTGTGTTTACCACATCTTTATCATGCTTTACTCAATACATTTAAGTCCTTCTGGAGACGAAAAAAATTGTGGTAAGAATGCAGTTCAAGTATTCAAGGATCAGACCCCGATGTAACAAGTCACTAAGCCTTAATCAGAGTCCCAGAGGGGCAGAAGACAAACCAAACCTCTTATTTAAACGTCTGTCATCTTGTGCACACAAAGATCAAGTCACTTTGGCATTAAAGCCCATGCAGCCACTGAAGTCCTCGAGATCCATCACTGAGGCTGTGTCATGAAAGATGTGTGTACCTGCAAATCTACAGCCAGACGAGGCATGGAAGAGGCCCGAACACACAGGCCCCTCCCTAGTGGAAGCTCCAGTGGGGCTTCAATCCCCCTACTGCACTCGCCCACCTAGGTGAGTACAGAAACAAGAGAGGAGGGCAAGGAGAGGCAGAGCACCAATCAGGCTCGTCCCTGCCAGGACTGCTCAAGGACTAGTTCAGGTGAGCGGAGGGCAGAAAAGCCATTTCATCACTGAGGGTCATCTATCATAGCCATCACCATTGCCATCCAAGAGAAGCCATTCAAGCCAAAAAACAGACAGATCAACAACTAGCAACAAGGAAACTGACTTCAAGAAAGAAGTGAAACAGAGTGAGGTTTTGTACGAGAAGGTGATGGGTGAAAAAAAGACCAGGAACCGACAAGAAACAGAACAGTTCACAGGGAAAGATGGTATCTATATTTCAGCTTGGAAAGACATGTAGTCATGCATATTCAGATCTCACTAGCTACACAAACAGAGCCAGTCAACATCTGTCCGGGGGCTGCAAACATTCCTCTGCGTACTAATGTGTTTGTACTTTGGATTCATTACGTATCATTCATCTAGCAGGCAGTTTATACCAGGAAAACCAGACAGTATGCACAGCAAAACATCAGCATTTGCCAATCTGCCTCAGCTATTTTGACCTCTATTGGACTAAAACATGTCCAAGACGCGAGCACAGTGAGTCAGTGATGCTGTGCTCTGCAAGGCACTGAGAAAAAAAGTCAAGTCACGAGCTGAAACATGTTAGTACCATTTTTGTACAATTAAATGCAGAAATTAACGGTGTAGGTTATACATTTTCACAGAGAAAAGCTGAGAAGAAAATTCAGGTCAGTGAGTTCCCAAAATAGCACAAGAAGTAAATATGATTCAAAATAGTACATTTTTGAGAGTTGCTAATTTTTAAATATAATATAAAAAACCTTTCCTTTAGAAATAAAAATGGGGATGTCCGGCCCTTTTTTTTTTTCAGTCTCCTGATGGATGAGAGACTTTTAATATTAAATATGTACTGAAAAATCTGTTTCCTTGGCTTCTTTGATATGTATTTTGTGTTAATTATATTTTAACCCACAGCAGTGATCAGTTCTGGTTCTGGTTTTTTTAAGTGTAGGTGTCCATAACTAGGAGCAAGGTTCTTTATATATCTCTGCCTAGCTGGCCCCTAGATAAAGTAGGTTGTGACAAGAGATTGAAAGTTAACAATTCTTTGTTTTATAGGGTTGTACAGAAAACAGTTGGGAACCACTATTCTAATACATGACTGTGATGTTAATGTTGTAAGACACTGTTAGGCCTCTTTCTTACCGGATTCTGCTGTTGATTTGCATCAGTGTCGGAGCTCATGGGCTGCAAAAACAGTTCCTGGGGTGAGATAGGGCTCAAAGCCACGAAGCCTCCCCTGGTCCTGTGTCAGCACAGAGAAAAACAATGAGCAAATACAGATAGAGACGCACCCGAGTACACAGCTTTGCACACATTTTGCAGACTCACAGGGCTGAACCAGCGCTGTGAGCCATTGTTGGCAGCGGCGTGGTGTTGGAGAGGATGTCCTCTGGGAGGGTAGAGGCATCCAGGCGCTTGAACATCAAGTTACTCTTCTGAAATAAGAGACAAAACAAGGATTTTCCACCAATTTTATTTTCAAGTTATTCAGGTGACATTTAAGATCCAACTTTTGCCTCATTTTTCCCCACATTTTAAAGGTTAGATGAGATAACTTCCAAATCAAGCTAACAGTTTAAAGTTTGTTTAGTTTCTCCATATGGTTGATCAAGTTGTTCCTTAAATGAATGCTGCAGTACTGTATGAGGAAATTATCATGGATGTGATTGAAGTTTGCTGAAAACTTCTTTGAATATATAATCGTAGAACTGAGTGGCCAATTTAGTTGCTAGTAGAAAAAAAGAAAATCAAATTCCAATTAAAGAAGATATGAGGAAGTTCATCATGAACTTACCTGAGCTTCAAGTTGTTGCCTTAGCTTCTTGGCCTTGTTCTGTTTGAAATAGTCCATTATCATCATTGAAGCGTAGATCTTCCCCACAGTCATGTCCGTATCTGTGAGGACAGACACACTACATTAACCACTAACGCTTGTCTCTGTGTTAAATTGAGTATTTCTATTATAGTTAGAGCCAAACCTTTGTTGATGGGTACCAGTAGGTCCAACGTCTTCTGGGGCAGATAAGGCCAAATGATGCTGATCTCTTTTTGGAGTTCAGTATCCAGAGCAACACGGTCTTCACCGCCTGTGGAGAAAACACATTCAGCCACTTTAGCAAGTAGAATATGTTAAGATGATGCCAATAAAGCTGAAAAAAAAAAGGTCAGTCATTTCATTAAATGGATTAAAATATACATTTTTTGCGGACTGGTGGTCAAACTAATTAGTTTAAGATGTCAACTGGGACTTTAGGAAATAATTATTAGTTGCAGTCCCAACTGCAACATTGATATTCTCCCCTGACCTCGTGCAATTTTGATCTCCAAAGCTGTGCGGATGAGTGACATCAGAGTGGAGGTGAAGTGGACGGTCATGTCCTCGTCCACAGGCATGTTCATCAACACCAACCTCTGATGGAGACAAAGCAGGACAGAGGAAGACAGGGGATTGATTCATTAATTATTTATTCAACATACAAATACACACAAAATAATTGCTACAACTGATACTAGCATAACACACATTCAGTGTTTGAAAAGGACCAGGGAGGAGAGACCTATAGTTTGTCAATGCTGTCAACACTTGTGCACCCATGAAAATCCCCATGAATATCAAATGTACACATTGTTCATTAAGTTGATATTTTGGTTTATTTTGGTGAGTTGAATAAGAGCTGAACAACATTTCAAATTTGATTTGGTACAGAGAAATGGAAAGCCCATCTGGTTCCATAGATCAAATTTTTATGACGATCATCAGCTGATTTTAAAATGAACAGCTTCTGTAAATATTTATGGCAATAATTTTTTGAGGTTTAAAAGTTTTTAAATTCAGTTTTATTACCCCTGATCTGATGTTCCTGTCAATGCACCTTATTTATAATTTGTATAGCTCTTTTCTCTAGTATACAGTATAAAATGGATTTATAATACACAGTGAGGCCTTCACTTGTGTTGTCAGTGTTGATGTTTGGAGGAAAGTCATCATGTTTTAGATACCTTGTAGGCGATCTTAGCCGGACATTTTTTACCCAGGCCCAGCGGCGGCGACATGTGTGTCAACATCTCGTACATGGCCGTGTAGTGGATGCGACCACTTCAGGAGGAAATAGAAGTATAAAGTTAAAAAGGGTACCCAATTTATCACTAATATTGATGAAGATAAATGACAAGCTCCCATCTCAGACCTCAGCACTTTTTGTTTGTCATTTGAAACCTGAAAATATTTACATTTATTAATGTAACAGTTAATTTTAGCCCAGCCATGTTTGGCATCTCCTTTGGACTTGATTAGAAACAACTTGTGCTGAGCAAATCCACTCAATGCACTGAAATTTAAGGTGTATCCAGCAGAGGGCAGCCCTTAAGCTGCCCACTGCTGGATACAGACATAACAGGACTGTTGATGAAGTCTACTTCAAACTACATCAAGCTCAATAAGTAAAGATGCATCAGTAATAAGCTCAATTCTCACCATGCCAAACGATCATATTCCCCCCAGATGCGGACAAATTCGTCCAGGTGATGGGGACCGAGGATCGAAGAGTCTCTGGTCAGGTACTCAAAGTTATCCATGATCACAGCCACAAACAGATTTAGCATCTAAACAAGATCATCACAAGAGGACGTGAGAGGAAAGAAGCATGCAAGACAACAGAAAGAGGGAGGACATCAAGGTGCTGACCAGGAATGAGCTGAAGAAGATGAACGAGACAAAGTAGCAGTACGCAAAGTCGGTCCCACAGCCTCCCTCGTGGTCTGGAGACATGGTGAAGGGGGCGATGGAGGGATCTGGCTCACACTCCTGACCTGATAAACAAGACAGCATGATCTCCTGCCAGGACTCTCCTGTCGCACTCCTGGTGATTTAAACACAAACAAAAATCTAGTTAACATCAAATGCATATCAAATTCACAAATAAACATGATAAATAAATAAACATTAACTTAAAATTTAATGAGGCTGCGAACGTATTTGTTGATAAGTTCACCTGAACAGAAGCATCAGTGCACTGAGAAATGACTTAAAGTTGTTGTGCTGATTGATGTGACTCTCATCGTTCAGCTTGATGTTTCCAAACACCTGCAGGTCAAGCGTAGGGAAAAAATGGTCTATTTGTTCATGTAATCAGTTGCTAGTCCTTCTGGTCCATGCATTATAAAATTAAACATTAAAAAAAAAAAAAAAAAAAAAAAAAATCAAGGGTCCAACTGAAAAACACCAAAAAACTGTTAAACAAAGCAGTTAGTTCCAAAATAACACACTAAATATCTCAAATGACTTCATATACTTTGTTGGTGAGAGGCAACAACACTACAGCTACAACTGAATTGTCTTAGATTTGAGTCCAGGACATGAACCATGTTTAAAGATACTTAGCTATGAACAGTCTATGTTGTGTGATCGGTGACATTTTATTATTTATTGTTGTTATTGTAAGAGAAAGGATACCTGCATTCCGATTATGGCATATATGAAGAAAAGCATAGCAATCAGCAGACAGACATAAGGAAGAGCCTGTGGCAGAAAAGACAACAAAGACAGGTGGTTAAAAACTGGCAAAATGGCCAAATTTTTTATCTGTTTTATTGCTTGAAAAAATAAAGGGAACTGGATTAGAATATGTCTGACCTTAAACGACTGTACGAAGGTCCAGAGCAGGATACGGATGGTGTAGCCCTGTCGCAGCAGCTTGATCAACCTGGCTGTTCGGAAAAGCTTCAGGAAACTCATATTGATGGTGTTCACCGACTGGGATAGACACACAAACGGTTGGAGAGAGCGAGAGGGTGGCAGACAGAAGGGAGAGAGAGCATGTAAAACACAGATGGCGAAATTCATCACAACATGACTTAAGTTGTGTCTGGAGGCAGGGATCGTATCACTCGTGCAAACTTGGAACGAAAGAACGCTACATTTAAAACTGGCTGTTTAAGGGTCACAACATTGTGAAAGAGAATGCTGTCTTGGCAGTGACTTACCTGTAAATCCACAATTATCTCTGTGATGCTGCCAAGTACAGTAATGAAATCAAAAATATTCCAAGTGTCTCGAAAGTAGTTCTATGGGAAAGAAAAATTTGTTCTTTTTTCAAAACAGACAAATTCCATATAGAAAATAGTTGATCTTGATATCTAGAATCTAAATGACTCGTCTTTGAGTCAGTTTCTTACAATAATACTTACCACTAAACCAAAGGCCATAATCTTGAGTACACACTCCATGGAGAAGAGGACAGTGAACGCTGTGTTCAGGTGTTTCAGGACAGTATCATATGCTGTCGGGGCCGAGTGGTACTGCAGAGAAAAAACACTAAGTTATTAACATCACATTGATCACTGATCACTTCAGATTCGGACATGACCATTAGCTCCTTTAAAGACCCTCACATAGGGATACAATGCGTGTCAAAATTACATTTAAGATGCATTTCATTTTCATATATCACTTTGGATCTTAAATGTGTGTACATCCACAAAGCTGTTGGTTTTATTCATTCAGATATAAAAATATTCTTAGGGAGGCTTGAGATTGTATTACAGTGAATCAGCCTTTGTTTCAGTTAAGTTATTTGCTGAATTGAGCTGTAACTCTGGAAAAAAAAAAAAAAAAAAATTATTTATCCGATGTTCCAAATATTGGTGAGGAAAAGTGTGGTTTTTCAGCTTGGCATCAGTCAGGCCCAAAGAGAAGCTATGACTCAACATGAGCAGTGAGAAAAGACTTTTGTGTATTTTTTTTTTTTGCCTAAAAGTTTAATATTTGGTCTTCATCTCTCGTGGCTCAAATGGGATGGTTTCTTCAAAAACCCCCAAAGCTACCTGTTCTAGCTTTTGCCATGATTTCCATTTGTAATGAGAAAACCAATGACACATTAAGTGCTGAGATCTGGGTGTGTAACTCCTAATATGATGCAAACAAATGCTAGATAAACTAACCATGTTATTTGGAAATCAGCTCTGAGAGGAATGTACTCAAATGTTGCTCATAATCCCTCACTGCATCGTAAAAACTGGCTGTAAAATAATTTTAATGTTCACCATAAAAAAAAAAAAAGAGAAATTGCTGAACATGAGGGTTTGTTTAAAACCTCAATGATCATCTAACTGTTTTTGTGTTTCTCTCCCAGTGAGACTTCTTTATATAGATGTTGTCATGCTCCCACATCACTGAAGGGCTGTAATTATACACACATCACATATACAAGAGCAGGCCTTTCGAAAACCAGTATCAATGAAAAGAGAAGCGTCTGCACATCGAGTCCAAGGCACAACATTTGTTCGAACAGACAACATTTTGATCCCAGTCCGATCATTGTGGCTGACCACCAAACCCATCCTGTGTTCTAAACTTTGCGATATGTATATGAAAGAGCAGAAGTATGAAGACAACGTTGCAAAAGTCTCAAGAATATATAAAAATATGAAAAATACAATGAGAAGCTATGAAAAAGGGGAACCTTAAAATGTTTTACAATAAGTACCAGAAAACCAGAAAATCTGCACACATATGCAGTATAGTTGACATTTAACATGAAGGTCAATGTTGCTGATAATTTTTATATAGCCTATTTTCACGAAGCAACAATTGTGTTGCTCAGAGTCAGTGTGGTATTATATAAGAATAACAGTGTTAAAGTTATTGTAACAATTATGTAAGAATAACAATGTTATTCTTACATAATAATAACATGGTTGATGATCAGAGTGCTGAAAATAAAACCAAATTTGTGCAGGGTCATAGTTCTTATTGAATTACATTACCACCCAGAAGACGGTTCATAGTGTTCATATCTCTAGCTTTTAACTCACTGAAAGTAGTGACTGTCAATTTTAGCAACATATAAACAATGTTAAACATACGATCCAGTGTTCCCCTACTGTCCTATGGAGTGCTTTGAGTTTTACCTTCATCATGAGCACCACAGTGTTCAGGGCGATCATGACAAGCACTGTGTACTCAAAGGAGGGCGACGCCACAAAGTGCCAAAGCCTGTACTGAAAGGTTTGTCTGTTCTGAGGCATGTAGCGGGTCATTGGCTTGGCGCTGATGGCAAAGTCGATACAAGCCCTCTAAAGGAGAGAAATATGACAAGACAGACACATCGAGCTCCATCATGCGATTCTTATGAGAATATATGTGAATGTGTCACTGTGTTCGAATGTCTGGGTGTGTTTCACTGCTCCAAACCTCGTTCTTTTCCAGGCTGCACTCCTGGATCATCTTGTCGCCCTGCTCCTGGAAAGTGATGATGATCAGAGCCACGAAGATGTTGACAAAGAAGAACGGGAACACCACAAAGTACACCACGTAGAAAATTGACATCTCCATTCGATTCCCCCGACTTGGCCCCATGTTCTCCTCAGTTACATCTGTCGAGTGCTGTAGGACCCTACAAATAGAAAAGACACTTGAGACTCCTTCATCCAGAAAAAAAATGGGATTAAAGAAATGAATCTTAAACCCTATGAATTGAGTGAATATTATTTTAAACACTTACTGAGGCCAACCCTCTCCAGTTGAGACGGTGAAAAGTGTGAGCAGGGCCCAGCAGACATTGTCATAGTGAAACTCATGTCTCCTCCACTCTCTCCTCTTCACCTCTTTTTTGTCTCTGCTGTAGTCGATGTAGTAGCCTCTGTAGGTAGCACATGTAAACATTACCTTCCTTTCAGACGGGCCAGTCTAGTCAGCTATACAGATTCACCCCAGAGCTCTCTCTGGTTTGAAGGTGAAATGTAATCGAAGCCACAGACATCTACTTACTGGCATTCCTTCTCTGAATTCATGGAGCTGTCAGTGCAATAGAAGAACTTTCCCTTGAAGAGCTGCACCGCGATAACAGCAAAGATGAACATAAAGAGCTGGTACACAATGAGGATGTTGAAGACGTTCTTCAGAGATGTGACCACACAGTCAAAAACAGCCTGTGGGGAGGAGGCAGATCTGTCACAGCTCTGTGAAATAGCAGCAAAATACTGGAGAGCGGATATAGAAGTTTTCATCGTACCTTGAGTTTGGGGAGTCTCTTGATGGTTTTAAGAGGCCGCAGAACTCTCAAAACTCTGAGAGACTTTATTGTCTTGATGTCTCTGCCTTTGTTGTTCCTGTTAATATTGAAACACAGTAATTAGGAACCTTGCTGTACACATAAAAAAAAAAAACATGTGGCAAAGACACATTTAAAACGGTGAAAAAGAAAAATAGTCAAATGTTCATTAAGTGCAAAAATACAATGAAACACACACCTGCAGAGCCCAGCAGGCCAACATTTTCTTTATTTGACTAAAATTTATAGATTAACTTGCACAGCTTACATCGTGTATTGTGTTGAACTAAGCAGCTGCGTTTTAGTGTTAAGTTGCCAAAACAGAGTTTATTCCATAAAAGTCATAACAAATAATGCAAAGGTGAACTTAGGCACCTTCTGAGCAAATTCAGCAATTTGAGGGTAGGTTCATTCACTAGCAGGCAGAAATGACTTTTTACAGTAATTAGCAAAAAGTTTTTACCCCGGATACCTATCAGGCTGTGCAGCTTGGTGAGATTTAGACTAAACAACATAAAAACACAAAAAGGAAAGGAGTTTTCAGACATATAAATAAAAGAAAAATATGAAATGGTGTATGAAAGACGTTCACATTTATTGTGACTGAAATTTTTACCCCATCACATTCCTGGTAGCCCCAACAGTGACACAATCCACAGGAACAACAGAAAAAAAAAATTGAGGCATAAAGAGAGATAAGCTCAGAGAATCACAGCTATATTCACAACAGAGAAATTCACATACACTACAGTACCCTACAACACGCACAGCAAAAGGCACAAAAGGTTCAGTCAGTTCTCTGTAACACAACACAACACAAAAAAATACTGTAGAGACCGTTACATCAGTCATGACGGACCCAGCCCATGTGTTGACCGCCAGTTACACAGAGATCCATCAGCACCATGGTGACAGTTAAGTTTGAGTTACACCATATTTACAGATGTTGAACCCCCCTGCCCTGCCCTTTGTCAAGGAAGCAGAATGCGTTCTTATTTTTTTATATAAAGCTGCAAAAAGCATCTTTGAGGGAAGGCTGTTTAGCGCTTTACTGTATGCTCAAAAAATGGTTTGCTGCAGTGAGTCAGCCACTAGTCATCAGCAGGCAGCACTCAATAGTGACTCACGTTAGAGCAAAGGCAATCAGAGCTCCCACCACCACGATGAAGTCCAGGATGTTCCACATGTCTCGAAAATAAGAGCCGTCGTGCAGAATAAGACCCTGGTCTATCATCTGGAGGACGAACACAAACCCACATGGACACGATTTAATACACAGACACAAACCTTCAGTAAATCTGAGGAAAAGTTGAATTAAAAGCGTGACTGATGTTTTCAAAGTGAAGAAAACGGAAGTCTGAGCTACCTACCTTAATGATCATTTCAAAGGTGAAGACTCCAGTGAAAACATAATCAAAATAACGAAGGACCTACAAAACAGAGGTGGGGGGGGGGGGGGCATTTAGATGGTACAGCTGAAATAAAACACCTTGGTTGCAAACAGATGATATGACCTTGCTACCTGCTGGTTATTATGCTTCTCACTGTCAAACTGGGAAGATTTATTTCTATACTTCTGTTAGAGCACTCATACATTCACATATTTGGAAAATATTGCTTAAAAAAAAAAAAGAGGCATTATAGGGTTTCTTTTACACACGTCTGCTTGGATAAAGCAACTGTATGGGGGATGCAGAAGACAAGTTGACAAAATAAACAATAACTCTTTCTTTTGTTTCCGCATATTTTGGAGGAATACAGTGTGGATTTTACTACTGTGGATTTATTTGGGTACTCTTGACACGTTCTGTGATACTGAGTTGTGAAAAAACAAACTGCTCTGCTACTTCCCAGACTGAAACTGCAGATTCTCACCTTTTATGTGCGTGAAACCAAATGTGTCGCAACACATTGTTGTTGACACAGTGTTATGTCAACTTGAGATCAACCCTAAAAGAGTTGCGTTGAGCTAAACCTTTATCAATGTTATTAGACAATGTGGTATTTTACAGTATAACAATAATTGTTCAGCGCGATTGAAATGTTTGCTTCTTTAAGGATAAACGTCTGTAAAAGCTCATATCTTGTAAATGTGATTTTGAGTGAGACTACAAACAGTTGATGTATATTTTGGATCTCACCTTGTTTCTGTCTGAGTTTGTGCGCACCGGGTCCTCAGCGGCCAGTGCAATGCTGCTCGCCACGATCACAAGGAGGATGGTCATCTCGAAGTAGCGCAGGGTGACGACATAGTGACAGATCCTCCTGATGCTGCAGATCAGTGCAGGGGAGGATGTTAGTTGTTGCTTTAATTAGCACAAACAAACAAACAAACAAACAACAAAAAAATAAAAAGGCACTAAAAAGAACAAAAAGTAGGACAATGTACTTGATCATCTGGGATTTTGGTGTCTTACGGGTTGGATGCCTTAAAGATGAACATGCTATCTGGAGCTACAGGCTTGGGAGGTATTGGAGGCTCCTCCTCCTCCGTGTCCTCCTCATTTTCTCCCAGCTCAGACTGATATGCCTCCAACTCCTTACTGTTCACTAAAAAGAGAAAAAAGGAAACTGTTTTAGCTGTATGACGACTGCTGTGACAAAATAATGTGAGGCACCAGTACAATGGATTCATCAAGGAACAAATGACAAGGCCAAGTGTGGCACTTTGGTGTCAGAAACACCTGCACACTGCAATGCAGAGTGATATTGACACTAAATCCAACTTGATAATGCACAATAAATGAGCGTCCTACCTGTCATAGGTGTGAGCTCCAGCAGCGGTTGTGCAGACATCTCGATGGCCACGCTTCCTTCCAGGTTGGACTGGTCACGTTTGATAGAGAGTGGGCAGTTCTCAGCTTCGATGGTGCTCACAGTGTACTCCGTGGCCTCCAATGCAGGCTCCACCGGAATGGTTTGGCACAGGGGCTCATACTGCTCCGTGTGCCCCCCCTCACTTTGCTCTGACCAGGTGCCGTCAACCAGCTGCTCACATTGCGGGGGATCGGGAATTTCGGCTCTAAAATGGCGAAGAAAATGGCAAAAATGACAAATAATTCTTCCCTCCAAAAAATCCTGTACACATGATCAACTGTCAGTAATGACAGCAGCGAAGCCCAGTGTTTCCCAGTGCCATCATAAGATTCAAATTTCAGTAAGTAATTTGGCTTATCACCTGCAAAACTAATTACCTTCCCATCAGCCTCAGCTGTACTTTATGTTTGTCGCTAATTAGTGAATGTATAGATTGCAGACTGAAAGAGACACAAAACACACAGTGTTTTGCCCCTTTACGGCCATTTTGTGCCTCTCTGTGGTTGCTTTGTTTCTTTTTGTGGTCATTTTGTTTCTTTTGGAGATAATTTTGTGTCTGTTACTGGTTGTTTTCCATTTGTGGTGGTGGTGTCTTTATGGTCTTCTTGTGTCTCTCTGTGGTCATTTTGCATCTCATTCTAATCTCATTGTAGCTACTTTGTGTCCAGCATGAGTCCTGGTCTTGGTTTTCTTACATTAGCTGGTTTTGGGTGGTCCGTTTTTAAAAACAAAACTCACACGGCTATGTGTAAATTTTTAAGACTAATGGGCCACTGCAGTAGCTACTCCGGTCCTTATTCTGTGCAAATAGAAATTCTTCTTCTTACCTTCTACAGTCTTCCCCAACTTCTGCATATGGGTTGACAATACAGGTTCCACAGTCCTCCTGGGCCGACCCTCCTTCTACCTCTGGTTTCTCCTCTCTGTCGTCCCTCTCTTCCTTCTCATCCAGTATCTTCCTCTCTTGGCTATGTGACCGTCTTACTGGTGGCACCTCATGTGGCGCCTGAGTGCAGTCCAGGCTCTTGGCCTCAGTTCGAGCATCACGGTGACGGTGTCGTCTGTGTCGGGCCCCTTCATCAGGCCCCTGACTGGGCCTGAACTTGCGAGCGATCCTGTGCCTGCCCCCGCCTGTAGTCCGGTGGTTAGCTCCTCCTGTTTTGTCCTCACTCAGGTTTACCAGAGGCTCGGCCGCTGGGGGCTCAGGGATCGGGATGGAGACGGACATTGGGGGTTCAGGGAGGGGCATCCCAACAGACATGGGCGACTCGGGCAGGTGCGCTGGACTGGCCTCTGGGGAGAGGGTGGAGACATGGTGGGGGATAGTGGGAGTTTCAATAGTGTCCTCCGTTGGGCTTCCAAACAGCTCCTCCCTGCTTGCCATCTGGCGACGTTTGCGTAACTGGTTGGCTCTCTGCTCCCAGACTGACATGTTGACTTTTCTTCTTCTCTCACGGCGGTTGGCGAAGGCATTGGAGCCATTGAGAGGCTGCTCATCTGCTGCACCTGTTGCAGCCTCAGTCTCCTCTGGAAAGTTTGGACGACCTCGGTGGATTGCCCGTTTCCTGTATAGGTAGGGTCTTCTTCTGCCACTAAAGACCACAACATATTTCACATCACTATGAGGAAACAAAAGACCCTCAACTAAAGATGATGAGAAATATCAAGCATTCATTCAGCATATCAGTTACATCAAACAATATTCAAACAAACAAAATTAAAGCTACAAGAAAAGGCCAAACCTTTTCTGTGAATTTACAATGTTACTTGATCAGTAACACACCCAAAAAGAAAAATTCCTACGGAAAAATGAGCAAAATGCTTCAAGCTAAAAAGTGCAAATACATCCAAAAAATTAAAAACACCTGAAGGGAAGTAAGAACAGATAGAAAAAAAGGAAAAAACATAATCCACAAGAACCAAAAAAAAAGGGAAGTGCAGGATTAAACATAGTGGAAAATCTAAAAAATAATCTGAGTAATTGAGTAAGAAAACTCAAGAGAAGAATTCTGTGTGACAGGGATGCATACAATCATACTTACTGGTGTTCAGATTCTTTTGTTGTCCATGTAATCAATGAGTGATTATTTGAAAACAAGACATTAGTGTTTTACAACATACACCAAACATTTTTTGTGGCACAGAACAAAACGTATAGAGGGGAGAAAAAATGACAGACTGCATACAGTCTGAAATCAGTAAGTTATCTTGCAGAAAAGTCAGTAACCTCTTGTTTCACAGTGTCATCAAACTAAACATTTTGGTCAGTGCCACATAACAGGCATAAAACAAGACAACATGATGGGACCAATAAAACACTGTAATACACATTAATATCAGCATCTAGATAGCTGCAATACATACAAGACTAACATTCATATATGTAACAGACAAATGATACATTCAGTGTCACAACTAGAGTCCAGCTAGAGAGTCTATGTAGATTTACTTTAGTGTAAACAGCACCCATGAGATGTGAAAGAGTTAAAAGGAGCCACTATCAGAGATTCAGAGATGTTCTCAATGACATTTACACTTCTATCACTGATAACCTCTGATTTATGTCACTGACAAATGCATACGTTATAATCATCAGATTATGCAGATTACCTTACTGCAGTCGGCTATGGATTTAAATATTTTATAAAAATCAATTTACAGAAGCTTAAAACAACTTGAAACAAGTAATACATCACAGTTATCTCCCTTGTGGAAATGTTACTATTACTTGATGTTGTTGATGGGAGCAGGAATTGTTTCCTCATTGGTTTATTCTGCTGTTTATGAAAAAACCTAATGTCTTTCAGTCATGATCTGTGTAATTTCATATGATAATTGTTATATATATATAATATGTTTAATATAAGACCAATGTGATGAATTACAAGCAAGTTTCGGCAAGTTGTTTTTCCACATAAAAAAAGAAACAAGAGATTCACTGGTGTGTAAGAATATGACTTTTTTTTTTGCAAATATTTGCTATAAAGTTTGTAATCAATGGTGCAATTTCCAGTGCAAAACATGCAAAATAATGAGTAATGTTCTAACAGGCCAGATCAGCCACTCCAGATCAGTGATGTGTCATGCAGTTATTTTTTCCCCCCTGAAGCAAAAGCTCCAGTGGTGATACAAATCAGACAGATCACACTAAGTAGGAAAGTTTGACCAAAGTCTGACACACTCCAAAGTGCCCCCCCTCCATCCTCCACCAGAGTGACACACTGTTCCCAACAACCTCTGAAAAACACCTCATCCCCTTGACTTACTGGATCATTAGACCTGTGGGGGGGGGGAACAGGTCACTGAGGTGAGCAGGAAATCAACCAATCACAGATCAGGACAGTTACAGAGTTCATCTCAGTAAAATTGCAGAAGCAGTTTCTGTGGGGTCATGCTTTTCAGTCAGACATTCAATACAAATACATCATTGTGTCATCAATGCCTTAGACATGCCTTTCTGTTTTACATTCACCATGCAGCTGAAGGAACAGAGGGACATACCATTTTAAACATTTGCCTTCATTCAATCTTATTGTCTAAACATTACATTTCTTTCACAGAGCATATTCTCTGCAATAACAGAAATAGCTGCATACATTTCCCAGTGTCCACATCTTAAGTAAGCCTTAGTTTGATTCCACTGGGTGTAGCTGCTGCAAGAAAGCAGCAGAAAAAAGTAAGTAAATAAATAAAAATCGTGCCAAATATTCACTCCATTTCAAATTTCCCATTTGCTCAAGAGAAGAGTTGATCTGAGTCACATCTCCACACTTGTGCACTAAGATTTACTTAAGAGATGTTGGACGCTCTTGGTGTCGCATCATAAATCTGTGACTTTGCAACTGTTAATCAGTAACTTACTCAGAGATCAAGCCATCCCTGCCCCTGGCATATCTCTGGTTGAAGAACTCCTCTTCCTCTTCTTCATCCTTAGAAAGACAAAAAGAATACATGATATCAAAGAGGAATTGAACAATTTGACATATGAAGTTAGGTTTAATTAGGAGTACTGTAGCCTTCTTTGGCTCTTTTTTAAAGTCCAATAAAATGGCACACTTTATTGGGTACATTTGCTCCAAAAAAAATTGATATGTTATCAGTAAACTACTAAATGTGAGATAAGAAAACTGAAAACCTTTGTCAGTTCCTGTGCATTTGCCAGATTATCCACAGCGATGGCCAAGAACACATTCAGCAGCGTGTCTGTCATGAAGGCGGTTAAGAGCACACACAAACCAAACTGTGGGCACATTACTGATTTTACTGCTGTATTCTTAACTGATATGACGGTACCAGTTTTTATCAACTTGCACTTGACTTGTTTAGGAGATGCTTGACTCAGGGACTGTGTTACATACAAAAACTGTATATACATAAAAACATATCATCTATATAATGTACTATTTTGCACCATGGTCCTAAAGAAATGTTCCTCCATTCTGACTCACGGATACACGGATACATGGTAGAATATACATGGTAGAATGACAATAACCTTTTAAAGTTTAAACACAACATTTGAGACACTCGCTTTGAAAAGATAGCTAGGAAAGAATTTGTCATTAGTTTCAGTGGAATATAATATTATTCCTTAGCACAGATAACATGTTAAGTATGGGAGCGCATGTAATTAACGAGCAGTTTAATTCCATTTTGGAGCCGCTTGTTTTTGTATGTTTTGTCAGTTTCTATATGACCTTTGAACAAGTAGGAACTTGTTATTTGACAAAATAGTTTAGTAGCTTTAGTTAACCAATGTAGATTTCTCCTTTGGGTAACTGCTTTAGTTCAACTTTTTCCAGTAAGAAGAATTGGTAGTTGCAAAATTAAGCTTTAAAGGGAGCTTCCCTTACACAGCATGATAATTGCCTTTTATTGAAGTAAATGTATTTGGTACTGTGCAGCGTAGTGACTTTCACAGGCGTATTGTGTGATGCTGTTTTAGAGCTCTCTGACCAACCACTTTTGAGGACTCAGCAAGGATACAGTTTCCAAATAGTGTGAGCACAATGAAGTAGATCGATGACCACATCCCGTACTGCACACCTCCTTGTGAGCGAATCCCATTGTACATAACCTCGTTCCAGTCCTCACCAGTCAGAATCTGCAGTCAGATGCACAAGGTATTTCACAATCAATAATTACTATGCTCTTATTACATCCAGGAGAGTGCTGAACTAAAAATACACCACACAAGACACATATTACATGTAAAGCAGTTAAAGATGTGTTATTAAAAATGTCAGCAAGAGAAGTAATTACTGTGTGCGCTGATCAAAACACTCTTTCACAGTGCAGTTGGTTTTGTAGCAGATCCGATGTGGATGCGTTCACGTTTCACTTGTCTGATATTCATGTGCGCATATGTGTTCATGGATGTGTGGGATGATAGCGGAGGTGGTGGAGAGCGAGTGAGCAGGGTTGTTTAATCTGCGCCTGGGGTGAGAAATATCCAAGGGTGCAATGTGTCATGGAGAACAGGCAGAATGGGGGGATCTGTGGGAGCCAAACCTGAAACACTGTCATGATGGCAGCTGGAAACGTGTCAAAGTTGGTGGGAGTGTAATCTTCAAAGATGAACCTAGAGGGGAGGAAAATTGAAAGCAGGGTCAGATATGACCAAGGAAGAATAGGAGGAGGAGGAAGATTGGAGCTATTTTCGTCCCGACATGTCATTTCCTCTTTGTCTTATCAACGCAGCCATTGAATAAACTGCTGCTTAGTTTGTGTTGCTGCTTCGAGTTTAGATAAGATTTTAAAACTGTCATTCTTGGATCAGATGCAGGTTAAATTACCGCATGTATTAAAATATAATGTGTAAATCAGCTGCAGAAATCGGGAACATAACTCTCCTTGACCTCGGCTCAACCTTTCATACATTGGACCATAACCTCCTAATCAGCTGTTTGAAGAACTATGTTCGGATCACTGATGTGGCTCTCATCCATCCAACAGGTTCTTCTCTATAACGCTTGGAGAAGCCTCATCCTCATCTCTGTGGGGTCCCCAAAGGCCAGGTTTTGGGTCCCATATTAATTACCATGTATATACAACCCTTGAGGCAAATCTTGCGTAGCCAAGACATGACTTTCCATTGCTAAGCGGATGACATCCAATTATGTCCCAGTACAGCCTGGTTCCACAAATGCATCATGTATTATGTCCTGCTTCGCTGAAATAAAAAATTAGATGTCCAAAAACTTCCTGCAGCTGACTGACTTCAAATCAGAGGTAATTTTAATCACTCCCTGTAGCCTTGGTATTAAAAATCTATCCTCTGGTGTGGGTGACTTATCCAATAATGTTTGCAGAGAGGGCTACAACCTCTGTGTTATTTTGGAGGGGACATTGTCCTTTGATGCTTTTGTGCCTAAAGTGGTGCAGCTGTACTTTACTCAAGTGAGACAGCTATGTCAGATTTTGCCATTTTTTTCCTTTAGTGACTTGGAAAAGGTCGGCCATGCTTTTTAGCTCTTCCAGACTCAAATATTGCAGACATACTTTTTTTGTGTGTCTCTAGGGGAAGTGGCGAAAAAGACAGTAGCTGATACAAAATGCTGCTGCCAGGCTGTTTATAGGCCTCAAAAGAAACAACTACTTTATTCTTCATGGGTTTCCAGTAAGTTTTAAAATAGATTTTTAGATTTTACTGCTTGTTCTTAAAGCCTACATCTATGATCTGTTAACTCCCCATCAGCCTGGTTGATGCTGGAGATGCTCTGGAAGGGCCGGGTCCCTCAATCCAAATTTTCTTTGCGGTCTGGGCTCCTTTCTCCTTAAAAGTGCTTCTTAAACCCCACTTTCATCATCCATTTTTTTCTGTTGTATTTATCAAAATCACTTTTTTTTTCTATATTCCCATACCTGGAAATGTGTTTGTATTGTAAACTTTATAACTTTTATTTAAACCACTTCATATAAATAAAATCTATTATCTCTAGTGTAATAATTTTTCTTATAAAAGCAGCCTGAAAACTTATTTACCTTCCTCCAAAAAGCTGCATCCCTAGCAGAGCAAAGACCACAATGAAGAGGAAGAGAAGAAAAAGCAGGCTGATGATGGACTTCATCGAGCTCATGAGGGACACAACCAGGTTCCTGAGAGAGGCCCAGTACCTGACAGAAAGAAATCACACATAATTTCTGTCTTTTTTGTCACAGACCTGTAAAAAAAAACAAAAAAACAAACAAACAAAAAAAACAAAACCCCAACACCAATATCAAACAATCTGGGCTTAATTTATTTGAAATGTCTCTTTGTCCCTCTTACTTGGTGATCTTAAAAATCCTCAGAAGCCTCAGTGCCCTGAGTACGCTGATCCCAAAAGACATCCCAGGCCTGAAGAAGCCCCAAACCACCTCAAAGATGCTGCCAACAATTACCTGTAAGACATGATATGAAAACAAAAATGATTTAGTTTAAATTGCCACCTGATCAGCAGCAGATTAGTAAAACTTATTTTACTTCTGTAAATTATAGTGGATGTGGGCAATTTGGTCAGGTAGTTTACCACACTCTTAAATAAATGTATCAAAGTTCTCTGTTGTATTTATATTCCACAAGAGCTTTAAGATCGCAGATAAACAAGCTGTACTGGCTGGCTGGAGGCTACAACATTCAGCCTGAAATTCAAGTAACTAAATATACTACTTGAGGCTCAACTAGGGGATTATACAAGATTTGGCAAACTTTCAGAGTAAGAGTTGAACGACCTTACCCCACAGTCAAAGCAATTGAAAGATGAATGGAAGTAGAGCCGGAAACCCAGACCATACATTTTCAAAAACATTTCAGCCAAGAACAGTCCAAGGAAAACAAACTCTGCATAGTCTGGAGATGATAAAAGAACAGAAGCAATTAAGTCAAAACAAAATGAGGTAGCAATGTGCCAAAAAAAACAACAACTATGCATTAACATACATGATGAGAATTAGTTTTTGAGTAGTAAACCATAGAGCAAAAACAACACAGCCATTCAGAAAAATGACACCTACAAAGGAAGATGGTGAGCCAGTCGGGCTGGTTGTGGTGGACGATGGCCACGCAGATGGTGTTCAGAGCCACCAGACTGAGCACCATCAAATAGAACGTGTCTGTCTTCACCATACGGCGGATGGAGATGCGTAGCATACGCTCTTTACGTCGCAGGTAGGCGGCAGGGCCACGGCGGCCACTGCGGAAGTTCATTCTTGAGCGTGACATGCCTGAAAATAGGAAAGAGAGAGGGAGAAATGTTCATACATAAGCACAGCAGGAGGTAGGGGAAGTGGAAAAATCTATGCGCAATGCGGTATGCAAAGTCACTAAATGGTTCAGTGTCAGGTGGAGGGAGAAGGAAGAGGCCTGCTGTGAATCTGATAAACTGAAATGTTCTTCACTCACTGGCGGTGGACATGTCTGCGTACTTTTCGTCCCCTGGCGCTCCTCTCCGTGCTCCGGTCTTCTTACTTGCTCTCTTTAGCACTAAAAACAATCCACAAAAAATCTCAAGTTTGCCAAATTTCTCAATTACTGCATTTTGATTTTACTTTTAGACATGGAAATGAAAACAACAAAGGAATTGATATCTTGGCCAAGCCACCGGTGATACTCAAGTCCCCCTATCCAGTATTTATAAGCAGGATTTTAGCAACACAATCTCCTTAAGAAAAGTTATGTTTGTTCAACTAAACATGATAAATATTACAAATACTGGGTATTTATAAACACTCTAAACAAACAAATGTCAGCTTATAACAATATATGTGCATATTATAATTCATTTGTAACATGCTTGTATCTGACTTACAAATAGAAGGTTGACTTTATTCTAAGAAGGAAGCCTGTTTTTTAAATGATTATTTAAGTTTCACATGTAGCCAGCTGATAATTTAACAATAATACAAATACTGTTCTTATGTCATGTTAACTGCAGTTTACTACACCATGTACAACGGTTTATTTTAGTGCTTAAAATATTGACACCAGTGAAACATGACTAATTTCTGTTTCATAACCACTAAAAGTGTATTTTTGGATACAATTATAAATAGCTGTATTAGATACAGGTACTAGCAGTAGGAGTGGATTACAAAACTAAAGTGTGTGCACTCACCATCTAACGGTGATCTCCCAGAATTTTTATTCTCCTCTGCAAGCATTACCTCCTCTGTAATGTAATAAAAGTAGACGTTATACACAGATTTAATCAGATTCATCAAAACACAACTCACAGCATCAGATGTGGAAATATACAGGGCTGGATTATTTAGCATGTCTGCAAACAGTTACAGGAACTGAGGCTGAACTGATGTAACCGATGTTCCTTTGAGAGGCTAATATGACCTCCTTCAAAGAGCTCTCATTCTCTCTCTCACACTTGCAATATCTCTTTCTCGCTCTCTATGTCCGTTTTCTTTCTCTTCCTTCCCACACTCTCCCACATACAATACATACATAAATATGCACAGCAGTTCTCTCTCTTTCTCTCTCTCTCATACACACACACACACACACACACACACACACACACATATATATATGCACGCAATCACACAAAAATGCCTGTGCACAGATATACATGCACAAATTTAAGTCAGTGAGTCAGTATCACCTTTTTCTCACCTTCTGCTTGCGTAGGAGACTAGAAATGCAGATTGCCATTACAGCACTGTGTGTGTATATGAGTGCGTGTGTGCAACTCCGCTGAGCTACTCTACTGTTGGTCCAAATCTCTGACAAAGTCTGTAGCATAGCAGGGAAAAAAAAAACCTAATCCCGCCTGCTCACTCATTATATAAGTGTTCAAGTACATATCGACTGGGTAAAGTTATTGTGCTGCCCAGTACCTGCCCTGTCTATCCAGGCTCGGTAGCCGTTCAGTTCTCTTTCCACCTGCTGCTGGCGGCGAAGCTTCATGAAGGCCCGCCGGTTCTCCACCCTCTCCCTCTCCTTGGCAAATTCTCTAAAGATAGAGCCATGGAAACAGCTCTTGTCATCCACAATACAGACAGAAATTATTCTGAACATAGAAAGAGGTACACTCACCCAGACAAAACTCCCAACACCAGGTTTAAGACGAAGAATGAGCCAATGATAATGAGAGGAATGAAGTACATCCAGTTCCACGTGGGACCCAAGGCGTCGTTGGTCTGAAATCAAACTTTTGTTCATTCATTAAAGCACTGAATTTTACGTTTTGCCTTTTATTTGTTGATTGAACTCACATTATAAAGAACGGCCGTCCATCCCTCCATGGTAATACACTGGAAGACGGTCAGCACAGCAAACAGGATGTTGTCAAACTGCGTTATGCCGTCATTGGGCCCGATCCAGGTGTCGTTACAGTCGTACTTCTCTGGACACTTCCTGACGCCACATGCAAACGCCAACTCAGATGAGTCTACAGTCTCATTTTCTACAAAAAAGAGGCGTGTTGTGATTTTATTTTGGTGAAGATTGTTGGTATGGGAGAGACAGAGAGAGTTTATAACTATAGAAAAACCGACAGAGCTTCATATATCATATGTAATGCTATCAACCTATTCAGGTCAGATTTCTCAGTCCACCTCTGAGCTGTATTAAGCAATGGCAGTAAATGCTATTGTGTGGCGCGTGATTACAGAGTAGCTATTGACTAATTAAGCAGTAGCTAAATCAGCCGGCAGAAACTTTAATAATACCTCTGAGCTCCCTGCTGTTGTAATCTATGAACGCCTCATCTTATCAAACAAAGATCTTCACATCCTTTGGCCAACAAGTACATTAAAATCTCTACCTTGTTCGCAAACAATCAGTCACAGTCAGTTATATATAATCCAAATACAAAGGATGATGATCTTCCTCTAAAGCCGTCAGTACTGTGATAAAAGTAGGTGCATCTGACAGAAGATGCCCACAAATGGCAATGTCGATAAGCGAAATGAAAGTGGATTGCTGCATGGACAGGTAATTGTATCATAACGCGTTTTCCTATTTTATCTATTCACCATTTAACCTTTTATTCAAAATTATTTTTGGTCATTTTCTCTTGTGTCTAGGTTTTAGATTGGCACATTGGTAGAGAATAAAAAGCACAAATGGTTGATGAACAGCCCACATTTCTTCACAACAAGAGACTGTTAGAGGTGTGTGCATCTGTGTGTGTACGTGTGTGTGTGTCTTACCCAGGATGTCAAAAGATGCCAGGCAGGTGTGGTGAAGTTTCCCACTGTAGAACTCGAGGCCTATGATGGCAAACATGAGGATGGCAAAGAACAACAAAAGGCCGATCTGGAGCAGGGGGATCATGGCCTTCATGATGGACTTCAGCACAATCTGCAGACCTAAAAGCATCCACATCAGAGAGGGACATCCCATTACAGAGGTCAGATCTCAGAAGGAAACGTGTTTGTCGATATGTTTGTGGCATCGATATGGACAGGTTTGAAGGGGTTTTCTAGAGAAAAAATAAATTTAATGTTCAACTTGTTGGCTCCAAATCAAACGACCTAAGAGTTTGTGACACAACAGAAGAGACACAGATGATGCTGATGGTTAACTGTTTCTAGCTGTGGGCGTTTTTGTCCAACAAGTTTCTGTGTTTTAATTGAGAATTGGCTTATCTCAATCTGTTCATTTTCAACATTACTTAGTCGCATATTCAAGATATCTGAAAATAAAAGGAGGACTGTCACGTTGCCACGTGCAATAATATAGCAGTTTGTTTGACTTTGATAGTGCAGATTCAAAAGGTCAGTAAATGACTCACTGGGGATCCCAGAGACAAGTTTAAGAGGTCTCAGCACTCGCACTGCCCTCAGCGTTCGGAGGTCAACCGGGATATTCATGTGGGCACCAGCGGTGGCCAGGATCCTGATGAGCAGCAAATTAAAAGTTAATAATTATGAAAAAGAAGAAGACATTTGGGTTAAAAAATAAATAAAAAAAGCACCTGGGAAAAATAAAAAGAGGAAAGGCATCCATCAGTAGCTAAATCTGGTGCTAGGGCCCATTTTCCTTGAATGAGATTAATGTTTTTATCCAGTGTTTGTGTGATGACTGACTGTAAAAATAGTATTTTTGGAGACATGTCATTTATTTTAAGGGAAAAAGGAAAATAAACTGATCACAGGCAGCTGTATAGCCAGCAAGTTATGGTATTTTTACAGTCTATGTAATAGAGCACAATTGTATGGTGAGAGACTAAGAATGCACACCGCATACACCTGGCAGGCATCTCTACACACATCTGCCCACCCACACATTGATGTCCCTCCTCCTACACACAGCGTCAGGAGAGACTGACAGGCAAGCTCTCACCAACATTCATCCAACAAATTACATACAAATGTCTCCTCTCTCTCTAATTCAAGTAATGCAATAATCCTGCCATAAAAACACAACATTTTCATTTAGGCAAAAATTTTCATCTCAGATCAACATGAGGCAGAGGCAATTTGGTGGCCAAGAACACAAATGCTTATACTGATGAGAGGATCAATACCCACGGCTAAATTACTGTTATATTTTAGATGAGGAGTGAAAACGATCTGAGAAATCATTATTATTTTGTCCATCCCTTTTTCTTTCTCGTTTACACACAGATACAAATATACAAACTGAAAATCTTTGGACAGTGTTGGGAAGTGTGGGGGAAGGTGTGTGTGTGTGTGTGAACAGGGGGTAGAAAGCACATGGCAAAAACTCAAGTGTAAGCCCACGCAGAATCTCTCATGAAAGCAGTGGGAGGGAGTGAGTCCGGGCAAGTGAGTGAGTGAATGAGTGAGCCCATCTTACCATTAATGCAGATAAACATGAAAGTTCACAGTCAAAAAAAAAAAAATCATCTTAAATGTTTACCACCAAGACCCAGAGCAGGGTGACTGAGTGTCGCTCCACTGCTGTTGCACTGAATCTAAAAAACTGGTTCACATTACATGACTCAGAATTGAAATGAAAAGTGGGCTTGTTAGTCTTGTACATATGAGAGGATTTTCACAAATACTTGGGCTTGTTGGTGATCTGGCCCGGACAAAGCCAAAGTGAGGTTTATGGTGAGTTTGAGCATCTTCGACCACTTTTGCGTTTCCGGGGCGCAGGGGCTGCTGGAGCCAATCCCCGCAAACTTCTGGGCGAGGGCAGGGTACACCCTGGACAGGTCGCCAGTCCATCACTGGGCCAACATACAGAGATGAACAACCACTCACACTCACACTCACACTCACACTCACACTCACACTCACACTCAGACCTACGGAAAATTTAGAGTCACCAATTAACCTAAACATGATGTCTTTGGATGGTGGGAGGAAACCGGAGTACCCGGAGGAAACCCATGCAGGCACGGGGAGAACATGCAAACTCCACACAGAAAGGCCCCAGGCCCGGGAACCGAACCCCTGACCTTCTGCTGTTGCTGTGAAGCAACAGGGCTAACCGCTATTCTCCCGTCATGCTCCCAACCAACATACTGTGTGTTCTGAAAAAGATCTCACGTGTTGTCAAAGATACTGCCCTGAATCATTTATCCTGTTCTTGCTGCTTTTCCATCATACTTTCATACTTTGTGAAAAAGATATCAGGCTATTAGGTGAGTCTGTATGGGATTTGAAAGGCTCCAGCATATAATCGTGGTTGTATGTAGAATAACTCTAATAATTAAATCACCACGAGAAACAAGTGTTTGTGCAACAAAGTTGTATTTCAGCACTTGGAATCATAGGATGGTCATAATATGGTGAAAATCTTGCCTCTCTGGGTCACAGTGATAAATAAAGGTGTTTTTGCAGAACATTATAATGCCACACTGAAGTTGAACTTTGACCCTTTGGATAATAACATCCCGATTACAACATGGCATGACTGATTCAAATTACTGTGGCATTTACTATATACACCTTAGTCTAGGTTAGTGAGTGAGTGAGTGTCAAAGACAGAGGGACACGGCTGGAGACATGGAGCTGGGGTGGGAGCAGAGGAGTGGGAGTGTGTGGAAATAGCCTTCAAACTAAACACAGCGAACAAAGGCAGGCAACAGCACAGCTCTTTCAAGGCTGCACTTTGTGCAGAACAATTCAGTGGAGGCTCCCTCAAAATTAAAGCAAATATTGAGTCTGCTTGTGCTAGCTCTTGAATCATCCCGACACAGACGGGGGTCATTTTCTTTTTGTTCTTTCTGTTTTCCTGCAGAAAAATTCACTGAAACAATCAGTTCTCATGCAAAACAATATGTTTCTAGTCTTTTTCATAGTCAGTAAACCTTAGATACTGTATGCACCAATTTACAGCTGGTCTCCATATTTTCTCTTTGAGTGATTTTACAGGCAATCAGTATGCTGATAAATCTTTCTGCATAAATAACATTCAAAAACAAACAAAGCCTGGTTAGCAACTGACACTATTAACAACAAAGGTTAAAAGGTGGCAGTCCCTTAGAGCATGTGGGATCGCCTACATTTTTTTGAACCACAACACTTCAGAGGTCTCTGGAGAGCTCTGTCATGCATCATGCTGTTATTTAGCCGATGCAGATTTTTCAAAAACACTTGGTGATTCACAATTGAAGATAAAAATATTTGACCGGCACAAGGACGCTTCAACAGACGTTTTTATAGACTGCAAAATGAAACCTCAAATTGTTGCAGATGGCTGATCCATTACTGCGAGGATGTGATGTATGGAAATGTGACTGCATGAGAGAATCAATTGTAAATGGCTTTGTATGATTAATAAGACCACGTAAAGTCGTATTTAAGTACAGTCCATTCAACATTTCATGTAGCATCTTTGTCAATTTCTTTTACTTGCTGCCAAATCAATTATAGTTTGAGGATATCTATAATCCTATTTATTTGTATCCTAAATTTGAGGGCATCCTTTGAAATAAGCAAGCTTTCTCATTTGTTATGAAAATCATTAAGGTTGGAACAATAAACCTGCAGACATAAGAACTGTGCTTTGGGATGATAATGCATTTTTCATAGTCTGACTCGAAAAAAAGTATCCAGTTTTGATGTAATTCACAAAAAAAAAAAATGACAAGCAGGACAACGTCAAATTTCAAAGTACAAACACTGATCTCATCTCTTTAGCAGAGCTATCAGTAAATCAACAAGACAATAAAACAAATGGGGCAGCTGCATAGTCTTCTGATTCGGCTCTGCAACGATCCAGCCACCAGTTAATGCTCACGGTGAGAAGCTAATCTCTTTGTTGGCGCTCTTTAAGTGAAACGCTGTTGCACAGTATTGTACCAAACTGATTCCGGAGAAGATGAATTCATTACATGCACAGAACGCAGCCTCTCCCACACACCTCCACCTACGATCACTAAGAACACAACCAAAAACTACAGTAATCAGCAGAATCACATTGCTCACATTTCAGCACAGCTCTGCATCTGGTAACGCACACTTGAATCAACATCGGCAGAATGCACCAACAAATAAATGGCTTTAAAGTGAATCACGAAAAACATAAATAATCCATCTGACAGCAACACTAATGATATTCCGGTGGATTGGGATTACTTTGAAAAAAAAAAAAGGCATTTATTCATTATTAGTCATAGAATAAATGGCTGGGTGTATGTTTTCCCAAAGAAAACCCACATGGGACGGTAGGCTATTGTTTATTCAGTTCAATTATAAGAACAAAATTAGAAATGAGACCAAAGCAGCCAAATCCAGGCACACAAGACCTTTAAATTTTACACTTAATTCCTAAATTAGTTTTGGGAGTTGTCGAAATGGATGGAAACACTTGGGACAATGTGACTAAAAGTTTTGAGTAGACCAGTCCTCACTGGCGGGTTTCCATCCACTTGTGTGGATGGTATATAAAACAACTTGCACACGTAGCCAATCCCAACGGACATTGGCTGAAATGCACCATAAATGCCCCAGATGTGGGAATTGAACCCAGAACCTTCTTGCTGTAAATCATTTGTTGTAACGTGTGTGTTACACTCTTCAATTATATCAATCAATCATACACACTACACACTAAAAAAAACATTTATTTGAATAAGTGGAATACCTTTTCATGCTAACCTGATGATTTGACCCCATCATCAATTTTATTTGTGTCCACTGGAATCACTTTTGTTGTGTTGTTAGTGTTTGCAGCCAGGCAGTGCTTGTCATATACTTTGTTCACATGGTCCATATCCATAAACGAAGGCATGTATTTACTGTAAGTGATGTGACTTGAGAAACGTTTGTAAACAATGTTTAAACAGCCACAAACTTTGAATCTTAGAACTAAAGTCCTGTTAAGTACGGCTAACACACACTAACACAACACAAAGAAAAACCAGGGCAATGCAGTAGTGTTTGAGAGTAGAAGCACTCTTTGCTCTTTGGGTCTCTGGGTAACTAACAAACTCGCTGTGTCCTGTTCTGTGCACAAATGGGAACTCGGACACAACAAGGTAAATATGCATTACAGAAGACGGAAACTTTCTGCCCTGTGGCGTCCTTATGTCAACTACGCCACACAAACACATACACATTTAATGCTATGGACAAAAATTGCTCTAGCATGTGTAGACAGGCACACAAAAGCGAGACTGTTCTCTCTCTTTTATGTCTATCTTTGTGCCAGATGGCTAATGAATCACTCCCAACTCCCACCCAGTTGCATTATTCATCTTGTCTAAAAGCAACAATTTTAGCAAGGTGTCAGCGTTTGCAGGAGGGACAGTAGACTGTGGCAACAAGGGAAAGCTGATATCCTTCACAGAAGATGATGGGATACTGACACACACACACACTCACACACACAAACAGACACACAGGTATAATGTGCAGCCAAAGCTAGGATCAATGTCATTTAGGTCTGATGAATAAGTTATCAGAACTCCCCAAATAACATGAAGGCAGCTGCTTCACTGGTAACAATCTGTACATGTAGTCTCCTAAATGGAGTAACAGGCACACGTGCACACACACGCTCAAGTTATTTGGGAGACATTTGATTGCTAATCAAAGCATCAGATCCACCTGTGCCAATCTGTTTGCCGCAGGATATAATTGACCATTTTAGGAATCCCACTGAATTAAATTGCTTTGTGGATGACTTGTTCTAGCTGTGGTTCTTTTTGCTACACACTCTTCACTCAGATTAAGGATTTTAATTGAGCTCAGTGTCCCAGCAGATTCGCTTCTAGCAATTCATTAATATGAAATGGAATGAAAGCCGCCAGCGCTGGCCCAGTGGCCTCGATTTTATTCCCAACCGGCCACTTTGACACATGTGTGTTTTCTTTTAAGTCTGACTTACTTGTACTCCAGAGTGAGAGAGAGTCAGGGTGTGTGTGCGTTCGCGCGTATGTGCATGTGTGTGTGCGTGCATGTGTATTTGAGAGAAGAGAGGAAAGCAGCATATGTGCTACCAGAAAATGTGTCAGATCGAAGGCAGAAAACCAGGTCATCACATACCAATTCCAACTGTGGCTGGAGTTGAGCGAGATGATCTATTGGCTATAGAAAAAAATCCCACAACTTTGTGCATTCTACTCAAAGTGACACCATCAGTTGCATTAGAAACACTGAAGTCACTTGTTACATGAGTTCACAGCAGTTAAAGTGTACTCTTAAGTCTTAAATGTAGCCTCTGCTCTTTCTTTAATCTATGCAGTTATACGGTTATATAATTCACGTCTAACTTCTCATCAATACATTTTTGTCCTTAATGCAGAAAAAATAAACAAAGAAATGGGGTATACAGCTCCCTGGACCTCAAGCCGTTTGCAAAATCACTGGTGTAAAACTCTTGCCAAATCAAATTTTAATAAGTATTTGAGGTGCAACAAGAGGAAATTTAAACCTACGGCATTTAAAACTAAAAGATTCTTCCACACTGGATTGTGAGAGGGTGGTTTAATCAAATTTGATTGACGGTGCCGGCAGACATAGGCAAACACCACCACAGCTGTCACTGCATTTTGTTTCAAATGTTGTTGTATCCTGACTACCCTTAATTTTTATTTTCAGCACAGCTCACTTTCTTTTGGCTTGAAAGGTGCAAGCAACACGTAAAGCCATATTTTGGCAATTGTAAGTGCAACATACTGAACATATGGATTAACAGTGAAGTGAATGATCCAGCAAGTGTGAGGAGAAGTATTTAAAAAAAATATATAAATACATCACAGTAAACACCTTATTGCGTATGTCCAACACCAAAATGGCTCACAACTATAACAGATAGTTATTTATGATATAATGTGTGACCAGAATTATTCGGGCATTTCAGTAGGTCAAGTAGCTACTTTATACTGCATACTGTTAGGCAGTTTGGTACAATGGTTCCCAACTGCCAAAGGCTCACTAAATAAATGTAAGGCCTTGTGAGACAAAAAATAAATAAATAAATAAATAAATAAATCAGAGAAAAAAGATGAAAAGTCTTTAACCCTTTTGTTTGTGCATTATTGTATCAGTAGTTTAAGCTTTATCTACAACTGAATGTCTGTGTTGCTTTGAGTGAGAGGATTTTACAGAAATGGAACTGTGCTGTTTTCTTATCAAACTACTGTTCTCAGTGCAACTCATCAAAGGCATGTGAGTAATGAGCTAGTCAAAAATGAGCTGGTTCCTCTGAATCAAACGGCGATTTCCTTCTTGTCACTATAATGAGACATTGCTTGAGAAACTGGAAGTGAAATGAGTTTGCTCCAGCCTGATGATAGAATTTCAAAGTAGCCTTCTAAATCACCCCATGATGTTCAGAACAGATGATTAAACGTGAGTGAGCACCTTCATCTCGTAGATTCTGCGTAAATCTGTCATCGGCACAGCTGTTCAGCACTGAGGCAAGCACTAACCGCTCTGTAAACGTGATGCTGATGTCCCTTTTATGTAAGAGGCAGAGAGAGAGAGAGACAGCGAAAGGGAAAGATATAAGAAGATACAGAGAAAAGGAAAGATGTGGGTGTCAGGTTGAAATGAGATGTCAACATGCCGACAGCAATCTTCCCTGAATGCTGTACTGTACACTCGGCCATAAACAGTATACCAGAGCTGACAATACTTCATTTACTGAATCCAGGCTAATATGGAATCAAGTCTCTTTTTCCTTTTTGGTCTCTCTCTCCATCCTCCCTTTTCCCCTTGAATATCCCTTCTTTTCTTCTATTTCTCTCTTTTCTTTCTTGCCTTTTGCAGAACATCTCCAGCGCTGCATTCATATTTAATTTACAGGGCTCCTGGCGGCGAAACCGAGGCAGGTTTTAGACACAACTGCCAATCCACTTATCCACCCACCTATTGCTGACTGCAGAGTCTGCCTGTGTCATGGAAACGCATTTTCCTGCATTTATGGGTTTCCAGTTGATGTATGTGGTATGTAAATGTATATGCATGTGGAGAAAATCGCATCAACAAAACAACAAGGAAGACCAGCCCATATGTTCAACCACTGCTAAGTGTGCAGCAACGATGTCAGACACGAGGTACAGCCTGTAATGATTGGAAGTCTTTAAACTGCAGTATGGACATGCATGGAAAAATAATGATAAATGTCGACATAAGCAGAGTCACATGCGTGAATGCGCCAACATAACTTGACAATCAGTGTTTGAAATTAATCATTTGGTTCAGTAGCCACTGCCTGGTAAACCAAAATGAATGTCAAAATTAATTGCGGAATCAGTTGCTGAGCATTAATTTAAAACTTTTTTTTTTTCACTCTCATACAATCAGTGAAGTTTGTAATTCATCATGGAGTTCAACCAAATTCAAAATTAAAACAGAGCAATGGGAAGCATACCCCTCTCTCTCTCATACACAGACAAACACATGGGCGCTAGTGATGTGTCGTTCGTTCTAACAAACTAATCTTTTGTATGATTCAGGAGTAAAAAGGTCATTTCAGTGGGTGATTCGTTCTTTTTTCCCTGGTCCGCGCATGCATGCCACAGGCTCAGATTCATTCACCAACGGGTCTTTCTGCCACATATTCTCTGTGTAGGAATGGCTGATTCGTTCACGACTCATAACTATGCTGTCTGTAGTCTGTGGGGGAGTCTGGTCTGCTGAGGGGTCCAGTCTGTGGAAGGGTTTGGTCAAGTCTCTAGACTCTGGATTGGTTGAGGGGGGTCCGGTCCCTGGAGGGGGGTCTGGTCTAGTCTCTGGAAGGGTATGGTGGAGGGATCCTGTCTCTGGAGGGGTCTAGTCTTTAGTCTCTGGGGGGGTCAGGGAGGCTTGTCTGTGGAGGGATCCAGTCTCTGGGCGGGGTCTGGTCTGGTCTGGTCTAGTCTCCAGTCTCTGTGGAGTGGTCTGGTCTAGTGTCTAGTCGGGTCGGGGTCCACACTCTGGAGGTGGTCTAGTCTGGTCTAGTGTCTAGCATCTGGGGGGGAGGTCCGGTGTGTTATCAGATAATCCATATCATAATCCATCTACTATCTTTTCCGTGCTGTAGTCAGTCCCAGTCCATCACTCCATCACAATTGACCTCGACATGTAACGGGAACCTACTACCGCTACCCACTACGCCACCGTGCTGCTGAAGTCACACGGCACAAAACTGGTAGATCAACAACCTCCACCTGTATTTTTCATTTACATCCCACGATAAGAAGGTCGCGGCTCGATTCCCGGTGACTTGATACAGAGACATGCTGCCTCACCGTTACACTGCAATGTGCTTTACTTCCCAACATGACAGACAAACAGCTCGTTTTTGTAGAGAATAGATGATGAAAGGTTTACAAACACAAAATAGGCTCAGCAATGAGGAACTATATTGAAATGTATGCTGATACTTGTGGCACATGAGATATTGTGCTAAAACACCTGGTTAATATCCACACAAATTCTCTTTCCATGATGGCTGTTCACTTTAGCCTACCTGGTCACTGAAGACCCGTAGTGTTTGAATTCGTTCCAACGGAAAGGCAAATTAAACATCCATTCCATAGCTACATAGCTAACGTTAACTTTCGTGCTAACGTCAGATAGCTCTCCTCACCAGTAATAACGGCACATCACTAATGGCCGCTGGTGTCGCTAACTTCACGTTCCTCAGAATATAATCAGCAATCAGCGGGCGTGTCGCTGAGTGGGGATAGCTATATACTTTATTAATCCTCTGCCTCCTTTTATGATAGTACTTCTTGTCATAGATTCAGGATGATGGCAGAAATGGAGGCAAGAATTAGTGAGTTACAGTCGCGGCTCCGCACCTTAGCTAGCCCAGCTTATGCTAGTGTAGCTAGCCGCCCCCCTGTAGCCGGTGCGGGCCGACCGAGAGCAGCTCCTACGGCACCCGAGAGAGTCCCCCCCCCCCCCAGCAGCTCCCGAGCAGCCGGGATCTAGTCAGGGCGGCTGGGTGACCGTCCGAGACAAGAGGCATAGTCGTAGGCAGCAGCCCGGTTCACCACAAACAGGTTCTCCCCACTCAGCGACACACCCGCTGAAAAGCCGACTGTAGTGATCGGTGATTCTATATATATGTAAAGGTAAGGCAGCATGTGAACTGGGATGTAAATGAAAGATACGAATGTAGGTTGATGTAGCAGTTTTGTGCCGTGTGACTTGAGCAGCACGGTGGCGTGATGGGTAGCGCTGTCGCCCCACAATAAGAAGGTCGCGGTTTGATTCCCGTGACATGTCGAGGTTAATTGATGTCCATAGTGTGAGTGCCAAGAAGATGGATATGATATGGATTATCTGATGAGACCGGACCTCCCCCCCAGATTCTAGAGACTGGACCCGACCCCCACAGAAACCGGACCCGACTAGAGATTAGACCAGAGTGCAGACACTAGAGCAGAGACCCCCAGAGACTGGATCCCTCCACAGAGAGACTAGACCAGATCACTCCACAGAGACTGGACCCTTCCACAGGGTCTACTACTGGTGAGGAGAGCTATCTGATGTTAGAAGGAAAGTTAATGGTAGCTATGGGATGGAGGTTTAATTTGCCTTTCCGTTGGAATGAATTCATACATTACGGGTCTTCAGTGACCAGGTAGGCTAAAGTGAACAGCCATCATAGAATAAGAATTTTTTTAATGATAGGCGGAGCGCTCTCCTACCAGCAAATGAAGTAATGAGTAATTTCAACTGCAGTAGGCTATGGCCCAGAAGGGTGCTCAATAGTTTAACAAAAGCAAACTTGTGTATTATATGCCAAGAGAATCAAACCATGTTGCTCTTCAGTGTTTGAAAGCCGTGCTTTTTCAGTCATCACTCAAATGATTGACACTGGTTCCAATGAATGAAATAAATAAATGATTTGAAAAAAAAAATTAGTTCATTTTACTGAACGAGATTAAAAGACCCGAGTCAGTGAAAAGATCTGAACTGATTCCCATCACTAATGGGCACTTGTACCCTCTCTGTTATATTTGGCATTTTAATATGAAAAGGCTACTTTGCAGCTGTTCGCCTATGATCTTATATTTTTAATGCAGACAGTTAAGAAAAGGCCTACAGTTCTTTCTCATCAACAAATGAAACACTGAATAGATCTTTCTTACAAACAATCTATCCATGTAGCCAAAGCCTGATCTATCTTATTCCTCTGTGCCTTAGAGCTTCGCTGTTGTCCAAAAACCATGAAAAGCAATTTAATAAGTCACAATGAAATGTTTCTTCAGTCCAAAGAACATGAGCGATGTTTGTTTTTGAATCAATAAAACTGCACATTGCAATCGTGTATTAAGCTAAAAATGGCTGATAATGGCACCCCACAAATCCAATACTTACTCCAGTCTGAGTTAATAATGCTTGTGACTGTTTCATAAAGAGGCTGGGATAGCTGGAACTTAATGGTTATGGTGTTTTGTTGTTCTTTTGATTTGTCCCTGAAGAATTTTAGGGTACCCAGACATGGCTGAGATTCAGTATTATGAGTTTCTATTTTTGGATTTGTTTGGCCCAGAAGTCATAACACACAAAAAGTAGTTTTAATTCTAGTTGGCTTGCATCCACTATAATGGGCAACTGAGAAAATTAAGCAAAAGTGACAAAATAAGAAAAAGAAAATAAACAAAGAACCTGCCGTTATACATTTTGCTAGTGTCAAGGGCAAAATACTGTAGTACAAACAGTGCTGACCAAAGTACACAGCTCCAGTACTTGAGTCAAAGTCAAAAGTTACTCCAATAAAAGTGAAAGGAGCTAAGTTAAACTATGACTTAAGTAAAAGTACGGGAGTACTTGCTTTTAAAAAATACTTAAGTATTCAAAGGTCTTTTCGTTGCAGCGCAAGGTGTCCTAAAACAGTACATTCAAAGAATCTGACTGAATTGATTTGAACTGAATTGAAATATTGAATAAGAAACAAATCCTATAGAAACAAACGTAAACTGACAAAAGGACCGACACTGTAATTATCTTGCTCTTTCTTTAAAAGAAACCCGTCCCTGTTCAAAATCAAAATCCTAAATAAAATAAGTTATAATAGAATTCTTGGCTTTGTGACAAAACCTCTCTGAACTGAACTTAAAGCCAATGACAGAAGGTTTAATTTGGGGTAACAGTCCAAAAAGTGCAATTTTTCCTCTGCATTTCTCTCCTCCGCTCCACTCCTTTCCCTCTCTCCTCTCCTCCTTTTACTCTACTGCTCTGACTGAAAGCATTTCTTGTTCAGCTTTAGCGGAAGATGGTTCTCAAAGTTTTGTGAAGTAATTCTCTCCCATCTTGGACTGAAGCTGCACCCAGCAGCACTAAAAAGCCTTTCACAGGCAGGGCTGTGTTTAGCCTGACAGACAGGTTGGACACAGCTGAGAAGGTAGCCACGATGTCAAATCCAAATTTAAAACGACAAAAATCATTCTGCTAGCTCTGTGAGTTCAAACATGGAGTTCAGGTACAGCCGAAGGTTGACCAGAGAGAGCAGGAGCAGCTTCGCCTCCGCAGCTGATCACCTTTCCTCTCCCACTTGAATGTTAGCTGCAAGCTAAATAGTAGCCTACAGGCTTTGTGGGCACTGCTAACTAGTTGCTCCAAATAAACACATGCTATTTTTATCAAAATTTATATCCAGAGCATATGGCAAGCTATGCTAATAATTAGTCATTCAGTTAAAAAGGGAGGAAAACTTACTCAGTGGTCTTCCCCTCCACTGTTGGAAAGAAAGCCAAACTTGTGTACCGATTTAGTGCTACAGTTAGATTCTGGTCCATTAGTTTTTGTTGCTCAATATATTCTAAAAGCGACAGTGAACGGGAAAACTACAAATGATTTAAAAAAAAAAAAAAAAAAAAAAAAGCAACGCTACAAGCAATGTACTAATGCACTAATGTTGTAACACACCAGCAGAAAACTGAGATATTTTACTTCCTCAAACAGATCTCAGCTTTGTGTTTAGTGAGAAGTGATCAGAAATCTGTTGAATATGTGCAACACTGAAAATTGAGGTCATGCACTCATGATATCACTCACCCACTGAGCACGACTATGAAGTCCATGACATTCCAGCCGTTCCTCAGGTAGGACCCTTTATGGAAAACAAAACCAAGGGCCACCAACTTGATCCCCGCCTCAAAGCAGAAGATCCCAATGAAGTATGGCTCTGTCTTCTCCTGCAGGAAATATAAAACATAAAACAGCAGGTTAGGGAATTCTATTGGGAGGACAAAGTAACTCTTTGTGTACTCTTTGTCACACAGCAGAATGGCAGGTTGTTTTCTACCTACTTCTGTGGGTGCATTTCATGACACCATTTCTCAAAAACATGTCTGTGTGATGAGGATGTCCTCACCAGTCTCTTTGCCATAGGAGTCTTGTCTTCTCCTGGGAGATGCTGCTCCAAAGCCAAAACGACACAGTTGGCAGTGATGGTGGCCAGGATCATGTACTCAAATGGTGTAAAGGCCATGATGTTAGGGAAAGTACTTATCAAAAGTTAGAAGAACACAAGGACACAAGTGTCACAGAAACACAATGTTGTGTAGAAAACATGGAGACAGCTCAGAAAACAGAGAAAAATCCTGGCTGATGGCGACAAAAGCTGAAAGGATGTCAGTGTTACTACGATAAAAATACAATACACATCATCACACAAAGTTTTATATTATAGTGCTGAAGAAAAACAATATATTCAGAGTTGAATAAGCATTAAATGTGCAATAGATAGTTTTCTATCCAGATGTGATATATGCTTTTCTTTTTGTTGGCCAAACATGTCAAAATATGTGTGTGGATGGTTCAGTGAAAAGAAGAAAAACATAGATCGATGAATGATTAAATGACATATGAATTATGGCAGGGCTCATATTTTCTGGTATTTGAAGCAATCTGTTAGAGAGATTGCAGTATCCATGGCAACCTGCTTTTAAAAGTGCTTTTCATGAAGAGAAAAAGAGCAGGTAAGGGAGGGAAAGAGAGCAACGTGCGCGAGTGAAGTCACCTTGGCCTGAATGGTGTAACTACACAAACTCAACGGAACAGCTGAACTGCTGTCACAGCCGACAGCACAAACTACAGCAGACCAACAGTATGTGCTGTACGTCAGATTCCTGACTCTCCTGGGACAAGCTGACGTCTTTCAAGTATCATCTCTTCGCTATTAAAAGAAAGCAAAGTCCCAGTTTGAACTATGATTTTTTTTTTTGTTGTGGATGACTCTATCAGTTTTCGCATTTTGCACAGAATTATATAAACTTAGTTATATAAACTAATACATTGACTGTGACTGCCTATAGAAACAATGGAAGAAAATAATGATCGCTTTTGATGTTGTATAATGTGAAAATATGAAAGCTGAATTCTTGCAATAACATATTTTCAAACTGAATCATTCGTTTAATATCTCTCGAAGAGATAGAAACATAATTTTATGAATCAAGTTATTTCTTGAATGGGATTGTTTACCGTTCATGTCAGTACATGTAACAACATTTTACATTTTTACTTGAAAATTGAGCTCAACCCTTAAAAACCAAATCTGCTGATCCAGACTCCACAACGATTTTCTTTTTGTGCCAACAATTGAATAAAATAAATGCCTGAATGTTTCTTGTGCTTCTCAGGAGTAATATTTGCCTCCACAAATTTTCACAAAACTGGAATATCTGTACATTTATTTATTAAACTGTGCTGCGTGTGATAGTGACTATGTAGGCCTCAACACTTGAAGTTCCCATGAGGCAGCTGCTCCTTGTTATTAATTTCCCTGCCTTGAGTGGAATGGGGTCGCTGACTCACAGAGGACTGCCGACATGGGGGGCCTTTGGGACCCACACTCACTCACATTGAAAAGTCTGCATTGTTGCCACTGAAAGTGGCTGAAAAGTGGGAAACACTTAATTAATCATACACTTTCAGATAAATTTTCTGCCTTTTAACCAACCTATTTTGTCACATTTGCATTTGAAATGAAGCTGAGATGAGGGTCAATAAAACAAAATGAAGTGATATTTGAAATGTATGGAGTAAGATGGATAACATCATCACTAAACCACTAAATAAAGTTTGGGTGTTGTCTACCTGTTGATTTCACATTATAAAACATGTGATTGGAAATCACCAGAGGTTTCAAAGGTAGAAAAATTGATTTTTTTAAAAAGTAAGTAATGATGTAAACTAGATATTAGTTGCATCTAAAGAGTATTTGGCAGTAAGATAATCTTCTGATTATTTTCTGGATGAATCTATCATATCAGTGAAACACACCTATTTCAGTTGCTTAAACTCCAAGATGGTCTGTTAAAATGTCTTGGTCTAAGCTACTGTCCAAACCCCATTCATCTGACAAGGATATAAAATGTCTCTGGAAACAGAGAAAAACAACAAACCCCAACAATGGAGAAGCTGTAACTTTAAAATTTGTTCTTTTATTCTTTTTGCTCATTCATTTTCTATCAATTAATCAAATAATCAATGACTAATTGGGGTAGAGTTCTCCAACGTGATTTGCTGGTGAATGGAGAAACATTAGTGTGTTCAGTAACTTCTGGTACGGAGACGTTGATCCACATTGGGCAACAGAAGCTTTAGTAAACACTAAACTTGTAACTTGTTATAACTCCACAATGTGTTTGCGCAGCAACATTCATCAAAGACACATCATTGCTTTGAATTCAGATGAGCTTGTTTTTCCATTTGCAATCTCAGAACATGAACATTATGTGCAAAAATCTGGGTGTCGCCAAGTCAATTCTCTGACATGTGTTGCTTTTACAGCCCACAATCCACCACAGTACTGCTGGCCAGCTCTCTCCCACATACCTCTGCCTCTATGATACTGACAGTCACATTACCGTGCTGCTGGTGGCCAGCTAGTCTTGACCACTAGCCCCACTCCCACACACTCACAGAGCCTGTGGTTAGGTAACAGAGGGAGACTGGCACGCTGCACTGGAGGGGGTGTAAGGCAGGAGGAGCAGTGGGTAGATATGGCAACTGAGTGATGCTGTTGAAATGATTATGCTATCAAAACATTTAAACATGCACAGGATCTATCAGAAAACAACTCCAAACACAAGGTGTATAAATAATTAATTTAGCTAAACACACAGCACGGGTGGATGGATCTTTGGCCTATGATGACTGAATATGATTGCACCCTATGCTTGTGTCACATGAACTTGCTGTGAACGATATCTTCCCTGATTATCTTGGTGCTGTAAAAGTTCAGGACAAAGAAACTGTTGGCTGCTGTTGGAGCAGGAGGCAGAAGGAACGCTGCCTGGTGGATTTGAACTCACACCTACTCATGGCCAGGTTCATATTTTATGAGCACTAAGGCAGCAGAAATGTGCCTACATGCCTCCCCCACAGCGAGAGAGCTGCGTCTAATGATCACCACATGCTATCTTTCCATCTCCTGCCAGCAGCGGAGCACATGGAGGAGCCAACAAAGTTACTTAGCAGGATTACAAAGAGGTTAAATTCAGGTCATTTAGAGGGATTCATGACAGAGCTGGTTCTCAATCTGGTGATTTAACTTAGTGATAGGAATCAGGGAGATGAGCAAAGAGCATGAGAAGGATGAAGGTGACAGGAAGGTGACTACAAACTTACGCAAAGTCATGCAAAACACACGGAGGGTGCACTTTACACTGCACTTTGTGCACTTTTCACACACGAAGCGTCAATGGGAGTCAATGGGTGCTCACATGTCGCTGTCCGTGGTGCTGAATTGACAAAAGCCAACCCCACACTTCCTCCATCAGAGTCCCAGACCAGGTTCACCCAGCTCTCATGGTTTCAATGGAAGGATATGGCCACTCAATGATTCTCCTTGCGTATTTCCTGATGATGTTGTCCTCTGCGAATATGAAGAGCGACCTGTTGACGGTGAGGCAGTTCTGCTGGTGGGGGACGGGGTTGTACAGAGCCATGGTCCGGGCCCGCTGCGCTTTAGCCTGCTTCATGGAAGCCGTCAGTCCCGCCGCCGCCTCCGAGGCGTCCTGGCCGTCCCCACCGCGCTCCAAGTCCCCATCCCCGGAGTCCACCGTGCCGGGAGCGGATTCGTCTCCAAACCGAGCCATTCTACAAAGAGATGAGGACACGGCCCGCTTTAGTGGTTTTACTACAGGAATGTGAGGTACGGAGGGAAAAAAAAAAAAAAAAAAAAAAAAAAAAGATCCACCTTCAATCCACTGGCAGCTTCTCGAGCACCAAAGTCCCCCCCCCCAAAAGTTGCAAATTCCTATCACTCCATATCCAGAAGGAAAAATAGGAGGGGGTGCAGGACTGTATCTTTCAGCTGGCTCTTATTTTATGGAAAACCATCCATTCATTTGACCGACTTTTCACAGACTGCACAGACTCAACATCTCTGTTATCCCATCTGCTTCAGCTCAGGACAACTTTTAATGTGTGCGCGTCTGCGAACACAGCCAGCGGAGGAGAAGGGGAACAAAAAAAAAAACCAAACAGACAAAAAAACAACCCAACAACCCAAAAAAAAAAAAAAAAACAAACAAAAAAAAGATCCACCGAGTTTACACCATGCAATTTTCTACCAACATCCAAACTCGTCTTGATATATGAACCCGGCAGCTGCGTGGAGAGAAACTATTGCGCGGTCGGTCGTCAGATGGAGAGAAGTCTTCGCAAACTTCATACATCTTCTCCACCCGGACGAAAGGAAGCTCTCATCTGTTTCATCTCTCTATAAAAACGAGCTTCTTCTCTAATCGGTCGACTGTGGAGCAGCAGAGTTGCTTGAATGGCTGCAGGTCTTACAATCTGATCACCTGCTGGGAAATTATCACGCAGTCAGGAGCGCACAGCCATTGGCAGCAGCCCCCCCCCTCCCGGTAAAATTTCATGATGGCAATTTTCAAAGTTCATCTGAATGAAAGCTGGCAAAGAGGAGGGACATATATTTTGTTACCATAGCGATTACAGTTTGCACAAAAAACCAAAAACAAAACATTTCCTGAAAAGAAAAAGGAAAAGAGAGGGAGTCTATATACAGTAAGGTGTGTGGGTATGTGGTTCAAAAAGCAATTATGTAAAGATGTTTGTGGGTGCTGTGGTAGGAGAGGGGTGTGTGAAAAGACATTTAACACTAAATATTAGAAGCAGAGATGAGGCTCAGAAAAGGTCAACAGGTGTGTGAATAAGGCGAGCAAGTCCAAGAAATAACCTCTACATAAACTCCATTGAAAAGATTTCACCGATTACTAGTCAGACAGCATTGTTATATTTTCATTAATGGAGACAGACTTGTACTATTAAACATTTAAAAACTAGGCCATTGTGCTAATATTGGAGTAAAAGTGAGGAGTAAAAATAGAGCATGAAATAGATCTTAGGGCTGCTCCCTTTTTGAGGGAGAGAAGAAGAAAGCAGGGTCTTTTTCACACTCATTGACACAAGTGAGACCTCATTAGGCAACTGGGCTCCCTCGTTCCATCTGCTGCTCTCCTCCCTTCCCCTTCCCCTCTGTTTCCTGAAGATTATCACTTCAGCCCCCACATGCATGCTATTATTCAAGCGGGTAATGCATGGGGGTTTGCTTTTTGTTGCTAATTTTTAAATTTAAAAAAAATAATAAAAAAAAATCAGCGAACAATCAGTCTACTGGTAATCCTGAAATATCACAGGCTGGATGGTGACTGACATACTCTGCTGTGTTAGCAGCACAGCGCAGGTACCACAGACGGGCAGTGAGCAAGGGCTCAGACTAGGGATTGTGAAAGCAAGCCAAGAAAGGGTGAAAAATTTATTCTTGGCAAACAAGACAAAATCAGGGCAAGACAGGGGAAAAATGATTGAACAGGATCTATGAATAAGTCCCTAACAGGGCTTCTGAAAACTCAGCCAAGACATACTTTCTCTTCCTAATCTGCATGAGTTAGCCGGGCGTGTCACACCATGCAAAGCAGGGAAGGAAAAACAAGTCTGCACCAAGCTTTTGAATGGGGACTGTAAAAATAGCAAAATAATTATAATAATTAGCATGCAACGTTTCCTAATAGTTCTACTGAAAGTGTCTGAACAATAGATGAACATATCTCTACTTTCTACAAAAAAAAAAGTCATGCACAAGCCAGCATCACAATAAACCATCTATTTCTATGTTGCCCAACAAAAATATTTGTCCATCTCTGCAAACAGTACATATCTGTGTGTGCGTCTCTAGCCCTTTCTTTGCTGTTGTTTCCATAGCGACATAGCTCCCTTGAATTCCTGCTCTGTTTTTTTTTTTTTTTTTTATGGCTGCCAACAAAAGCCATGCTGCACAATAGAGCAACCTCTTCCTACAGAAATCTGCTTCTCCCGACACACACACACACAAAAACACAAACAGAGGCACACACACCTCTCCCTCCCTTCCTCCCCTTGATCAAGGTCATTGGACGTCCTCAAGGAGGAAACTGACAGACTAGAGTGCAGCGGCACCACTACATGGATGATCTGTTGTGCTGCACTGATGGGCAGATGTATGCTGATTTGAGAGTGTTTGGAATTTGCTCTGCTTTGGCTCAAAGCCTACTCAAAAAGCATCTGAAAATAGCTGTGTAAACTGTTGGTGGAAACAATACATAGGCTCATATAAATTTGCCCGGGCCTAACCAAACTTTGGATTGCACAGAAAACATCATGATTTGCTGATAAAAGGTGCAAAAGTGGATTAGAAGCCCAGAAGTGTTTTTATGTCAAGATTCACAGCAAAAAAAAGAAAAAAAGAAAAAAAGAAAACAATCTGAGAACATAGCATAGAGGAAGATAGATGAAGCAGGGCTGCAGGTGATACGCACTGTGAGTTGAAACGTTAATGGGTGTACTTTGTGGCTGGTCTCTGAAGAGCATTTATATAATTGCAGACAGGCTTTCACCCAAGATTGAATGGAGTGGTTTTAGCATTTTATTTTTCTCTCTGTTCCCTAGCAACAGTCATCCTCTAGTACTGAGTTATGTCCGTTTGATTCAACCAATAACTGCTGCTTATGTCACTGCATATTGGCGTGACATGGTACCATGCAGTTCACCTGGAAACATACGTATAACTTTATATGGCTCCATCCAAACCTGCACATCGGTACCAAACAGGCTCAAAATTATATGAACCTCAAGAGACGTTCAAGCATCACAACAAAAAAAAAAAACAAAAAACAAAAAAACGGATTCATAATTATGAAGCTATAACTTAATCACTGTGTTTTTTCAGCGGCTCCACCTGCAGTGTAATAATTATCATTAACATATTTCATTTGTCCTCAAAACCAATTAACACTTTTCAGGCAGGCTTGAATCTCCATATTGTACTGTTAGGCTGTAAAGGCATAACACGCTACCTCCCTGCTGCTAGTCTACTTTGAATCCGTAGCATCCCCTAATGGACAAATAACCACAATACATGTACAGTAGTGTTCTGCAGTCAACGTGCTGTTCTACTTCTCTGTGCATCTTTCTCATTCGTGCTGCAACTGTCCGTTCTAATGACACTTAAAGGCTGAAAGTAAAAAAAAAACAAAAACAAACAAACAAAACAAAAAAAAACAAAAACGTGCACATGTTTCTGTACATGTGAGAAAGAAAACTGAAATAGAGAACAGTTAAGTGGACATGGAGTGGATGGTGGAGGTACAGCAGAGTAAAGAGGAGTCAGAGGATGGAGGAAGAGGAGGAGGAGGAGGGAAGGGCTTATTGGCAGGTTGGGGGTTACGCTGATGGAGTGCCACTCCACGTTGGAGTGGTGGAAAGCGGGTCTGGAGTTCAAAAGTTCACTAACAAGCACACTCGGCTCTGCCATTAATAACACTATCTAACGTCTGATTACGGAAAACCAGAACCAACAATGTTACACAAAAAAAAAAACAAAAAAAAACACAAAACATCAGATCAACTGATGAAAGCAGTGGGAATTGATTTGGTGATTCATTGGTGGAATCATAACAATACTGGCTACAGAGGCCTTCTCCATATGTATTGCAAATATGGAGCACCTTTTGAAATAAGCACTTTGTAGCTAAGCAACAGAATAACAATAATAAGTGTTATACTTTATACTGTATAACACTCCTGCACTTTCAACACTCCCCTCAAACTCACCATCATGCTACTTTTTGGTAGCATGATGGAACAATACTGGTAAGTGTGTGGCTTCATTTTGTCGTGCGCACAAGGTATGTGATGAACACGGGGTCACTCATGCTGCTACATGGTGGCCACATGGATGAAATTTAGCAATGTGCTGGAAAGGTAAGAGAAGAAGACTGCTAAAGAAGCCAATATGGACGTAAAAATGTATCTTTAAAATAGAAAAATATTTATTAATAACTGTACTGTTAAACTTCTCCTTTTGAGGGGAACAAAGAGCCCATCTGATAAATGTAAGTTAAATATATACCGGCCTTTTACTTCTGTTTTGGTCTCCTCCTGTCACCTGGTCTCTGACTGCTAGATGCTGTGTTCACCAGCTAGCTACTAACTCTATCTGCAGTATGACACTGGGCAGAGATATAAACTAGCATCTGAAGATTAAATCCCACTGATGGCAGTGAAGAGGACTGAAACAATAAAGCCATGGGGCTGAGATGAAAAAAAAAAAAAAAAAAAAAAGATGCCAAACTTGTCCATGAAGCTGAAGTATCCTGCTGAGATCGGGTAATTCACGGTGAATTTGACACTATGAAAGACACCACATTCAGTCTCTTGATCAAAAATGAACTAGAATAAGTTTAAGGTAAAAAGTAATGTCCCTGGTGCATTCAGATCTGCTCATTGTATGTGATAGCAGGTTTGGCACATCATAGCAGGAAAAGCACAGGTGTTGGCCGCCGTCCATTTCCAGTTCAGAAGCTCTGGTGTTATGCATGACTGCCCAATCATGAGGCTCACACTTAGACACGCTGAGATGGGACCGGGCTATCATTACTGTTTACACCTGTGCTCCTTCTACAGTACTATGACAAGTCAAAGTGTCTGCCATGAATAAGATCTGCTAACTGAAATAATAAAATCAATACTACTGTTGTGGCAGTTTCAGCAGTTTGAAGAAAGAACTCCGTACACACTGAAGCATGTGGGTCTCCTTACCCTGGTGCTTTCATCCTCCTCCATGGAGATTTATCATCTTTACACGAGCAATTTAAAAGGAATCCTTTGCCTGTGAATTTCTTTTATACTCACTCCCACTCCTTCCTGCGGGCCTGCGGCGTGCTCTGGATTTTATGCGCCTGGTGAGCCATGATGATATCCTTCTGCTCCACAAGTCCCCCACGCCGCCGCAACATACCATGGGGGCTCAGAGACCCCGAGCCCTGATCGGACGAGACCTCTTCCTGGCCATAAGGTACATCAAAGCTGGCCGCTCGAGGGGGCAGGCCCAAATACTCCGGGACGGCGTGGGGTACCTGCAGAGAGCTGGAGCGAGCTCCCTGAGCAAGGCCTTGACGGGCGGTGGGGCTGTGTGTCCTCCAGGCCTCGGGCTCAGGGAGGGACAGAGAGGACTGGACATGAGTCTCTCTGGACGGACTACAGCTGGATGGAGAGTGGAGACTGGGTGTGAAGGAGAAGGACTGGTCTGAACTGGTGAGCATCTCTACAGAGGTCAGGTGTTGGTGGCTTCAGCATAATGCTACAAAAGAAGGAGAGACAAAATATAGTGAGTTTAGAGAAAGTTGGCAAAAGTACAGTTCATGAGAACATACTCAACTCTGGCCCTTTGTGTATTTCTGAGCCACTAGTTTGGTGGAGTTCCCATGAACTTGATCCAGATTTATGTTCCCCGGGTGACATTTTCGTTCTACTGTTGTTCACCTGACATTTTTGTCTCTTGGCAAATATCTCACAACTGCTGGACGGGTTGTCACGAGATTGTGTGTTTATGTTCTCCAGAGGTTGAATTCAAGTGACAATGGTAATTCAATAACTCTCCACTTAGTGGCAGATCAAAATCTCCCATCAGCCTCAGTATTCATTTAAATGGGAAACATTTGGCTGGCTAAACATCAACATAGAAGGATTGTAATTGTGACCAGTGTGTTAGCACAGCACAGCCTCACAGGCCAGGGCTGTGGTCTATGGATGAGAAATATATAGCACGTATACTGATCATTTATGTGTTTGACTACTAAACAGTGTAGCTTGAATTCATCATTAGTCTGTACTGCTTTTACAATGCTAAATGATCTCCTCAGCCACCAGGATCTTTGATAACAGCAGCGCATCATTAGATGAACAAAAGCTCTGAATCAAAAGCCATGCAGAAATAGTACATGCTATCGTACTTGTGGGTGGAATAAGACTTCGCACAGACAGCTGGTCTAGTAAAAGTGATAAAGAGAGATTTAAAGGGAGGGGGGGGTGGGGGTGTCTCAGCCACATGCTTTGTTTCCAGAATACTGAACATGATAACAACCCAGTCAAACCTTTACAATATTGCTGCTACCACTGTCCACTTAAGCATGTGTAAGTGAGACAAAGAAATATGGGGGGGGATGAGGAGTCAGGTCTGGAAAACACAGCAAGTTTGAGACAAGGCAGCGAGAGACAGATAAAACAAGGCAGCTTCCACTGAGCTGGAGCCGAAAAAGGGAAGATGACTGAGTGTGGGAGAGCTGAAGCAAAGGCATGGTGACTCACTCATCAGTGGCAGGGCTCGTCAGACGTGAACTGGACACAGTCTGAGTTGAGCTCTGCCCTTGGACGCAGAAGAGTGCCTGTCTGAAAGCCTGGAGAGGGCACAAGGTCAGCGCACACATTTACACGGGCGGTTTGATTGCAGCTTTGTGCTGCTGATGGGCGAGCTGTCTCTGATTCTTAGCACAGCCGTGCAAGTTCAAAAGATATGTGATACTTCGTATTTATCAGCCATTTTTTTGCAGACAGAGCTGTTTGGGGGAAATTAAATGTCAAGGCACTTATATCACCAGGCACGCAGCAGGGATAACTCAGATGATATGCAGGGTGGATCCATGACATCTGGGTTTAAACAAAAACAAAATGAATCATGAATGTCAGCACTGATGAGACAAAAGCATCAATGAGGATCCTGGTTCAGAAAACATCCACATCATCTTTTAATGTTTTCTTTCAGTTCAAATTCCTTTTTCCAGCTCTTGGCTGGGATCTCCTTCGCTTTAATTAAGCTCTGCAGGATCACTGAACCACTGGCAGACCACTCGTTTGATTTGTGCTGCAGCTCTTCAGTCCTTGTAGAAATCCACGAAGTGTCCTGACCTCAGGTGATGTTAACGAGGAGGCTGTTTCTTCCTTCTTCTGGAGTTGAGTGCATGATACAAGTGAATTTTAAATAATAAAATAAAATAGCATAAATCAACGCAGCAGTCACAACAAGTGGAGACGGATGATTGAAATGTTCAGTGGAGGAAGAAAAAAAAAGGGGGGGGGATTAATGCGAAGATCTCACCGAACTGATGAAATGATTAATGGATCTGACAGCGCTTACCTCCAGCTGAGGGGCGCTCCTTCATCGTCACAGATCCAGGATTTCAGCCGGTCCAGGTTTAGTGGCTGGTGGACGGCTTGGCGAGGACTCCCGGAGTGAACATCACTGCTGGCCGGCTATAAATACGTCTGAGTGTCGGGGAGCGCCGATCACACGGAAGTAAACAGCCGCAGGGACCCGGAGCGAGGCTGGGAAACAATCCCGGTCATCTCCGCCGGCCGGCTGCCGTCACATGAGCCACTTTTACGGTGCTTCACAATCAGCCGGTCGTCCTCAAACTTCAGTGAAAGAGTGGATTTAAATCTCCCAGTCTGAGGAAGTTGCTGACCCCGGGCACAGAGGAAACCGGTCTAAGTGGATCAGAGGGACGCAACAGGTCTGCAGCTGCACGCCGTTCATGTTGAATCGGTGCTCAGACTCCGATCCGTCTGCCACTAGGTGGTGGACTAAAGCCACATAACCTGAACACAGCAGCTACAAGCAGGAAGGGGTGCACCTGGTCAATGCCAGCCAGAGTACCTTCACCCTCACACACCTTTCCAGGGTGTAGCCTGGACCGTTTGGGAGGCTGAAATATTCTCTAACCCCCTCCTTAAGCTTCAAAGTGATAAATAAGCTGCATCTAAAAAATGACTTCATTTAAAGTAGATATTTGCTAAAAACTGTGACGGGGAAATGAGCCGATGAAAGTGATGATTAACATACAAAACAATAATGCTATTAAAGCGTCAAAAGTAAAAACCCAACACTGCTAAAATATTCTATAGGCATGCAGGCAATCACATGATACACGCCATCCTACTTCTGTTAAATCTGCCTTCTTTAAGTTTTCCAGTGACTGATTTCAGTACCATAAGCTACACCCATAGGAGGCTATGTGAAGCACTAAAAGTAGCAGTAGACTACCCAGTATGCATTCTTCCTGACAGTGACATTATGCAATTTATTATTATTATTATTATTATTATTATTTTCCCTCTTTTGGCTTTTCCCTATTTGAAGTCACCACAGTAGGTCAGCTCTGGGACTTGCATTGTTGATTTGGCCACAGTTTTTTACGCCAGATGCCCTTCCTGCCACAAGCCTCCCCATTTATCCGGGCTTGGGACCGGCACAAGACCTGGTTGTGGCTGGGGTTTGAACCCGGGGCCACTGACATATGTCCCCATTGACATTTAACAATACACAAGTAAGAAAAAAAAAGTCTTATTTCTTCTTCCATTGAATGTATGGTACAAAATTTTTTAAGGGCAAAGTCACAACATCAGTTAGATGTACGTGTTTATTATTTGTATTGAAAAAAATGAATAAGAGTTATTTCATCCTATTATTTTAAGGCCACAATCAGTGAGTCATATATCTGTACTATTATAAAAGCACAGCCAAGGACAGGGAATACTTTTCATGTGATTACGCTGAAGCCACGATGGTCCATGTAGTTAATTAAAAGGTCAGCTGTGTTCGTTTAACCAATCCTATTATTCCCTGAGCTGAGGAGGAGGTGTAAGCAGTGGGACTGAGAACAGTGCAGAAACCATCTGCTTCCACCAGCTCTGAAGGGGAAATGAAGACTTCAAATCCACACACGCTCTACAGTTGAATTCAATCTTTGTCTAAACCTCTTCACTTTCGTGGAGTGTCTTTGTCTCAATAAGGATTAAGTTATTCTGTCATCACCCAAAGTCCACTCAGTTACTGCTGACCAGAGGAAGCACTGGTGAAGAACACTGAGTAGGTTCTAGTGTCCTGATACTGTACTGTGTGAATTAGATATGGATTTATGTAATCAATCTGAATCATCTATGAGAAAATAATTGCCGTCTCCAGGCACATAGCCAAATGGATGCATGGAGCTCAGACGCCAAGCACAGAAAAATAAAAACAATAAAGAAAAGAAAAAGCATCAGAATGAACCATCAGGTGTATATATGTGTTGGGGGACACGCATGCTGTTCTGCTCATGAGACAGTTGGTAGTAAATGGTTGGCAGATCAAATCTGGTTTGGCATGAGAGGCTGCCCTGAAGATAAAGATCGAATTTGTTTTGTACACTTGCTGGTTCACTCCAGCTCGGTGTAATGGTTTTAGGTGTTTTAGGCTGAAATGTAGTCTCAATTCTTGTGGACTGACAGCATGAAGCCAAGTAAGTCTCTGAGAGGCTTAAAGAGGAGAACAAGAGGTGAATTGTTCTGTAATCCAACCAAAGCAACTAGAGTGGAGTCTTTGTAGCTGAGTACATTTACTCAACTACTGAACTTCAGGACAAAATTTAGGTACTTGTGCTTAATTCAGTATTTTTAATGCCACCTGAACCTTCTGGCTGACAACATGGCAGCGGGAACTATTGTATTTTATCGAGCCACATATTCATGACAGTTTTACTTCACAAATTAAGATTTCTTGACACAAATCATGTGCCATTTTTACAAAGTATGACTGATACTAATAAACCGATAAATGTAATCAAAAGAGACCAAACATCGTGGTCCCTTCTTCTAAAATATATTAGGTGTAATAATTATTACATTTATTCTTAATATTTTTTGATTATTTTTATATATTATTATATTTTAAGGTTTAGACTCCTTGCTGGATAAACCAAGCCTTTACATTATACTTTGGCCCCTGATTAACTGTGATTTGTCGCCATTTTACATTTTTTAGAAATCAAACAATCAAACAACCAATAAAAAGAAAAAAGCAGATCAATTCACAGTGAGAATAATAACCCTACACAAAGTACTTCAAAATTAAGTCCAACTCAGCGGTAAAGTTGCAGGAACGCAACTTTTATATGGAGATTTGTTAAGCAGATACTTTCATTTGCACTGCTCACATTAAATTCTAATGAAGTTACTTTTCTTTCTGAGATGTCAAAAACTGAAAACAGTATTTTAATCATCAAGAGTCAATTTATTTTCATATTCTAAAATTCAAAGGACATAACAGGATTTGAGAATAAATCCAAGGTTGAGTGCACAAAAATGTTTCACTGCAAGCGATTATGTACAAGAATGAAATCAACAAATCTGTACAGAATTCAACAGGTACTGCATCAATATTTAGAGTCAACTTTTTGAACCTAATAATGTAGACTAGACTGGACTTAGATTCATTTGTACTTAAGATAATCTTTTCAAGCACATCACATTGATTCATTTACATTTTAGTGAACTTTGTTTGCTGAATTAAAAGTTCACTTTTAGTGCATTAAAGACCACTGTACGCTTGTTTGTTTTTCATACATTTAAGATTAAAATCCCACCAAGGTAATGCTAATTGGCCTCAGAAACAGGCCTAATTTGTAAAGGAAAACAAACCAAGCATGTCCTCGCCCTCTGTTTACCCAAACATGCCACCCATAAATACACTGGCTAGCAATTACAATTTGATTGTACCATCATTGTATAATTAATGTGAACATTAGTGCTTCATATGAACATTAAGAATCAACGGTAAATCCTTATCGTTTTGTTTGCAGCATGAAGAATAGTTGCCATGAAGATTTGGCAAGTTAGTTTTTTTCCTGTCAAGCAGATAACCTGTAAGGAACTCTCTGTTCAACAAGTTATACAGAAACACAACTTTAGCCTTGGGTGTAAATCATTACGATAATTAGTTAAAAATTAGGGCTGGGTGATGCAGATACATCCTTATTACTGTAAGCGCATGATGTATTTGTGGGGTTTTTTTCTACAATGTCCACCTGGTTGCCTCCAACACAAAGTTGCTTTGATCCAACTATGCTACTTTAGCTGTTTTTTTTTTTTTTTAAATCTACCACATCAATTAAATAATGAAAACTGCTCCTGTGAAATGTTATAATGTCCCCATTTCAGACAAAAAACAGTTGAAGAATGATGCAATCAGGTGACTGAGCGGTTTGGTGCACAATCCAGCCAATCACAGTCCAGAGAAAAATGAGTAACATGAGTGATGAAGAATCATCGTACGCTTTAATCATCACAGTTAACGTAACTCACCCAGCCCTAGTTTCACTCAACCCCATAAAAATTTGGGACTGATCACCTTTTCAGTGTCAGTCCATGAAACAACACTGCATTTTGCTGGTATTATGCCTCTACTGAATACAAGATACAATGGATTGGAAAGCTATAATTCAGTTCAACACTATGCGTGCTATTGAAGAGAAGCCAAAAACACTTACTATCAGTTTAAATCAAATCATATATGAAACTGACCTTTTCTCATAACACAGATGAGTTTAAATACATGAGTTACACAATTTTCTTTTTTTTTTTTTTCCAAACCTTTAGTAGGGAATAACGAAAGTGCTCTGGGCAAACCTGTAAAAAAATAATTTATACACACCCTCCTCATCTGACTGGAGGGTTCGTCACAAAATTGTTGACAACTGTTTTGCTTATTGATGGTCCTCCCCCCAGTCACTCTGCTGCTTCTTGCCCTCATTGCCCGTTGGTTGGATTAGTTGTCATTTGTTAAAAGGAAGGCAGGCAGGCAGTATGACAGTAGAACAGGCTGGGCCTGCTAAAGGCTCTGCCACCTCTCCCTCCAGCTCTGTCCATGTTCCTTTTTCTGGGCTATAGCAGATGGTAGAAGATTTATAGGCCCCCTGGGAAAACAGGAAATCAAGTCATTTTCTTCATTCCTCTTAGTGTTCTTTGGATTTCTGACTAGGGGATGGAAAAACTCTGTTTTAAATGAGTTGAGATGAATGCATGTGATCAAAAACAGCAGGGACAAAGTCAGCAAGGGAAAAGTGTGGTGATTTTCTATAGCTTGTCCACAAATTCCATGGAAACATCAAAACCAATGAACTGATTATAATGACAAGTATTTCCTCAGTAGCCAGATATAGGTTATTGGTCTGAGCCATAGTGCTCGACAAATACAATTCAAAACACATTAGTAAGCCACTCCTCTTTACTGGGAGAAGAGTGCTGGAGTTTATTTTGAGTTAGTTTGTTTTTTTATTGTTTTTGAGCTACATACAACACCCAACTGTCTTATGGTAAAAACGCACATTAAATGTGTATTCATTCTCAGATGAAAGTAGTTCCCCAAAATAAATCTTCTATTAATTCCTGTTTGGGAATAATCTACTGAAAACTGCAGTACTCAGGAAATTATGAAGTCTTTTACAAACATGAAAATATACATTTTAAAGATATGATTCAATGAGTCTTTCTGAGTGGCCCCACAAGGGGTAGGCCTATTTTTTAATATGGGCAGAACAACGTACACATAATAGTAATAGAATTTGTATTTTCTTTCTCAAAAATTATCTTAACATTTGTGCTGAATCTTGATCAAAATCTAGAATCTGTTTACATATGCATCACCATCCAGATGCTAATAAGGTTTTGGGAGTACCTTGGTTATGTTTTTGTGCAGTTAAACATAAAAACCTGAATGTGGTCCCTAGAGCACCAGTGTTCAGGGTGTTTACTGTACATGCCACCAGGATGCTGTGGCATTTACACCCTTTTGCAGGTTTCTGATCATTTCCTGTTACAGAATACAGTGACTGAGATGATAAGAAATAAACACACAGATGATCAGAAACATTGTACTTGTACCTTGTAAACTATTTATATGTACAGTGAGTGTTTGTTCAGGAAATGATTATGGTGTTGACATACAGAACATAACAAGCCCCGTCATTTAATGTAAAATAATCTCATTCAGTTTGTAAAAATATACAGTACCATGCTCCAGCTGTAGCCCCCCACGAGGAAGATACTATCGTCCAGAACAGCACAGCCTGGGCCGCTGCGACCCTCGAGGATCGGTGTCTGCAGGATGTTCCACTGGTCGGCTTTTGGGTCGTAACACTCAACTAACATCACATCTAGATGGGAGAAACCTGTTAGAAGAAGAAGACAACTAAAATTATGTATCCAGTATATCACATGCAGTTTAATATAAAGTGTCACTGTTAGACATTTCTGTATTAGCCTTTTTCTTTTGACTAGCTTTCAAGTGGACACGATTTCATAAAAACAAGTTCATGTTAATATTTACGCAGTCCAAAAAATGTTCTTTTCTATTTTCTCTCAGGGCCTCTTAATAAATCTGTAAGGCTCTACTTTTGCCATGTGTAGGTGCCAAAATACAGGGGGCAATTTTATCAACACAGCACATTTCATTTCTCACTTTAATAAATATTAAAATCAATGTGTTCCAGTAATAATGGCAATATCTCTTTTCCTGAAACACTCGAGCACTTACCTTTCAAATGGTTTCCACCAATAGCATACAGTCGGTCATTCATTCCAGCCAAGGCATGAATGGCACGCTTTGTGTTCATATCCTGTTTCCTGGCCCACACATCCATTATGGGGTCATAACAGTAGAGCCAGGACACATACTCTCCATTGTGTACTCCTCCTGCAGCAGGGAAGACAGCACTATGTACTTTATTATTGTTACTATTATTATTGTCTTATAATTGGCAAAGACTAATTAATTAAAGTTCTTATCTATTGATTTATTACTTAACCTATCATATATCAGGGTTCCCATGTTGAAAGAGATCACAAAAGCTAATGATCTTCTAAAATTTGCTAACAGTAATGTTTTAGTGGATGCATTTATTTGTAGAGACGGTTCACTACACATTACAACATTTCTTTAAAGGAAAACAGGATAATCATGCCAGCAAAAGGCTCTCTCCTGACCTGATATGTAGATCTTGCCATTATGCACTGCTCCTGCATGAGCAGCCAGAGGCTGCGGCAGAGACGACACATAGTTCCACTCATTTGTCTCCAAGTTGTAGGACTCCACGCTGGAGAGGTAGCCCGTTTCGTTCCTGCCACCAATCACGTACAGGTGCTTATCCAGGCGGCAGGCAAAGAAACTGGCTCTCCTGAGGGGGGAGGTGTCAACCAGACAACATCATTAAACCAGCGACAACAAGATCCATTGAAGGATTTATCTGTGTGAAGTGAAAATTGTTCAGGAAGACGATCTCAAGGAGATTCTGTTTGCATTTGTGATAAGTGAACTGTGATTTGCTATAGGAGTTAAGTTTTGGCCAACATTGAGCAGCTGTTTTCCTGCCAGGGTAATTTACTTATTATCCAAATGATTTATTCAGACTACCTCAGTACATACTGTATAACCTCAGACTTGTATAAAAATAATACTCACCTCTCCTGCATAGGGGGCAACTGTATCCAGCTGTTGAATCTGGGATCATATCGGCTGACAAAATTAGTGCTGTGCTTTCCTGCAAAAGAGATAATAATTTCAATGAAAACCTCATTACTTAGTTGAGTAAGACATTTCTTCAAAGTTTTGGCAGTGCTCACTTCCACTTGGCCAAGGTTTTGTTATATACCAATAAAAAGCACAACTGCGATCGCAAGTATTGAGTTAAAAATAAACCAATGAAACTTGCTTATTTTCACTGTTAATATATGGTACTTTTTACTGCAATTAGAGTTAATAATTGATAGACTAATGTGATTCTGTACAAAAAGCCTTAAATTGTGTCTGATGATGTGTGTTGTGTTGGTTTTCACCCTCACTGCTATTCTAACGCTTCATGATTATGATACTTGGAGGAATAGAAACCAAAGGATAGCTTTAATATTTTGATCATTTACAGTCTTTGTTAATTACCATGGTTATTATATCCACTGTTTCAAAAAACCACTGTTGGCATTTCCAAGCTACAAATATTTCAGTGTAATAAAATTAGTAATTTTTTGACAAGTGTTGTTTGCCCCCCCCCAGAACTGGTTTGATTTTAGGAAGAGTGTTTAAAATGATCTGAGTTTTAAACAAAGCAACACATTCGTTGTGAGCCAGTAAAGTACCATTGGGGTTCCACTGGTCCTCTCCGCCCAGGAGCAGCAAGAAGTTCTCCACCTCCACCACACAGTGATGGGCACTGTTGTAAGGCATTACTAAATGAGACACAAAAAAGGTGTCAGTGACTGAAACATGGGAATGGTATAGGTCAGTGACAGGAAAAGAGCAAACTAAGGGAAGAACCTGGCCCTCATACAAGAATACTAAGCCCCTAGGGAACAACTCAGTTTTCCCTTAAGTAGTTTCTATCAGAATTTATAGATGATTTTATCAAACCCTAGTAAGCCCGAATTTCAAACTCGTTTAATCCCCCAAAATCTGCCTTTTTGACAGTTACAATGCAATTCTGTATCTCAAACACATATACAGTTGTCAGTTGATGAGAAATACCTACGGGAACGTAATGCAGTCTTTCTGAGAGGTGTTGATTCATTGGTCATTTTGGAGGCTGGAGCTTTGTGGTTCAGTTGAATTGTATTATGTTATACAGGCAGATGTTTCTATTATTTTGTTCACCCAATTTATATCAATGAGGGTTGGCTAAAAAACAGAAATGCCTTTCTTATAAGGCAATACAATTCAACAGCACCACAAACTGCATCCTCCAAAATTATCCCACAGTCGAGTGAGCACCTCTCTAAAACAGTTTCAATAAAAATGGAATATTGTAACCTTCATAAAGAAGGATTTATTACAAGACTGTTGTGTTAGACTACACTGGTTTTAGCTAGAGATACCCAATAAACTGCCTAAATACTAATAGGAGTTGCATCTCCCCCAAAACTAACAATCTTATAAATTAGAATTCAAATAATACTCAAACAAGTATAAACACTTGACCTGCACTAAAATTACACTGCACAAAGCCCAAAGAACTGGCCCATGTTTAACCTTACAGCCGATCCCTGATGTAGGCCTACAGGTCTGAACAAAGATGTTAGTGACAAATAAACAAGGTTCATATTTATAGAACATCCACAATTTTTATCTTTATTCTTTAAAAAGCAATATTTGGACATACAGCACCTCGCTCAGTGATTGCTTTTATTACTCACCATCCTGAGAGTTGATAGACGGTATGCTCATATATTGTGATGTTTGTGATGTTGTCATTTATGTTGTATTAATGTACTCTTAACAACAGTCCAGAGTGTTGCTGATAATGACACAGCCAAATTTCTATTTCACAATCCTCAGTGAGCATCAGTGTGATATGATTTTTGTTTTGAAACCGTCCATTCATCCATCTACAGGAAGTGATTTCTTGTGGGGAATCAAGCCTGTTGACTCTTAAACTGGAACAAATGAAAGTGCGAGGCAGAGTAAACAGGCTACTCTTTGTTATGAAAATATCCATCTATGTATATCAATATTTATATATCAGATATTGTAAATAACTTTAGATTTCGAAGACTTATCTGCCAGTGATTACACAAAGGACTGACTCTGATAGTGCAGCACAAATTATCAATCTAAAAATCTAGTACATCCAATAAATGTGATCTTTACTATATTGTACAGCTCATTATCTTCAGCACAACTTTAGCAGAAACAGCTTCAAGCTGCAGCACAACCCCTTGTTTTCCTTTGTGTATGTTTTTGTGCACCCTGCCTCTCTTCCATCTTCTTTTGCTGAAGTGACCCCATTGAGATGTAGAGAAATGGTCTTAGGTGACAGTCATAATGAACATGATCGTGTTCACTCAATAAATCTCAGGCCCGGTGCTTTTTGAGCACAAATCAGTGAAATGTTAAAGCCCACCTGTCTGTCTCCATCAGTCATTTCCACTGTCACCTCCCCACCGCCTGATGGATCACAGTTGCTGCAAAATTAGACAGCCTTGAATCTCATTTTTTTCCTATTGGCCTCTCCGTGCAATTTCACTCTGCCTGGCTGACATGTGCCGGGCCCCTCCATGGGAGGGGAGTCTCAGATAGGAACTAATACTACATACACTAAACACAGCTTTATCTTGAACGAGGGGATTAGGTTGCTTGCCTCCAGTGCACCTCAAAGACGAGTGCCATATGACTGCCAAATTCCTGTACATGCTATTTACATTATCATTCAGTCAGCAGTATATGGGACATGGATGGCTGGCTTTTTATTTGATGTCTAGTGACTTGTACTCATACTAAAAATCATTTCATACCCATGTGAAAAGAAGATTATTGCTTTACAGTATGTCACAGGCTACAGTATGAGGGGCACTGTGGGAGTACTTGGGGCATCTGCCCTGCGTCTACAGGTGCCACAGATACAGGTGAACAGCGGGATAAGTGCTGGGCTATAATAACCGTAGATCGCTGTATTAGGCTTGTTGAGCGCAACCCTCAGCAAAATGATACAACTCTTTCCCCTCTGAGACTTTACTGTGAATTATCACCTGAGAAATAATACAGAATTCAATATACAAAAGTCTTCATATTTGTCCCCTTTCCCCTAAATTCACCACAGTCCCCAGGGGGTGAACAGCCAAGGGAGGGCATGATGAGCACGTCCTCCATGAGATGGACGCCATCACTTCAGTCTACAGTGAGCTCTAGGGCTCACTAGAGGGAGTCAGAAACCTCTGCATAGTGGCACAGTCGGCGTTGGTTGAATGACTCCACAGCTAATGCACCACTGCTGCTCAAGCTCTGACGTGCCTTTAAAAACATTGCAATTGCATCCCACTGAGCTGAATTCTTTTGTTCTAGGCCATTTTGCATGGATGAGGTCAATTTCCACATGTCAGATCCTAATATCAGGTTAGTTTAAGGAAGAATAAGAGCATAGTCCAGCATTGTTGCTGAATCTGTGCCTGCCTTTGTCTTGCGTTCGTCCACGCTGCTGTGGGTACACTAGATGGCAAACTTTACACTAGAATCACCGAGCAGCGGATCTATCTGACACAACAAGAGGGATCAGATTCTTTCCAAATTGTGTTGATGAATGTCTTAATCAAAGGCTGTCCCTCTCAGGTTTCGCCTCATTGAAAAGTTATGATTGAATGTTAATAATCTTCTATTCTACATCCATTGTGTGGAGGCTACATCAGATGATCATTGATGTGTTAAGGGGATGATTTTGCAGTTTTGTCCCTCCACTTGGCCATGGACCATTTGAGTGTTAACTTTTTAGTTCTGAGTGATGGAAATCCCTATTGACCTTTTGCTTGCTTCAGTTTATACCCAGGGGTGCGAATTTAATGAGAAAATGACAATATAAACACCAGTGAGCTTCAGGCTGTGGTGTATGCATGCCTCCTTCCCTAAAATGCACCCTGAAAGATTTAGACAAACAGACTGAAATCGCAGAATTAAAAACTCTATAAAGTGAGAATATAAACTACCTACATCGAGGTGAAAGGAAGCAGACTTGTGGCTAATATGTATGAATGGAGAGATGCTGCTGAGATATGACACCAAGCAAAACAAAAGGACAAAAACTCGATATGTCCCGCAATGATGATGCAAAGGACAAATACGCTTTCCCATTAGCTCTTGCTTGACCTTTGCAATATGGCAACAATATAGTGGTGAACCTTAAAAGGTCAAGGAAGACAGAGAAAAAAAAAAAAAGAGCATGGTACAGCTTATAGAGGTGAGTGCTGTAGGAACAAAGGCTTAAGGCAGCTTCTCTGTCGTCATAACATTTTTTTCAATAGCACTGTTTTTTAAATTATGACAACTAGCTTTCAACATGACATCATGAAATCAATATCTTAAATTGTGTCCTGGTATAAATTCCCGCAGGATTAGAGATACACTGTTTTATTTAATTACTTTTATTTATTACTTTTATCTTCCACTGTTTTTGTTTAGTCAATTAAAATCATTATCTATTTTGACTCTGTGCACACATTGCAGCTACTGACCTTATCTGTTGCCATCTGTTTTACCTTACATAAAACTGATAACAATGATGACACCAGATCCCATGCTGTGTATTGGTATGTATGAGGCAATTCAATCCTGTGTATTGATCAATGTGAACAAATAATCAAGCTACATTAAAATGCGGAAATGGAGGAAAGATGTAATTCATTATTGTTCTATCTCTACTACAATAAATCATTGGATTCAAGTAAATCTCATCATGCATCCTGCCGGCATATTTCAGCAAAAACAAGGGAAACCGGGCATGAAGCTCCACAGTGCTGTGAAGTCACGCTCTGATTAAAAACTTATATTAAAAGTGATAGTGATACATTATTACCTGAAGGATTTAGGGAACTCCTTCCCCTCATTTCTGTGAAAATTAACCTGTGTTAAAGTCATCCATAGGAACAAGTATTTCTCATCATAAAAGCCCAGAACACAAGATGGTTACACACAAAAAAAAAAAAAAAGGGCAGCAAAGCCTTTGCAACTCACTTGTGAGGATCTTCCATGTCTTTTTCTCATCGTCATAGTACTGGACCAAATTGCTGGGGAGACGATCAGGTCCAGGAGGCAAACCACCCACCAGTAACAGCATTCTTTTATTGGAACGGATTCTGTAATGTCAAAAGTAGGATTGTGTGGATAAATACTAAGAAACAGAACAAAACAGGTACCGGGCCTTCAGATAAAACATCCAAAGGCCAAAATAAGGATTGTCTGAACTTGGACACCTTTAAATGCTTTATTTAGTTATAGCAGAATTGACGGTTTTTCGCTTTGTGTATTTTGATTTTTCAAATGCCCAGTGTGTGAATGAATGAATCTGTGAATTAATAGAATAGAGTAAATGAAAGGTTAAATGAATAACTGCTCCTTGTCCAAGTAAAACTACTTACTCAGGCAATGTGTGGCCACGTTTATTATAATTAACATAAAATTGCTCAACAGTGCACTTATCCTTTTGATGTGTTATTGAACGGTTATTGTACTCTAAAGATATCTTTTCAATTAGCTGTGAAGCGAGGACAATCCTGCAGGGTGCCATGCTGGAGGCTGAAAGCGCAATTGAGTATATAAACCTGCCTATACAATGTCTCCATTTCATTGGCTACGGTGATTCATGTGACATCCCTGAGCCAGTTGTGAGATATTTCCTACTGTTTGTATGTGAAATATAAACTCATAGCTGCACACTTTACTCCACAGTAATGACCATTATCTGGCTCCTAATGGATTTTAACACAAATCTACAATTAATCACAATATGCAGCAAAAAGATTAAGAGTGGCTGGCCTTTATAGTCAGACGCATTCACCTCTTTTTCCCCTTTTTCATGTTTCACTTTTTCATGCTTGGGTAAATCACTATTGTCTCGGTACATTCTCCCTGCTACCGGCCCACTCGGAAGTGTTTTAGGGTTATTCATATGCAAATGAGCCCCTGGACATAGATAATAGTGATTAATTGAGAGGAGAGAAACAGCAGCATGTGAAACTAATTATGAGGATTCCTGATTCCTTGCTCATTTAGGTTCATATGTGGGAATAGATATGTTATTGGGACAATGTAGGAAGAGCTACATGTGAAAAGCTCCTACTTTTAGATTTATTGTGCAAAATTTGAACTTCAAGTTTCACTTCTCTAATGTGACAGCTTTATTTTTTCCTCTGCTCATAGCCATACTGAGCAGTTTAAATATTTGAATACTGATGTCATCACTGCTCAAAACATTTTTCAGCCTTGACCATCTAGCTACAGTCAGCTCTGCAAACAAAATCTGACAACAGCACTGCCAATCAATCAATTTACTGATAACACCTGTCTGCTCACCAGCCACTTAAAGTGCTGATCAGGACAAACATGGAGGGAGGCCATGCTGCCTGGTCTATTTTTGAGCTAGACAGATGCATTTAACTTGAATAAAAGGCACCCGATTATACCTAAATGAAAATGAGTGCTGCTCTAAATCCCCTTTGAATATATTATATTTTTTGCTTGTTGCAATATCAGGACCAGGGTTTCATTGTAGTTACATCTGAATTGTTAAGTAATTTCTATGTAATTCTAGTAACAATTTAATCATAGCATTTCAAATTGTATTCATGAGACTTCCCAAAAATCAAATGCATAACCTTTATCTAGTTTGTTACATCTTGTCAACACTGATTAGAGAACAATTACACAGATGTGTGAGGAAATAAAGAGTTTTTTTTTTCTTCATTAAAACATAAAGTAACCTTGTAATTATGCATACAGTGTAGCATAGAGTAGATCAGTCCCCTGACAGCTGGAATCCTTTAACGGGAAACACCACACAGCCTTCATTAACTGGGCCTCAAACCTCACACATCTGACTGACCACCTACAGTGAGTACATGGTTTAGACGACACAGGCTCAAGGACCAGCACATGAATGAGTGGGCAGTGCTTGACTCTGCAATTTGTTCACATTTAAAAAGTAAGAGGCATTTAATCACCTTCTACTCTCAAATAGCACATTGCTGTGTGTGTTTGTCTTTTTCTCACCTGCTGGCCGTGGTCTGCCTGCAGTGTTGCCTGAAGGGCATCAGGTGGTAGTTCATGGCATCCAGGAGTAGTTTCTGGCACACAGGGTCACTCCTCATGAAGTCAACAGACTGCACCCTCTCCACCAACTCTGGGGCAGGTATAAGGGCAAAGCGCAGCCTCTTCATAAGGTCTGGCGCATAGTGCATGCGAGTCTCCCGGTCATGCTCCAGCCAGAGGACTGACATCTGGAAGAGCGCCAGCTCCGACTCCACTGGGGGTGGTAGAGCATCTAGCATGGCACACATCTCCTCAAAGTTCAGCAAGAGCACATCCTCCACCAGGTACTTGTTGGCCAGCTTCTTGGTCTCATCCAGTCCATGGAGTGCAGCAATCTTGCAAATCTGCTTGTAGTTCTGCACAGATATTTGATCGTTGAGGAACTGCACACTGAGTTTAGTAATCTGGGGGATGTTGAGGATCTTGCTGACTGACAGCACCTCTTCCACCGTGTCCAGGGAAAGAGTCACGTTGGCAGTGTAGAGGTACTCCAGCACTAATCGCAGTCCAATTGAGGAACAGCCCTGGAGTACCAGGTTGTTGATGGGCCTGGCACTGGGGGTCACCAGCTTGTCATCGGGAGAGGACGAGGGGGTCCCACTGCTGCCCTGGTCCCCTTTGCTACCCTCATTGTTGATTACATGCTGGGAGGAGAAGAGGGATCTGAAATACTGGGAGCAGGATGCCAGCACAGCTTTGTGGCAGTGGAACTGCTGTCCCTGGGCAGTGAGAGTCACATCACAGAAAAGCTGTTTTCTCCACAGGAGGTTGAGCCCATGCAGCAGGGTGTCACTGTGTGTTGGGTCAAAGGTGGATGTTCTATCACCCGATCTGGACATGACTTCCTGACTCTGAACGCCACCTAGGCAACAAATAAATCATGCAAGCCATTTACCTCAGGTCATTTATTTTGCACAACACACGTAGCCCCTTTAGAAAAAAGGCGCCCGTCAGTCAACTATTACAACAGAAAACGACGTCTGGAATAAGTTATTGAGCAGATCGCCCTTCCGTCCGGCGGGGGGATAACCAACGATGCCATGCCAGCCGGCGACAATCGACATCCAACACGGCTTCTGTCGCTTTCAACTTTGAGCTCTGGTCGTAAAGCAGCAAACAAAAACGCAGTAGTTCCCACAGCGTGCCGCTCTTATTCATTCTTAACTGGAGAACCAGATGGTTTTAAATGGAGGCTGAGGTTTGAAGGGCGCTGTCAAAACAAAAAAACGGAGGATACGGAGATGCTGCAACGCTTCCCCCCCCCCCCAAACCCCCCCTCTTCCCACCCCCCCACCTTCATCCACCATCCACCTCCTCCTCCACCTCCTCCCACCTCTCGGCTCCGTAACGCGGCTGAAGTTGTCGGATCAGGGGGGAAAAAAAGACAAGAGCCGCCACCGGTGGACGGATAACATGCAGCATTCAGCCAACACTTATCCCTTCTCTTGTCTTTCTGCACGACCCCCCACCTCCACCAACAATGAGGACATTTGCACATCGCACGGATTTTTTATTTTTTTTTGTATTATTATTTTTTTTAACGGAGTCACACAAAAGCAATTAGTTTGTCTCCGAGCCGTCAGCAGCGGTCTGGGTGCGTTTGGCTTTTTTTTTTTTTTTTTTTTTTTTTTTTAGTCGACCTGAGTTACGCGGAAATGAGTATCGAAAAAATATCCGGCGAAACGCAGCTTTCGGTAAAGTTCAATGTAAAATGCATCCGTAATGTTTCCCGGGCGGAACAAAAAAAGCGATTTCTATGTGCGTAATGTGTGCAAACTTGACACAAGCGTGCGGTAACGTTGTCGCCAGATTCACTAAAAGCGCCTGTCACAACTAAATGATGTGAGCAGCTTGAGCCTGAGAAGGAGCCAAACTTACCTGACTTCAGCTCTTGGCACACACAAAAAAAAAAGAAAGTAAGCTCCAGGTTCCCCCCAAAAAATAATGTCACTTGAATTTTCCTTTGTTCTCCTTTTAAGAAGTGTCCTTTCCTTAAAAAAAAGTCTATGGTCGGTGGTGTCTCAAAATAACCATTGATTCCAACTCATAAAGTCACTATTTCAGGTTATTTGTTGACGTTGATCATTTGTTCTTCTGAATTAACAAGAAGTGTGTGAGTGTGTGAGAGGGAGCTGTGCTTTCTGCAAGAGAAGAAGAAGAAGAAATATACGTGTGACAAATTATGCTACCAAGAAACAACACATCATTATCCTTGGGCCTGGGGCTCAGTGAGTCGTAACGAGAGTAATAGGAAATCCACGGTTGGGGAGAGAAACGGTCGTGCATGGCCGGTGGAGAGAGACCATGCAGGGGTATGGATGCTGGAGAGACTCGCAAAATTATGGCTCAAGGCTATTGTAAAAACTGTCGAGCGTAAATGACTGCGATTTCAAACATCTATGGAAGAAAGAAAAGAGAAAGGGGGAGAAAAACCGAGTCTTTCCCTCGCTGTTATAGAGAGAACCGTCAAGTTTTAGTGCGCATTGCTAATTAGTCAATTTCTCTCTGCCTTCACAGCCCGACGACTTTGCTGCTGAGCTGAAACTGCTAATTTCTGGGACCAGCCTTTTTTTGGCTGTGAACTGGATGGATGAATGGCTTGTCTCGCACAAATGACAAAAAGCCCCTGCCTTAATCTCCATCGCCAAAATAACCCCTCATCTCATTCTGCTCCTGCTAGTCCTTCAAAAGAAGGTACTCTATACAAACTCAAGTTTTGCATCTGTGTTACATAAATACTACATACAGCACAACACGCCCTGTGTTTATAATGTTGAATTAAAAAGGATGAAAAGCTCCTTTTCCCCCCATTTTACATGTGAGAAAAGCATCAGGCACTACTCCATACAATATGAAAGACAACGCATAATTAAAGTGGTGCAAAGTTAAAACAAACAAACAACAACAAATAAAAAAATATATATATCAAAAAGCCAACATGCAGAAAAACAGTCCAACACAATACACTGTATTTTCATGGGCTAATTTCTTGTCTGATCGGGTTGTTGTTTCACAACCTGGAGGCCTAGCTGCAGGCCTGTAAACACAAAAGGTGGAAACCTAATACATCACCCATCAGTGCACAGTGGTGTGTTGTATGCAATGTTGTATATTTAGATTTCACACTTTCTCCTCCAAAATCCTTAGTAGGTTTGAAAGACATTGCAGGAAAAAAACCAGACAGAGAGATCACTTGTCGTCTTACGTGACTCTCTACTTGACCTTATGGATTACATCTTATACTCTATCACTACCTAGCTGTGAGCTTTGGTGGGAGTTTTACTCCTGTAACATTGTGCTTATTTTAATCACTCTGCTCAGCTCTATACAGATGCTTTATGGAGTCTACATGTCTTACTCCATCATTCCAATTCTTGGATACAATGACATTTACTCTCATTATCCAAATTAGGATGGTATCCTTCCTGTGACCCTGCACATGTATAATCAGGTGATGTCATCCTGATCATTAGTAGGTTGACAATGGATGGTTATGAGTTGTAGAAAAAATATACTTGGAAATTCAATCAAACACAGTTAGATATGACTTATTAGGACAGAATATAACTACCAATTAAGTAAAGAGCTCAATTAGAGCAAAAAAGAAAAAAACTTCAATGCAGGATTCCCATGGGACCAGAAGTGACAGATACCTCCCAAGTTATGAAATGACAGATAAGGATAAATGGGTTTGTTCATGTACTATGAAATAGAGCAACACCATGCTACAGTTGAAGCAATAGCAGGCCACATATAGGTAGCATTTTTAATAGATGAAACCAGAACATTGTTTGATGTCTGAGTGTTTGACAAGCATGCATATCCTCCACTTGTAGTTATACTGAACAAATTCATTCTACATGAACTGTGGGAGATGACTGATTAGATTGTGCACTGCATCCCAAATAATTATCATCACTGAAGGAAAACTATAATACTGTAGTATTAATTAGTGGTTTGAAACCACTAAGAAAACCATTTGTATTGTTGTTTAATGTTATTATCGTGTTGCCTCATTTTCAAAGCACTCGTCACTGCTTTGGATTACAGTAGTTCACTTTATTTCACTTCGCAGTCACATACTGTTATCGTTACTTGCTCCCAGTTAGCACTACATTACCCAAGTCTCGAGCGAGCTATTCTAACGCAATAAAATGACCATTTCCAACTCTTTCAGCTCTTTGTAGCAACTCAGTCTCCTGAGGCCACTGGTCTTCAGATTGCAGGGCGTTTATGGTTGTAAGTTGTTGCAGTGTGCAGAAGGAGGGGGGGGTCATCAGATAAGAGAAGAATTTCTAGACTAATTAAACCCTTTGAGACAAAGAATCACACTACAGTGATTTACAACTCTCTGTACCAGTTAACCCGACTCATATTTATCTGTCATATTACTCAGATACCATATCTACCTCTATGGGCAAAAAGTCTTTACATTATTATTTTTTTGTCTTTATTATACTAGGAAGACAAGAGGGTGAGATATTCGAGTAAATAGCAACTGTAAAATAAGATTTAAATACTGTAGTTCACAATAATATTAGTTTTCAAGGAGATAACCGCCAAAAAACAGTCCAAAAATACTGCAGTCAATGACTATCTACTCCAAACTGTGCAGTGGTATAATAAGCTCCTTATTTTACCCTTCAGCTGCACAACTTTCTATCTAAGGGTAACATTTCAACACATTTTGTCATCATTTCCAATGCTGCAATTGTGTGCATATAACAATACATAAAAATACAACGAAACAACAGAAACTGTAGACATTATTGTGGCCTTGAATAACTGATTAAAGAGTGAGCATTTAATCTAATCAGTGCAATGAAACAAAACAAAGGAGAAGCTCCAAAGTTGTGAATAGCAAAGTGTACCAGGCATAATTCCTTTTGCTGGCTGCTGCAGAGGGGTATGCTAAGATAGAAAGTATTATTTTCCTAAATGGAAGGTGTCAGATGGTCACGGAAATGTGATCGGCTGTTCAAGATCACTGCTTCCCATCTGCAATTTGTGACGTGTGAAAGATTCAGCCCAAATGTGCTCACCAAGCGTAAATCCTCAGCAGTTTCTCTTATCGTGGAAAGCAAGATAACCAGCTGTTTACAGATCAGAGAACATATCATATTAATATCATGGAGAGGGTGATATCATCTTGTTTGTAAAATATTTTGTTAACTAAGTGTGGTGTGGTATAGCAACCTATAAAGTCAAAGTTGCGATTTGCGTTTTAGTAAAAGTGATGTAGTTTAAAGCCTTTTTCTAATTAAAAAAATTATTGAAAGGGACAAAAAAGAGACAATGTGAGCCTCTTAAATTAGGTTTTAGTGAGACAAAATTAATGCAAACTGCAGGTTATACTAAATACTAAATTATAAAGCTTTCAGCAGTTACATTTAAATTAAAGACCCTCCTCCTCAATTCCAGTTAACTGTATGTTTTAACAGCAGGGTTACTTTTTTTTTTTTTACATCTCCTTCCCAGTTTTTTATCTGATTTTAGAGGTATTCACTGTTATGTGTGAAATGATAATGTTATGTGATATAATTGCTTTGAATATGGAAACAGTTACTATACACTGCATTTCACTGGCTTTTGATTTGGACTTCCTCCCAGTAAACTGTTACTTTAACTGTCTGGAGCAATGTTTATGCCAGTTTATCATCTCAAGAGGGCAACAAATGAGTGAACTTGCAGCATAGGTTTAATTTACACAGGTGAGGGGGAAGTGGGGTCAGGTTGAGTACAACATCACTAAAAGCAGCTTCGCTTTACTGTGGTGAATTTGTAAATGTGATCCAGTGCAGTCACCTGTAAACTTGATTAAATACATTTCCTACATATATTTCCATGCTGAGACTGATTAGCGCATGCTTGTCATTTCAGATCAAACTTAGCCAGAGAAGATTCATAAGAGGTCCACTGTGTAATAAATTGTAAGCACTTATATTTGCCATTCAGGGAGTACTGGAGGCCTGCTGTTTTAAACCCCTAGATCCCCACACATGGCTTAGCCACCACAGACACGGCTCAGAGAGTCAGCCAGCAGCCGGGAGGTGAGCAGAAAGGAACAGGCGGTGTCCCCTCCAGAGTGAGCACAGGAGCGTGTGTGTGTGTGTGTGTGTCTGGCATTCTCAGATGACAAAAGGATACCAGTTGTGCAGTTCAGGTGGGAGGAGACATGGAGGTGGTATGGAGACTCACCTGAGGGAGAGTCTGGGCTGTTGGGACTGGGGCTCGAGTGGACACCAGGTGATGTGTACAGGCCGCAGGAGGCCACTGTGACGTGGAAGAGGTTCGGGGGCTGGAGGGAGAAGTGGGGGATGCTGTTCTGCAGTCTCCCCAGCGTGATGCATCTACCTTCAGGGTGGCAGCAGGCGTGGAGTGGGGTGCGATGGAGCGAGCATGGGCTCAGTGGCGCGGTCACCTAGGGACGCTGAAGCTGCTGTAGCAGGACTGATAGTTATTCCTTGAGAGAATTGCAAGATGAGCCCCATTGTATTAGCAACCCCCTTTTACTAAAACTGTATCAATGTTCTCAAGCCTTTTAAGAATGAAGTTGGGATGTAACATATCTGACACATCCTAAAAGCAAATATATTGTAAGTTATCATATAGAAAAATAAATGTTATTTAAGTACAATATACAATTTACAGCTTCTGTAATTTAGCTTATTCTAAACTGTATGTTTCACTGTGTATCAGAATTAATGTTGTCAGTCAAACTTCAGTAAATTCCTTTGGCAATGGGAAGCAAGCAAATTATTCCATACTGATTTGAAATTTACAGACATTAAGCTTTTTCATTTCCAAGCCATACTTTTGTGTTGCAACTGTTTGAGTCGTATCTTTTAGAAATTCTCTGTGTCTAATATGGTCAGCACTCCCAATTATTCACTCCACTGACAAGTGAAACAAATGGGACCAACCAGTGCATTCTGTATTATCTACACCCCTTGGATTCCCTGACAATAATTAATACAATGGCAAGCTGCTGTTACCAGCCCTGACGACATGAGCTCAACAACATAAGCTCTCCCTTTCCAAGAGCTCTTGAGAGGAAATTACATCCAGCAGTGAGGTCATATACGTTGCGGCCACTAGCAGCTGGGTCATGTCATACTCCTGTCTGGAAGCCTAGATTAGATAAAGGCCCTATTGTAATGTGCTGTTAACATCACCAGGTTATTATTCACATCATTACACCATGACTTTAAGGTGCATGGAATATGTCAAGAATAATATGAATGTAGTCCTGACCACGGAGCTATACGGAGGCTTTAAGAGCAAAGACTGCCCCATATATATTGTGGAAGTTCATTAATGTGCCCCACAATCTTACTGAGGCAGCAGTACTGATGACCTCACTGGTATGGTTACACACCATTACATAGTGTACTTAATTTTCTCATAATAAAGATAAACAGAGAAACAACATTATTAATATATTGAGAAAATAGATTATACTGTATGTAAGTAGTGTTAGTCAATTTAGGTGTTTATATTTAAATAGAAACACACATTAGACTCAAGATAAACCAAAGATAAATACTGTTCTCTTCGTGGTTTAACAGTCAACTGACCAATACGTGCCTTTAAAGAGTTGTCATATAATCATACTAACCCCTCCTATTTTAGCCGGTGAGGATATTAACAGGTTTTTTAATTATAGAGGAGCACATTCCCTCAACATCCATTAAAGGAATGCCATGCTAATTTTAAATCCTCGCAGCAGGCATTGGCATCAACAGAAGAAAAGTGGATGAGTTTCTCTTTAACAGCTGTAATTTGTGTTTTCCAATCACCATGCTGATTTCTGCTCATTATACTCACACCGGTAAGTGAGCAAAGTTTGGATTGATTGACTCTAATTAACTAAAAAATGTTCCAAGCCATGGATTTATTATCATGCTAGCTAGCCACAAATGTCAGAGACTTTCACAAATTATTATCCTGTTAAGATAAATATCTTTGAAATCAAACGAGTGTGGAAACACAAGGAACATGTATTGTTATACTGATGAATTTGTTTGGCATGTTTTCTGGGGAGTTCCACATTAAAGAATCACCTGGGCAAACACACAGTTCCAGTGTATTGTTAAGCTATTCAGTATGACTTAATGACAGGTGCTGCAGTTAAACTTTAAAGGAACACACTCCCTTAATATCTACAGCAGTGTATGAGTGAATGTGAAAATAAAATAAAAAAATTGGTGAATAACACATATATATATATATATTTTCCACATGTGGCCATATAGAGGCAGGGTCCCCTCTGTATTAATAGAAGACCTATTCCCTCTTGTGTGCTCCAAAACTTGGCAGCATCTCCCTCATTGATATTTTAGACACAGTAGCACCTCTCTCCACTCACATTCTTTCTTTGGCTCCATCAGCTCCATGGCTCAACTCTCCACTTGCCCATGAACAAAGACAGGGCGGTGTGAGTGGACACCTCAGTTTTCCTGATTTTAAAAAGATCATGCAACAGAATTTTGGTTAGCTTGAGAAGTCTGAATGTTGCTCTGATTCACTTGGCTTCACATCAATGATCAGAAGTGATCGCTGAAGTGAATCCAAACAAAACAGGCCCATCGTCTTCATGGAGGTGCCAGCCTGAAACTGAGATTCATGCTGCTTGTAAATCAGATTTTCCCCAACATGTCTCCTGCAAAATCTGCCTTTATACAAAAGAAAAAAAAAAAAAAATCTTCTAAGCCACCTTTGATGTTTTGCAGAACACAATAACACAATGAGCTTATACTACATATTTCATCCTCAACTCTCTAGTAGAGGAACATGTTTCTAATGCAAAATGAAATATATCTCAGCTGTCAAGTAGTATTCATCAGTATTTCCACATTACACCCTCTTTTGAGTAGCAGCATTTAGGTGTGTCCAGTTTGAGGCACGCCTGCAGATGAATGTGATGACATGTAGTTGTGGCTCCTTTTCATTTATTTTGGGATTGATTAGATGGAGCGGGAGCAGATAAATGCGTTGGGGAGACAGGTTCTGTTATTGCCATATAGCATATAACCTAGAAGGAATTTCAGACAGACTTTTCTCTTCTACATGGTTTCGTTGAACTAGTGGCATCATGGCTTTGTGAATAGTCGATGTGGGATTTTAGTGTGTGTGTTTGTGTCACTGTAATTATTATGTAGCATACATTCAAAGCCATACAAGAACACTTAAAACCTTATTCACTTTTGACAGATAACAGAGACTCTAAAAGTTGTAATATGTCATTATTATAATTTCTATCCCCATTTACATAGGGTAGTTATATTCCAATTAACTAAATAATGATAATATTTAATTTGAGATGGAATGCTATGGTAACCACAGGAAGATATTAAGCTGGACCGGGTCACAGTCAATTGTGTCTCCTTAAGGTTGTTGTGTCCATACTGCCCCCTTCTGTCTCCACTAGTATGAGAGGCATCCGGCATATCAACAAAACAACAGTATCTCTATCAAGCAGACACAGACAGAAGAGGGCAACATATATTTATAAGGAGCCATCTAATAGCACCAATCTAGACACCACTGAAATAGTCCCAAAAAAAAAGTAAGAAGAAGAAGAAGAAAAAAAAAAAAATAAAAAAAAAATATATATATATATATATCAGCTGCACTTGAACTATTAGTTACAATTTGTATTATTAACTATAGATTTGTGTCCTTTTAATGGAAATGGAATGGAATATAAATATTATTATATATTCATAGTTTTGATAATATTGCAAGTAATGTTATTTATCCAGAATTTTTTTTTTTACTGAACTTGCTCAGTGTATATGGAACAGACATTACTGTTGTCTACCATTAGTATGACATCGTTGAAACATGATGAAACAAAAATCTATTTTCTACAAGTAATAAATGTGATTCAGTTAAGATTTCAAATTGAAAACAGTGTTTCCCCAGGGTTCTTTAGAAAAGCCAGTGGATAGTGCACACACAACATCCTTTTGTGCACACTATTTACCCCTGGATTGCTTCAGGCTAATGTCTCAATAATTTTCACTCCTTTCTCAGGTCCTTCCCACAAAGGACTTAACTAATGATCCATGGACAAAATGAAGCATTTAAATTTATTCATTAATCATTCATCTCCAGCTCATTGAAAATGCTAAACTTCCACAAAATTAAGATTGAATATTGAAAAGTGATTGAGGGAGACAGCTTTCAGAGAGTGAAGAGAGTGGAGAAGTGTGCGGTACGGATACAAAAACAGGGTCTTTCAAGAGACAGTGGTCTTCACTAAGGCATGGTCAAGGTGGCCAAGGTGTACTAAGTGCTAGTTAAGGTCACAGGGTTTCACTAGTTGTAATTAGATCTTGGAATCTGGAGAAGCGTAGAATTTCTGTCAACACTGCCTGTAATTATTCTCTTTTCCAATTAATGGTGACATAGATTAATTATCTGATGAGGCAAAGCCAATTGCAATCATTCACCCAGCTAAAATTAGATCAGTCCTGACAGCAGCATGAAAGTCACCTGTTTCATTGTTATGGATTTGCTGCAAGTAAAGAGGGGGGAATAGTGAAGCGTGCTAGGGTAAGTAAGTTGTCTGGTACAGGTGAATGTCCAATTACATTGCTATTTGAACTGAAGGCATCTACTCATTCCATCCAGAAGCATCTGGACTGGCTTGTTTGTTCACCCCGGCATCGTCAGTGGTAGTAGAGTCATCTGTCAAGGATTGTAGGAACGCAGAGATGTGCTGAATTTCTTCTGACAACTCCTCCTGTTTGAATAAGAGGCCGACAGAAATGAAGAGACTAATTAAGAGAACGCTATTTCATAAGAAGGTAATACACCAAGTTACCTCTCTATGTGCATCCCATGATTGTGAAAGTAAAGGTACCATCTTGTTCTTGTTTTTGTGAGGAAAGAGAAAAAGAGGCTCCTGGTGAACCACGTCCAGGTTCAGTGCGCTTCTGTTTTAAAAACCTCAGCATCCAGTTTTTGTATTAAACTGCCTGGCACTGTCAACCAGCTTGGGAATCTGAACCGGCGTAGCCATGCAGAAATTCTCTGACTAACAATTATATCAGAAACAGGATCTTGGATTACTGTCCCCTGGGACTGGGGCAGTGGGTGTCTGCACCAATCATTACTGGCCATTCAACAAGGCTCTGCACTGCTCTCCACTGTTAGCCATTGTCAATTATGCCTTCCCTAGTGTAAACTCACAGAACACAAAGCTGAACTGCCAGTTCTGGCAGGAGTATAACAGGATGACAGCCTGCCGCACCCCACTACCACCCACAATCCACCCCCACCCACTACCAACAACCCACCCACCCTAGGGTTCCCTGGCCCTCCTTCCCTCAAGCTACTTTTGAGGAAACTATTCGGTTTCTGATTCAAGCCATGAAAGCACTAACTTGACCTCTCTGTGTTCTGCTTGTGAGGTTAAGTGGACATGATGGATTAGTACAGGCCTCATCAGGATTCAGCCTGGTTTAACTCCAGTTACAACTGGTATCAGTTCCATTGATTTCTTCATTTCTTTTTAGAAACTGGCAACTTATATTGGTAATCTGTGTATGATGTAATTGTGGAGCCTTGTGCTTAGCTCCTCCCTACTAAGAATATCTAGTGAATTCTCACTACTTGCATAAGGTCAGTGCACATCTTTATGAGCTACATCGAAGGTCTTAATAGTTAGGTAATCATGCACATTGTGTGTTAATGCGTGCTCATAAACTCATATAGATTTTCTTTTTTCCTCATAAAGGTTTTGCTCCATGTATATTTTTTGGATAGGATAGAACCTGACTCAGATGGTTCATGAGGAGCCTGTTTAAAGTGAATGCTGCCTGCTCTGATGGACCCTGTGCTGAGCTGTGACGGGTGACGGTGTGGTGCGCTTGAATACACCATCTCTTTTGTCCTTCACACTCTGCAGCTCTCTGATAGCTCCTCCCCCTGTGCCCCACTCCTCCCTGCCTTGAGCTGTGATCTGCTGGGGCCTTTTGAGGTTGGACCGTTGAGACATGGCTGCTCCCTGTAATGTCTGGGCCAGATCTATCAAACAACACGTCAGCAGGCAGAGGAGGAGGAACTGATATGGAAGCATTTTGACCATTAACCTGGAAAACCTCTAATCAAACCTTATATTTAGCTTCAAGCATATCTGATAAACTCATATAATTTTTGGTAACCAACAAATTGCCCCTCCTCCCCCCAAAAAAGAAATTTGCACAAAAACAACAGACTGCAACTGGTAAACATGGCTAGCTGGGAGTTTGGGATGAGGGTGAAGGTAACAACAACATTAAAAAGGAAAAAGTGATCCATAGAATGGCTACATGCTGCCTGGCTCTGCGGTACAGCTGGACAGGACATTTCATAAAGATTCATCACTGTCCCTCTGTCCGCTTTGACCTCATCTCACGTCACAGCACAGATTAGACACCGATTATCCTCTAATTGAAGATCCTTACTTCTCAACCTTGCAGAATATGCTGCTACTCTTCTGCAAGACAGACAGAAGGTTATTCGTCCTACACAGAAGAAACTGTAACACGGATATCTTCGACCTGGCCTGATGAACTCACTTTGAAATGCACGTTAATTCAAAAATGCCCATGCTTAACAGGAAATAGGCCTAAATATTAATACAATACGACCATGCAGAATGTGTTGTGTGTATAGAGTTATCCAGAGAGGCAGGGCTAGCCTCAGAGATGGGGTCACTGCATAGGCACTCTAGTAGACACATCATCCATCACATCAGTCTGTGATCTCATGAGTGAATGTATAGACTGTAATGTAAGAGTGGAGTCTTAAACTTCACCGTAGCACAGAAGCACAAAGACTTGGTGAAGGTTTGCCTGACTGCCCTTTCTTGGCAAAGAAGACACAAGGCAACTGACTAGACAGATGAGGCTCAAACAATACCAAGCATAACATAGAGTTACTGTAGTATGCAAAAGAATACGCTACCATCTGGTAGAGTACCTAGACTGGGATAAAAGTTGAATAAAGGGATTTGCCATTTAAATGAATAGTTACAGTATGTGCAATTTCCCTGCCTGTTTTACATGTATATGTACAAATACCTGGGCTGTTTTTATTTTCTGGTTGGTCTCTTGATAAAGAGTCTGGCACCGGTCCAGTTCAGCTTCACTGTTGAGGCTGCGTTGTTCAAAATATTTCACCAAAGCTTTGTGCATCCTCTTCTGCAACAAAGAGAGCTAGGGGGAGAGAAGGCAGAGAAAAGGAATTGGTAAGGCAGGAGAGGAAATTAATGGCAGTGTTCAAGAAGAATGATGGAGGGGAATAGAGAAAGCAGTCAATAGCCCATTCTGCAGTACACGGGCCTGACAGGAATTTCACAGTCTCTTGGTTTCTCTGCCCACTCGTGTGCACTCATCAGAATCCAGTCACATCTGGCTGCCAGGATGGGGGGTTAATTTTCTCTAAATGCTTCAGCAGTTTTGTTCTAGCCGAGGCAAACTCTGTGACTGCAAAGCTGATGAGTAAAATATTTCTACTTCACCCAGTTTAACTTTATACCAATCCCCTCAAGACATATTTTACACATACACACGGAGTCATGAACCCCCCACTGAAACCAGAAATTATTCCTAGTCTCTTGGAAAGACATGCTGCTTGCTTTATTATTTGAACACAGTTTCAAGCAAAGAGGTTTAAATTCTGATAGATGCCATTGCTTTTCTTCCCCCTCCATCTCTCTACTCTTCCTACAAAGCTTATCATTGCTTGGCAATGTGTTCCCCAGTGCATTGAAAACTAAAGCGAATTAGCTCAGTCATCAGCTCCTGAAGGAAAGACAATAACAAGAATGCTCTTTATGGTGTACCCTGTTAAAACCCAAGAGCTGAATGTTGAAAGCCTTCATATAAACAAAGCAATGCTTACATGTACAGTAGACTCAAGAAGAAGCGGTGCATAGTGGCAAGTAGTATCTGATGGTAATTAATCAGGCCTTTCTTTCACAAGGAAGAATTTTGCAAATTTGAATATATTACCTACTTGTTGAATTTAGATGAATTCATGCCCACTGAATACAAATACATTCATTGTTGCTTTAAAAAAGTCTCCAATATAACATAAAGTATCTGAAGGGGGTCTTAATTGGATAATAATTCCAAACCATTTCATTAACCTTTTCCACTAAACATCAATAAACATAAAAGTTGTGATCTATAATGTAATGGAATTTAGTATATATGTTCTTTTATCCTTTATCTTCATCTGTAATCATGGAGTATAGCATACCACTGAAACTAGTATATTCATATGACTAATCATGCTCTCCAATCTCTTTCATCCTTAATTTAAAAAGCTATTAAGAAATGTTGATGATGGTTGTGGGTTCGCATTTGTCTGGGATGACTACGGTCAAGAATATAAGAAAAATAATACATTTTAAACACAATCAGTGGTAGAGATTGTGTTAAGATCCTCTACCTAAGCAATGCTGAAATATTATTTCACTGACAATGTGACATGAGTGTATGCAAGTATGCAATTATTATTATATATTACACTATTGGGTTATCATTACTGGTGCATTAATGTGTAAACACTTTGCCTTTTTAGTGTTGAGTAGTTCAATCTTGTGTATTGCTTCGCATTTTATATGATTATCGTGTGTTTCATGTTTAAAATCTTGATTAATTAACTAATTACTAAGGCTGTTAAATAAATATAAAGCAATAAATACATATAAAAACACCTCCTTTGAAATATAGTTCCTAGAATGAAGGCTAAAGTAGCAAAAAAAAAAAAATTAACTCCTCATGTAAAGTACGTCAGGCGCTTGAAAATATCTACTTCCACCAATGACTACTTTTCAAGGTGACACTTGATACTGCAAATACTTGGCTGCGTTTCAACATAACTTGCAGAAAGTTAATCATTTCAGCAGACCTACACCCTGCACTTCAACATGTTGTATCAATGGGTCATGCCATGGAAGTTTAGAAACGTTCAAATTGCACCATTTATTTCCCACTTCCAATGTTTTAATTTGTGTTTTAAGTGTTTTAATTTTCCTTGTTTTAGATGTAATCTGTATTACTTTAGAAAAAATAAGTGTGGAAGTGTTAGGAAATCATAATAAAAGTTATCTTACAATTCAATATGTAGCAACCATCCCTTTGCTTGTCTGAATATTGTATGTATGTCTGTATATGTCGTCATATATTTGAAAGCATGCTGTATCATATGGTATCAGTCTTGAAATGACACTGAAGATTGTTTTAAACTGAACTGTATGTCAGGGATGTGCGCTGTCAAGGCTTTTCATGTCCCTTAATTAAGTAAAAAAAATTGAATTATATACTTCACAGAATAACTGGTGTGAGGCAACTCACACACATGCACTAATGCTCTGATCTTTCAAATGATCCTGACAGTGTTAAATGCATTTACATTGTTGCTTCCAGATACAAACAAAACACTGACACCGATCACATTGTGAAATATGCGTACTAACTGGAACATATATATGCAAACATTATAAGGATAATTGGAAATTCATAACAGCAAAGAAGAGTACTTGAATGTTCCTCTATAAATCTGATTAAATATGATAGGCCTGTATCTACACTTCAGAAACACTGCTGATTATGAGCTTGTTATAAAAAAGAAATTTAGGCATAAAACAGTAGCTGAGAGCTGCTGTTGTAGAAGTGTGGAGTTGAAACAAACAAAAATGGTGAAGGCTGAATCCAGAGTAAAAGAAAATCAGGCTTTGATCATGAGCGTGGAAAATCCTGTCCACAGGATTTTATTTTTGCATGCATTTTTCACTTGATAAAATTCATGCAGTTAGATGAGGAATTGCTCAAGTAAAGGTATTAGTCATTTTTGGAACAAATAATATATATTTTTCATTGCAGGAGCAGCGTTGCTTCTTCCCGGTGTTATGGTTGTCATGTGTAATTCTATTCCAGTTAAACAGTGTCAAAAACTGTAAAGATTAAACTGTAAAATGCTGCTGAGTTGTCTCCCTTAACTAGTCAAGAACTCTGATGCTATTTTAGCACCAAAGGCACATTTGTTGTCTGATCTTAACCTGTTTGCCTCTGATCCCTAATCAATTGCTGTGGTGAGCAGAGGCAAATTTGTAACACAATGTTAATAAAATGCTTCACCTCTGACCACATTACAAAAACTTTAATCAGGAAAAAGTAGAAGTTAAGAGTATTTACATGTACCATCAACCTCTTGCTTTACTCCCCTTGGTGGCAAAACTACATAGTTATCATTACATTATGTCACATCCATCATCCTCCTCCACTCAAGTTATCTCATCATTATTACATTGCTGCAGTAACCTCCTCACTGGTTTCCCGGTTGAAACCTTCTTAAAATCACTGTCCATGCAGAGAAGAGTTATCTAGTGCTAAGAAGCAAAACATGGACTAGAACATAAGGGGAAGGAATATAAGATACCAGCAGTAATTTGAAGTCACTAAACATATTTAAACAGAGAGACATGGTAAAATAAACACAATCATTTATAAACCTTACCCTTGTGTAATAATTCCAAGTTTTATGTTCATGGTTTTTCTTGCTCAATGCTGACGATGCCTCCTGCGTGGCCTCCACGACGATCTTCTGAAGATCTTCATACTTGCTTGCTAGTTGATTGTTCTCCCTCAGTGCCATTATTAGTTTTTCCTGCACACAAAAGAAAAGGTGTAACATATTTATATTTGCAAATAAATAACTAAGACACAAGCAGATGCGAGGTTGACTTCAGACTTAAGATATATTAAATATTGTAATAACTATGTGACAGTGTCACTGCTGATACACTGACCTGGTTGTTTGTCTCCCAATCCTGATTCTGATACATCATCAGAGTATGTCAATCCCAATACTAGATTTTACTCTTTTACTCTGTATAGAGTATTGTTGCACCAAGAATTTAAGGCAGCAGAATGTTTAGACTGAATCTGTGCAAACAGTGAATTGATATTGACAAAAAAAAAACAAAACTAACTAACTATATTCACAGTTATATGGATCAGTTGTCACATAATGAGCTTAACTGATCCATTATTGTCAACAATTTATGAAAAGAAGTTAAAAGGATTGGAAGTCAGATATTTTTACACTAAAAGGCAAATTCCATAATTTGGGTATCAGGTATCAACTAATTTTACCAATCTGTTTGTAGAAGACTACTGTGACAACGGCAGAGAGACAACTGTTGAGGGAGATATGAAGATCTATAAAATGAATGATCTTACAGGTCAGTGTTCTAGCGATTTATAATCTGCCATGTACAGATATTACTGAGAGAAAAATATAGTATATATATATATAATATAAAGCATTGCAGATACTGTATGGTAGCAACACATTGAGCATTAACAAGACACATTAATTGTACAACTAGCATGCTATGTGTGGAATTATAATACATGCATCTGTATTGGTGCTGTTAATTAAAGTAATACAAATAGCAGGCATACAACAATGGACCCTTTTCTTTGAAATCAAGCAAATAAATCACAGTGAGTATGTGTCTCTCTGTGTGTCCCCTTCTCATTGGAACAGTGTTTCCCAAGTACCGGATATGTTGTTGGTGAATATCTCAACTCTACCTGCAGACATAATGAAGTGTGTCTCTGCAGTAAAACAGAACAGCACTAAAGTGATGAGTTTAACCCAGCAGAAAGAGGGGCTGTAAACATGACAAATGCCTGCTATTGATTTCAGGTTTAATTACTCCATGCAGCACTGACAAAGCCCATCTGACGCTGTTGTGAAGTGTAAATGGAACAAATTACACTTCATTGCCCATAAGAAACTGATTGCGTCTGCAGTTTGCATTGTTTACTTTGTCCTCACCAAACGTCAGGCCTTGATCAATTCAAAAAATAGGTGCATGTATGAAAGCTGAAGTCCTTTCAGATGTGTAAGGGGCAACAGATATTTTTTAATCTATTTCACCTTATTATACTCTGTGGTTAAAACATACAAACTCCCATCACACTGTTAGACTAACCTGTATCAGCTAGTGTTTAAGACAGAAGCTGCAACTTATGGGAGCTGATGGGAGTTAAGTATTGGGTCAGCATCTTCATAAGAAACTCATATTTGAGAGTGTCTGACCATTCTGCTTCATGCACTGTGACTTCTGAATGCACACTCTGCTTATTATGTTATGCTAATGTAGACATTATGTGTGCTTTCTATTGCTACCAATGATTAAAGTGACCAATTTCCTCAGAACTTCAAACTCATTCTGATCTTTTTATTTGGTGAGGAGTATTGTTGTTATATCATCTTATTTCGTCAAGTGAGGAGACTAAACCCTTTTTTTTGCATGGCTAATTTTTATCTGGCTAATGGGAGTTGTGTCTATGAGGAAGACTTCTAATTCTTAAATTGTCTCACACCAACAACTTCTTTAAAGTTGCTGCACTTGGATGCATGGCGGCTTAAGCTCCATTGCCTTTTCTTGTTTTGAACTAATGCATTCTTGATCACCGTTTAATGAAACTATATACCACATGGCGATTTCACATTAGATAAGCCATGTGAAACCCCCATCAGCAAAGAGGCTCTGGCTGGGGCTGATAATCCTGCAGATGAAAACCTTACAATAAACAGGGGTTTCTCCTACAAAGTAGTGTTCAAATACATGCCATTTTGTGCACCATACATTTGTATTTTGTGGCTGTGCCTGTTTGGGGCATTAATATAAAAAACATTCTGAATATATGCTTATTTGATAATGTGAACTGTATGCTTTTATTTCAAATTGCTATTGAAAATGGTGGCCTACAGGAAACAAAATAGGCAAAGCAACTCACCACGACACGCATCATCAAATTCGTCCAGACAAAAGACTATAACAACAGTGAGTTGTCATTTGTGTGAAAAGCTCTTAAACAAGATGGCCATGGCTTGTAATTTTAATTGCACACAGCTCTTTTCACTGCATCTTAAGGGAAGTATTTTGACAGGCAATGTGCTGACACTAATCCACAAACAAATAAACAATGAGATGTTTTTTACAACTTGCCTCTGATTTCACAGCACATGACACAAAAAGACATATATTTACCGAGAATTAGACTGAACAACATTTTGTTACCTTGGTGTCTTCCATTTTCTTTCTTCTGGCTTTAACATGAACTGTGTGTGTCTGCATGAATCGCTGTGTTCGTTGCTGGCAGTTATTAATATCCGATTCCAAGGTGCTGATTATGAGAGCAGCTGATTTGTTTTTGAAATCCAACACATCAAACTGACTTCTGGAAGGAGAAATGAAATATAATAAACAATATTATGCCTCGAAAATCATCAAAACACATTTTGACAATAATAGTAATTGAAATAATAACGCTTAGAAAAATTGTTAAAGATTTAAAGTCAAAGAAACACTTAACATTTTTATGTTTGAATGTGTTTTAGAGGAGTATTTACTCCTTTTTTTAATTAATATGGCATTGCCATCACCATTATTGTCCCAGCTGTTTCCTTAGTCTAAACTCCTTTGTTGACTCTTTCGTCTGAATGCTAAACTTACTGAAGTTCTGCTATCACTTCGGACATTTTCTCAACAATTTTTTCCATTTTATCTGAAGCATCGTGGTATTCTTTACTCTTCTTTGTAAGGTCACTGATCCTGCCCAGAGTGTCAAAACATCTCATTGTAGTGGCAGTGTGTAAATCCTGTAAACAAGGAGTAGCGTTAAGGTTGGAAAAAAAAAAAAAAAAAGCCTGCAAACTTTATTTTGCTCAAAGTGCTTGGAGCAAAAGTTTACTTTGTTCAACAGAAAAAATGACATGATAAATAGCTGTGACTAGTTTGGTGCTCAGTGAGCTCCACTGAGTAAACCTGACTTAGCAAGTTGTCCTTTGACTCATGAATATTTCCTTGAGGCAAAGTTTTCCTTTCTTACCTGAGCAGCCTTCAGATGGTCTCCTTTGAGCCTCTTCTCCATTTCAAGGTAGACTAACGTGGTGTTGTGCTCAAACTGAAGCTTTTCCAAATTTTCTGTCACTTTCTTAATTTTCTTTAAAAACAAAAAAAGAAATCACAGGTGCAGTTGACTTTTAATACATTTCATAAGTTCAGTTTTTTTTTTAAAGAAAATTATCTTTTGACTGAGAACATTATAATCAAACTTTATCAGTACCTCAATTTTTGGTGCCAGTGCTTTTGTTGCTGAAGATGCATCTTCAAATTCTTTCTGAAGTTTTTGGTTGGTTAGCTCTGAACTTCTTTGCTGTTGTTTCAGTCTTTCATTGATATTTGCACACTGACTCTGACACAAAAGAAAAATACGAGGCAGTGTAACATTACCCTAAAGTCTTAAAACGTGATCAATTATGGGAAATGATACAGCTTGAAACTACCTTTATGAAACTCATAATGTTCATCTTTTATTGATACTGTGCCTTTGTCTCCATGAAAAGGTAGCTATAAGCTTCTGTTATAAAATTACTGAAAAGAGTTTTTCAGATTTAAATTTACATTTTTTGTTTGCACTGCAGTTTTGGGGTGGCATTTGTCTTCATTCTTTTCAAAGTAAGGATTCTGAAGTGTCTCTTGATTTTACCTTCAGTAGCTCTAGAGCTGTCATCTGACCAGTGAGATCTTTCCTCAGGTTTTCAATCTCCTTCTGTAAAGCATATTAAGTGCTCTACGTAACACAGGGGAAAGCGTTTGGCATCTGCCTTTTTTTTTTTTTTTTAGAAACTGAAACTCAAGCAGTGAACATAGCACGTGTACACATGTTGTCACTGACCCTGGCCCTCTGCTCTTCCATGAAGGTGAGTTTCTCCTGTTCTTCTAGCTTAGTCTGGGTGGCACTGTGCTGGGCTACAACTTGGGTCACTTCCTCCTTGGCCTTTTCCCACTGCTCGTCATTGTCAATGATTTTTTGGAGCATGTGCTTCCTCTCCTCACACATCTGCTTCACTGCTTTCTCACTAACAAAAAAAAAAAAAAAAAAATCACAGTAAATACACAGTAGACACATGTGGCCTTCTACTGTATACCATAATGCACCCCATTTCTGTTTTTGCTTTGACATTGTACCTCTCAGAAATTTTCAGCTTGTAGTCTTCAACATTCTGTTCATACTGCATGTTTTCCTTGTCGAGAGCTGAAAAAGCAGAACGTTTTGAATTGAACTGCTCTTCTACGCAGGAAATCTCTGCTTCCCCATTAAGTTTCTATGGAAAACACAACATACAGAGACCACTGAATGGATGCACAAAGACCTTACAGTGCCGAGGATTTAGACATAATTAGCATGCAGTTTCATTCCTTGTTTTGCCCAATGAACTCTCAGGACCCACATAAGCAGCAGAAGCAGCACCAACATTATGAAAAGATGTCCAATGTTTTTGTGGCTTTATTTTGAAGCTACTGTGACAATACTTACACATTTCTCAATATCTTCTTGCAATGCAATTACTTTTTCCTTTAATTTCTTATTCTTTTGCATTCTTTCATCTATATGAAGTTTTAATTGCAAAATCTGGAATAAAAGCAGGAGTTGAAAATGAATTTCACAATTTTTGTAAACTGCTGAAAATTAATTTGGATAAATGTAAAAACTGAAATATGGACAATATCAGTAACCTGGTCTTTTTCACTTTTCTCAAGCTCCATGATTTCAGGAATACGTTGTATTAGGGCTGCACACTTTTCTTCTGTACGAGCAACTGTCATTTCAGCGTCATTTATTTCGCCACACAGGTCTTTCTCAAGCATCTTCAGTTGGTTTAAATCTTCCCTGGAGAGAGAAAAAATTATGTTGTCTTGTAATTTAGTTAGTGGATGATGGAGAATGTTGGGAGTTATACGGTAACGGACGTCCCAATGACAGAACTTACATAACACATTTCAAGAATATAATTTTACATTTCATGATACCTATATAACTGTACAGGAAAACATATTTGTATACTAAAAATATATTAAAGGGTTTTCAAACATTTTCTGATAGGTCGCACCTGTCTACTTAACTGTACTGTTTTGAACAGTTAGGACAGATACTCACAATTTGTTAGCCAGCTGATTATTCATTGCCAATAGTGTATGGTCCAATGATATTTGTTCATAGTTGGCATCCAGTTCCATCTTTTTTAACTCCTTCTCAGCTATTGTAAGATCACGTTTTGTTTTTGAGTACATTTCTGTAGCCTAAAAAAATACAGAAAGTGATCATAGGCTTGTTATTTTCATCAGATATTATTTGTGAAGAATATCATAAAGACTATAAGAGACTATGCAATGCTGGCTCTTAAATTTGCTTTTAGATTTAGTTAATCCTTGAAATTCCAGAGAGCCAAAGGCTAGCTATTAATCCTGGGCTTCTAGTACGTTTGACTTTAAGGATTCACACTTAAGCATTTTAGCCCAGGGTTAACATCTTCAGAAAAGTCACAGCCAATTAATACAATATGATTAAAAAACTAAAATTAAATTTGTTCTCACACATTAAGTCTGGCTTTTTATTTAGGAAGCATAAAGATGCAATATTCTTAAGTTAACATTGACCTGTTGCATGTTGATCGCTTCCTTATTTTATACCTCACACTTCCTTCCACCAATTCAATTCCATAGCATACCGGCATGCACATATTTAAACGCAGATGGGTCTTTATTTTCAAAACATCTTTTCATAAACGAGATGATTAAAAAAAAAAAAAAAAATTAAGAATTTTTGAAGTGAAGAGAATTCATTTTTTAGTGAACATAAACCTCTAGACCTAATTGAATAGCAAGATGTCAGATGGACAAAACAGACCAATTAACATTGCAATCCCAAGTGCCATCCCACTTGAAAAATAAAAAACTGAGTTGTGTGGGTGAGTGCGATGGAGCTCTTGTTTAATGGACAAACTATATGAAACTACAGTACAGCTGCAATCTGGAAAAACATGACTGGGAGATTTTCATCACATTTAGCAATAAAGTAACAAGTACATTAATCTTGTCTAATTTGACTGTAAAAGACAATCAAAAGTAGACACAGTCCCGACACAATGGGACTATAAACACAACAAACTGCTGAATGTTAGTTTATCTAATTGTTGCAAAAATGCCAAAATGATTCTTCAAGTTCCACACGAGGCAACTTTTAACCACATCCTTGCAATCAGAAATGAACAGCTTTTCTCATATAAAAATATACACACTGTCTAAGATTGAATCAAATTAGAAGCTACCTCTGCCTGTGTAGTGTTGATTTGATTTATGATTCTTTCCTGGATTTCCAGGTTTTCTTTGACAATGGGTATTTGTTTTTTGGCAAAGTTGATGTTCTCTTGTAAGTGCTGGTTCAAGATCTTAGTGTGTGACAGTTTCTCCTGGGCCTGGTCAAGCTTCTCCCTTTCCAGTTTTAGCTGCCACTTCAGTTCAGTGATATATCTGGCACAAGCCTCATGCTCTAGGAAAGCAACAGTAAATTAGAAGGTTTATACATTGTAGCGTGGAACCAAAGAATATCAATACGTCATAAGAAAGAGGTCTAGGTTGAGATAGTAAACCATCTTATTGTCACAAACCTTTTTGGACAAAAAAACAACGTTCTTGTTGCTTCCATAGTGAAATACTGTCAACTTTGTTCTCCAAAAACCTCTTCCTTCTCTTTTCTTTGCAGAGGGCTTCCTCTGCATATTGTCTATCTGCTTCCAGCCGCTCAATCACATAGGCAACCTCTCCAAGGGCATCATTTATTTTCTTCACTAGTAGTGATGATGGACAACTTTCTGGAAGGTGGGAAACTTTACAAGATTGGCACATGTATTGTAATATATCATGACTTTCGACCCCAAAAACAAATGACATAAATAAGTAAAATATCTTTGCTTAGCTACATTAACATAATGTGACCAAGTACAAAGTTTAGGCGAACATAAACCTAATTAATGGATTTTTATTAGCACCATTTGTTAGTTGTAATATAATTTGATATTATTTAGGCAAAAAGATGTGAACCACAACTTGGACTCCACTACTGTTGCACTGATGTAGCCACTGCCTCAAGGAATTAAACATCTAGACCTATAGCTTATCCACTTGATGTTAGGAGCATGGTTTGCTGTTTTATGGCAGATCAACAACTAAAACGAAATAATTGGACTTTAAGGATTTGAAAAAAGTTCACCTCTTGCATTAATTGCGAAGCCTTCCACAAACAAATCTGTAGACATCATGGAGTCAGCATCTGAGTCTCTTGTTTGAACCCTGTTTAAAAAAAGACTTCAACTCATATCATATTTCACATTATACTGGAAATGACAAACAGGAAATGACAATAAAATACAAACATCACCTTAAAGGGTTGCTGTATTGGTGTTTGCCCTGGTTTGTCAGTGGCTGATATTTCCCACTCTAGTTCAAAACAAAAGGGAAAAAAAAAAAACCATTATAATCCCATCTGATTGGGATATTTGGTTTCATTCACATTTGACATCATTTTACCTGCTGACACCAATTTTCCAAAATCATCTTAAGCTCTTGCATATGGTGAAGAACATTGTTGACACATGGTGAGGGACTGTTGAGCAAAGCACATGTGCGACGTCTACCGGAGCAGACGAATTGAAGATCTGCTTGATCTTGAGGAACACAAACATTCAGAGAAGTAAAGAAAAGCCAACCCCACCAATAGCCTGTTTTTACCTAATAGCACAAAGCACCAATAAGCCATACACCACTGAAAGAAAATCAGAAAACAACAGACTATTGTTCGTAGACCCGACCCAATAAACTTTATTTTTAAAAAAGTAATTAAAAAATGTATTTGGCTGTGAACGATGTTCTGAGATTCCTTTTTTCTCTTTGATTCTGTTTCCTGCAATACATTGGAACCATCAGTGAAAGAGCAGACAACTAATTTGAACATCTTAAGGCAAACCCAAGGGCACAGTTGTGAGTGGTGAAAGGACGCCATCTGGCTGAAAAAAGGTGCAAAATGTAGTGCTGACTGTAAATCTAATTGATGTTAGTGGCAAAAAGTCACTAAGCTGTACATTATTTCAGTGTTGCCTGACAAATTATTTAATAACCAGACTTACACCCATCTTGTCTTGGCCAGTTTGAAGTTGGTACATCCTGTAAATACAAATGATCTATTGGTGTTGAGATTATAGCAGGATGGACTTTGTAAGCCTCCTAGACAGTAGAGAAAAGAGAGTACACAATGGCGATTGAGATGCAACAAAGATCCCTTGAACCAGAATGTTGCAGTGTCTTAAGCTTCATTGGGTGGGGAAGGAATAACCTCTTCCCTTCTACCTGGATTGATACAGCTACACTCAACAAGAACATCCACTGAGTCCCATGTGCCACTGACCTCAAGTCTGCAAACCACATTTAAGAAGGCCAAAATGGATATTGTGACCAATCAGACAATCCAGGGTCTCCTTTTTCTGTGTGGGCACAATTTAGCAGTGAGGACCTGATCTAAATGAAGGGACTGGTCCCAGGGAGAGAAAAAACACAACATCATATCCATAACAGCATCTACAAGCAAGTGGAAATGTGTCATGTGCCACTAGGTGTTGCTGGAAATAACAATAAACTGAAATTTTTCATAAAAGAATTTCACATCTGGTGTCTAGTTAATAGGCCCCTTTGTTAAAGTTTTCTGTCTACTGTGTACAGCTAGACAGATCAATATCATCCAATGGAGATACAACCAAACCTGTCAGGGACCTGCAGACAAATACATACATCAATCAGTAAGGAAAAGGCTGGCCACAAACTCTACATTTGGAACTTTTTGAAGCTTTCCCACCTCTGATGACACTTGATACCATTATTCTCCATCAATTATTCGGATGACCAGTGAATGAGCTGACTCAGACCAATGCGAGAGCAGAGAAGAGGGGAAAACTGGCGAGGTGGGGGGTGGGGGGGACTGAAATAAAGGCCATCTGTTGATGAACAGTTTAGATGAATAATACACACTGAAAGAACCAGGTGGGGTAGCACAGTGGTAAGGCAATATGTCAGGGACAGGCTGAATTAGCTCTAGATCATACTGACAATGTGTATTGTGGCCACAGAGCAGGCCCATTTTAGCCTGAGGGCCGAATACCTGTCATTTAGCCACTGACATTAGATAGATGCAGTACTTCAGGATTGTTCAACATCATTACAATAGTTGAAGACAGACCAAGTACCTATGTCTACATCTGCTTTTGGTTCATTTCAATGTGAACAGTACGACAAACAGTGAACGATGGCAAACTCCTGTTTATTCTGAATGAAACTGAAAGATTTACACTTGAAACTCTATTTAAGGGCTTAAATCAATCAATTATTTCCTGATAATAGCCAAAGGACGTTAAAATGAGAGAAATCACTACACTAGGTAATTTGAGAGGAATTTATGATAAAAATGAGGGGTAATGTAAAACAAAACAAACAAATAAACGAAAAAAAACAAACAAACAATTGTATTTTAGTTAACAGGAAGGACTCCAAGTCATCAACATCCTGCTTTCTGGGCAGGTTAGCAAAACAAAGAACACTCAGTCCAGATTACAACACACACAGGTAGGTGTTAACAAAATAGCTGCTACATTATTGTTAAATGTCAAATCTACAGAAGCCTTAAAGAGGCGAATGTGTGGAGGAGCAATAGTAGGTTGAAAAAATCTAGCAGGAGAAAAGTGTGGCACAAATATTAAAGCGTGGGCTATAATTCAAGGAAAGCTAAGTAGGACAAGATAAACTCTGAGTCAGTTAGCCAACTTTAACCTGATGTTGTTTTCACCTTGCTGACTCGGTAGCTCCTCCGTTGATGGGAATCTGAGGGGTTCAACGTCGGGCATTGCTGCAACTTCTTCGAATATATGATCGATTGTCCGGCAACCCTTTTCACGACCCTGTCGAAAAGTGCAGGCATTTACGTTCACCGTCAACCTGCACCCCTCCTCCGAAATTTAATTGTTGGGATAACACTGTCACGTTGGATAATAGTAGTTGATTATTAGTTGATCTTCTGTGGCTAAATTCACAGAGAAGCTGTGACTTGAAACTGATACCTTCAATCATAGGTTGCTCTCTTTGCCGACGTTTATTAACGTAGCTTGTTTGTCTGTTGCATAGCAACCGCTGTTCATTATGTGCAGGCAGCCGGGTGGATCACTTTTTTTTTTTTTAATAAAAATGTATATTGATAAAATAAAAAAAATAATTGCTGCAGGTCTAGTAGTTTAGCTTTTTTGTCATATTTTGTAAATGCTTTTATAAAACCGTTAGCTCACTTCAGTAAATAAAACGTGCCTATTAAATCACATTACGCCCCTTATCCGTGAAAGCGAAAAGTGGCTGGCTATTAAATTACTTATATTACCGGACTTTTGTTTGCCAGATACCTGCCGGTAACCTTTAAGGTGCAGCAGTTATCTTCGGAGGTCTTCTGTGGCACCACGTTGCAGATATTCAGACAAAAAGTTGATTTTTTTAATCAAAAGATTTTCTCCAAATGAATCAACTGAAGTTGCTGTCAATCTTCTGCGGTGGTTGCTAAGCAACAGTGGGCTGCGCTCTGCGAGAGCGAGTTGCGTTCAAGAGCAACAGAGAGTGTTTGAGCTTTTGTTTAGCAGCACTGAGAGGAGATTTCCATGCGTGTCCTTTTAAGACAGACAGAATTTGGAGTAAAATCGAGAAAAATAAAATCAAGACCTAATTGCAACATATACAAACGGCTTTGATTTAGATCCTTGGCAATGACAGGCTCCGTGGCATGCAGAAAATAGTTTCTATGACAAATATAGAGTAATATTAAACCTGACACAATCTGTATCTGAAGACTGTATTTTGCTTTTAATATTACCCAAATCTCTGCAATCTAAGTATTATTTTATTTAAATCTGTGTTGGTTCCATCCATCCTCCTACAAAACATTCTGTTTTAGGATTCAAACATTACATTACAAGGCAAATTTGTATAAAACAATTATACAAAATCAAAACATTCACATGCATTTTATGCTATATTGCAATTTGAGAAGCCCTAAACAAAAATAGTTGGTTCTGCAAAGTAAAAACTTACACTAAATAGGCTTACAATTCGTTCACTGGTTGGCAAGAATAGTTTTAACTAAAAAAAGCATACCACGACAGCAGCAATAGTCTAAATGTTAAATCAACACATGTATGCAACATACGTAAAACTCTTCTCTTTTGTTTTTTTCATCCAACTTTAACATTTTGCAGCTGGAGCAAACTGACGCATGTGAAGAGATCCCGCATTACGTCATCGTGAAGGCCACGTACTGGAGGCAGACGCTGCCTGCTCGGCTCAGCCAGTGCGCTACCCGAAAATTTGCAGGAGAAGCGGCCGCTGCGTGCAGTGATGCAGCAACCTACACCAAAGAAGCCCTGATCGCAACGGCAGGACACGATTCTCGGAAAGAAAAACAAACAGCGATGTTGCATGACATGCCTCGATATAAATTCTGGTAAGTCTTGTGCAAGTGCGCTGCTGCGGTTGCTGGAGTCTGGCGAGCAGCACAGGAGCGACCTTAACCTACTTTGTCACTCCGGCTGAAATGAGTTTGCCGATCGAGTTTCCGCCACGAAAATGGGGATTTGCGAGGATAAAATCGATCGTGAAAGCAATCGTAGACATATGCAGGCAGAAATTTGTGTAACAGTGACACCTTTGTCTCTCGTCTGCACAGGTGTCTCTAGCGTGACAGGTGATGCCTGAGCTGAACATGTATCCATGAGATGCCTGTTGCCTGTCGGTACCTTTGACCAGCTCTGCAGTGATGACATTCTTATTGTCCAGAGTTCAACATGACACTGTCTATTCCCTGGAGTACATCTCTTTTCAAGACTAAAATACAAACGTAATTCTACGATGGCTATCCCATTGGACATTTACACATAAAAACACACTGTAAATCCTGCTACTCTAGTGTTTCTGCGACAACTGTGACTTCATAAAATTTTCTCTGCTGGTTTGCACAAAGAACTCAGTAACTGTGTTGTTTGTAGACAAAAATGACAGCCCCAGCCATTTAAAATTTGTAGCTGCGCTCTCGTTTATCACCAAGCCCCAAAAAGTTTTGGCCTTTCTACAACTGAAACCATGGTGATCATCAGCAGGCGAAAGAGCAGAGGGCCCTTCAGTTAGACATCCCTGGCTGGTACCAGAGAGGGGAAAAAAAACAGTTTCACTACATACACCGCCTTTACTACAGGACTAAAGCCAAGCAATTGATTGGCCTTAAGTCAATGGTTCAGCTTTTTTATTCCTGCCAGTGGACGGGATTCTGATGCCGGTTTAGTTTATAGTCCCATGATGTAAAAATAACTCTGGCCCAATCAGAGGCAACAGCTGCGATGTACTGTACTGAGCCAGCCAAACACAGATTGCTCTGTAACTCAAGTAAGTGCTTGTGTTTGGACATGTTGCATAACAATCTGCTCCAAGTACATCACAGAGGCCATAAACTAACACCACTGTTGTCTTTGTTTTGTTGGGCTGACTCAATAATGTAAATAACTTAAAAGGCATTTTCTCATGTTGACCTAAAATGCAGTGGAATATTAGGCCAAGTGAAGCCCATAGATAGAGTTAATACTGTGAGACTCTTTGGTTTTGGCAGTGCTTAGCCATACCAGCATCTCTGCTATGTTAACAGTAAAGATGATTATGTCTTTTAAGGCTAGTTATTTTGTAATTTTGCCAAAGTGACAGTGCCACAGAGAACAAGTAATATTTGCTGGGCACAGGCCAGGAATGAGGTTTGGGGTCTGCAACTAGAGGGCCAGTAAAGCTTTACAAGAATGTCAAGCCTTCTCATTTGTAGTTAAAGATAGAGGCAGCACAGGCTGTATCGTCACTGACAGTTTCTAATTTCAGATATATTCACTTAGGCTCATCCATTTAGGCTGTTAATGTTGCTTGTTAGAAAGGAGTTTGTGTTATGGACAATTGTTTCTGGAAGGAGAACTTGACTTTGTTATATCTCAGCCCAAAAAAAGGAAAAGGAATATAAGCATGGGATTTTTTAAGAGGTATGTTGATCATCTTGTTCTTTTCGCCATCGCACAATTTCTGTTGGCTCTGCTGGTTTAATATCTGTTCCTGTGACAGATTGTATCAATCTTAGTTATTTCTGAGACTGAAAACAGACTGCGGAAGCTCTCATAGCTGGCACTCAGAAGGTGTTTTCATATGATATGGCAAAGGATATCAACGTTAATCTATAAAATATCGTATATTTGTGCACCTTTTCATTCACTCACTACGTAAGTGATGAATGAGTTCGCATATCCATTATTTTCAAGATGACATTGGATTACCAGCTGCGGGCAGTGGCCTGACATTGCTGTGCATCCATCTGAAGCTGCTATTTAATATTGTAGGTGCATTTCCTTTACTGATGAAACATCAATTTATTATTCATGATATTACAGGGTTGTCACATGCTACCTTGCATCTTAATCTAAACCAAAGCATGTACCCAAGTTTTACTCTCATGTGAACGTTCTGCCCTGTAAGGATAATATGCCATTAATACTTTGATATTCCCATCTTTTCTGTTGAGGCTGTTACAGCACTGCCGTGCTGTAAGTTGATTTTATAAAATCCTCTGCTTGATTCTGTAATTCCAAGATAGCTTATTATCCAAACCTTTTCCTTCTGGAACTGGATTCCATATATTCCTGGAGTGCCATAATTATCTGCTTGTGGATAGCAAAAGAAAAAAATATGCTGTTATTTGCTTTTTAACATGAAGTGAATTCTAATTTGTGCACCATGGCTCTCTGTGGCACAATATTTAAGTCTACCAATTACTGTCAGGGTAATTTGAAATATCATGCCTGAGTGACTGTCTGGTAGAAAAACTGTTTTGCCCAAGATGTGCCACTGGGCTCACGGCTATCATTCCACCGAGCGTTATCTCATAAAAGATATTTACTAGTACACAAAACTTTACTCTGCAAACTTTGCTTGTCTGCACAAGGAGGTGTAGTGTGTGTTGTTGGGGGGGCAAGCAGCATGTTTTTACGAACAGTGTGGCCGGGATCTTTACTGCCATGGCAACAAACCACATGACTAGGTGTATTAGATTGCCTCGGACAGTGTGCAGTGAGGCATGGTGTGAGCATTTTCTCTGCTGCTTTGCCCCTTTGAAAGAATTGTCCTTTGCTTACTGAAGTCTCCCCCCACCAGGGCTGAATTATACTGCCGTGGAGTCCTGGGGCACAATGACCTGTGGTGCCCCCCCCCACACACATCGATCTTCCAACTTTATTTTGCATTTTATCTCATTCAAGAAGTGAATGTCCAGCCATAGTTTAGCAAAGCTGGTCCATCAGATGTGACTTTTAAAGGGGTTGTCCTTTATTTTAGCCTTTCTTTAACCAATTAAATAAGAACGAAAATATAAGGGTTTCATTAATGCTGTGTTTACCTGCTTTATCATGAACTGCAATTGTTAGCATGTCCACCTAACTGGCTAGGTTCTGACCTTGGAGAACATCAGTCTGTACTTGCTGTTTACACTTATTAGTGAAAAGCAGCTCAAAGCTGCAACAAAAGGGACATGTAGCTACAGCCCTACAGCATGATTGTGTGAATGTGGCCCTCGTTACACAAATAATGTCTCATTTTGATTGAATTGTAATATATAATTATTATAATAAAATTTTAAGATATAAGTGCAAGTTTAATTATATCAGATGGGCATAACATAAAAGGATGTTTAGCAAGTCCTAAATGTTTTACAACTGCAATGACACACTAACACTTTGTGATGCTCCATAACAGACAGATGATGAAAGTTAATGGTAATTTATACAGACTGAAGCAGGAAGCTCTGATATTACTTTCTGTCTTCCTGAACAGAATGACTGAAGACTGCGGGCAGCGTGGTGACAACATGGCAGATAGAAGGCAACTGTTTGTCGAGATGAGTAAGTGCCCCAAGCCACAACTCATTGTGATGTATGCTGAACTTTTTTTTTTTTTTTTTTACACATTGACCATAAAAATGGCCAATTCCTCTTTCTAATTCTCATTTAAAGCTAACATCACAAAGACAAATGTCGCCACTAGTGTCAGCTGGATTGATTTTAAACTCTGACAGACAGATCTCTAGGATGACTTCATGCTCTCTCACTGTTGGCATGATGTGAAAGCACACATTTAGGCCCAATAATCTAACGTAAAAAAGGTACAAAAATTAAAATAAAAAAATAAAATCAGCTCAACTATGTTATGGCTTACGCCTTTGGATTGAAACCCAAGATGGCAGAGACAAAGCAACCCAATACAAAGCACAGTCCTAGTACTAAAATGACATACAACAAAGTGTCCCACAACAGGAAAAAAAAAAAAAAGCCACAAAACCAAAAATGGCAGGCAGGTAGACTGGCTGATTGGCACTCAGCCTAACGATTCAATGCCCAACAGGTGGAAGTTTATAACAAAAGGCATACCACAGGAAAAAATAAAGAGGCCACAAAGGTTTTTTGGCAGGTGATCAGATATGGTGAGGAAGACAGTGGCACCAAACCTTCTCCTGTAGTGGCTGAACTCTTTTATGTGACAAGTGAGCACGAAAAAACACACGTGGGTCAAACCTGGAACGATCTGGCACCGGAGCTCATTCAGCAAGCTACCTCAGTGCAGGAGGGATGGTGAGGAGGAGATGGAATACAGGTGCGCCGTCTGCCAAGCTGCTAAAACCAGGCCACACCTCCATGCTACTCTAGAACCACACTCAGGCCCCAGGAAAAGAAAGCGCCAGAGAAAGGCTGGCAGGGGAAAAACAATCAATGTGACAAGCCCCACGTCTTGACAAACTATTATCAAGTATTTCATGGTGCTCCTTTTCACGACAACAGAGTTTATTTTAGGTCACTTTTTACTTCAGTCAATAAGTTTCTAATTGCAAAATTAACAATGCCATGTTTTCACATGATAGATTTATTTGAGTCTTCAACTCTGGTTCTATAAAGTCAACCTAATTCTAAGATGGTTCGATGTTTGGACTGGACAAGTGGAAATGAGTGAATATATACTATACTATACTAGTATAACCCAACACATATTTTCAGAATGTGCTTTTGCCAGACACACACATCACAAAGTACTGCACAAAGTAAATGAAGGAGCTGCTCACTGCTGGAAAAAATAATGCTAGTGCTAGAACAGCATGGTGAAAAAGGAAAACAGGTCTTGCTTATGAAGTTTAATGGGCAGTGATATTTGTAATTGTTACTGATGTGGCTAAAGGCTAAAGTGTATTGATTTAAAAAAAACATACTACTGTACACAATTAGTATTCAGTATGGAAGAAGGACGCACAGGTAGTGTGTCAGTCAAGACAAAGGCAGTTATTAAATTTGCTGTCTGCTCATACAAATCCAATCAACAGCCAATCAAAGATGACATTGTGATGAAAAATGGCATCGTGAAAAGAACTGCAATACACTATTATAGTGAGAAAGTAGTACAATGGAAAAAATGTGTTACATTACATTATTAGATTTCATAATTAGATTAATTAATTATAATTTTTTGTGTTCAGACTATATTTAATGTAATTATTGTATGTTTTTTATATATGTATTGACCACTCTGGGCCTCCATATGCTCTCACTCCAAAGCTTCATTTTTGTCTATAATATATTGATATTTCAAACATGGTTTCATGAGCAATTTTTCCTCAGGGGCTCAAGAATTGGATTTAATACGGTTATCGACATACAGGACGGCATGCAAACTCAGATTTGTGCAAAAGAAATGCAACTGTGAGTAAGATGGACTTCTAACTACATCACTGTGTTCATATTTATTTTTGAAACAAATGTTCAAATACTGTTTTTGTGTTGAATTGCAGTGCATTTGGTTGATATTTGGAATGTTATTGAGGCTTTTCGAGAGAACGGCCTCAACACCATGGACCTCAATGCTGAGCTCTCTGTGGCTCGTCTAGAAATGGTACTGTCCACCATTTTTTACCAGCTGAATAAACGCATGCCCACCACCCACCAGATCAACGTAGACCAGTCCATCAGTCTGCTCCTCAACTTTCTGCTGGCTGCCTATGACCCGTGAGTAACCCATCACATGACAGTCAGTGGCTTGTAGTGTATTCTCACTTCTGACATTTTGACATAATGTGACGTGATGTGCCAAAGTTGAGTGAAAATATAGACTATTGACTCTAATATCGTCTCAACATGCTTGTGCTTTTGATGATCATTTACCATTAAAAGGCAGTGCCCTGCAACACCACACAGGCCTTTACAACTCCATCTAAAAGAATCCATGTCCATAATGTAAAATGTATTTGTTCATTTCAGGGAGGGCCATGGCAAGATATCTGTCCTTGTTGTGAAGATGGCCTTAGCAACCATCTGTGGTGGGAAAATTCTGGATAAATTAAGATGTAAGCAATGCAACAAATCCATATTTTCAGTTTAATTCTGAAAAATGAAAGAAAAACCCAATGCAATAAATCAGCTAATTCTCCCTGGAAGGTTCTGTACCATTCCTAGTTAAAGTAATGTAATGCTTTGGAATATATAATACAAACGTATTAGTTGTTGTATTTTCCGTGTCTCTTTCTGCTCAGACTATTGCAGTGCAGTGCTGCTTCATATAATGGAAAAGTCATTATTCATTAGCTGAAGCATAGGGTTTATTACATAATCTACAAAAATCTGTGGGCGCAGTAACAATAGTTCATGAAAGAAAAAAGGAGGGCTATGTTGTGAAAACTTTGATTTGTTTTTCATCAAGTGGGATAATTATATTGTGTAATGCCACAATTACTGTGGTGGGAACTGACAATTAGTTTGATTAATTTATGTGATGTCTCCCTTTATTGTTCCCAGATATTTTTTCACAGATATCAGATTCTGCTGGAATAATGGTGTACTCACAGTTTGATCAGTTTCTGAAGGAGGTTCTCAAATTACCGATGGCGGTTTTTGAGGGACCTTCCTTTGGTTACACAGAACAAGCTGCAAGAACCTGTTTTGCACAGCAGGTGAGGGCCTTTTAACCACAGAGTGTAATCATGGATTTTTTTTTAGCATTGACACTGTGGGTGAATCTCATTCTCCCCACTGTGCTGAACATCAACAGAAAAAGGTCTCCCTCAACACATTCCTCGATATGTTGATGTCAGACCCGCCCCCTCAGTGTTTGGTGTGGTTGCCACTCATGCATCGACTCGCCAATGTTGAAAACGGTACGAGACCACACAGAACATCTGTAAACAAGGAAACGCTAGCAGAGTAGGGGAGGATGTGAAGTTCAGCTTTGAATCATAATCTTGAGTCACCACACACAGAATCAGTCAAGCAGCCACACACACACACACACACACATGCGCTCTGTGAAGATGACCCATAGGGACCTTACACCCTGTGTATAAGTGCATGCATGCATATTTGTGATGCACTCATCATCACAAGCCACCTCCATGTGAGCTGACTGTAGCACACACCTAATCAGTCTGACGCTGCTGTGCGCTGAATTGTGTTTGTTTGGAATCAAAAGGTTGTTGGCATGCAAACAGGCTCGGTCTCCCAGCACATCTGTCCTAAAATTAATGGAAATTAATCCTGTACTTTGTGCAATGTGCAAAATATCTGGGTTTACAATCACATCTGTTTGTGAGCTTGTGTTTGTGCATCTGTGTGTGTGTGCGTGCCTGTTTATGTTTGTGTGTCTGACCCCTCCTCTCCTCCCTGCAGTCTTTCACCCGGTCGAGTGCTCCTATTGCCATACTGAGAGTATGATGGGCTTCCGCTACCGCTGCCAGCAATGTCATAATTACCAGCTCTGTCAGGACTGCTTCTGGAGGGGGCATGCCAGTGGTTCCCATAGCAACCAGCACCAAATGAAGGAGTATACGTCATGGGTAAGGAAAGGAGAGGGGAGGAGGAGAAGGGCGGGCTGAGGGAGGTGTGTCTGCACTGGACCAGTCATTGTGGCTATTTTCGCTCTGCTTCACCACAATGCAAAGATGCGGAATGTTAAAAGCAGGTGACAACGTCGCACCATGATTCCATGTGTGAAGAAAATAATTCAGTAGCCCCATGTCCACAGAATCTGCACCTTACCTTTGTCTTTCCCCCCCAGAAATCCCCTGCTAAGAAGTTATCCCATGCACTCAGTAAGTCACTGAGCTGTGCGTCAAGCAGAGAGCCTCTTCACCCCATGTTTCTCGAAATGCCAGAGAAACCTCTCAGCCTGGCTCATATTGTGTAAGTTAATCTTCTTTCCTTTCCCCTCATGATACAGAAACAGCTCAATCAGCCCCTGCTGTCAGATAGTTGCGTTATTTTCAGGGCCCCTGGTTTGCAGTTCAGATTTTAAAATGCTTGATATCAACATAGAGCTGATATTTATCCTGTAGCTGCCTCTAAGTCTGAAGTCTTGGGTCCACTGATCAATGAGGCTTAATTATAGCCTTGGGAATGATTGTAATCTGCAGTGGTGCTGCAACCTTTTCCTTGACTTGACTGATGATGTGTGTTTTCTTATTAATAATGAAACAAAAGGCTACACAGCCACTCTGTTGCTGTACATTAAAGGTCAAATTGGGCATTTGAAGAAAAAGCCACTTCTGAAATGGCTTGTTTATTCCTTCCACTTTAAAACATTATTTACCTTTAGACTGAACGTTTATGGTCTTCTATTAATAGTTACAGTATTTTGCAGCTCTTAAACAGCCAGGAGAATTCAGCTGTTAGCTTTCTGGCAGAAACATACTGGACATTTTAGGTCAATGCTGAGGTCAGTAGTCAATACAACTATTGGCTGCCTGTATTTGTATATATATTTCTAGATAAGGATCCAATACCTCTAGGTATTATCTGAAATTGTGACCATTATATGTACTTAAGTGTCAGTGCTCTCGGGTGTAGACACTACATGCTGTCAAAACAATGTGCATATTACTGTAAACACATATTTAGCATTTCTATACTGCAATTTCCAATCGAGACACAGTGTTGACACAGATAAACAGGAACAGTGGTGTTTTATATAACTAGCTCTTGACAATTTACTTCAGTAGGTAACAGTTTTAGTAAATCTACTGAAAAATGTTAATTTCCTGTTTCTTCTTGTATGTTATATATAAAAGATTTGAGCTACTGAGCTTATTTGTAATCAGATATTTTAATTCCCTTCCTTTTTCTTTATTTCTTATCAAAAAAGAGACACATGGTGAGTTCTTTTTTGATTCTATAACACACCACAAAATGTGTTTTTGTACACTTTGGTAGATTTACTTCTTTGGACTTATTGTGCTTATTGTAGTGCCATCCCTTCTAGTGTCCTGTCAGTATCTATCATTGGTTTCAATTTGAGCACTTTGCTGTATTTGTTGATTAATTTGTTTGATTCTCCATTCACTGCATGTTTCCATTGTTGACCACATCCTGCGTAACTAAAAATATCCACTAACATCACAAGGATTCCACTAGAAATGCACAACAATGAAAGAAAGAGAAAAGAAAAGTAGAACTTGGATGACTTATTTTGATAATATTTAAAATGCTAATATTGTTTTTCTCCCCAGGCCACCGAGACCAGTGAACATCACCAATGACTACTCACTCTCCCACTCCATGCCTACATCAGGGAACCCTTACTCCACCAAAAAGTGAGTACAAAGGCATCAACAATGGATGCCCTTGATTGACCAACAGATCTTTTCAGTTTTCCCATCCTCCCTGAAGGCTCCATAGCCCCCCTGTAGACTCTGTGACCCATGCTGTCTTTATTTTCTTTCCTTTATTTTTGGGTGTGCGCATCTACATTTGAGTATCGCCATTTTTTTGTGGTTTCTTCTGCTGAATGTAAATGGCTTGCCTTACAGCAAGAATAATGATGTTGAGCAAAGAAAGCCCTTGACTGTGGCTGCTCCGCATCTGTTGAAGGGGAGAGGGTAAGTGACACAGGTGTGCATATGAGAATGCTTTTGTAGGTGAAATGCATGTGTGAACTAATATGGATAATAATCATAGGGCACAAACTAGACTGCTTCATCCTGAGGAAACCATTAGCAAGGCAGTTTTCTTATAGAAGGGTTTACATTGTTGTACTCGAGAGGCTATTTCAAAAACACCAGCTAAAGCATGCGTCATAAAGATCATTGGCCATTAGTTTGAGTGTCTATTACAATCTTTTCAATCACAGAGGAATGGGAAATTCTAAGTGCCAGTTTCTAAGATAATCTGATTTGAATCTTTCATCTCATCTTTGTTGATGTTATAGCATTTATATAGTATTAATCCCCAAGCTCATTGTTTATGACGTATATGAAAATTTATAGCTGTTGAAATTAAATGGGAGTTTTATGCTGCATTTGAGAAGATACAATTGATTTTCCTGTTTAAAAGAAAAAAAAAAACAACTATATTTCAGCTCCTCTGCACCTGCACCTGATGAAAAAAGTGTTTCTCTAAGGAATGCTGCTCCCTTTCATAACAAAGAGATGATGTGATGAGTGAATGGTGTTCTATAGGTTATGCATGTCAGAGTTTCTGATATTGCAGCTGCAGTTTGCACAGGCTGAGAACCTATATAATACAGGGCTTTCAGGAGACTTGCCGTCTGGAAGTTGACTGGCACTCCAGATAGTTGGTTTTTGGACTTTCATGAAGGTGGAGGACTTGTGACAGCAAAATTTTAAAAATGAATCAATAACTTTAATGAGTGTAATCTGACAGGGGAAGCTAATGCTGGCAAATGAACATAATTATCAACAGTTTGACAAGGTCTTTTTCTTATACTCACTTTGATACATTCAATAAATATGTGTTGGGTGGATTGATTTCTTTTTCTGTCTAACACTAATCAATTCTGCTGTGATCCTTCATGATGGCAGTTGGCATGGTTGCTACATTAGAGGGGTTTGTGTGGCACAGGTGGATATACCTCTAGAGCTATAGAAGCTACATCTGTAAAGACTGTACATGCTTGACATATAATGGGGACTGAATGTTTGACTTACTATGAATAATGGCTCTCAACAGTTTTAATGATAGAGCCCTGAGTGATTGATGGGTGCCTGTATACAGTGCATGAAGCTGATGTGTCACTGGGCACGTCCTCTATCGTGCTCCCAGACTTCATCAGTGGTGTCTCTCCCAAACATAATATGGCCTTGTTTCTCTCTAGTCACCCATGAATGGCTGCTTTTCAGCCACTCTGGTTTTTCTTTCTTTTTTTTTTGATCTCCCCTTTTCCTCCCATCTTTCTCTCATCTTTTGTGCCTCAGTTGTCACCTGTGTAATGTTATGTTTTATGTCTTGTGAAACCCTGCACTGTTCCAGGTTGAACTACAACCTCGATGTTGCTGATAGACTTGCTGACGAACATGTTCTCATTGGCCTCTATGTGAATCTGCTCCAAAATATCCCCAAAACATGGTTAGTTGGTGTGCTGATGTGTTTGCCAAACACCAGTGGAAACTATGTGCTCCTCTGAATTGCCACCCCGCAACCCTCCCCTTAATCTAGCCTTAGTCTGAATTTACAGTCCTCGCGCTTCTTGCTGTCAGACTAGTCCCCTCGGCTTCTGTTATTTCCATCAACTTTTTGTTACCATTCATTAGCAATTTGTCTGTGTGACTGATTTGAATCCAAGATGACACAACAGAAGAGTATAGATTTATAGTTTTGTTTCCAACTCAGTTTTCATATTTTCGAGTATACATGTACACATAAGTTTACATGACCCCATCATCTTATATTTGGCACGTATTTCAATCATGTAATGTACACGTGGTTGTCCTTGACTTCAATGTGTGGAAGAGAAAAGAGCAAGTACTCTCTTTTTTGTATGAAATTATTCTGTATTGCTTCAAACGCTTTCTGCAGATGCTATGTGTTACTGGTAGTTCTGGTTATTCCCTCCCCATCATTGCTTATTCCCTTAGTGTTCCTTACATCAACATGGTGCTGGCTTTTTTGTGTGTGTCTGTGTGTGTGCGTGTGCACTAATATGCTCTAATATCATCTATCATGTTGGCTACATGTACTATAGTTGCAGCTCTGCAAACACTCTCATATATCTTCATGTGTGAGTGCATTTGAGTGCCTTTACTGTATGTGGGTGTGCACTTAGATGACCTGTGTAATCCCTCTGGCCTTAAATACATAGCGAATGATTACTTCACCTCCACTTATATATAATAACTCAACTTTGCTCCTGCTTTTGTAGTTTCACATGAGTAGCTCAGCATGATTACAGGGGCCTCTACTGTCAGGGTGAAACTTATGGGGCCTTTCTGATTAATCAGACTCCTGGACAAAATAAACTTTGGTTTTTTCTTGTTTTTTTTCCCCTGCATATTTTATTTCTCTCTAGCTGAGTATTATTAACTGTGTCATGTTGTGACTCCCATCTCTATTTTCCTCTTGAGCAGTTTGCTGGAGAGCAGTAACCATCAGGATGAAGAGCACAGTCTCATCGCCCGCTATGCTGCTAGACTGGCTGCTGATGCTGCGGTGAGATATATATATATATATATATATATATAGTGCCAAAAATCTGTCCTTAAATTAAAAAAGCTACTCTACCTGCGAGTGTCTCATCCTGTTCTACTGCTAACATGAAGAATGGATTTAAAGTTGGTGATAATTTCTAATCTGACTTATGCTGTGATCAGGTCTTGATATATATCTGGTGACATAACCATTTTGTTACCCGGCCACATATGAGACAAGCTAGTGGATGACATCATACAGCAGTAAAGTCAGGTCATGTGATGTTTCTTGCTTGGTTTCATCAACAGGCCCAACAGCAGAGGGTCCCCACAGACCTCCCCTGCTCTCTGGATGCCAACAAACAGCAGAGGCAGCTCATTGCTGAGCTCGAGAGCAAAAACAGGTTAGAGAAGACTCCCTTTGTGACCCCTTTCTGTTGCCTTCAGAAGTAGACAAAAAGTAAAATGAGGCAATTTGTTGTATAGCAGTGAAAAGTCAAGTTGTTTTAGTTCAGTCTGACAGCAAGCATACATTTTAATATCAGCTTGGGAAATAGTAGAACTGAAGCGGAGGTAAAACTTCAGCAATATAAGCAATACTTTTTTTAGTCTTAACAACAGATCACTCCTGAAGGAAGATTTGAACATGATTATATTTAAATGATTCATTCCTAATATTGCCTGGGATGCTGTTTAAAGTATATGTACCATAACTAATGCTTATCTGGGTTTTATGTTAATTTTGGGACAAAGCATGTCAGAAATACTCATTTTGTCTTCTACCCGCTTGAAAATGTCTGTCACAGAGAAATCCTGCAGGAAATCCAGCGGCTGCGCCTTCAGCATGAGGAGGCCTCCCAGCCGCCTCCTGACAGGGGTCAGCAGAACCCCACTCTGCTGGCAGAGCTGCGACTTCTCAGGTAACTCTGCTACCTGCACCCATCCCATAATTACCAGTTCATCTTACACCAATAGAACTTGCTGTAATTGCTTGCACTTTTACAAAGAATATGCTAGCGAGCGCTGATACTCATAATGCTTCTTTGCTCTTGTTTTTTCCATTTACACGACATTGTGGTATCATCACTCTGTACAACTTGTTTCTTCTGTTAGGCAACGCAAAGATGAGCTTGAACAAAGAATGTCTACTCTGCAGGAGAGTCGCAGGGAGCTCATGGTGCAGCTGGAGCAGCTAATGATGCTTCTCAAGGTACCAGAGACATGTCTTTAATCTCTTTCACTGCACGGTCATCACATACAGATGCCTTTATGAAGACACACTCCTGCGTCTGCTGTGAGGAGCAGTAAGGTTATTGTACTTTTTTTTTTTTTTTTTCCTTTTACATTTTTCGTTAAGGTTTAGGTTTGCATGTTTATATAATACTACATGGACATGCCCTGCTTCTTATATTGATGCAGATGGTAAGCAATATGGCAAGATGATGAATTTCCCTTGTATTACAATCTTTCCCAGATGTGGCTGATGACGCCGACCAACGTAACGCTAACGCAGCTTTTTTTTTTTTTTTTACAGCGATGAATACATGTGAGCATCTAACCAAAATAAATGTGAAATGGTGTCGGAATGTAAAGAGCTCAATATATCTTTTTTTTTTCTTTTTTACTTTAGAAACATGAGGCGCAGTGAATTCATATATTTAATTAAAGAGCGCCGGGCAGCGTCAAATAAAG